>HG995327.1:20000-710752 GCA_905333045.1 Lysandra bellargus
ACCTAGGCGGTCTAGACTCGCAGGGAACCCGAAGACCAGCACCAGGAGTCACCACCAGCAGCCGGGGGCCAGGAAGACACAGATAAGTGGGAGTTTTCTAACAAAACATACGTGAAAAGGACACTGTAATTTTTAGAGTTAATTTTAACTGACTTACAAAAGTCTCAGAATAATACTTTTTTGTAACGTCATAAGTAATATTACGTAGAATTATAATCTAAAAGCCCCATTAGGATTAAGGTAATAGTTTTAGAGATATTTAGATTTTTAAGAGAGGCGCAAAACTTCATATAGAAAAAACGCCTGGGCGGGCGCCACGCCCCCTGTTCAGGAATTTGATTGATAGCAGCCTTTATATCCCTTTTAGAAACGTGACACAAACCCTACTGGACAGGCCAAACCACTTTACGTTGGGCTACAAAGTCACATCTCAATCGGGTCGGTAGATAAAGCGCAATAAACAAAAATATAAAGTAAATCGTGACGTCACGATCCGACAAAATATAGGGCTGCAAATGACGTTTTTCGCCGGTCGAAGAATATTTTTATGATTAATTTACTTAGTATGACATTCGATATATATACAAAATATTGAAATATAAAATATATTAAAACTAGCTACAATTAACATATTGTGGCGGTACCCACAATTCGCCTAACATTCCTGCATCGCGCTATCGAAGTTTTCTAAGCGCGGCGGTATATATACGACAGCTGAAATGTATCACGTGGGCTTCGGCCTGACCGAGCATACCACCTCGCTCGGTCGGAAGATCTTCCTTTGGCCGCCACGCATTCGTCCCACATTGGTGACCCTCGACAGAACATGCCTCCTTCATCATCACTCCCCGCCCCTCCGCACCGCGCCAGCCAGCATCGCCTCATCGGGTACCTCGTCCACTAGCCGCAATGTACCGCGGCCTGGGCGACTCCGCATCGGCATCATCGGGCT
This sequence comes from Lysandra bellargus, assembly GCA_905333045.1. NCBI lineage: Eukaryota > Metazoa > Arthropoda > Insecta > Lepidoptera > Lycaenidae > Lysandra > Lysandra bellargus. Next base: position 20,953 of record HG995327.1, read on the forward strand.
TTCTCACTACACCGACCGGTCAGCAAGCAGAGCACATCTCTCCTGGTCAGCACGTAGCATCGGCCCCGCACGGCAGCTTATCCGACTCACTGGATCCCGTGCAAGCAGCTTATAGTTCCGACTCACTGGGACTCACTGCAACAGTTCCGACTCACTGGAACTCTCTGGCACTGGTGACTCAAGCGACAAGACTTCAAGATTCGACCTCCGGTCTTCGGGGGGGAGTGATGTGGCGGTACCCACAATTCGCCTAACATTCCTGCATCGCGCTATCGAAGTTTTCTAAGCGCGGCGGTATATATACGACAGCTGAAATGTATCACGTGGGCTTCGGCCTGACCGAGCATACCACCTCGCTCGGTCGGAAGATCTTCCTTTGGCCTCCACATATTCCCACAATATAAACACATATATATACATATATACATATGCATAATATGTATAATTTACATTAAAATTAAATTAATAATATAATAAATAAATAATTAATATAAAACACAATACAATAGCACTATATCCAAATCTAAATATATCACTTTAAACTATACATAATAAATAATTTATTTACTATTCCCATCAGGTACTTCTCCGCTCATTTGTTCATTTAGCTTATCTGTTTAACACATATACAATCTAAATCTAAATACGTCACTTTAAATTATACATAATAAATAGATTAAACTTAATAATTCCCATCAGGTGAGCATCCGCTCGTTTGCTGTTTAGTTTTATTTTGCACATCGCATTCCATAAGACGACAACCCTACATTATCAGTAGGGCGATCTAGCGCCCAAGAAATTAGGCCCCTCCCCCATAGTCCGGGGCGTGAACATAGTTTTTAATAATTAATATATTCATAAATAAATACAGTACGTTAAAAAACACAAATAATAGTAAAGTCGGACAAAAAACACAAATTAATAATTAAATTAGAAATAATAAATGATAATACATAGTAACTATAGTTTAAATTAGTCAAAAATAGTGTGTAAAAATTTTCAACAAAAATAAAAAACCGGGCAACAACCTATATAGCCCTATCCTTATTGCCAATAATATTATATAGTTAATTCAACAATATATAACAAAAGTAAGAAGAATCCAAAAAGCAAAATCCAACGTCCCGGACTATATTTAACAAGACATAGTCACGAACACTATAAGTGCAAGCGAGACAAGTAGGGTCGACGCGCGCTATACCCGTCTCGCTTACCGTCCCGCCCACCGACGCGCTCAGGGCTGCGGAACAAACTCTGTGCTAACCCTAGCAAGCAAATAAAATAAATTAAATTTTAGTAAAAACTAATAAAATACATAAAATAATAAAAACAAAAGGTTTATATAACTTAAAAAGATTGTAAATTAATATTAAATAGTTAAAAATAGTAATTAGATTAATAAAACTTTTTGGCAATATAAAATATTTGACTTAATTAAGGCACAGAAGTACATATAATATAATAGCTAAGAGCGAGGAATAAAACATATAATAAACAGATAAAACAAAATTAAATTGAAAATTTTTCAATAAATAATACACCAAAAATAGTTAAATAAATATATAGAACATAAAACGCAAATTAAGTAACTAAACGCATATATTATAAAACCATACTATAAGATATAATAATAGAACATAAATAACATTTTCAAAACAAATTTAGTATAACAGGAAGTCAGAAAATCTGAAGATTCCCATCAGGCTACTCCCGCTCGTTGGAGGAGGCAAATAAAATATTCTCGCGCGTGGCAGCCCTGACACGCCCACTTGGCGCCTAGCGCTGTGTGTGGCCTTGTAGTACAAGAGCCGCCGCCGGGCAGATTCGGTAGAAACAAAAGGGTATTATATTAGTTAAATAAATACAAATTAAATAATAACAAATACTATTAAAATAGGTAATTAAATAAATTAGGTTAAAATAAGGTTAAAATAGTTAAAATAGTAAAATATAAACAATAATAGCAGCGAGAAAAATTAAAATATAATAATTAGCGATAAAGTAATAAACAAATAAATTAAACTAATAAATAAAAATAAACATATAGGCACAAATAATTGATAATTCATAAAAGTCTAAAAATAAAGTTAGCATAAAATAAAAATAGCCCGGAGAGTGCGCTGGCTCTTGAACTAAAATAGATCGGAGACGATAAGGAACCTATTGCGTTTTTGCTAATTAAAAACAACAGGCGACTGATTTCTTTTAGGGCGAAATTAATAAGAGCTGAAAAGGCTTGCTAATTTAAACAGATAGGCGCACATAATTTTATTTTAAAGTAGTTCTTAATTAATAATTAAATATAATCAGGTTCAGATATTACACAAAAACAGTAGACAAGGTATTAAACTTGCGATTGATACCATAAACTTCTGATTTTGACCGGCGGAAGACGTCAAAAATATTAAAATAAGACACAAGGAACGAGGCCGAAAAGCCGAAAATATAATATTGACCAGATTGTATCCTTTTGGAGCATCTGCTAGATTAATGTATAAAGCTGTGATAACGAAAGTCTTTAATTAACTGAATATAACTATACGTACTTACCAGACAATTTAATTGCAAAATTAAGAATAATATTTATTGTATTTATTATATATTTATTGACATATATTATTAATCATATTATTAACTTAAAATATATACATATTTACACATTTTAAATAAGGACTAGTAACATCACAGTTATTATAAGTATACAGACCGAGTGCATCATTTTTGGTGCATTCGTTAGGTTAAGTTTTATTTTGACACACTTATAATTATTATTTATAGACCGAGTGCACTATTTTTAGTGTACACGTTAGGATTAAGGTTTTTAATTGACAAACTGACATAGATATTATTACCAGTAGGAAAAAGGAGTCCCTGTGGAAAAGAAATAGCAACGTAATTTTACGTAATCGCGTTCTGCTTTTGGAATACAAAAGCACAATTTAGTTATTATAAAACTAAAAGAAAACATTCTATAGCTTTATAAAAACCTTAAGCCTAGTCTAAATTATTTTATATAATATTTTATTTTTACAATTCTACAATTATATACAATTTTAAAACTTGACGCGTTCCCCCTTACTTATATTGTTTTATATTATACTATATTATATTTTAAATTTTTATCAACACTGACGCTTAATTAATTATTCATTAATTATTACATTATTTAATTTAAATTTAATTTTATCTTACATTTAAACATTTTTGCGTTCCCCATTCAAGTTAATATTAATTTACACATTTTAATACTGAAAGATGGCAATGGCCCGCACCCCTCTAAGTCACTTTAATAAAACCTACAGCGCGCACGACAGCAGCGAAAGCGAGTCAACTACGAGCCAGCTGCTGGCGAGCACGCTGACAAAGGTTAAGCGTAGCATCTTTCTCCTAAACCAGACCAGAAATATGAAGGGAGAGTTGAAGTCTGGTATGGGAGAGGAGCTACTAGCTGTGGTCGAACTACTGAAGGAAATTATAGCTAGGGACGGGGAGGAGGTAGGAACACAAAAAAGAAAGATACGGACTAGGGACTCTGGGACACAAAGTGACCAGGTAAATGATAGAGTGGGCATAAAATGCAATTGCATGAAAGAGGTGAAGGAGGAGTTAAGCGAGTTTAGGGAGGAATATAAGACTGAGTTAGTTGAAATTAGGAATTACTTAGTAGATGCCGCCTGCCTTAACGTGGATAGTATCCACGTCAAGATAGAGGATGAGAACATGAAGGTAATAGATAAGATATCGGATCATGTAGAGAAACAGGTAGGAACCTTGACTGATGCGATTGGGGAGGGGAGGATCGCTGTACAAAATGAACCGGAATCAATGACATCTCCAACTTACGCAAGTGTCACCCGGGGAACAGGGAAAACCCAGATACCATCCAGGGAACCCAAGTACAGGACCCTCCACTCCTTAGTCGTATCAGACAAGGAAGACTTTATGCCCACTACCGAAATAGTAGAAAGAGTAGGAAAGATTGTGGAAGCGAAGAGAGAAGGGATACAGGTGGATCGAATTAGGAGGGGAAAAGGTAGAAAAGTGATTATGGGATTTAGGGATAAGAAGGATAGAGATAGAGTTAGGGACAAAATAGAAAAAACGACGGAGTTCGAAACGCAGATAATAGAAAATAAGGATCCCCAGGTTGTGCTGTACGGGGTGCTAAAAAGTTGCACTGATGACGACATCTTAGATGCCATCAGGAGGCAAAATAGGCACCTCGTAAAGGACATCCTGGGAGGGACAGAAGATAGGATGAGCGTGAAATATAAGAGAAAAGGGAAGGATGATCACACTCAGCACGTGGTACTCAACGTGTCGCCGGGGCTGTGGGTGCGCTTCACCGAGGCAGGACATCTTTATATAGATATCCAGCGCGTCAGAGTCGCCGACCAGTCCCCCCTAATTCAGTGCTCGCGCTGTTTGGGGTATGGACATGGGCGGAGATTCTGCAGCGCTGCCGAAGAGAGATGCGCCCATTGCTCCGGACCACATCGCCAGTCTGAGTGTGATGATCTGACCGAGGGCAAGAAACCATGCTGCACAAATTGCACAAAAGAAAAACTGAAGGACACAGACCATCATGCGTTCAGCGCGGAATGCCCAGTACGACAAAAGTGGGACGCTATAGCGCGTGCAGCAGTTGCGTATGACCCCGAGGACAAATAAGTCGGCGGTGATATTGCGTAGGGTAGGGAAATTAAAATATTGTATGTAGTTAATAATTGTATTAAATGCAGCAATGTAAGTAATGTAAATGTGCATAAGTGTTGTGAAAAAAAAAAAAAAAAAAAAAAAAAAAAAAAAAAAAAAAAAAAAAAAACTCACAACCACAACCTTTGTACTTACATGAAATTATTTTATAAATAAGAAAGCATGTAAGACATAAGTTTCACAATGCACAGAACAACACCTACCATACCATGTCCTGTATTATGTAACTGCACGCGCTATAGAATCCTACAAATATTGCACCTACATTATTGTTTAATAATAAATGGCAGCAACCACTTCCGCCGGGAGTTCCGCACTGAACGTATATACAGCAGTAGAGTTTTTTTCGAAACGCTCATAGCGAAACACTATGAACGAATATAGGCTTAGAAAATTAAGAATGTGTAATGTAATGAAAGGAAAATGTAATGGTGGATATAATAAATGTTATAACATAAATGTCAAAAATGTCAAAGGAAAAACTGTAACAGCAATATAAATATAAAAATAAGGAAGAAATTAAGTAGTATATAAAAATTAAGGTACATGTATAAAACAATTAAATTTAATAGTATAAATGTAATGTAATGTAAATGTAACAGTAATATAAATATCAAGAAGAATTAATGTAATAGTATAAAATAATTAATGTAATTTATTGTACGTAGATGAAATAGTATAGAATAATAAAATATGTAAAAGTATAAAGTAATAAATGTAGATTATGAGAAACAGCAGAACTAATGTAAAAGATAAAAATTATGAAAGTAAAATGTAATCGAAATATAAGTTCAGGTAATCACAAATAGTGATGTAAATGTAAAGGAAAAAAGTATATTATGTAAAAATACCCAAAAAATTAAAAATGTAAAAATGTCCCATATAGGGGCCATAAAAAAAAAAAAAAAAAAAAAAAAAAAAAACGGGACGGGTACTGCAGAGCAATTCAACTCCGCCCCTTCCCGCGCGCAGCCAGCCGCAACCGGCCTCTTCTTCCAGCGACTTCGGCCGCTGACCTCACCGAGAGCCCCCCGGGCTATAGGGGGCTGTCTACTCGGGACCCTTTATGCGGGCGAGGATCCCCCGATCGCCGCCCGCGGGTCTAGGCCTCCGTCTCCATCGCGGCAGAGTCAAGCGGAGCCCGCGCGCCCTTAGGCTTCGGCTTTTGCCGAGCCTTCTTGGACGGGGCCTTCTCTTCTCGGGGGGCCGGCTTTTTCGCGGCAGACGGACATCCGCTGCCACCCAGCACGTGCCCCCTTTCAGCCCTGCCAGCGGCCTCGCACAGGGCGCAGTTCGGTTCTGCAGCCCCACACTCCGCCGCCTTGTGCCCCGGTTTCCCGCACCGGAAACAAGTTCCACTACGGTCCACCGGGCACCGGCACTTGGCAGCCACGTGACCGGTGTCCTGGCAGCGAAAGCAGCGCGTCGGTCTCGCGGCCAACACTCTCGCCGACACCCAGCCAATACGCAACCGCCCAGAGCTCGAGAGCTTCTTGGCGGCCGCGACTGGGAGGCGAATCCAACATGACCCGTCCCCCCGTGGCCCCTCTCTTATTGGCCCCACCCGGACCTAACCTAACCTAACCTAACCTAACCTAACCTAACCTAACCTTTTTTTTTTTTTTTTTTTTTTTTTTTTTTTTTTTTTTTTTTTTTTTTTCGGAGGGGGAAATGCATTACGCATACCACCCAGGCGCAGGGGGCGACCCGAGTGGTGATGTGGGACTCCCGTAGCTAATGAGACCACGGTATACCCACTAAAACCCCCCCCCCATCTTCCGCCACGCCGCCTTTCGACGGGGCCACGGGAACGATACACACATCCGCGACCCCGCCAGCGGCCCGAAGACTCCACCATGGGCGCACAACACGTGCGCCCTCCTCCTCGGCCCCCACCAGGGCTGTAGCAGACGCCCCCCGAGTCTGCTACTTGGAGGCCATGTGGCAGATCAGGTCTGTGGCTCTGCCATCGACCACACCTCGGCCGCAGAGGATAGGGCAAGCGGCGCACCGTAATACCTACTTTCCTCTTCCTCTGCGGCCCCACCAATGCCGTTCAAATGGAACGGCCCCGCCAGCTCGCAGGGGGGTAGGGAGAGCGGCAACCTACCACAATGCCTCTCCCCCCCGCGATCCGTCCTCGGCCGCAGAGGATAGGGCAAGCGGCGCACCGTAATACCTACTTGCCTCTTCCTCTGCGGCCCCACCTCGGTGCGCATCCGCAGCGGACTCCTCCAGTCCGCTGGGAGCGCCCTCCTCGGGCCAGGCGGCGACACCGGCCGGCCCTGGTTGCCTCTTTGCTTCACCGCGGTTGTCCAAGCCGCGGTTACTAGAGCCCCACCGCCACGACAAGGCGTGCAACCATCGGGGGGAACCTAACCTAACCTAACCTAATCGAATTTTTTTCTTATTCATGTACCGTCAAAACCTGAAAATCGACCAAATGTCACTTAACGGCATTTTTGTTATACCACGGCAGTATAAGGGTTCCGTTTTTTGCCATTGTGGCTACGGAACCCTAAAAAGAAGGACATTGCCCTAACCATGCCCTAACCTATTAAAAAGAAATAACGTCAAAGAAAAAATAAAAAATTAACGGTCATTACTGGTACCGCCAGGTTAAAAGACTTAAAAGTATTCTGTGTTACTGGTTGTCAACTTGTCATTGTTGTGTGGATTGTTTTATTGTGATTTAATTAATTTTATTGAAATATCTTATCTTAACAATGGTGTATTAGTGGCGAAATTGTTAAGAAACTCATTTATTAGGCTTACGTGACTGATTATTTACACGAAACATGCCATCTTTTATCAAGATGAAAGACTCGTTGCCAGTAGAGGCTGGTATCGATTCCTCCACCAAGGAAAGCCTTATGAAGATAGACGGATGCTACAATAGGAACATATTCAATAATAAGACAATAGTTAACTCACGCTACAGTCTGGGGCTGATAAAATATCTAAAACATTCAAAAGCATGAGAAATACTTTCGACAACTTGTCTCAGGTAAGTTTTACAGTTTTCTATTTTTAAAAAATGATTTTCTTTACTAAAGATAATACAAAAATATGCATAATATAAGTTGGCTTTTATATGTATTGTAAGGAGTTGCATGTTTTTCATACAAATGTATTATTTTAGCACTTTCGTTCTGGACGCAGAAGACATCGGCTGGCCGAAACGAGCTCGCCCTGTAGGACTCCATCTACACCAGTTAAGAAGAAACAGGTATTAATTTTTGTTTTGCTAAATTGATTATTGCCCTCATAGGGCCGGCCCACACCGGAATGGCAGCGGCCAACTTTGCTGGCCTCGTCGCGGTGCTGCAGGCCGCTGTCATTCTGGTGTGGGCCGGTCCATAGGTTTTGCTTATTTTTGTTACACCTATTATTATAGAGACCACAAAAATCAGCCAAATTGAATACTTGCTTGTGCATCTACATAATACAAAAGTACATTATTTTGCAATACTTTATTGTATTATGTGGTTATGGCGAGTTATTTTGACTTTCATCTTAATAAAATAACCAGCCTCACTCATTCATTTGCAGAACTCTGCATTTAATTTTTGGTGTAAGGATCGTTGAAGGCATATAATAGCCATTTTTATTTAAATTATATAGGTAGTATGTATCTTTATTTGTAAGTTTTTAACTGCATAGAAAAATGAAACTAATTAATTATATTATTCGACAATTAATTTCAAAGTACTTACACTTACAGTTTAATAATTTATGATGTAAAAACTTTTCTTTTACTATAAGTACATAGATTTCGGTTGGCCTGAAGGAAACGGGGCACTATGGAAAAAGACTTAGAAAAATTTTGACGAAAAAATACAACCCCCAATGACCACCCCTTTTTATTATACCAATCGATAGGGGGCGCCAAGGGAAGCAAAAAAGCTCATAAATTTTTCTCAAAAATCAACCCCGGCTTAGGAATTGCACTCTAGGGATTGACAAACTACTACAAAAGAAAGTCGACGGAGCCCCGCTATGCGGGGCTCCTTTTTCTGGGTGTTGTGGTCTAAGTTCCAACCTAACCTACCCTACCTAACCTAACTAACCTAACCTACTATTGGACATTCTGGATTGGCACTCCCTATCGATTGGTATAATAAAAAGGGGTGGTCATAGGGGGTTGCATTTTAGTCATCAAAATTTTTCTAAGTATTTTTGCCATACTAATGAGGTTCTTATATCAGCCTCTATCTGGCCGGGGGTTGATTTTTGAGAAAAGTTTATCGGAGCTTTTTTGCTCTCCTTGGCGCCCCCTATCGATTGGTATATTCAAAAAGGGTGGTTATAAGAGGTTGAAATTTTGACGAAAAATTTTTCTGTCTTTTTTCCATAGTGCCTCGTTTCCTTCAGTCCAACCTAGATTTCCTATTTTTAGATTCTGGGAAGAACTCCAGCTAAATTGTATAGTCCATTTGGGATAGAGACACCTCACAACCGAGATTTCAGGATGTCACCATACATGCCAGATACTCCAGACAATGAGTAAGTACTTTAAGATAGTTATTTATAATTTGCGATTATGCACTGTAGTGTATTGATAAATAAAGATGGCCGCACTACTAATCAGAGAGTGGGGGCTGGGAGAATATGGCCGCCAGACGTGAGAGCTGTCGTCCCATTCTTGACCAGCCACTGCCGATAGTAGAGTGTTCAGTGATACAGTATTAAGTGTTTAATTTACTCCTTCAACGATAATGTACAAATTGTACACGCACTAAGGCCTATTTTTAAGATTTCACAGTTAATAGTCTACAAACAGACTGTGCCAGTTGTTGATCTCTGTTTTAGACTATAACATTGGCTTGCATTGTACCTAAAAAAACAATTTGGAAATTTTGCTTATTTTTATGTGTGAAACTATAATATCATTAACCTTAATTTTCAGTTTGTCACCAAAGCGTCGCAAGGGAGCTCCATGGCATGTTTTAACAAAGAAAAGGCCACGGGCACTTTTCCACTAAACCAAAAATATTAATTCAATTTGCTGCAAAATCCCCAATTTACTATGGCAGACCAAAAACTATGTTACACAATTTTATATTTAAAGTACTATGTTCCCATATCTATTAGGTATTCAATATAATTATTATAATCTGGTTTAAAGTGCTCAGCAGGAACAATTGACAACTGCATTGTTTTAACATTACCAAAGATAATAATTTTATAAAAATAATTCGGCAGCTCCCGTAAATATGATGATAATATTATTAACATGTTATAGTTGTCAAGTGTTCCTTGCTAAGCTAATCTAGGGTTAGATACTTATCTAGTCCATTACAGTATTGCCTTGATTACACCTACCAGACTGCAATCAGACAATTTGCCTGGCCGAGAGCACTGTCCCACAACTCTACGCGGTAGGTGTAACAAGGCGCTAATAACATACTTAAATAGTGTTTTGTAATCATAGTTACTGGATAATCAATTGTAGACAATATGAAAGCTTAAGTTGTACTTAAGCTTTTTTAACTTGGACCACAATAAAAATACTATCACTAAATGCCAGAAAAACCAGTAAACTGGACTCCACTTATTGGTCGAATTCAAAAATTGGTGTCAGTATTAATGTCTACTTTCTATGATCTTAAAATTGGTACCCACTGTAATGTAAGGCTACTTGTATTAACAATGGTATTATTTTGTATGGTTGGTGCTACGCGGTAGATTTTTTACTATAAAGCTTTTATATTATATCATATTATACTGCAGGTTTTTACCATGTATTGTATTGTACTCATAAGTTTTGCTAATGCAAAAGAGGCTGGATTCTTCTGACTGTTTTTAAGATATAAGGTATGACTGTGTAGTATTTATAAAATAAGTAAGCCCACTTCTATCAATTTAGTATAAGTTTGAATGTCATAATATTAGCTCTCTCGTTTTCGTAACGAATCAGTAGGCCTACTACGAAACGGTTTTGAGACTCAAACAATCGGAGGAGAATGCCGCGTCCCGCTCTAACAACATATTTTCTCGTTTGTTAGAGAAGGACGCAACAATCTCGTACGATTGTTTGATTCTCAAAACGGTTTCGTGGTACGGCGTCAGGATCGAGAAGTTTGGCGTTGGCAACGCGATGTTGACCTCTATTTGAACTTGTATGGATCACTACTGGAGCTGAATTAAAATTAACATCTTAATCGAATCGTTTTCGGGAATAAGGCAAACGTTCTTACAAATAAATGATATGACAATATTTGTACTTATGCCACAAATTGTTGACTGATTTTGTATATGAGCCATCGCCCACCGCTAGTAACCTAGTAGTTAGAGCTAGTTAGAGCCAATTTAATTTCAATTATATTTCTTCTTTTAAGCTGAATTGAGTTGTCTGAAGTGATGTTTATTTGAAACACGATATTAATTAAAAAAAAACCGGCCAAGTGCGAGTTGGACTCGCCACTGAAGGGTTCCGCAGCAGCAATAAGGTTTATTTCTATAAAATTAAAAGGTTTTTGATTTATTTTTATATTTTAGTTGTTTTAATGAAAGTTAAATTAATGTTTACCATTTATGACGTATAAAAAAAACTACTTGATAGATCTCGTTCAAACCAATTTTTGTTGGTAGTTTTTATAGTAATGTACATCATATATTTTTTTTAGAATTATCATGCCCCTACTTTAGAAGTTAGAGGGGGGGGACACATTTTACCACTTTGGAAGAGTCTCTCTCGCAAACTATTCAGATTAGAAAAAAATGATATTAGAAACCTCAATATAATTTTTGAAGACCTATCCATAGATACACGCGAAGGTTAGACGAAAAAAAATTTTTTTTGTTTCAGTTGTACCTATGGGGACCCCTTAAAATGCGGTTCACAGACTACATCTACTTACCAAGTTTCAATAGTATAGCTCTTATAGTTTCGGAGAAAAGTGGCTGTGACATACGGACGGACGGACAGACAGACAGACAGACAGACAGACAGACATGACGAATTTATAAGGGTTCCGTTTTTTGCCATTTTGGCTACGGAACCTTAAAAAGGGTATTTCCAATTACTCTTGTCTCTATCTAGAGATCTTATGGCATCTCAAAATGTTTGGTATGCTTATACATGAATATTATTATTGTATTAAATTACTTACTTACCTATCAAATACTAGATGATGCCCGCAACTCCGTTGCGCCAAAACTCGTTTATTACGCGGTAACCGTACATTTTTCCGGGATAAAAAGTATCCTATGTCCTTTCCCGGGACTCAAAGTATCTACATACCAAATTTCATCAAAATTGGTTCAGCGGTTGGGGCGTGAAGAGGTAACAGACAGACAGACAGACAGACAGACTTTCGCATTTGTAATATTAGTAAGGAAGTAAGGATTATACTTTACTCTCTCACTCTGTGTTATTGATAAAGCACAACTATTTTAGAACTGTTTTTGAATTATACCGCTTTAGTATGTACCAAAATAGTTTTTTTGTGACAAACCATCACTGCCACAAAAACATAAGGAATTGTAATAAGAAAAACTTATATCCAAGGCATTTTATTCTTCTATTTGTTTCCTCTGACAAATAATTCTTCTCACTTATTTTCTCATAGAACTTGCTTTCCTGTATTTTTTTATATCTTATTTGTCAAAAATATGTATTTTTTTAAATAGGAATACAACCTAGTCAAAATATCTGTAAACCTAATTTGATAATGTTTGCCATCGCAGTCAAGACTACAGATATTTTGATTGGGATTGACTACTAGGTAATGGCATTAAAATTTTTTATCATAGATATTATGGGTGTACGTAAATTACAAATTACTATAGTATTTTTGCATGCATTAATACACGCTACTTATTAATTACAACTTTGTATCTAATATTGAAACATCTAATGTGAAAATATTACTTTATAAAGTTAGCTAGTAATAAGTTGTGACGTTTTTTAAAATGGTTTCTGTAAGTAAACTGTATAATATGTAGTTTTTGTTGATATGTACTAGCTTGCAACAAAATTGTCTACATAATCAAAATAATCCCGTTATACGGGGCAAAAAGTATTTAAACGCACAATTTTACATTGATTGCAACATCTTGCACTATCATGTGAAACCCATTAGCTATATCCACACTGTGCCTTTTTTGTTCATCAAGGGCATGCGTCATAGAGCAGTCAACAGCGCACGTGAGGCATACCCGCGACGCATGCGCTCTGACCGTATCTGAAACTTTCGATTTGTTCTTTTTTTCTGGAATTTCTTATTATTCGTATTGGCGCATACAATTATTGAATGCAATGACAAAAGGTGTTTCTTAAGGGCCAACCCACACGTACCACAACCACACGACAACCGCAACCACACGACAAACACACGACGTGGTCGGGCGTATATTTCGTATTCTAAATGAACTGGACCATTCACACGTACCACATTTTGCAGTCGTTGTCGACCACTTGTAAAATACCGACCACATCGCAACCACGTCGCAACCACGTCGCAACCACGTCGCAACCACGTCGCAACCACGTCGCAACCACGTCGCAACCACGTCGCAACCACGTCGCAACCACGTCGCAACCACGTCGCAACCACGTCGCAACCACATCGCAACCACAACGTTGCGTCGATGCAACGACACGCCGCCCGCGCTCTCCCCCCTCTCCTTTCATTAATTTCTTTAGGGGGGCGAAACTTTAACGAGAAAGAACGAAAAAATTCCACGCCTCGTTTAAATTAAACGAGGCGTAGAAATAATATAGTCCGGTAGTCCGGGAGCCCTAGAACAATAATTTTTATTTGATTACCATCAAGCTAATTTTTTGTGAGTAGCTTCATTTTGATAAAACGAACAACATTTTTATTTGCGAAAAATCTCGAAAGTGGTAGCTATCATCAGTCAAGGTTTTTTATGTTATGTAGATATTGTGTTTTCATAATTCATTAGAGCTGTAGCAAAAGTTGGTACTGAGTAATGGGATACAGGTAGTTACGCCCACGGGCGTACCAAGGGGGAACAGGTGACGCAGCTGCCCCCCCCCCCCCCTGGAAGGTAAAATAAACGTCAATTTTCCTGGAAAGTGGGAACAAGTAGTAATTTAACAAGTAGTCAAAATATGTGTTTGTGCTCATTCTAAATTTTTTGAAAAACTTTATCTTGAACCTTCTCAGTATAAGATAATCAGTACGAAATTGGCTTTGACTTTTGTTTAGCAATAAAGGATACCTAAATATATCCTTTAATCCCAATAAATTCTATTTCGACGATTACGCTGACATCTCCGTCGTCTTATCAATAATACATATAGCAAGGATAGCAACAATAAAGTGTCCTCTTCGAAAACCATGACTTTGGGCAAGACGTGTTTCCGCTATAAAAGCCGGAGTCGAACTACAATAGTTCGACTTGCACACGACGCAACCACGTCGCAACCACATCACAACCACGTCGCAACCACTGGCCGCCGTCATTTTGTCGGTACCACAACGCAACCACAAAATGCTGCAGCGACACCATTCACACGTAACCACAACTCGACGACATTTTGTCGTTGCGATGTCGTGCGGTTGTGGTACGTGTGGGTTGGCCCTAAATCATTGATTGAATGCGCCAATACGAAAGTTATATTATGAAAGAAGATGACGAAAATTGAAGATGAAAATGCACAGTGTAGACTTAGCTATCGGTGATTCTAAAGGTGGCTAAAATTCAAACAAAATGACACTTTATGTGTTTATTTAGTTTCATTTTACTCTACCACCAGCTTTTACGCCGCCGCCGGCGGCAGCATGGGTCGGGTATTCAGCAGTGTTGCATGTAATACATACTTGGTGCTGTATCAATCTGCAAGGGTTGTGCAAGTGGGCTCGTACTACGTACTTATTTGCTACTGTATCTGATACATTACAATACAGGGTGCAATTAAACCTTCCTGCCAAATTTTTTCCAGGGCTTAGGTATCATTAGGACTCTCCATTTAACCAAAAAAATTGGGTGTTATTTTTTTTTTCAAATACATATTTTATCCCATTTAAAATCGTTGCAGAACGGTCACTCCGCGGCGCGGGCGAATGAGAGGGGGTGCGCGGGATGAGGCGCGCGCGCGGGAGCATGTCACGCGCGGCCGACGCATCGTGTCCGTTAATTGTAGTGTTTTTTAGGATAACTTTCGGAAGCTATTTCTCAACGTTTTAGTACTGAGTGACTATAAAAGAAAAAATACGTGTATTTTTATTTTTAACAAGGATCAATATATCAAAATTTGGCAGGAAGGTTTAATTGCACCCTGTATGCTACACTGCTGAGTACCTAGCTTTATAAGGTGGAACTTCAAACAACACCTTTGACTTTTTTAAATATCTCGGTCTATCCGGTGACTAGAATTTAGCACGACATGTAAACACCCGGCCGACCGAAAATAGGACATAGGTGCAGTGCTATAAAGTTGCCTTATTGTCATTGTAATGCATCAAGCAAGTAGGCTAAAGTATATTTATGTACCTTTTATAACGTAATCATGTTTATCATTAGTGTTAATGCTCAATGTTATGAACTATTTATCATTCCTGCAATATAGTTTTTTTGCGAAGTGCAGTCTCGAGTAATTAACATGTTAATTGTATTACATGCGAAATTTTGGTTTAATTAATATGACGATGACGTAATGTATTGCCACCGCTGCCGTTGCGTTGTTTTACATACAAATAACCAAGGTGTTCACACGGCGCGCTGCGTCGCGCGTCGTGACAGCAGCGCGCAACGCATACATGACGGACAGCAGCTCCCAAGACGAAGCGGGAGAGGGTGTTTAGTGTTTACGTCAAGACTGCTTCGTAATTATGGAGGGCAGATGGAGGAGAACTATCTTATATGGGGGATATTTGAAAAAGTGTCCAGCTGTACGCAGTAAATAACAGTTGAAAGTGGCGCTAGCTGCAGCAAAGGGTATCCAGGAATGAATGTAGCCGTTAGTGACAAAATACTTAATAAATAAATAATAAATAAATAAAATAAATAACAAAATAAATAATACCAATATATTTTGAAAAATATGACCTAAAATAGCTGAAATAAAAGCTACTAAATGATTAACATTTACCCTGTTGCTACTGTAGCGCCACCCTAATTTAACCATAATTTAACGCATTTCAGCGGACACTTTTACATACAGAGATAGTTCTCCTTCATCTACACTTCATATTCGTAATAACGCTGCAGTGACGCAGCGCCCGTGTGGCCGGCTATGCGTCAAACGGCAGCGCTGCGTCGACGCAACGCGCCGTGTGGACTGGCTCTAAGGCCCGTATAAGTAGTCAGTACTTAAGATGCGATCCGGTCTCAAGACGCGGTTCGGCTCTGTGATTGGTCCCAAATTTTGACAGCCAACCAATCACAGAGCCTGAACCGTGTCTTGAGACCGAGATGCATCTTGAGTACTGACTATTTATATGGGCCTTACAATGTTCTGTAGGACACTGTTAAGACGTTATAAAATATACCGTAAGATTGTAATATTGCTATGTGATCGATATGTAAGAAAACGGTGTTTTGGTGATTATGACTAAAATATTTTGATTAATAATAACAACAAACATTGTCGTACAGGTCAAAAATTTTTAATAATAATAATAATAAATTGTTTATTGCACACAGAAAAGTAATTAAGTACATAACATTTTTAATTTAAGAGATAAAGTAGCAGTTTATGCAAACTTGCGATAAGGTGCCCGATAGGCTTATTTGACAGATTTTCCATACTCTATCTGTCAAATTAAGTGGTGGATAGCCTTATCAGGAAGTGGTGAAACAGGCCCTTATGGCCCCTAATTAGGAAATTCCAAATACTTGTTTCTAATCTGTCACCTAAGAATAGGTAGAGATCAACTACGATAACATGGCGCGCCCCTCCAAATGACTGTTTCAATGTGTGCAGTCCTTCACCTCCTTATGAAAGAGTTTGTTTGTAGTAAGTATTTAACCAATCACAGTAAACGTAATATTTCAGTTAATGTCACTTATTTGACGACCTCTGTGGCTCAATGGGTAGAGTGCGTGGCAGCTCAAGCCGGGGATCGCGGGTTCGAATCCCGCCGACGGAACAAAAAAGTTTTTCGATGTTCCTGGGTCATGGATGTGTATTAAATATGTGTATGATATAATAAAAAATCTTAAATATATGTATAGTATAAAAGTATTAAATATATTTCCGTTGTCTGGTACCCGTAACACAAGTCCTTCAGGTACTTAGCACGGGGCCAGATTGACGTGGTCACAGAATATATATTAGTTGTACCAAACGTGGTGTGAAGCGTCCATAGATATTATATATTATATTATTATGTTACCAAGATTTGTTGGTCAACTAATCATAACTAGCCTACCGCGCAAGACAACGCACTTCAAACGTTTTGACAACGCACTTCAAACGTTTTGAATTTTAGAGGGGCCCGCCATGTTATCGTAGTTGATCTCTATTACATTTTTTAGTATCAAAAATACTAGTAATCGGGACTGCACTATAGCATAATATTGTTTCAACTTTAAAGGCTCAACGTTATAGGCTCTAAGGCTAAATGCTTTGAAAACAATTTTAATTACTAGCTTTGATTAAAATTAGACGTGATATGTATGAATTACAATGTATTACACATTTTCATTGTTTAAATGTAAAATAATTATTTATTAAGTAAGTACTTACTTACATTAAAAAATGAAAATGTCTGAATCATTTTCATAAAATATCGTAATTACTTATCTGATTGTTTCGTAAAAATTAATTAAAAATAATTATATATTACGTACTTCCTAGAATAACCATTACCTATAATAATTTGCACCGAAGCATTTAAATTTTTTGCCGTTTATCTAGATTCTAATAATGGTACGGTTGTTTGGACTATAATAAACAATTTCAAGAAAAAATATATTTTTATTTGGATACCGCCTCTTAAATTATGCTTTTCCCTTCTATTTGAATAAGTTTGTTATTTTTGTAAGCAAATTCCTGTGGTTTTTTTTTTATAAAATAAGGGGGCAAACGAGCTAACGGGTCACCTGATGGAAAGCAACTTCCGTCGCCCATGGACACTAGCAGCATTAGAAGAGATGACCGAGATATACTCTTCGGAGCGCAACACCATTGAGCAGCTGCACTGGTACTACATCTCCGATTTACGAGCCCTTGAATTAAATATCATGAGCTCGCTTTTCTTTACGTTATACATAATAATAATAATATCTATGGACGCTTCACACCAGGTCAGTCTGGCCCCGTGCTAAGTACCTGAAGGACTTGTGTTACAGGTACCAGACAACGGAAATATATTTAATACTTTTATACTATACATATATTTAAGATTTTTATTATATGATACACATATTTAATACACATCCATGACCCAGAAACTTCATAAACTTTTTGTTCCGTCGGCGGGACTCGAACCCGCGACCTCCGGCTTGAGCTACCAACGCGCTCACCACTGCGCTACGGAGGTCGTCATAAGATCATACGACCTGGCGTAACTTTCACACACACTTATCATTTTTCTGAGGGCGCCTATAATTGATGGGCTGAGCAACACCATATCGTCGGCGTAACTGATGCTGATAATACAGAGACCATCAATAAAACAGCCTACTCTGGTGTACTGGTTGTACTGCGCACACACTTGGGCACTTTAAAAGCTCACTCACAATTAGGGCACCCCGGCGTACACTTCGCAGGGAACCGCTAATATATAATCCACAGGTGGACATCTAACAATGATTTATTTTGAAGGTAACTACTTATCCCAAAATATGCTATAAAATAGTAATATTTTATGCTGAGGCACACAAGGTATGCCAAGGTATAGACGTACACTACTCTGGACCCGAAAGTAGCCCTAGATTTATAAATAAGCCATCCAGGCCACGACTTAAGGGCGGCAACGTCCTAGGCGGGCAGCGTCCATAAAGGCCCTAGATACAGATTTCGTACATGGTCGGCGGAAATTAAGTGGCCTACACGGGCAGAGGGTAGTGCTGAATTTCATAAAAAAACTAGACGTTCCGCGCGGCTTCGCCCGTGTAAATTAGATATTTCACAGACAAATTAGTCCACAAAAATAGCCTATGATCCTTCACGTGGTCTACTTTTTATCTGACCCAAATAACAGAAAAATTGCTCTAGTAGGTCGTAAGATACCTAAGCCCTGTCAAATAATTTTTCCCGTTTTTTCCACATTTTCCTCTATTTCTTCGCTCCTATTAGTAGCGTGATAAAATATAGCCTTTAGCCTTCCTCGATAAATGGGCTATCTAACACTGAAAGAAATTTTCAAATCGGACTAGTAGTTCCTGAGATTAGCGCGTTCAAACAAACAAACAAATAAACTAACAAACTCTTCCACTTTATAATATTAAAGTATAGATTGATATTATTATAGATTAGGGTTGCCAACCGTCCTGTTTTCCCAGGATATGTCCTGGTTTTTGTAGTGTCCTGGGACGTCCTGAATAGTCTTTAAGCAGCGTCCTGGGTTGTCCTGGGTTTTTTAATTTTAAAATTCACGCGCCTCTTTTCAAATTTTTACGCTACGAGCGGCCGGCGGCCGCACGGCTCGCGAGTAGTTGCGTTGCCGCGCTGCCATGCTATTTCAAATTCAAAACAAAGGCGCAACGTGCCACTTGATGATATCTCTTTCGCTCTACTATGGTCGCGCAGTAAATCAAAGCAGTAAAACTAACGCAAAATTTCAAACATCGTCCTTCTCTCTTTACACTCACGCTCGTCTTTCATATTATGCCAGGTTAAGGTGAACGCAGATTTGGCCGCACCGCACGCACCGCAGTCGCCGGTTAAGGTTTTTGAAAATTTCAGAAAATACTCAGCTGTACATTATTAACTTCAATAATTAATAATAAAAATTAAATATACTTATTATTTAAGGGGGGCTCCCATACAAATTTACGATACGGAACCCTATGTACGCCAGTCCAACTCGCACTTGGCTGGTTTCATAATTTTTCCTTTCATTGTAGATAAAAACCTATCCGGGTACCAAATTTCAAGGTTCTAAGTCTGCTAGAAGTACCTTAGAATTTTAATGATCTATATGTCAGTGAGTGACAAAATGTAGTAACTTTGACCATCCGTAATTGTTAAACTATTCATCGAAATTTCATATAATTTAGAGGTTAAGCTAGTTTAAATACTTGCTCCTAGTGACCGAAATTCTGAATCCCTAGCTTTGTTAACATCAAAGATAAATGGGGTGTGAAATAGCTGCGAACCGCTTCGAGAAAAGTATGGTACGGCCGTGCCTTTGCTAAAAAGCTTGGCTGGGGCACTACCGTGCCCCCAGATATGATATTATATTATCTTATACAGCTTATTAATATACTGATATTAATAAGCTGTATAAGATAATATATATGGGATAAATGGCCACTGGGCCATTTATCCCAATATCTCCACGTTATTAAATAGAACGCTTCATGATAATTTTTATTATCTTTAGTTTTCAGACGGTCACATAGATGTCGCTAAGCGTCGTCTAGATCGCGCTATCGCTTGCACGTACCTCACAAATAACTCAAAAGTCCGCGTAACTGTTAACATACTTGACAATAATTGACAGTGACATTTGCGATTTTGACAAATGCAATAGATTTTTGAAGCGGTTGCTTGTTTGGAGCAATCGCCCTGTAATGTAAGTAATAATTAATACTAATTGATAACTTATAAAATATTATAATAATTTGAAACTATTTAGAATGCTAATAATAATAATTTGAAACTAGAACTACGAATTACGAGAAATATTAGATTTAGGGCTTGTTTCACCGCTTCCTGATAAGGTGCCCGATAGGCTTATTTGACAGATTCTCCATACTCTATGTGTCAAGTTAAGTGGTGGATAGCCTTATCAGGAAGCGGTGAAACAGGCCGTTAACATAATATAAGCAATAAGTATGTGTATTATTTTATACTAGCTATTTGACCGAGCTTTGCTCGGTACCTATTCGATAAAACACGAATAAAAATATGACATTGTCTAAAAATGATTCCTAGCTAGATCGATTTATCGCCCCCGAAACCCCCTATATACTAAGTTTCATGAAAATCGTTGGAGCCGATTCGAAATTCCAATTATATATATTGTAATAAGTATATAATATATATTGTAATTTGTAATCCCACCAAAACATGAAATGTAAAAGGAGCCAAGCAAAATATTGCATAGCTATTCAATACTTTAATATTTAAATCGAATTTAATTATTGTTTCATATTTATTTAATTAATATCATTTCATTAAGTTCATAACTAACTTAAAGCCTTTTGTACGTCAAACAAATATGCAGTCGAAACTCATCTTGTTCTTACAAACATAAAAACCTTTTATTTTATTTAATACTTAAAGTATTAATTATTATTTTTCAATTTCAGTTTTTAGGTTTCCCTGCCCAAATGATAAAAACGGGACCCTATCCATACTTCCATATCCATACTTCCATACTAATATTATAAATGCGAAAGTGTATCTGTCAGTCTGTCCGTCTGTCTGTCTGTCTGTTACCTCTTCACGCTCGAACCGCTGAACCGATTTTGCTGAAATTTGGCATGCAGATACTTTGAGTCCCTAAAAAGGACATAGGATAGTTTTTATCCCGGAAAAATGTACGGTTCCCGCGCGATAAACGAATTTTGGCGCAACGGAGTTGCGGGCATCATCTAGTTATTAATAAGTCTTCGCTGTCTGTCCGTCGTACATCCGTATGTCACTAGGCTGGATCTCGAGAACCGCAATAGCTAGATAGTTGCGATTTTTACAAATTATGTATTTCCGGTGTCGTTATAAAAGCTAATAGTCCAATCAATAAAATAAATTATTAAAGGGGGGCCTCATACAATAAACACGATTTTTTCCCTATTTTTGCTCTATGTCCATAATGGTAAGACTAAGGTTTTTTTAAATTTTAGGAAACGCTCAGTTTTATGTTAAATGTAATAATTAACAATAAAAATTAAATAAACTTATTATTAAAGGGGGGCTCCCATACAAATTTACGGTACGGAACCCTATGTGCGCCAGTCCGACTCGCACTTGGCCGGTTTCATAATTTTTCCTTTCATTGTGAATAAAGACCTATCCGGGTACCAAATTTCAAGGTTCTAAGTCTGCTAGAAGTACCTTAGAATTTTGACGATCTGTCAGTCAGTGACAAAATGTAGTAACTTTGACCATCCGTAACTACTAAACTATTTATCGAAATTTCATGTAATTTAGAGGTTAAGCTAGTTTTAATACTTGCTCCTAGTGACCGAAATTTTAAATCTCTAGCTTTGTTAACATCGAAGATAAAGGGGGTGTGAAATAGCCGCGAACCGCTTCGAGAAAAGTATGGTACGGCCGTGCCTTTGCTAAAAAGCTTCGCTGGGGCACTGCCGTGCCCCCAGATAGTTTCTTCATTTAAATTCTCGCGCAGCCGCGTTTAAAAGAACGAGGGTCAAAAACGACTTACGCCTATAAGTATGGATGACCCCCAAGTACCTACAAAGATTTCTCAAAACGAATAATAACTCAATCATGAACATTAAACATAATATTAATCTTAATTTTAATAATATGAATTGTTGTTATTTCATACATTATTATATTCATGCTAATTGCTAATATTGTAAATATTTTAATAGTGTGTTTGTTTGTCTGTAACTTCACATTAGGTAGATATAATATAATCTCTAAGGGTAAATATTTCATAATATTACCTATTAAAGGGTGGGTTGCACCAACTTTAACTATAATTAATAATTTAACTATAACTACAATGCAAAATGTCAATTCTATGGTTAAGGTGAAGACAGCTGCCAATTCGACATCTTTGTGCAGTTTTCTAGACTTTTCTTTCTAGTATTTCATTGATTGGCGCAAAAAAAATATAGATGATTTTTGATTATATTTGGAAAAGCTTGTCGAATTTAAATAATAAAATAATGTTCTCCTACTGGATGAAAAAAAATACCAAAGTCACATCTTTCAGGAACTTTAAACAGTTCTAACTAAAGTAATAATACAATCTATGCTTTAAAAATTTGTTTATTTAATACCTTTTACAAAAATCCAAAGATTGCCGGATTTAATTTTCGGTTCTGACATCTAGATTTCCCATAATATTTATTTTTTCCTCTAACAAACGAAAAATGTATCCACGCTACCGAGTGAACATTTCACATCTCTGTCTCTCTGGCATAAAAATCGACACAGGTGCGTGTGATGCGAGATCAAGGTCATTGGCAGTTGTCAGCGTCTTAAGGTCAAAAATGGACGCCATTTTTAACCATAACCATAGAGCTCGAAAAGGCTTTAAATGAACGTGACGAAAAAAGGAACTAACGCTGTCATCATACAAAAACGCCATTTTTGACAGTTCTCCTTTACCAGCAGCGCCCACGTTTTGTCGGACCAGCAACAGACATCTATTAAATTCTGTGGTCAAAGTTAAGGTTAAAGTTAAGTTAGGCTTAACTATAACCATAACTTTGACCATAACTTTAACTTTAACCACGTCTCTGGTTTTCTATCTGTTTTCTCTATCGGCCTCTCATAAAAAACAATCAATGGAACAGCAAAAAAATGGAAAGGGCGTAAGCATGGCGTAAGCGACAAAATTGTTTTTGTCGCGTAATTTAAAAACCATAAATACATTTCATAATTATAATTTATAAGCTATAGACAAATTAAAGTGTATGTACATGTGTCTGTGTACAAATTTTGGAAGCTTAAATCACTCTCCTCTGTTGGCAAAATAGGAATCCCTTCTTTACACAGGTCTTTTTGATTGATTATTCTGTGTTATATAAGTTGACTAATCATGTTATGTTATGGGTAATTCAAAGACAAACCATGATGAATACTGACAATGAACTTTAATTTCTTAGCTTTAGTCATTGCTGAGAAAAATCGATATCGCTACAGCCAAATTATCAAGGCGTCGCCTTAAATAAGTATTAAGTATTTATGTTGATGCATGGATTATATTATTATAATTTTCAGGTAACACATTAAATCATATTATTCCATCGGCCTCATATTAATTAACATTGAAATAACTCCAATTAAGCAGATACTAATCTTAAGACAAAGTACAAAAAAAAAATGCTATGTTGTGATCATGTATTTTGAAGAGTATTTAAATCGCAAGTGGCGGTATTAAAATCATTACAAGTGTAAACTGTTCATCAATCAAGATGATCTCCATCAAGTCTTGCGCCGTCCTAAGCATTTTGTTCAAGCTGGCAGCTTCAACAACTTTATACTTCGAGAACAAATGCCCTGTGGTTGAACCGGTTCCCAAGTTGGATTTTAATGGAGTGAGTTCTTTTATTTTTTTTAATAATGTTGCAATATAGTGGCAATGGATATCAGACGATGGAGGACGTCGCCGTGGCCGGTCTAAAAAAGGTGCCGTGATGCGCTAGAGTCAAATACGAGCCAGGCTGGCCTACAGCTGATCGAGATGAGTGAAACATTTTGGGGGAAGCCTTTACCCAGCAGTGGGATAGCATATATTTTTTAAGAAAAAAAATATGGCAAAAAGGAGAACGGACAAAATGTAGATCCACGAGTCACGACCAATAGCGCTGAGACGTATGTCGTTAGAAAGCTCTTTTCTTGGCGATTTTTTGTTATTATGGGGGCCAGCCTCATTATCGGCAATATTATTAACCTGCTCGGCTTAGCTAGTCCCGGCACCGAGGGGAACGCTTTAGTTTGCCTAAGCGTTCCCTAACTTGGTGGAAGTCCGGTCTCTTGGGAGGTAGACCGGCCGGTCGTGGAGGGAGTCCTCCTATGTTTGACAGATCCAGGACATCCCTCCGTATACGGCTGAAGGCAAACCGCAGGTGGTAAAAAAAAGTCTCAACCTCCAATAACTCCCGTCCCACGGGGCTCTGGGTCAGGATGGTATTAGGTACGTGACGTGACCTACTTTTTAAGATTTTTTGACCCCCTCCCTCCCCCTGGTCACTGGTGACCACGCGTAGTATATGCCAAGACACCCCCCCCCCCCCCCCCCCCCTTCAATTGTTCGCGTGGTATTGACAAGAATAATTTTTAATCATTTTGCATGTAGAAAGAGCAAATAGCAAATGAAAATAATTTGACTCATATATTTTGTGTTTATTAAGTTATTTAATATACAAAAGACTTTATAATAATTATTACTACTTAATTAAATATGGGAATAAATTAACGATCACCAAAAAATACTTTGATACCTAATAGTTTGCCAAAAAGAAATACTTGATACCAATATTGAAATTTAAGATATACTATACAAGGTGTAACAAAATTAAGTGATAATACTTTAGGATGTGTGCGTGTTCCTTATAGTGAGTTTACTGTGAAAGAATGAGCAAATTTTTTTTCACTTTTGTATGGGCAAGCGCCCCAGTGTAATGAGTTTCTCCATACAAAAGTGAAAAAAATTGTTCTTTCAGCGCTGCTACTTTCAGAGTGAACTCTATGTAAAGAACACATACACACCCTTAAGTATTATCAGATAGATTTCTGTATATTAAAATATATATTATAATAATAGTCTAAAATTACAATAGAACAATCAGAGAAATTAATTTCTAGGCAGATGGTGGAACTAAGTAATTTGGTCGCGTTTAAAGCTTTATGGTTTAAAGTTAAACCTAACCTACAGATCACAATTAACATTGAATTGTCGTGACCCGACTACGTGACGTTGGTCTGTCAACTACCTAGGAATCAATTTCCTCGATGGTACATACTTACTATTTTAGTCACGACTGTAGTTCAAATTGTAATCGAACACCAAACATTGTAAAAATATCACCAAGCTTGACAGCTTCACCAAACTTCAAAATGCCTGACAAGTGACAACAGTGCCTGTTTTTTTAATGGCTGTTGGCTATAAATAATAAAACATTAAACAACCATAATAAATGCCAGTGTCAAGTATTAAATGGCGAGAAAATAAAATTGTATGACGTTTCTCTCGGCAAATTGACTACGTGACAAAACTCTATACCCCCTCCCCCCTTTTGTGACCGAGCGTGGTATTTTGAAGACCCCCCTCCCCCCCCCTAAATGGGTCACCTAGTATGGGTATGTTCCCTAACCTGCCCGGCTTATTAGCCGGGCAGGTTCCCATCCTGCTAGCTAGTCCCGGCGCCGAGGGTAACGCTTTAGTTTGCCTAAGCGTTACCTAACTTTGTGGAAGTTCGGTCCCTTGTGAGGTAGACCGGC
The DNA here is from genome assembly GCA_905333045.1 of Lysandra bellargus. NCBI lineage: Eukaryota > Metazoa > Arthropoda > Insecta > Lepidoptera > Lycaenidae > Lysandra > Lysandra bellargus. The sequence continues at coordinate 46,898 of HG995327.1, forward strand.
CGGTCGTGGAGGGAGTCCTGTGTAAGACAGATCCAAGATATCCCTCCATATACGGCTGAAGGCAAACCGCGGGTGGTTTTAGTGGGTAACCCGAAGTCGGGAGTCCCACATAGCCCCGGGGTGCTTTAGGTTAAGGCGCTATATTGAAAAAACTGTCCATTTTGACGTAATACTATAGGACCCTCAGAAATGTTACAAATCTGGTAATGAGATATACATATCTTCATAGCCTTATCTAGGTTTGAGAAGAACTAGAAACACGATTAATGTATTTTGGCTCGATACATTAAATTTTCGAAAATACCTCTTAAAAATACGTAATTTGAAGATTATTTTAAAACGAAATAGTATTGTAGGAAATTAGTCTAATTGATAGACACCTTTGCAACTCAAAATCGTATAGAAGCATTTTGCTTAAATGCTCCTAGTTATTTTTTAAATGATTATAATTACGTTTTTTCGCATATTTTCCGAGCGAGCCGATAGCTTCTGGCCGCAGTGTATTCATGACTTTATAGTCATACAAATTAAGTATAAAATTGCCCTTGCGGTAAAATTACTTTCGTATAGCGCTTTAACTGCAGAGGCACATCCCCAATCCCTGGCACCCATAAAAGGGTTGGCTGGAAGAAAATGCCTAAAGGCATTAAGCCCGCCTCTGTACCTTTATGTGTGCAAAATTTTCCTCGACTGTACATTTCTGCTAAACAACTCATTTCCCCGACTGTACATTTCTGCTTAGCACAATTTTCCCGAACTGTACATTTCTGCTTATCACAATTTTCCCCGATTGTACATTTCTGCTAAACAACTCATTTCCCCCTGTACATTTCTACTAAACAACTCATTTCCCCGACTGTACATTTCTGCTAAACAACTCATTTCCCCGACTGTACATTTCTGCTAAACAACTCATTTCCTCGACTGTACATTTCTGCTTAGCACAATTTTCCCCGACTGTACATTTCTCCTAAACAACTCATTTCCCCGACTGTACATTTCTGCTAAACAACTCATTTCCCCCTGTACATTTCTGCTAAAAAACTCATTTCCCCGACTGTACATTTCTGCTAAGCACAATTTTCCCCGACTGTACATTTCTGCTAAACAACTCATTTCCCCGACTGTACATTTCGTTCGAGTTCGAGTTCGATACAAAACACTACTCTCCAACCGTCTTACGATTTTTCTATGGTTTTTCGATCAACACGAAAATCTGACGCGAGTTTCACAGTTTTTACCCATCCCACAAAAGTGCTCAACGCCGCTAAAGAAGTTTTCACTTCAAAAACAAGGTTAGGTTAGTCTCCTATCCTAACCCGAACGGTAACGGTACGCGTACAGAGTACATATTTACATCCTAGCTTGGGCAAAAATGACAATAATGAAATAAATTTAGCTTTTTATTGCGGGTTTTGAGCGCGGCGACCGAATCAAGTAATTCCGTAACGAAAAATATGTAACATTCATCTAACGTCGTTTCGTTTCGCCAGAAGTCGGTACGGTGTTTAAACAAATGTTTATGTGCGACTAACCGTATTGCACGGTTTGTAATAAGCTAAGCGGAAATTTTTGAAAACAGCAAACTATTACTTTACATAAGTTAATTACATCTAGCTCTCTTGGTAGTCAGTCAGCCGGTACACTATACAGACATGGGCTTCAAAGTTTGAGCAACCTTTTTGAAAACTTTGATGTGCGCAAACAGTACCTATGCCTGCCAGACTTGTTTTCAAATGTTTACGGCACAGTTATTGCAAAGATGGCTGACAGATTGGACGACGATTTTGTGGACGCCGTCAATCCGTTTTATTTGAGAGCGTTTAATTTTTGATAATATAATTAAAATTTTATAATATACTTAATAACTAAACGGGACGGACAAACTATTTTTAACCGACTTCCAAAAAACGAGGAGGTTATATGTTAGGCTGTGGATTTTTTTTTATTTTTTTTTTGTATGTTCAACGATTACTCCGCCGTTTATGAACCGATTTTCGAAATTTTTGTTTTGTTATATTAGGTTTCATTCCAATTTGGTACCATGTTCACAAAAGTGGTGACCTGATGATGGGATTCATGAGTAATCGAGGGAACTCCTCGAAATTTATATGGAAACATATGGTGATTTTGGTTTTATGAGAAGCATCCTAAGCATATGCTACCAAAACGCAAGATTTTGCACCGAGGTATACTATGGTTCCGAAGCTACTAAGAGAACTCCGGATTCCTTATAGATACAAGTTTGGGAGTTTAGGCGCTGTTTTAAGAACTGAAAGCATATGCTACTATGCAAATTACCTTCATCATCATCATCATCATCATTACCACGTCAGGGTCACCAATGTCACCTAATTCAACCTTAGCTCCAGAGCATAAGACACACATTTGACATTACTCCTGAGAAGTTAAAGTTGCTTCGATAATGTATGTTTCACTTCGCCGAGATATTCTGGAAAACAACATAATTTCAACCTTTTGCATTGCGTTTAGCGTTCATAGTATAATAACGCATCGCATCGCATATCTGCCAGGGCTGTCAAGCAAGCGGCGCGGCGGCGAGGGCCGCGGGCGCGGGCCGGGTACTATGCACAGAATACAAATTACTCACGGAGGTACTATGTGCGCTGCGTGTGCGACAAGTCGAGCGAGTGCCAGCCTATTGAAACTAGTCCGGTGTGTTCTAATCTCATAATTTTGAAGTCGGTGCCAGTTCCAAAAGTTTCAAATATTCTGTCAGAGAACAGAAGATTCATCTGGTACCGACTTCAAAATGATGAAGATTGAGTACAGAAATAGTTGAGTTTTAGCCGAATTCGGAAAAAGGCACTATTAGATAGGAATAATTATTTAATACTTTTTAGTTCATATTATAAGGATGTTATTATTGTTTTACCTTGGAAGTCGGTTTTAATTTTTTGTTAAAAATAATAATTATCCTAAGCCATGCGTCGTTTACAAGGTTACGATTTTTATGATCCCTATTTTTCGGATCCCTTAATGAGGGTTCTGCTTGAAGTAGCTCAAGGAATTCGATAAAACTACGTCATTATCATTATTCCACTCCAATATTGACATTCAAAATATCTACAACTGCTCCAAAGTTTGTGCGGCCTGCGACAAGTGTGGCAGGCGCGCGGCACAAACTTTGAGGTTTGTTTACTTTGATGTGCTCAGAAAAACCGACTCATGATGGCAAACTACAAATGTGTGTTCAAACGTTGCACAAATAGGCAAATGTCAGTGCCACACTTCGCGAATTTGTAGGTATTTGCGTATTTGATCACATGTATGGCGCCGGCTTAAGAGTCTCAGACTGAGAGCAGGTACAGTATACTGTACAGTACATAGGTAGTTGAAAAATTCACCATCTTCAGTGATATTATGGCACATTATGAAGTTCTTCGCCCCAAATAATCTTTTGATTGTACCTCACAAGCAAAATATTCTTTGGGACTTTCGCTTTGGGTGTTGAGTAAGGCGTTTCTTTTCAGCTACTTACTGGCTGCTGTTTAAGACTTACTAAAACACATGCTCTACTAGTTCCACGAATCTGAAAGTTATGTATGACGCTGATTTTTATACTTGCATTTTTGGCTTGACAAAGTCCAATGCAGGCACTTCACATGGCTATTTGTATTTGCATATTTGATGTATTCGCCAAACAATGGCCATGTGTAGACGGTATGTTTGACAAATATTGGCCTTATTTGCCTATTTGACAAATATGACCAATACCAATTACACGTAATCCATACTTTTGTCGGTTTTTGACGCACATCAAAGAAGTCAAATAGGCAAGTAAAGAAAATCAAGTAAAAGTTTGCTATTTGACATCCATGTGTGGAAGGCCGTATTTGCCTTTATTTGCTTGTTTGTGTATAATATGTCAAATCTTGTTTCAGTAATTTCAGTTGATTTTTAATTGTTGTACCTAATTATCCATGCAGGCGGGTTTTTGTTTTTTTTTTATTATTTATCGTTACATTTAATATTTAAACTGCAAGTTATATACATATTTAGAATCAGTGTTTAAAATTCTTTATTTTGATACCCTACTCGATATGCTTGGTAGTATTATTATTTTTTTTACCTTACAATATGGCGCCAAACATCCGCCATTTTGGTTTTTTTAATGTCACCTATATAAGAACACTTGGGCTATTAAGACAAATCTAGACGATGCCTCAAATGTGAAAATCCGTTTAGCGGTTCTAAAGATACGAAGTAATAAAGGATATTTTTATTACATACATACATACAATATTCACGCCAAAAACATAACCCTCCTGGCAGTCGGGTAAAAATATGACTCATGCGGCGTTTAACCTCGCTCGGAGGCGTTCCAGGCGGCTTGAAGTGCAAGCGAGAGCGCGGAACGAGCGATAAATACGTTGTTACGTTTAACTATCGTCAGTAAGCCGACTATACAGATAATGAGATAACCGATTTTTTTTTCTACTTTTCAGCTTCAAGGAACCTGGTACGAGCAGGCGAGATACGACAACGACTTCCAAGTGCTAGAACACTGTGTTGTCGTGAGCTTCACCAAGGAGAATGGCAAGGATATTTTTAACGTGCAAGGCATTGTTGATGATAAGCCTCTCGCCTTCAGCGGACCAGTCAACGCTGCTTCCAACGGAACCGGCGTAATCTTTTTCCACTCCTCCGTGTATAAGAATATTGAGAAATCAGACGAAATAGCCGTCGCCGTTCTCGCCCTGGACGTGAATAACTACGCTGTGTTCTACGACTGTAAATACGACGAGGAGACCAAGAAGCACCATGACTACCTCTGGATCCTGTCCCGTTCTAAGACTTATAGCGGGGTGACGAAGACCTTCGTAGATGGTTTGCTCGATAGGAGCCCATTCGTTGACAAGTCTAAGCTCGTCTGGCAAGATTTCTCGCCTAAATCATGCAACCGATAAATGGAAAATTCACTAAATCACTACTAATCCAGATAATCCGATTATCCGACAAAAGAGCATGTAAAAATATTACATTTATGTGAATAATTTAAATTATACAAGCTTCGGTATGACCACGAACTGCTGATAGTTCAACCCAGACCTGTTACAAAATACAATCACCTTGTTACATCAACTATAACGATTCATCGCCCAAAATTATAGCACGTCTATGAGTTAGCAGTTCATTTAAATCAGTGTTTTTCAACCTTTTTCATGATGCGACCGCCCTGGTATGAAAAAATATTTCGCGACCCCCCAATCCGTTTTTTTAGGGTTCCGTACCCAAAGGGTAAAAACGGGACCCTATTGCTAAGATTTCGTTGTCTGTCCGTCCGTCTGTCTGTCTGTCTGTCTGTCTCCAGGCTGTAACTCAAGAACAGCTATAGCTAGACTTCTGAAATTTTCGCAGATTGTGTATATCTGTTGCCGCTATAACAGCAGATACTAAAAATAAAATAAAGTTAATATTTAAGGGGGGCTCCCATACGAGAAACGTGATTGACCTTTTTAGCTCGTAATCAATAATGGTAACAGCTAGGCACTTGAAATTTTCACAAATTCCTTAATTATGTTTGTACTTTAATAATTAATAATAAAATAAAAATAAATTAAATATTTAAGGAGGACCCCAATACAAAAACACAATTTTTTGTCTACTTTCGCTCTACACCGGCACGAAACCCTTCGTGCGCGAGTCCGACTCGCACTTGGCCGATTTTTAATCAAGCATGCAAGAGATATCGGACAATACTGGGCAAAGGTGGATCTTAAATCCTTTTTTAAATGCAGCTATAAATGAGGCTAATTTGTCAACAAAGCTCAAAGAGAACCTGCTAGAATTATCTACCGATGGGATGTTACACTTGGAATTCAAATCTGTTAATTTGGATTCCTTTTGGTTAAGGAGAAAAACAGAATACCCGGAATTGACAACTGAGGATTTGAAGTGTTTAATTCCATTCGCCACCTCGTATGTATGCGAGCTGACGTTTTCATCAATGGCCCAAATAAAAAGTAAGCAAAGAAATCGCTTAAATTTGGAGAATGATTTGATTCTATGCGTAGCAAATACAAACCCACGATGGGAGAAATTGATTAATCAAAAACAAGCACAACCTTCGCATTAACATAAGTCGTAGAACTTTTTTTTGTTAATTTGTTTGTATTAACATACAATGATTATGAGTACATAATATTAAGTATATTCTTTTGTTAAATTCTCTTACTTAATAAATAAATATTTTTAATCTTTATTGTTTTTTACTGAAGTTCTTTCGACTTCTGACGACCCCCCTACAGAAGCTTCGCGACCCCCTGGGGGTCGCGACCCACAGGTTGAAAAACACTGATTTAAATAAATGCAAATATACGATATCATTATATATATTAAATTTTTTTATGTTACTAGTTTAAAATTGTAAATACTTAGGTGTAAACCTATTTGCAATTTTAAGCTAGTAACACTATGCTAGTAACATTCCATTTTAAAGATTAATTATAGAGTATAGGTACTAAAGTAGAATTTATTAAAATTAAGAGCAAATTTTAGGTTCTAGAAGAGAAGAACCATGTTTCGAATTTTGTACTTCAAATAATTCCCTATATTCTTTTAGGTGTTAATTGTGATATTTAGTAATATTAAAAGCAGGTGTTTTACATACAATACATTACAGTGCTATAGGTACTTACTCTCAGTTTATATTATGTATTATTATCTACCTATGCGGCTAGCTAGTCGTCTAAGCACTAAGACGGAAATCATCATGCTAAATAAATCTATAATTATTATCATTAATTATCATATTATTGTATCCTATGCAAAACTATTAAAATAGACAAGGAACAAAATAAGGCATCATACAAGATAACAATGATAATTATTATTATTATCTTAAATTTTAATATATACCTAAGAGCACTCGTCCGTATTGTACAAGGTGTTTTTTCAGTCGTAAATCTGCATGATGAGGTAATCCTACTAATAATATTATAAAGGCGAATGTTTGTGAGGATGTATGTATGGATGTTTGTTACTCTTTCACGCAAAAACTACTGAACGGGTTTTAATGAAACCTTACAAATATAGCTTATACATCAGAATAACACATAGGCTACAATTTTAACCGACTTTCAAAATGGAGGATGTGCTATGTTCGTTTTTTATGCTTAACGATTACTCTGCCGTTTGTGAACCGATTTAAAAAAAATTTCTTTTGGTGTATAGGGTATCATCCCAATTTAGTACCACGTTCACAAAAGTGGTGACTTGGTGAAGGGATCCATTAGTAATCGAGGGAACTCCTCAAAATTTATATGGAAACATGTGGTGACTTCGGTTTCGTGACAAGTATTCAAGTTTTTGACGTGGGAGAGCCATGCTTCGGCACGAATGGGCCGGCTCGACCGGAGAAATACCACGTCCTCATAGAAAACCGGCGTGAAACAGCGCTTGCGCTGTGTTTCGTCGACTGAGTGAGTTTACCGGAGGCCCAATCCCCTACCCTTTTCCCTTCCCTACCCTTCCCTATTTCCTTCCCTACCCTCCCCTATTACCCCTTAAAAGGCCGGCAACGCACCTGCAGCTCTTCTGATGCTGCGAGTGTCCATGGGCGACGGAAGTTGCTTTCCACCAGGTGACCCGTTTGCTCGTTTGCCCCCTTATTGCATAAAAAAAAGCATATGCTACCAAGTAGGCTACCAACAAGTAAGATTTTGCACCGAAGTTATATCATGGTTCGGAAGTTGCTGAGGGAACTGCCGACTCTTTATAGATACACAAGTTTGGGAGTTTCCGGAAAGCAGATGCTACTATGCAAATTACATTCATCATCATTATCATCATCACTACCATATTATTATGAAGAGTTTGTTGTTTGCTCGAAGGCGCTAATTTCAGGAACTACTGGTCCGATTTAGAAAATTATTTCAGTGTTAGATAGCTCATTTATCGAGGAAGAATACGTTATATTATCACGCTAAGACTAATAGGACCGAAGAAACAGAGCAAAATGTGGAAAAACTCGGGAAAATTATTAGAAAGGGTTTATCTCACGAACTACTGGAGCATTTTTGATATTATTTGGCACAGATATAGACTAGACCACATTAAGGGACTTAAGTTTTTTCTGCGGGAAAATGTACGGTTTTCGTAAAATTCCTAATTTACGCGGGCGAAGCCGCGCGAGACATCTAGTCCCCAGATAAATAAGAGTAGGTATTGTATTACTTTATTACTAAGATTTTTCTTTAATTCAAAGTTTGATAAATAAACAGGAAAAGGAATAGAGATAGACTTCAAAATCCTGCTAATATTATAAAGGCGAAAGTTTGTTTTGATGTATGGATGTTTGTTACTCTTTCACGCAAAAAGTACTGAATGGATTTTAATGAAACTTTACAATAATATAGTTATAGCTTATACATCAGAATAACACATAGGCTACAATTTTAACCGACTTTTAAAATGGAGAAGGTGTTATGTTCGTTTTTTAGGGTTCCGTACCCAAAGGGTAAAAACGGGACCCTATTACTAAGACTTCGTTGTCTGTCCGTCTGTCCGTCTGTCTGTCTGTCTGTCCGTCTGTCTCCAGGCTGTAACTCAATAACGGTAATAGTTAGAGTGTTGAAATTTTCAGAGATTATGTATATCTGCTGTCGCTATAACAACAAATACTAAAAACAAAAGAAAATTAATATTTAAGGGGGGCTCCCATACAAGAAACGTGATTTTTTTGGCTTTTTTTTGCTCTATATCAATAATGGCAACAGGTAGGTACTTGATTTTTTTTCTCGAAGTCCTTAGTTATATGTCTTCTTTAATACTTCAGTCGGAATTTCCAGGAATTGCTATTGTATTCTATTGTTGTCGCGATCACCGGTGCTCGCGCGGGGCCTGAAGGATTAATATTTAATAATAATATTAAAATAAAATAAAAAATTAAGGGCGGCTCACATACAAAAAACACAATTTTTGGCCTGATTTTGCTCTATAATGGTACGGAACCCTTCGCGCGCGAGTCCTACTCCCACTTGGCCTCTATAATCAACGATTACTCCGCTGTTTGTGAACCGATCTAAAAAAAAAAATCTTTTGGTGTTACATAGGGTATCATCCTAATTTGGTACTACATTCACATTATTATTTTTAACAAAAAATTAAAACCGACTTCCAAGGTAAAAACAATAATAACATTAATATGAACTAAAAAGTATTAAATAATTTTTAATAGTGCCTTTTTACGAATTCGGCTAAACCTCAACTATTCTGTACTCAATCTTCATTATTTTGAAGTCGGTACCAGACAGGGCTTCATAACGTTATCGAATAACAGAAAAAATATCGTTACGTACCGTTATTTTCATAATGGTAGCCAGATAACGTTATTTTTTTAACGATATTTAGTAAAATAACGTTATATTTACCGTTATTATTATAACGATATTTTTTCGTTATGTATAAACGAACAAATATCGTTATAATAATAACGGTAAATATAACGTTATTTTCTGGTATCAAGTATGCGATCGTGCACGGTGCACTAAATCTCACTAGCAGCCCACTTTTGCGAGATTTGTGTGAAAATACAAAGAAAAAATACACCTTTTAAACGTGATTACGTTTAGAAAATTTTCCCGCCTGTCATGACTTTCTTGACGGACTATAACGTTATCAAAAAACATATATTTACCATTATAAATCCTATATAACGTTATAACATTAAGGGGCCGGGCTACCCTCGAAATTCTCATACCTACGTAATACCAAAATCATTTTGTCATACGAAAATATTTAACATGTTTGAGTTATTTTTCAGCTTAAAATAGTAATTACCTAGGTTCCTGAACAAAAATTAACTTCAAAATATTTAAACTTAAAAAAAAAATTGTGTATAAATTTTTTTTACTAAATTTACTATTAAATATTTAAACACTAAAAAATAGAGTAAAATACTAAATATATATATAAATAAATAGTTAATTTACTACTAAATATTTTAATACTAAAAAATATTTTTTAGGGTTGAAATATTTTGTAGTAAATTTAATATTTATATATATTTTTTTAGTGTTTTACTCTATCTTTTAGTGTTTAAATATTAAGTAGAAAATTTAGTAAAAAAAAATTATACACAAAAAAAATTTTTTTTTGTGTTCAAATATTTTGAAGTTAATTTTTGTACAGGAACCTAGGTAATTACTATTTTAAGCTGAAAAATAACTCAAACATGTTAAATATTTTCGTATGAGAAAATGATTTTAGTATTACGTATGTATGAGAATTTCGAGAGTAACCCGGGCTCTTAACCGTTATTAATATCAATTTTTAACGTTATTTTTAATATCGGGTAAATTTTCATAACGTTATCTATGCCCTTGAAGCAGTAACGTTATGAAAAAAATAACGTTATTTGAAGCCCTGGTACCAGATAGCTGAATCTTCAGTTCTCTGACAGAATATTTGAAACTTTTGGAACTGGCACCGACTTCAAAATTATGAAGATTGAGTACAGAAATAGTTGAGGTTTAGCCGAATTCGGAAAAAGGCACTATTAGATAGGAGAAATTATTTAATACTTTTTAGTTCATAATTATTAATGTTATTATTGTTTTTACCTTGGAAGTCGGTTTTAATTTTTTGTTAAAAATAATAATTTCGCTCTATTTAGTTACCTAGTAAGTAAACCATCGCGTATATTTTACGTATCTTATTACAATTTGTTAAGAGTCACAACTCACACTCACAAAGTATATGTATTACCATTTACCAGTGAAGTGAACATGTGCTAGGTAATTTTTATTTTAATTATATCTTAAGATCCCACCGTAAAATCCTGCATGATTCGTTTTTTTTTCGATCAAATATATTTTAAAATAATCTTTAGAACGTATGGAATGGATTAATGTTGGGTTGCCTTGTTAAAAGTAGCCGCAAGTACCTCTAATTGAGCAAAATGAAAGCCCGTAATACAAACTTGCGTGTATTCAATAGAAAAGTAAGAACTAAGAAGGAATGACATTGAGGAATGACGTCCACTACGCATAAAAATAAAAACGCCTGTTAAATAAAAAAGACGGGTTGCACTCCGGGAGTGCCGACAGAAGTGAAAATTTGATTATTAACAGCGAGAGTCACGAGAAGTGTCAGACAGACTGTCAGACACTTCTCGCGACAGTTGTCTTGCAGGTGGAAACGCGGCCTTAATCAGCGCGTCTGCTAAAGAAATAATTTCCCCGACTGTACATTTCTGCTAAACAACTAATTTCCCCGACTGTACATTTCTGCTAAACAACTCATTTCCCCGACTGTACATTTCTGCTTAGCACAATTTTCACCGACTGTACATTTCTGCTTAGCACAGTTTTCCCCGACTGTACATTTCTGCTTAGCACAATTTTCATTGTGCTGCGGTAGCAGCCGGTGACCGTCACAAAAGACGCTATGTAAATTGCCGAGAGTAAAATGTAGCCTCAGAAACTCGAAAATTTCAAAGGTGAGTAGCTCCAATACTGGGGGGTTTCTCAGTGTGGATTTGGTAAGGGGGGGGTGTTTCCTCTCCTCTCCCCTCCCCCCTCACCCCCGCTCCCCATTAATTTTGGGGTAGGTTTGTGTGTGTGAAGGATCCATAGGCTATCGATTTTAATAATTTTTTCAGTGGCTATATATTTTATACCCGTGCGACGCCGGGGCGGGTCGCTAGTAATATTATAAACCTCAAGAGTTTGTTTGTTTGATTACTGAGCTGAGATTTGAGAACTACTGGACCGATTAAAAATACTTTCAGTCTTAGATAGCTCATTTATCGAGGAAGGGTATACCCTTCCTCGATAAATGAGCTATAGGCTATAATAATAATAATAATAAAACTCTTTATTGCACACCAAAATAAATACACAATATTAATGATAAATTAATAAATATTAACTTATTGATGTACAAAAGGCGAACTTATTGCTACTAAGCAATCTTTACCAGTCAACCTTTTGTAGACAAGATTTAAAATAGGAATAAAAGAAAATCCTGTAGGTGCACAAACTAAACTAATCTTAGTGCTTTAAATACTATAACTAGACTTAACTATAACTAGAACTAGGACAATATAATATATATAAGTAATAATAATCGGCAGTTAACTTTGTTGAAGGTCACAAAGCAACGATATAAAAGTAATGAACTAGGAAACTTAAGAAAATAACATTTAAGTTTACGTTTAAAAATATTTATTGACCCGGCTCGTCGAATATCTAGAGGCAAAGAGTTCCAGAGAGTAGCAGCACGCACAGCAAAAGATTTGGAATATAAGGAAGTAGAGTGCAGAGGGATTTCGAGAGTGAGATTGCTTGAAGAGCGTAATGTTAGTTGGTGAGTGTCATGCAAAAATTTAAAACGGTTTTTAAGGTAGGACGGGGAGGATGGAACAAAAAGGACGTTGTACAAAAGGGAGAGGACATGACAATCTCGACGCAAGCGGATAGGAAGTCAGCGAAGATTCCTCCGAAATTATATTATCACTAGTATAATATTCAATATAATAAATATGTGGAAAAACCGTCCAAGTGCGTGTCGGGCCACGCGGAATATAGGGTTCCGTAATACCGCTAGTTTATTTTTTTAATTTTTGTGTGGTCAATGAATGTACATTTATAACGTGTTTTACACTACTAACAACATCATCTCAGTTACTTTCAAAGGAATTTGAACGAAAAGTTCCTTTATACTTCGCCGAATAAATTTTTTTAGTTGATCGACTATTACTCAATAACTTATGAAGTATTCTTAGCCGTGATAGTTTTCCTTTTAAATTCAGCATATTTCCTACTCCAGTGAATTTTTTTACATTTCCAGAAGCAACCGTTTAGCTGGTAGAAGGGGGGGACACTAGACTCTAAACGATTTTTTCCACTTTCAATAAATATTTCACAAACGGATCCCTAAATCGAAAAATGATCTACGAATACTCATAATAGTTTTAAAAAACCTAACCAACGACACTCCACACGATAGGGTGGACGCGAAAAAAAATGTTCATCCCCGCTTGATGTGTATGGAAGGTACCAAAAAAAAAAAATTAAGATTTCATGTACCATTTTGTTGCCATCATTAATCATTCATGCCAAATTACAGCTTTGTAGGTCCTATAGTCTCTGAGCAAAACCGCGGACAGACAGACAGACGGACAGACAGACGGACAGACAGACGGACGGACAGACCGAAACTATAAGGGTTCCTTGTTGACTACGAAACCCTAAAAACGGGAAAAAATATTAAAAAAGGTTTTGTCCATACTTCCATACTAATATAATAAATTCGAAAGTGTGTCTGTCTGTCTGTCTGTCTGTTACTTCTTCACGCCCAAACCGCTGAACCGATTTTGCTGAAATTTGGTATGGAGATACTCTGAGTCCCGAGAAAGGGCATAGGATACTTTTTATCCCGGAAAAATGTACGGTTCTCGCGTGATAAATGAATTTTGACGCAACGGAGTTGCGGGCGTAATCTAGTAGTTTATAAATTCCTAATTTACGCGGGCGAAGCCGCGCGGGACATCTAGTATTGTTATAACTTATAACTTATAAGTATTCAATACTATCCTTTGGTTTCCTCCTGTGGTAATTTCCCTTTCATTTGTTTATTCGATGAATAGTTTAAAAATGCGTGTATTAAACAGTAGGGTACCTTTGTAAAACCTTGTCTTATATATAAAATTCTCGTGTCACAATGTTAGTCCACGAACTCCTCCGAAACGGCTTTACTGATTTCTACCAAATTTTATATGTATATTCAGCAGGTCTGAGAACCGGCTACTGGGTACTTTATATATTGATAAGTGCATTTGTTGAATAAATAATAGCAAATTATTACAACCTCAGACTGACGGCGACCATTGTTTGTGCGACGGGATAGCGATAGACGTTGCTTTGGTAACATACTTACCGACCGTCAAACTTATAACACCCCTCTTTTTTGTCGAGGGTTAAAAATAGAGGAAAAAATCCCCGTGAAAAACTGTATATTCAGCTCGGCCAGATACATCTGTTTTTACTATGTTCTACGATTGACTTCGGGGTTGAAAAGTGACACAGGTTTTTAACCACATTTATTCATCGATTACATGACTTAGGCGAGAAGTCCTGCCAAAGGAGCTTAGATTTATCTAAATACGGCGTCTTGTCGAGTAAATCATCCACAAACGCCTTAGTTTCGCCTCCGTAGGTTTTGAAACGGGACAGGATCCAGAGGTAGTCGTGGCGTTTCTTCGTCTCCTCGTCGTATTTACAATCGTACATCACAGCGTAATTGTTCACGTCCAGGGCAAGAACAGCGACTGGTATCTCATCCGTATGCTCTATCTTCTTGTACAGAGATGAGTGGAAGAAGATGACACCTGTGCCGTTGGAAGCGGCGTTCATTGGTCCGCTGAAAGTAGATGGTGTGTCGCCCACGATTTCGGTGGTATTGAACATGTTCTGATCCGTCATGAAATTCACGGAGATGCAGTGGGCTTTGATCTCGTAGTCGTTGTCGTACCGCGCTTGCTCGTACCACATGCCTGCAAGCTGAAAAAAAAAGAGTTTATAGATTATTGTCTGATTTATATCATAATCGTTATTAAGACTTGTCATAGGTAGTAAAATATTCGAAAATCCTAGCGATCTTATAGTACGATAGATACCAACATACTAGTTTAGGTTTAGAAACTAACGACTTGGACATATAAATCTAGGGTCGTCGTTAAGTAGTCTTAACTAAGCCTAACCCAGCATGATACTTGGCTAAAGGTGGAGTTGTAGAGAAGGTGAATTTTCTCTACAAATAGGATTACTGTTACACAACCTGAGGTGATAACCTCGAAAATCTTGCGTTTTGCTGATGTGGCATACTAGCGACAAAATAATAGAAACACAGAAGATAAATAAACTATTTGGAAATAAAATCACTAAAGTTACTCACGCCCTTCCAATCCAACTTCGGTACTGGTGATATAACCGGACATTCTTTCTCTATGTATACGATAGACGTAGATCCAAATTCAAATAAAATACACAATAATACACAGATTTTTGAAATCATCTTGAGAGGAAAACGCTGACAATGATTGTAATTATTGCACTTGCGACTTAAATACTCTTTATACAAGGTAAATGCTCCGTCTAACACATTTTTTGTAGCCTTTGAGCCCCAAAGATAAGTCGATAACGTTGGCTGTTAAGTTATTATGTTTAAAACTGAATGTAATTATGTATGTAGATTTGTCTTCAAATTTTTTTATTACTAAGCACGGTATCTTCCTTTAAAAATATTACCTACTCGGATCTCATCGTAGAATCTTAGGAAGCCGTGTGTGAATATAAGATCGATATCAGTTTACCCATCGTTTATGGCAGTGCTTTTCTCACTGTTAACATTAATTATTATAATTACTACATTAACACTTAGCAAAGCTCAAAGCAAATAAATCGATATAATATTATAGAATACTAGCTGTCCCGGCAAACGTTGCTTTGCCATAATATAAAGTACCTATTTCGCCCATATTATTTTTTTGAAGTGACTAAATGTTACAATAGCAACGTCTATCGCTATCCCGTCGCACAAACAATGGTCGCCCTCAGTCTCAGGTTGTAATAATTTGCTATTATTTATTCAACAAATGCACTTATCAATATATAAAGTACCCAGTAGCCGGTTCTCAGACCTGCTGAATATACATATAAAATTTGGTAGAAATCAGTAAAGCCGTTTCGGAGGAGTTCGTGGACTAACATTGTGACACGAGAATTTTATATATAAGACAAGGTTTTACAAAGGTACCCTACTGTTTAATACACGCATTTTTAAACTATTCATCGAATAAACAAATGAAAGGGAAATTACCACAGGAGGAAACCAAAGGATAGTATTGAATACTTATAAGTTATAAGTTATAACAATACTAGATGTCCCGCGCGGCTTCGCCCGCGTAAATTAGGAATTTATAAACTACTAGATTACGCCCGCAACTCCGTTGTGTCAAAATTCGTTTATCACGCGAGAACCGTACATTTTTCCGGGATAAAAAGTATCCTTTGCCCTTTCTCGGGACTCAGAGTATCTCCATACCAAATTTCAGCAAAATCGGTTCAGCGGTTTGGGCGTGAAGAGGTAACAGACAGACAGACAGACAGTCAGACGGACGGACAGACAGACAAACACACTTTCGAATTTATAATATTAGTATGGAAGTATGGATAAACCTTTTTTAAATATTTTTTCCCGTTTTTAGGGTTCCGTAGTCAACAAGGAACCCTTATAGTTTCGGTCTGTCCGTCCGTCTGTCTGTCCGTCTGTCTGTCCGTCTGTCTGTCTGTCCGCGGTTTTGCTCAGAGACTATAGGACCTACAAAGCTGTAATTTGGCATGAATGATTAATGATGGCAACAAAATGGTACATGAAATCTTAATTTTTTTTTATGGTATGGAAGGTTCCATACACATCAAGCGGGGATGAAAATTTTTTTTCGCATCCACCCTATCGTGTGGAGTGTCGTTGGATAGGTTTTTTAAAACTATTATGAGTATTCGCAGATCATTTTTCGATTTAGGGATCCGTTTGTGAAATATTAAGTTTTAAAGTGGAAAAAATCGTAAGAGTCTAGTGTCCCCCCCTTCTACCAGCTAAACGGTTGCTTCTGGAAATGTAAAAAAATTCACTGGAGTAGGAAATATGCTGAATTTAAAAGGAAAACTATCACGGCTAAGAAGACTTCATAAGTTATTGAGTAATAGTCGATCAACTAAAAAAAAAATGTATTCGGCGAAGTATAAAGGAACTTTTCGTTCAAATTCCTTTGAAAGTAACTGAGATGATGTTGTTAGTAGTGTAAAACACGTTATAAATGTACATTCATTGACCACACAAAAATTAAAAAAAAAAAAACTAGCGGTATAGCGGTATAGTTATAGTATTTAAAGCACTAAGATTAGTTTAGTTTGTGCACCTACAGGATTTTCTTTTATTCCTATTTTAAATCTTGTCTACAAAAGGTTGACTGGTAAAAATTGCTTAGTAGCAATAAGTTCGCCTTTTGTACATCAATAAGTTAATATTTATTAATTTATCATTCATATTGTGTATTTATTTTGGTGTGCAATAAAGAGTTTTATTATTATTATTATTATAGCCTATACCCTTCCTCGATAAATGAGCTATCTAAGACTGAAAGTATTTTTAATCGGTCCAGTAGTTCTCAAATCTCAGCTCAGTAATCAAACAAATAAATTTTTTTTGTTTGAAAGCTGACATGATCGAGAGTGTTCTTAGCTATAGTTCATCATAATCAGCATGCTCAGTGCTGGACAATCAGGGTTTATCTGGTTCATGTCCGTGGCATCGTAGCATCCAAACAGGTGGACCGATTTTGATCTAGTTTTTTTTGTTTGAAAGCTGACATATTCGGGAGTGTTCTTAGCTATAGTTCATCATCATCAGCCTGCTCAGTGCTGGTCGCTGGACAATCAGGGTTTATCTGGTTCATGAAAGGCCGTTAGCAACTTGTAGTCATTTGATGGGTTTTATATTTCATTCTAGTTCGTGACATTTGTGAATATACGATATAATTATACACACATAATAATGGAAAGTTAGCCTGGTGCTGCACCATCACCTGGTAATCAATAGGATATCCAACTCCTCACCAACTTAGAGCAGAGGTTTCGTGTTTGGACTCATTTTAATTGCGACAACCAGTAAGAAGTTGAAAAACAGTAAATATTTACACGCTGCTGCTGCAGTATCACCTGGATTCTATAGGAACCGAGCTTCGAATGAACCCAAAGTTGAGGTTTCATGTTTGGGCTCATATTAAAAGCCTCATCGAAAAGGACATTGATAGATGGTAATCATGAGAATACTTATGATTCTGTTGTTAGGAATTATTCTGCACTATAACCAACACAAGTTTAAAAAGTATGAAATAAAATAAAATTAAGAAATTTGAAAAAACCCCCGCCAATAAACTTTAAAAAGTAATGAAATAATATTTACTGCCTTTAAGTTCAAATAATTCCTAACTTGTGTAAAGTAATATTTTAGTCCATAATTGTTGTCAATGTGTGTCGGGGGACCGCTAATGTAGATGTTTGATTTCATTTCACAATCAATTCATAGCGAACTGAATCGAGATAGTCAGCGACTTGGCGGTTGTATGTTGTAGTTTACTTGGCGGTCCCCCGACACTCCTTACTTGACAACAATAATTATGGACTAAAATATTACTTTACACAAGTTAGGAATTATTTGAACTTAAAGGCAGTAAATATTATTTCATTACTTTTTAAAGTTGCTTGGCGGGGGTTTTTTTAAATTTCTTAATTTAATTATCATATAACTAGATACCTCCATGGGGCGGTTTATACAAAATAAGCGGTGTGAAACGAATCGTCCCCTTCATAAACAGTACTTGGTTGTATTATAGGGGAGGGGAGGGTGCTACTTGTGTAGTCACTCGAGCGTCATGGAGACCTAGTAGGTTTTTTACATTAGGTAAAACTGATAAAAAAATAATAAGAGCGTTTTTAGGGTTCCGTAGCCAAATGGCAAAAAGCGGAACCCTTATAGATTCGTCATGTCTGTCTGTCTGTCGTCCGTGTGTCACAGCCACTTTTCTCCGAAATTATAAGAGCCATATTATTGAAACTTGGTAAGTAGATGTAAACTGAGAACCGCATTAAGATTTTGATACAAAAATGGAAAAAATATTAAAAATTTTGGGAATCCCCATAGGTATAGTCCGTCAAGAAAGTGAAGAAATCAAAAAGGGGCAACATCGTAGTGTCATCCCTTTTTTCTTAGATTGATTTGAAAGGGATGACACTAGGATGTTGCCACTTTTTAATTTCTTCACTTTCTTGACAGACTATACAACTGAAACAAAAAAAAAAAACATCTAACCTAAAAGTGTGGGGTATTTATGGATAGGTCTTCAAAAATCATATTGAGGTTTTGATCATTTTTTTCTAACCTCAATAGTTTGCAAGAGAGACTCTTTCAAAGACCACTTTGTGTGTGTAACTTCATGATAAGTCTAAAAAAATTTATGATGTACATAAAATCGTACTATAAAATCTACCAACGAAAATTGGTTTGAACGAGATCTAGTAAGCAGTTTTTTTATACGTCATATAATATGGTAAACCTTTATTTAACTTTAATTAAATCAATTGAAATATAAAAATAAATCAAAAACTAAAATTTATATTTCATAAAAATAAACCTTATTGCTGCTACGGAATTCTTCATAGGCGAGTCCAACTCGCACTTGGCCGGTTTTTTATTTTTATTTTAGCGGTGGGTTCAGAAACTGCAGCCATTTTAAAGTTTTGAAAAAGAAAATATATTCAGAAAATTACTTATTTAGGTAAATCTATACTAATATTATAAACGCGAAAGTTTGTCTGTCTGTCTGTCCGTCTGTCTGTCTGTCTGTCTGTCGGTTACCTCTTCACGTCCAAAACGCTGAAACGATTTTGCTGATGTGGGATATAATGTGTGGAGGCCAAAGGAAGATCTTCCGACCGAGCGAGGTGGTATGCCCGGTCAGGCCGAAGCCCACTGACGTCATTTCAGACGTTGTGTATATCTTGCCGTTCGCCGAAACTTCGATAGCGCGATGTAGGATTGTTAGGCGAATTGTGGGTACCGCCACACCGCCCCCCCCCCCCCCCCCCCGAAGACTGGAGGTCGAATCTTGAAGTCTTGTCGCTTGAATTGCCAGTGCCGGAACTGTTGCAGTGAGTCCCAGTGAGTCGGAACTGTAAGCTGCTGCACGGGATCCAGTGAGTCGGATAAGCTGCCGTGCGGGGCCGATGCTACGTGCTGACCAGGAGAGATGTGCTCTGCTTGCTGACCGGTCGGTGTAGTGAGAAAGCCCGATGATGCCGATGCGGAGTCGCCCAGGCCGCGGTACATTGCGGCTAGTGGACGAGGTACCCGATGAGGTGATGCTGGCTGGCGCGGTGCGGAGGGGCGGGGAGTGATGATGATGAAGGAGGCGTGTTCTGTCGAGGGTCACCAATGTGGGAATAATGCGTGGAGGCCAAAGGAAGATCTTCCGACCGAGCGAGGTGTTATGATCGGTCAGGCCGAAGCCCACTGACGTCATTTCAGACGTTGTATATATCTTGCCGTTCGCCGAAACTTCGATAGCGCGATGTAGGATTGTTAGGCGAATTGTGGGTACCGCCACACTGAAATTTGGTATGGAGATACTTTGAGTCCCGAGAAAGGACATAGGATACTTTGTCCCGAAATCCCCTCCTCCCCTTCCGAACTATTGATTTTAAAATGTGATAACTTTTTGTTCTCGGCGCAATTCGAACCCGCGACCCCCGGCTTGAGCTGCAACACACTCTTCGCCACAGAGGTCATCATTCACAGGAAATACTCAGCTGTATTTATACTCTAATAATTAATAATAAAATTAAAAATTAAAGGGGGCTCCCATACAAATATCATATTTTTTACTATTTTTGCTCTTTAATGGTACGGAACCCTTCGTGCGTGAGTCCAACTCGCACTTGGCCAATTTTTTTATTTAGAGTTAACTCATGCTTGACATTTTTATTATTTTATTCATGTATTAAATATATTTAAAATTGAAAATGTTTCAAACACTTCGTTTCTTAGTTCTTACTAAAAAAAATAGGATTATTATTTACTTCAACATTATTTTGTTCGTATTTAACATATTATACAGGGGGTAACATAACTAAGTGATAATACTTTAAAGTGTGTATGTCTCTTATATAAAGTTCACCGTGAAAGTTGCAGCACTGAAAGAGCAATTTTTTTGGTGATTTGTATATGTGTCAGGAATTTTCCCATACAAAAGTTTTAAAAAGTTGCTCTTTCACTTTTCAGCGCTGTTACTTTCGCGGTGAACTCAACACAGGGGGGACTCATACGCTCCCTAAACTCTAAAGTAATATTATTACTTAGTTTTGTAATTTGTCACACCTTGTACATTCGTGGGTACGAATTAAAGTTACCTAGGTAATCTAGGTATTTCAATAAATGAATATTTTTGTTTCTATTATTGTCAAACTGGTTTACTGAATATTATTTTAAGCCCGTCACAGACTTAGCTATAATATATATTAATATATTTATAGCAAGGCATATTATTCTATACCAAGTCCACATGTCACAGAAATATATAATTATTATAGCTGAGTGTGTGGTCACGCGAAAATAAGTATAGATAATATATATTAATATGCCTAGCTATAAACATATTAATATATATTATAGCTAGGTCTGTGACGGGCCTTAAAATCTAGTTTATCCTTGTAAAAGGGTACTTAAGTGCCAATTATTCTGTCAAAACCTCAGTCCTAGTTTAAATTCTTATTAAGATGTCTTCAATTAAGACTTGGGTCATCTTCTGTGTTATGCTCAATGTCATAGTTGCTGCCGCCGCAGACACAGAATGTCCAACCTTTGAACCAATTCCAAATTTAGATTGGAATGGAGTGAGTGCTTTTTGAGTTAGAATTTAAAAAAAAATACTTTTACCATATATCATTATTGTAGTCGTTAATTTTATTATAACACGCCCGCAACTTTGTTGCGCCAAAATTCGTTTATCACGCGGGAACCGTACATTTTTCTGGAATAAAAAGTATCCTATGTCCTCTCCCGGGACTCAAAGCTTCTAGCTATAGGGCTATAATGGATGAGAATAATAAACAATAGTGAGTAGTAGAACTCTACTATTCACTCCTTTTTTTAACTAATTTTTTTTTAATTTCCTCCCCCTAACATTATCAGGGCTCGTTTTTCACATTAGCGTAATACATTTTTTTCCAAATACATTTCCTGTTCATAGTATGCACACTTTTTGACTCATCAAACAATTATAAACATACAGTATTTCTTTTAAAGGTTTCGTGACTGAAGGTTATCAAGATATTTAACCGACTTCAAAAAAAGGAGGTTATCAATTCGAGGCGTATGTAATAATATGTATGTAATATTTCCAGAACTGCCCAGTTTTTGTATATGTTAATCTATATCAGCTTCTGAACAAATGTGCCAAATTTCAAAAGTGTATGTATGTATGTAATTATGTATATATGTTTTTATGTTTGTGCACGTGTGAGGTACGAGTTACGACCCGCTTTACTCAAAATATAGATGAATATAAATGACTATTATTTCAATAATAGTCATAAATAAAATGATGTATAATGGTAACAATGGTTTTGTCTTATTGTTTTGTTATTTAACTTGAAAATCTTATGAGAAGTACATAATATTTCAATAATTCATGTGAGTTGAACTAACAATAATTATTGTTGTTTCCGGTTATGATACTTTTGTTACAAAAGATAGTACAGTTAATAAATTAATATAAAAGTGTTATAATTAAATACTTGATTTATAATGATTTTCAGGATGATTGTAACTATGAATCATTGTATTTATGATATTAGATACAAATCTTGGTAGTCAGACGTGGGGTGGAGTGGTGAAGTAAAGCGGGTCGTACCTCACACACGCATATTTACGGAACTACAAGTCCAATTTAAATGATTCTTTTTTTATTGTACCAGGTATTCTTCAACTTAGGGAATACTGCAAGTTTCATCAAAATCGGTTCAGTAGTTTTTGAGATAGGGAATATAGGGAATTTTAATTCTCAATTATGTACAATTTTGAAGTCGGTTTTATCTCTTTATAAAATACATTAATTATAAGTTATTAATATGTTAACTGTCAAAAAAACCTAAGAAAAATTTCACATTATCCATTATTTTTTAACCGACTTCAAAAAAGGAGGTTATCAATTCTACGCGTATGTATGTAACTGCCCAGTGTCCAGTTTTAGTATATTATATTATGTTAGTCTATAATATCAAGCGCCTGAACAAATGTGCCAAATTTCAAAAGTGTATGTAGGTACCAGTGGTGTTCCTAACGGCTATATTTTCATAGCGCGCTAGATGCTAGACGCTACATTTTTCAAACGCGCTATTTTTGACGCTACGTTATAACGAATAAAATCTCGATTCGTTCAAGCACGCTAGTTTTGACGCTACGTTATAACGAATTTCAAGCGCGCTAGTTTTGACGCTACGTTATAACGAATTTCAAGCGCGCTAGTTTTGACGCTACGTTATAACGAATTTCAAGCGCGCTAGTTTTGACGCTTCGTTATAACTTATAACGGTTAAAACGAATGAAATCTCGATTCTTTCAAGCGCGCTAGTTTTGACGCTACGTTATAACGAATGATACGTTATAACGATCGATTGGACACGTTGTAAAGTTACCGACGTTATTGAATTCTTTCGCTAATAATAATTATAACGCGGTGGGTGACTTAATATAATATAACGTGTATGTTAGATAACTTAGAATAATATAATCGTTTGAAGGCATTATTATTTATTTGGTTAATTTTATTACGTTTGAAATATTTAAATTAAAATGATACAATATAATTGTATAATAATATTATGTTGAAATTGAAGGGAATCGCTTTATATTACAATTCTTTTTTTTATCAGTTATTTAAATGGTTTTTAATTATTTTTTTTATTTTTTGGTAATATACTTAAATTATTTTTAGATCTTTTTAAACATTTTATTTACTTACATTTAAAAATATAATAACGTATCCAGATTTAGAAAAAATACATTCAAATGGAACGGAAATTACCATTATATTACAGTACAGTGCTCTTCGGAGCAGGGATTATAAAACATTATAATTTACCTATGCACGCAACGCAACACTGAAAAAATTATGAAAGCCGAATTCATCCGATTTGGGCCCGAACGATATGGCACGGCAGTCGGCAACGAACCAACGAAAGTCGCGACTCGCGCGCGATCGACAGCGCGAGCGGCGCCGCGCTAGGTCAGTGACCGCGCGATACGTTATAACGTAGCGTCTTGTGCATAGTTTTATAGCGCGCGCTATTCGTTGCGAAGAAATAGCGCGCTACTTTTTTCAGCTATACGTTATATTAACCACCACTAGTAGGTACGTATGTTAGTATGTAATATGTATGTTTTTATATTTTGAGTTCGGATATATCTGGAATTTCCATTCCGACTTTGTTCAACTTAGGCTTCTTACAGACGAACGGCACGTGTCGGCGGCACGTGTCGGCGGCGGTCAACGACAGTCGGCGGCACATGTCGGCGGCAGTCGACGGCAGACGACGGCACGTGTCGGCGGCAGTCGACGGCAGTCGACGGTAGCCTTTGACAGTTTATGACGCTTGCAGGGGGCTTACCACGAACTTTCCTAAAACTATCATGTTTCCAGAACACTTTGTTGTAAGATTACAACAAAATTACCGTACTCACTTTTTAAATATAATTTTACTAAAAAACAGTAAAAAATGCAAAACAATGTGTCCGCTGTGAAATATCAACTTTTTTAAGATCGCTAGCTTGACGTTAAAGTAATTCTTATCTGTCACGATGCCGGTTAGTAGAGGTGGTGGTACAGGTCAGTTAACAAGAGCTGGCACGATCGACACATTGCGCTTGTGTAGTGTCTGTGAATAAGCGCGTGGGGTGACGTCGTACTGCATATGCATATATGCATCATGAAAAGTCTGCTCGTCTCTCTCGCGCGCGGTCTATCTTATGAGCGTGAAGGGGACAGTTATTGTTTTTCTTATGGTACTGTTTATAAATACAGCGTGATGTTACAAATCGGTAACGTGTGATCGGCGCGCGGCCAGCGTTCGGAACCGTACGATAATTATCGTACACATACGACAATTTTGTGCGTACGTACCGATGTACGATAGCATATTATTATCGTAAGCAGATTATACGATGATTTTTATCATGATGCAAACATATTATATTTTTAAACATACTGTATAGTGAAATTTCATAAGTGTGAGCACTGTGAACGTGCCAGCTTTAGTTAACTGATCTATGTTGTGACGTACCCCCGCAAGGTACAGTCCCCCGAGTCCACAGGTCGGTATCGTACGCAACGGACATCTCGCATCAAACGGATATTTTTTTCACAGTACGTCCGCTGAATCGGCAGTGTACGGATTACTGTTTAGCCTAGTAAATGAATGCTCAAAAGGGGGGTAGAGATAGAAAAGTCGAAAGTAGAAATTTTGACTTAGGAACTTTGTTTGGACTAATTTGAAGATAAACATACTAGCTAGTCGGTATCCTTACGCTGCTGATACAGTGAGACGTACTGTAAAAAAATATCCGTTTGATGCGAAACGTCCGTTGCGTACTATACCGACCTGTGGACGCTTACCTTTACGCGTTACGTCACAACTGCAAGCGTTATAAACTGTCGACGGCTGCCGTCAACTGCCGCCGACTGCCGCCGACACGTGCCGCCGACTGCCGTCGACTGCCGCCGACACGTGCCGTCGTCTACCGTCGACTGCCGCCGACGCGTGCCGCCGACACGTGCCGTTCGTCTGTAAGCGCTCTAAGAGAATAGTGCAAGTTTCATCAAAATCTTTTGGGGATATGCAGTTTTAATTCTCAATTACGTACGATTTTGAAGTCGGTTTTATCTTTTTAAAATACAGCTATTCATTTTAGATTCGAGGAACTTGGTACGAGCACGCGAAATACGAGAACGACTTTGAAGCAGTCTCCCGCTGCATCACCGCCAAGTTCTCCAACGAAACCGGCAAAGACTTGCTCACCGTGAACGAAATCGTTGCCGACCAGCCAGTGACATTCAGCTGCTCCATGCGAGCTGCTTCCAATGGCACGGGAATCATCTACTTCCATTTTCCCTTCCCGAAGAAGATCGACGAAGGAGGTGCTATGCCATTGGTCGTCCTCGCGTCGGACGTCGAAAAGTATTTAATCATGTACAACTGTAGATACGACGAGGCTACCAAGAAGCGCGCCGAAATCTTCTGGATCCTGTCACGTTTGAAGACCTATGATGGTGAAACCGAGGCTTTCATTGACGATTATCTCGAAAAGAGCTCAGTTCTAGAGAAATCGAAAATTATATGGTACGACTTCTCGCCAGAATCGTGCTACACATCTCTCTAAATAACTATTATAATGTAGCCGCTTCGCATCGCACGTAATTAAATATGCAAATAAAAATTTCGGCTAAAATAATAAGTCTGAAATGTTAATTGTATTGTTTCTAAAAAACATACTAAGGCCAGTTGCACTAGTTTGGGTTGTTAGTAATCATTTGTTAAATAACTTAATATCATTTACATCTCGTTTTTGCCTATGTCTCTGTCCGCATGTAAACATTATGTCCGTTGGGTTGAAAATATGGCAGCTTCCTGTATCCCCAAATTTTATCAAAATTATTGATCTAGCAATTTATGATAGCGGCACAATTATTCAAGACGTGAGTGGAAGAATAAGGTTAGTAACATGAAAACATTGTATAATAATTTTAAGTTACAATTGTAAATTTTATTTTAAAAAGATTAATTTTTTTCTCACTTTTTTGGTAAAAAGTGGGACCCCGTGCGAGTTTCTTACGCCGGTTCTTCTCGCCGGGATAGTTCCCGAACCGGTGGTAGGCACCAGTAGTATCAACGTTCTGAAAGTATTTGTTGCAAATCTATTCGGAAATAAAACAATTTTTATTTTATTTTTATTTTGAAAAAACTTCCCGTTTTTTTGCTTAAATGGAGGCTTTAGGACCGGAAAAATGATTTGAAATAGAAAAACTATGGATTATATGTGACACATATAATCCATAGTTTTTCTATTTACTTTATTACAACTGGCTACACATATTATGTGTAGCCAGTTATATTAGCTAGGTTATGAAGTAGATAAGTTACAAGTTTTATTAAAATAAATAGGGAAAAAATGAGTTATTGTCCGTAATCGTATGTTACGAAATGTTACTTGTTCGATTCTTCCACTCACGTCTTCAATTATTACACTTTATCTAGTGTGAGGTTTGGCTGGAAGAAAATGCCACAACGCATTAAGCCCGCCTTTGTACTACAATGTGCAAAAAGTTTTTAAATACTTAAATAAAAAAAATATATATTATTTAACCCACGATTAAGTTCAACCCAGACTGGTGCAAGTGGACCAGGTGGACCTTACGGAAGCTTGGGAATGAAACAAAACACTAATTTTGGAATTATAATTTAAGGAAATACCTAATTTAATTTATGTAAATTACACTCAGTACAAAAAATAGCTACAATCGTATTAATAGCCAATGTTTATTCATAACATTATTATAAATGGACTATAAAATATATTTTGAAAACGTAATACTAAAACGTTTTTTAAGCTGATATTACATATATAAATACCGAATAAATACCAATATTTTTAAAATAAATTCATAGACCGTATATTAGTTACATCTTGTTTCATAATATTCTAATTTCTAACAAACTTAAATTACTTATAACATTATCATTACAATTATTTTATAGTGTAACGGCTGCACTTAGAGACATTTAATCATGATTAAACTTTAATTTAATGAAGGATTTGATAGATAATGTCCATAGATTATCTATCAAATTCTTCATCCTTCGATCGCCAATTCTTGGAAATCTTTTGTTATCGCGGCCCACTTGGGCCTTACGGGGCTTGACGGGTTAAATTGAAATAAGCCATATGGCTTATCCCAATATCTTCACTTAATCATGGTTAAGTGTCTGAGTCACGTGGGGCGTTCATAAAAATCTTGTGCTTTTAATATACTTAGAATGAACAGGAAAGGAGCAGAAGGATCACCTAATGGTGAGCCGCCGCTAATACGCCGGACACTCGAAGCAATAGATATGGGAGTTTTTTCCTTGTCCCTAAAATCTCTTAGGCCTCCAGTTACATCACATACTTGACGAAATATAACATTAGCGTTGTTTCGCGCCAGTTTTCTGCAATATGCCGTATTGACTCAGTCGAGCTGACTGTGCCGAAATACAGGCATTTGGAAGTTTTAGGGCCTGTTTCGTTGCTTCCTGATAAGTGCCGGAAAGTCTATCTACAACTTATCTGACTAACTGCTAGAGTATGGAGTATCTGTCAGATAAATTGAGTATATTATCCGGCACTCATCAGGAATATAAATGTTTTATTTTTAATTTTAAAACTTGGCTCTCCCTTATAAGTTTTGTTTTTAAATTTTAAAATGTACGCTTTGTGCCTGCGGGGCTAAAATGGTCGCTTTGTTGAATAATGATATGAATCATAATATGATTCAATTCTTTAAAATCGCAAAATGCAACTCTGCTTGCAAATTATTTCTGTATTTTTGTACTGATTTGACATTTGTCAGTTTGACAGTTTTGACAATTCATTTGCTGAATTGATTGAGAGGAATTGCTAAATGTTACCATTTTAGCCCCGCTGATCTCGTGATAATATAATATAATAATCCTGGTGTTTTATTCGTCCAATATGCATGTCCGCAGTAGCGCGTTGATCACTGCGTAGGGGTCGCAGTTCGACGCCGGTCTGCGGTCCTCCAAGTAGCCTTTCTTCTCCTCGGCAACGAGGCGCGGTATTCTTATGCTGCTGCCTCGATTGGCGACACCTGGAAACATAAAACATGGTTAAAGTTATAGGGAAATCAGGAATTTTCTCTTCTTTTAAACAATAAATCTAGATCTAAATAGGTATTTTGTGAGCTACGATGTTACAGGCAGATAATGTGATTCTTTCATAGTAAGAGTTGGAAAAATTAAGGAGTATATCCATATAATATTATGTAGAATGTAGATATTAGATATTATATCCTAAATAATAATACATACCCGGCTAGTTCTATCATGTACAAGCAGAGAAATTAATACGTTATTTATGTCAAGTCAATCTGTCGTCTGGGCTTGACAATAACCAACCAAATTACGAAAACATCAGCCTCTTAATTAACTTCTTTCATAGTAACTAAAGCAATGAAATAATATCCCTAAAAGTTACCAGCGCTGAAATCGTTGATGCTGGCTGTCTCGTGTCGGCCGGTGAGTCGTCGCTCGTTGTCCTTCCCGCCGCGCGGGTCGTACACGCGGATGTGTTTCATGTGCACCTTAGACAGCTTGTCTATCAGCCTCTCGATCTCACTGTAACACCATGAACCAAGGTAATGAGAAATGTTTACTGGAAAATGGAAAGAAGTGTCGCAAGGACTAATTTAGGTTAGGTTAGGTTGAACACTACATTACATGTCGAGTACCTCAATCTTCAAACGAAGATTGAGGTATTCGACTGTAATGTAGTGTTCAAGCGAAAATTAGTAAATTGATTATGATTTGGTATGGCTACTGCCAGTACCGGTTTGGGCTTTGGATAATGAATAGGTTTTTTTAAGGAAAAATATTCATGCATGGGCATGAATATTTTTCCTTAAAAAAAGCCTCATGGGCTTGAGCATGAGCATGAGCATGAGCTTGAGCATGAGCTTGGGCATGAGCTTGAGCATGAACATGAGCATGAGCATGAGCTTAAGCATCAGCATAAGCATGAGCTTGAGCATGAGCTTGAGCATGAACATGAACATGAGCATGAGCATCAGCATGAGCATAAGTTTGAGCATGAGCTTGAGCATGAGCTTGAGCTTGAGCATGAGCCTGAGCATGAGCATGAGCATGCGCATAAGTATGAGCATGAGCATGAGCATGAACATGAGCATGAGCATGAGCTTGAGCATGAGTATGAGTATGAGTATGAGCATGAGCATGAGCATGAGGATCAGCATGAGCATAAGCATGAATTTGAACATGAATATGAACATGCATATGATTATAATTTATAATTAATATTGTATTTATTTATAATTTTGTACTATTATCATTTTGGGTATTATTCATTTTGGTTAACATAATACATAATAATATGTATGTTTCACTATTATTATAGGGCGATTCCGCTAGAGACGACCCTTAACACGAATTTTTAAAGTATATCATTTGTTACATTTTTTTATTGAATTATAAATAAAAAATTGTATATTTACTAGCAAAAGAACTTTTATGAGTAAAAATTGTAATTTGAATGATTTAGAGCATTTTGAAGTGATATCATCTAACGGCGCGAGAAAAACTGCTTATGCCACACATGATCATTTTTACTCTAAATCACTAGCTCGAAGTTGAATTTCATTACATAATATTGACTGTATAACATAATTTTCTATTTCGCTGCAAAGAAAAACAACAATTTTGAAATAGTTTTCAAACATTATTAAAGGAAAATTGCCATGGTTGCGCCCGCGATAAAAAAGGTACAAAAGTTTAGTTTACTCGCTAAAATATGTTGTTAATAATTTAAAACTTTGTGAAAGTAAGGAGAAATGTGAGGGAAATTTGAATTAATCATTGGAACAAACTATTTTATTATTTTTAATAAAACAACAGAAACTTTAAAGTGGTTGCGCACTTGCGCCCGCGATCGAAGCAGTACGATTGGAAATGCAACAAATTATTTTTGACTACTCTAGTGATTTTCGTCTTATTTCATATTATTAAGGTAAGCAATAACGTTAGATTATATTTGTTATCAATACTTTACAAGATTTATAAAAATTTGAATGGAGTCACATCGTGTTTTATATTTTTCGAAATATTTCATATAATTACTTAACAGATATTTCAAAATAATGATTTATATTCTTTTATTTTTAAATATTTTAGAAGAAATGCTACAAATGACAGGAAAAATCATAAATATTTAATATTTTTCTTTGAAAAAAATATTTTTACTTATAGTTCTCCCATATTCTTTTAAATTATAAATATTAATTTTGAATTAAAGGTTTGCTGTAGTTCGGTTTTATAACAATACATCGAAAAAGGTTTGCTTTAGTTACATTATTTAATTGTTTTTAGTGATTTAGACGATTTCTTTTCTCAGATCGATAAATGGCTGATAATTAAAAAATAATAAAATTTTAAATGGTATTATTACAATTTACTAACAATATTATGTATTGCATATCAAAAATGTAGAAATTAATCGCAGACTTATGAATAAATTCAATTTCTTTAGACTCGTTGCGCCCGCGATATTCTGATGTTGCACCCGCGATCGTGAAAATAGTTAATAATTCCTAGTACTAATTACTTAAATTAATTGTATCTAGTTAAGTCATTTCTTTATCTTATACACTTTTGAAATATGGGTTAATAAATTGGTAAAAGTTCCACAATTAGCAGTATTCTCAAATGAACTCGTCCGAGTTCTTAATAGGGGACCAATTTGGTTGCACCCGCGATAGTACTTCAAACATGTTTTGTGGCTTTTCTTAGATTTAATTTTAGTTTTCATTTACAATTTATAATTGAACTAGTTAAAATGTATCCCTTCAAAAGATAATTTATTAATAAATGTGTTTTATTTTGTCAGTAGGACGCTTTAAGTGCATCAAAATGTTGCACCCGCGATAATGGAATCGCCCTATAATTATTAGTTTTGTGTATATTAATATAGTTTCAAAGTTTAGTTGTTTTACTGTGCACGCTCTATCTGATGTCTTATATCACATCTTAAGAAATTTCATTAGAAATAAGCAGTTCCTTTGTGTCGTCTTTTTATGTCAATTTTAATGTAAACAGTGTCTTGTGTGCAATAAATGTTTTAATAAATAAAATAAAAGTAAAATCAAACTCACATTATCCCATTTTCATCGCGGGTTTTTTTAGTCGAGAAGTTCGTATGGGCGCCTGAACCGTTCCATTCTTGGACTGGCTTGGGATCAAAGGACACAATGACGCCGAATTCCTCTGCCAGTCTGTGGAGGATGTATCTGGCCATCCACAAATCGTCTCCTGCTGTGACCCCAACGGATGGACCCACTTGGAACTCCCATTGTGAAGGCATCGCCTCCGCGTTTGTACCAGCTATGGGTATGCCGGCGTACAAGCAACATCTGGAATTTAGAAAACATAGTATTTTAATAAAGTTGTTATTTATAATGTTGTAATCATGAACGTAGAAAAAAAGGCGGACGGAGTCTTGTCATATACAAAACTGTGTCTTCATTTTTCTTCAGAGTCGGCCACGCACACATTCTAACGCCTGTCAAATGGTATGGACTAGCGCAAGAATGTGTGCGTGCGGACCGTGTACATACATCCAGCTGGCCGACTCTGAACGACACAGTTTTGTGTATGGTGGGACTCCGTCCGCCTTCTTTTATACGTCCATGGTTGTAATCGCATTGTCAAAATATTGCTCATACGTAACGATCCCTTATGAACGGATGACTGATTTGATGGCTTGCCATCTATATCTATATACTTATTATAACAAAGTCGCTTTTTTTGCCTCATGTCCCTTTGTTCCCTTTAATCTTTAAAACTACGTAACGGATTTTGATGATTCTTTCAGTGTTAGATAGTCCATTTATCGAGGAAGGTTATAGGCTATATTTTATCACGCTAAGACTAATAGGAGCGAAGAAATAAAGGAAAATGTGGAAAAAACGGGGAAAATTATTTTAAAGGGCTAACTCGAACGCGATAATCTCAGAAACTACTGGTCCGATTTGAACAATTATTTTATTGTTAGATAACCCAATAATTGAGGAAGGCTATAGGCTATATTTTTAAAGACTAATAGGATAATGTGAAAAAACGGGGGAAATTATTTGAAAGGACTTATCTCGCGAACTAATGGAGCAATTTTTATGTTATTTGACACAGATAAGTAGACCACATGAAGGATCATAGGCTATCAATTTTAATATTTTTTTCTGTGGCAATATATTTTATACCCGTGCGACGCCGGGGCGGGTCGCTAGTTAATAATAATAATACTACCACACCGGTTTCGGTGACGGTGGCCGGTTTCATTGAAACCAGGCCAGTTACGCAGGAGTATTTTTTTATAGAGCCCAAGAGTGTGCGCAGTACACAAGAGCACTCTCTATTCCTTTTTCTCTCATAAGCCAGTGGGACGTAAGACCGACACGACTGGCGAGAGATCAGGCGCAGGCGACTTTTTTACATGCCCATCCGACGCATGGATATCTTACTTGTCAGACAATCAGGTGATCAGCCTGCATTGTCCTAACCAAACTTGGAAATAACATGTTTCTAACGCGGAAATTGAACCCACGTGTTTTTGGGTTGTTAATGTATCCAATTCTATTAGAATTTTTTCATTACATTTTCATGGTCAAAATCACAAGGCTTGTCACACCATACTAGTATGACATTCACAATTAAGTTTTATGACTCGCCTCGTGATATGGACCATAGTCACAATATAAAAACTTTTTACCACAACATTAGGTAAATTTTAATTTTTTGCTTATTTACAGCAAGTCTAATAACTGAAGTAACAACCATTGAGAAAGTAATTACCTGTAATGTGCCAGAATGAGATCCCTCGCAAACACCTTATTGGCCCCCACTCCACAGTAATACGGGCCTTGTGGTGGGGGGAATCCCCCTGGAGGCCAGCCGAACGGTCGCAAATCAGCGTCCAGCAGAATATACTCCTGTTCAATGCCGAACCACGGCTCCTCGTCCTTACACTTGTCGTAGGCTTCTTGACATTTCACGCGGTGATTGGTGGCTGAAATAGACAATTACAAAGTTAGTATCTAGCTTAGATCTAGCTAGAATTAATAATGGTCACTTCTTAACAAAATAATCTCTAAAAGTGTCTGAAAGTCCTGTATGTTTCACAACTGCAGAATGAAGTCTTTGTCTTCCATTATTATGAATGAAACATTGGTTGTTTAAGCAGTTTCTGCTTTGGATGATATTATGAGTTAGGAAATTAATAACGGAGAAAGGAATGTTTATATGCTGAAGATCATTGCTGTATTTTTACTATAATTTTGTAGATTAATTTAAATTATGAGTTAATAAGACTCTAAAAATCGGCCAAGTGCGAGTTCGACTCGCGCACGTAGGGTTCCGTACCATTATAGAGCAAAAATAGGCTAAAAATTGTGTTTTTTGTATGGGAGACCCCCTTGATTTTTCAATTTATTTTGATGTTCTTATTTATTATTAAAGTACAACTACATATCTGAGTATTTTGTGAACATTTCAAGTATCTATGTATTGGCGTTATTGATATCGAGTAAAAAAATAGCAAAAAAATCACGTGTGTTGTATGGGAACCCCCTTAATTATTCAATTTATTTTGTTTTTAGTATTTGTTGTTATAGCAACAACAGAATATATAGACAGTCTGTGAAAATTTCAGAAGCGATTCTTGAGTTACAGCCTGGAGACAAACAGACAGACAGACAGACAGACAGACAGACAGATAGACGGACAGACGGACAGACATCGAAGTCTTAGTAATAGGGTCCCGTTTTTACCCTTTGGGTACGGAACCCTAAAAACGGTAAATTACGGCATCTTCGTAGGGGGAGCATAATAAGAGCCCGGGTTACCCTCGAAATTCTCATACATACGTAATACCAAAATTATTTTCTCATACGAAAATATTTAACATGTTTGAGTTATTTTTCAGCTTAAAATAGTAATTACCTAGGTTCCTGTACAAAAATTAACTTCAAAATAATGAAACACTAAAAAAATTTTTTTTGTGTATAATTTTTTTTTATTAAATTTACTACTAAATATTTAAACACTAAAAAATAGAGTAAAACACAACTAAAAAATATATACATAAATATTAAATTTACTACAAAATATTTTGTAGTAAATTTATTATTTATTTATATATTTTTAGTGTTTTACTCAATTTTTTAGTGTTTAAATATTTAGTAGTAAATTTAGTAAAAAAAATTTATACACAAAAATTTTTTTTTAGTGTTTAATTATTTTGAAGTAAATTTTTGTTCAGGAACCTAGGTAATTACTATTTTAAGCTGAAAAATAACTCAAACATGTTAAATATTTTCGTATGACAAAATGATTTTGGTATTACGTATGTATGAGAATTTCGAGGGTAACCCGGGCTCTTAAGATGGAAAGGTCACAATATAAATGAATATAATTCTTACTAGTCGGCTCCATGTTGTATCTGTAGGTGTCGCACATGACGAGGATGTGGTTGCCGCGTCGGAAGGGGTCCTTGTAGATAGCTCGAGCCACGAGGTACGTGTCGGAGTTCTGCCGGTCAGCCTGCCCCGTCGAACTGCCGTCGAAGTTCCATATCGGAAGATCTGAAATGACAGTGTGGCGGTCAGGCGGTACCCACAATAGGGATGACGACAAGGTCAAAGATTAGCAGATTTTTCAAATAAAATAAAGACATAGTGTTGAAAAACAGGTATTCCCAAAATTTCAGCTTCATAACTTATGTATTTTTTTTTTGTTTTGAGCCTTCAAAGTTTTTTCGTCAAGTTAAGTCAAGTCGATTTTTTTTAAATAAAATTCCTTAATTTTTGTCTACCGTTTGATAAGTTATGCAATTTATAACATTGTTTCTTATGAAACCACTAATTTCATAAACTCAATATTTAACATAGTTATCGAACAAACTACCTAGGCGTGACGTCACAGTTAGCTGACATGTTGTATGGAGCGTTTTGGGAAGGTCCATTTTATGTGAGTTTTGAATTGTGATATCTTGGAGAGTTTTTACGCTATCAGAGTTATTTTTTTACTGATATTTCTATTTTTGAATGGTTCTTCACTTACCAACAAGATGTCATGCCTATTAGCGCTACATTCCTGCAGCGCGTTATCGAAGTTTTCTAAGTGCGTCAGTATACATACGACAGCTGAAATCAATCACGTGGGCTTCGGCCTGACCGAGTATACCACCTGGCTCGGTCGAAAAATGTTCCTTTTTGGCTACCACGCATATTCCCACAACAGTGATAAAATTAGTTTTTTTTTTTGAAATGGCAACAGATCAGTTATCATAATTTATTGTTTCTAGCTTATATCATTACCCATTCGATATCGCTAAATACATTGATATTTGATAACGTAGTAACGTACGTGTAGTAGGTACGTACTAGAGTATTTTTTTTATTAAATAAGGGGGCAAACGAGCAAACGGGTCACCTGATGGTAAGCAACTACCGTCGCCCATGGACACTCGCAACATCAGAAGAGCTGCAGGTGCGTTGCCGGCCTTTTAAGAGGGAATACGCTCTTTTCTTGAAGGTTTGCAGGTCGTATAGATCCGGAAAAACTGCTGGTGACAGTTCATTCCAGAATTTTACAGTGCGCGTATTAATTTACTTAGTCAGAACTGGCGAATTGACTAAGTACTCAGGTATATTATTCTTAAAAATTAGGTCTAAGAATTATAACGTATACTAATAATGTATTATACAGTACCTACAAAATATCTACAACGTCCACGTTCGTAATAATTTCATTAGAATCAAGAAGGCGGCCACAACATTCCCCTTTAAATTAGAAAAGATATAAAACCCACGTTCCCTTACTAACAAGTTTCCCCAATTTACTGAATTTAGTAACACACAAAATTCCACGGGCTATTAATAACAAAATCGATACAAACAACGGAATGAGCGGGGCGCGCCAAATTATGAAAAGACATCAACGAAACATAATTGCTTGTTTGGAAGGGCCGTGTATGTTTATTTTGTACTGCGTGGGTAGATATAAAGATTTAGGCCGAACTGCGAACACAATATAGTTTTTGCAATAACAATACAACAGGCGTTTGCCACAATATTTGCAGTCCCTTTGTCCATTATTTGCAGTCTAACGGAAATTTTGTTCACATTAATAATTAATTTTAAATGAAATGACGAAATGGCTTTCTAAATACATAATCTAAGTTCAGGTAGGTCTCACACAC
The DNA here is from genome assembly GCA_905333045.1 of Lysandra bellargus. Lineage (NCBI taxonomy): Eukaryota > Metazoa > Arthropoda > Insecta > Lepidoptera > Lycaenidae > Lysandra > Lysandra bellargus. Next base: position 83,579 of record HG995327.1, read on the forward strand.
CGAAATGCTCGTTGTTATATGTATATGTTACGCTCAAAGAGCGAAAACGCTCAGTGAGCGAAAAAATGGCTCACAACGCGTTGTGGTCATAGTGAAATGGCCACGACGCGAATTTCGCGTCGTGGCCCTAATGAAAACGGCCACGACGCGTTATGGTAATCGAGAAAAGCCATGACGCGTTCTGAGCATTTAAATACATCCACGACGCGAATTCGTGTTGTGCGCACACACTTGGGCACTATAAAATTACTCCTGCGTAACTGGTCTGGTTTCATTGAAAGCAGAGTACTCTTGTGTATTGCGCACATATTTGGGCACTATAAAATTACTCCTGCGTAACTAGCCTGGTTCGAGAACCCGTCGTGGCCGTTTTCATGAGGGGCCACAACACGAATTCGCTTCGTGGCCCTGTTTTTAAATGCTCAGAACGCGTCATCACTTTTCTCGATTACCCGAACGCGTCGTGTCCGTTTCATTATGACGGATGACCACAACGCGTTGTGAGCCATTTTTTCGCTCACTGAGCGTTTTCGGTCTTTGAGCGTAACATATATATTTTTAAAGATCGATCTTAGAAAATCCTATTTTGAAACGATGTTTAGTAAATTAATTGTTGAATAATATTCTTTATAGAATGTTGGAAACTTTAAAGCTCAGATAAGTTTTCGTATTTTTTTAAGTATTGCTTCGCTGAAAACAAAACGATGTAGTCGTGGAAAGTAATTGACTTGCTAACTGCCTACTTGTAGAGAAGGCGGGCTACTATTAAGAATGTGAGTAAAATTAATGACCCTACATCGAAAGGGATTCACTTTACTGTACATGATTGTAATATAGAAAGGCAAGTAACTAATAATTGGTCTCTTGAGTGTCACATGTAGGTACCAAGGAAGTAGGATATAAATCACTGCAATGTTTTCAGGCACCAGCTACAGTTTTTGTTCGACGTTTGTTAACGTTTCTGACAATTAACATGCTGATATGACGTGTGCAACAGTCGGATTTTAGTTGTATTATTTACTGTATGTGATAGTAGCGCCCTCTACTCCAACCTTTAATATTCCCTATTGCATATAAATATAACATGATACCAATGTCAAATTTTGTACAATAATTACTAAAATTTTTTAGAAGTCACGTTCTCTGTGGGCTGTGACCATTATGTGCATAAGTATACTTTGTATTGAAACTAGTATTAACTATGATTACCGATTATGTGTTTTGCGATAGCATTTATGGCTGGTTTTAGATAAGACAATCCGTTTGTTTAATTTAGCGTTGCGTTACGCTGGGTACATATTATAAATAATTGCTGAGAAAATTGCGGTGATTTTTCTGAACTTGGCCCTCCTAATAACCCTATTTAGCCAATACCAATAGCGGTAGATGGTAACCAAACACCAGACCCCATTCATCAGACATGAACTCAAGGGTGCTTGAGCCTTGAGGGCCGACATGCCAAGCTGTCTTTTGGTCCCAAGATTTATGCTTATTTTGCTTTTGATTAAATTTAACCAAAAGCAGGTTAGGACTAAAAATTTGCATATTTTGATGAGATGTTATTTCGATTTTCGACGTAAGTATTCTACATAATTTTTTTTAACCTACAGCATGATACTAAGGGTTAATTTGCTTGTTTCCATCGTTAAAGTTTACAAATCTACATTAATTTTGATATTGTACCTTTAGGAGATTTCGGTATGAAATTCAGAGTGCGGTCCTTGCATCTCATATGCTCGCCAGTCCCGTCGATCCACACATACGTCGCCAGGATCTTGTCATCAGGTATCGGCAGGTCGTTGTAGCGACCCAACAGTGTCTTGCACAGCACAGCATTCGGAGAGTTGGTGAGAACTGGCCCAGAGAGGATCTTGGGATTGTCTGGAAATTATAGTTAAAAATAACATAAGAAATGTAGCCTGAAGAGCAACTTATGTACCCTATTTCACTCATGGACATGAACCTGTTCAAGCCTCTATTAAAATGGGATCGGAGATTTGCATAATAATAATATGTATATGATGATGGTTAGCCATGTATACTGTACCAACTACTTCTGGTATTTAAGTATTTAAGATGGACCAAGTACACCTATGTCCAGCAGTGGACGAATATAGGCGGATATGATGATGATGATGAAGTATAGGTACCTACTACTTCTGGTATTTAAGTGGTTTCGGTTAAGATCTAGTGCAAATATTTCTAATTTTATAACTATTGCTATACATATTATGTACTTGTAATTATAGTAGTAAATTATAGTAGTATAATATGATAACTAAGAAGTAAATCTTTTTAGCGGCTTACCTTCTATCTTTTGCGTTGTTTCTGACATTCTTAATATTCGTTGACCTGAAATAAGAAAAAATACTAAGCACAAAATTGAATAATCATAATTTAGGTATGTACAAAAAGCATACTATGACATATGAGGCTGGTTAGTAGTAAGGTACATAATAATAATAATAAAATATATCGCGGAATTCAGCTGTGGTCATAACTCATAAGTTATTCGTGGTCGTGATGACCACAATCGCGTATTGCATTGCAGCGATGATCATTACAAACAAGATGTGTCTAAAATTACCTCTTCCTTCGATCGCGGATTCTTGGAAATCTATTATTATTATATTGTTGTCGCGGTCACCGGTGACCTTAACATGGGGCTTGATGGGTCAAGTATCCCGATATTTACCATCGGAATAATGTATCCCTTATCGTATAAATCACAATGTATTGTTTAATTTATACATAATATAGGAAACTGGAACATTTTTTATCAGAAAATATTATGCAGTTTCCGTACTGTGATAAACAAATTCCGGTGCAACCCAAGTTACGTGCAACATTTAGTACGTTTAAAAATATTTTTCTAGTTAGGTCTATGAGATACTGAAAAGAAAAACAAACTATAGGTCTACCATTGACTAGCAATACCGGGGTATTAGGAATAAAACATTTTCATCCTTTTTTATTCTTTTAGCGTCTTATTTTGGGTGAGAAACATGACAATATAAAAATTTATCCATTGATGATCAAGGATATTTTTTGAAAATCTGCTGTCAAAAATTGCCATCAGATTCTGGTAGACCTATACTTATATTTTGGACGTCTGGACGCACGAACGTCTCAAGTTGCCTATCACCGATTCGGAAATCAACCGGAGGGGTAATTACTTAATTAGGTATTACCACAGAATACATACCTATTTGATATATTAGTAACAAGTATTACAGCAAAACGACAGGTGTTTGAGAGCTGATATTGCTGCTGCAGCTACCGCCAGGCACGTTTCCTTGCAGGCGTAATGGCTGGTTTACACGTAGAATTTTACACGTAGTATATAAGTAGTCAACAAAATTTTAACTTATGACTTTATACTTAGGTACTTACTAAATTTGAACTTCCTACTTGCTACTTTTTGTGTTTACATGCAATTAATAACTCAAAATTAAGGTAAAATTTAGTTAACTACTCATCGACTTAATACGTGTAAACCAGCAGCCGTGAACTGGCTATAATCTACTTGCGTTGCAATCATACGCAAAAAAATTAGGTATAGTTTTATATTTTTCTTATCTGCGACTCGCGTTGCCACTAAGATATACAGTAGTTTGTTTCCTAAGACTTAATACTACTTATTGGTTTTCCTTTAGTGTGTTTGCTGTTCAACCCGTTATCTCGTTTACCGAAAGGCCATAATATTAAGATGTATGCTATTGGATTAACTATCTTGTCTCGCAGTTCCGTTCCGTGCCGTTCGTATCCTAATTTAAGGCATAAATTGGTATGATTTTTTCAATTAGGATTAAAATTACTGATCTAATCTTTGGATCTAATAAACTCTGTAGGCCTTGCCGCGAAATTCAAAAGTCCCTTTAGGCTTCGTCCACATTTGTATCATTTGCGCGATCAGATCTCCGATCAGATCTCCGTCGCGTATCATCGAAGCGTATCAAAATGATACGCAGCGCATGTCATGATACGCCCCGATCGCTATTAACCGCGTATCAGGTACGTGTCGTATCAAATACGCGCATGATCGGCAGAATGATCTAATAGGCGTCCACACTATGATACGCAATGTAGAGATCAACTACGATAACATGGCGCGCCCTGACTGTTTCAATGTGTGTAGTCACATCCTTATGAAAGAGTTTGTATGTAGTAAGTATTCAACCAATCACATATTTCAGTTAATGTCACTTATTACCAAGATTTGTTGGTCAACTAATCATAACTAGCCTACTGCGCAAGACAACGCACTTCAAACGTTTTGACAACGCACTTCAAAAGTTTTGAATTTTGGAGGGGCGCGCCATATTATCGTAGTTGATCTCTACTTCATACGGCCCGATGATCGCGACGGAAATCTGATCGCGCAAATGATACAAATGTGGACGAGCCTTTACGGGTCTAGCTAAAAAAGCAATTACTTACATAATATTATGTACCTAATTGGCAAGCTATAATATTATGCTGTTTGTATGGACCTGCAGTACCCTGAATTCCTAGAATAGTGCTAACAAACATTAACATTTCCTATTTATTTAATGGCTGATTTTTCAATCGTCAGATAACTGTTACGATTTAGAGATAAACTACGATAACATGGCGCGCCCCTCCAAAATTCAAAACGTTTGAAGTGCGTTGTCAAAACGTTGACCAACAAATCTTGGTAATAAGTGACATTAACTGAAATATGGGATTGGTTGAATACTTACTACATACAAACTCTTTCATTAGGATGTGACTACACACATTGAAACGGTCATTTGGAGGGGCGCGCCATGTTATCGTAGTTGATCTCTACCTAAAGAACAAATATGACACTTTGACATTTTTTTTCATATGATAAAATCTGTCAAAGCCTCTGAAAATTTATTCTAGTAAGTAATAAAATTTATCTGACGATTGAAAAATCAGCCCATAATTAAATAAATGTTTACAATTAATACCGTCCCACGTGTACACTGTACCTATATTATATTGCACACTAGCCACAAAGCTATATATTATCTCGGTACCGATTATTAGCACTAGTAAACAATCATGTTCTTGACACACCTTATGCAGATTAGCTGGCACCGTGCCAGTGTATATCTGTGATGTAGGTACCCAGATTGTACCAGAGCAAACTAACGACTAACGAGTACGCCGACTCAGAAGAGATTTCGAAAATACATATTTTGACGTTGTATCGGCCGAAATATTATGCTATATCGCATCGGCCAGCGCGGCGCGCCGCGCCGTACAGTGCTGAGTAGTGCCATTGTGAAACATGCTGAAAGTGACAGTCGGGCACAACTCGCGTATATTCACCCGTTTTTTTGAAGTCGAGGTACTCTTTAGTTTTGTCTACTCTGATAATAGCAGCGTTTTACCTACCAATAAAACGCTTATTAAAACACTTTCCAAACTCGAAGCCTATTTATATGTATATTATGAGATAGCGTGTTTGTTTTTGTCATCCGTGGCGGTTACTCTATTTCTATCTCTTTTCCTCTTAAACGTCATCTGACTTTTCACACCTGTCAGTTACTTTTTAAGTTTTACATCTAGATGTCTCCAGGCTGTAACTCAAGAACGGTAATAGCTAGAGAGTTGAAATTTTCACAGATTATCTATTTCTGTTGCCGCTATAACAAAAAATACTAAAAACAAAATAAATTAAATATTTAAGGGTGGCTCCCATACAACAAACGTAATTTTTCAAACATTTTTTGCTCGGTATCAACGATGACAACAAGTAGGCACTTCAAATTTTCACAAAAGCCTTAATTATATGTGTACTTTAATAATTAAAAATAATATTTAAATAAAATAGTAATTTAAGGGGGGAAAAACGCAATTTTTGGCCTATTTTTGCTCTATAACTGTACGGAACCCTTCGTGCACGAGTCCGACTCGCACTTGGCCGATTTTTTTCCTAATAGCGGTTGATTTTGTGTGTAAAACAAGCAAAAATATAAAAATTTACCCAATGATCAAGGATATTTTTTTAACCGACTTCCAAAAAACGAGGAGGTTATATGTTCGGCTGTGGATATTTTTTTTTATTTATTTATTTATTATTTTTTTTATTTTTGTATGTTCAACGATTACTCCGCCGTTTGTGAACCGATTTTCGAAATTTTTGTTTTGTTGTATTAGGTTTCACTCCAATTTGGTACCATGTTCACAAAAGTGGTGATCTGATGATGGGATCCATGAGTAATCGAGGGAACTCCTCGAAATTTATATGGAAACATATGGTGATTTTGATTTTATAAGAAGCATCCTAAGCATATGCTAACAAAACGCAAGATTCTGCACCAAGGTATACTATGGTTCCGAAGATACTAAGAGAACTCCGGATTCCTTTTAGATACAAGTTTGGGGGTTTAGGCGCTGTTTTAAGAACTGAAAGCATATGCTACTATACAAATTATATTCATCATCATCATCATCATTTTTACGTCAGGGTCACCAATGTCACCAAAATTGAACATAACAAAATATTCAACCTTATCTCCAGAGCGTAAGGCACACATTTGACATTACTTCTGAGAAGTAAGTTGCTTCGATAATACAAGTAACATGCTAGAGTGCACAGCTGTCACACTTACCAATCACGGCCACGGGCGGCCGTAGACTTCTCAAGCGATACTATGTATTACAATAATAAAGATAAAGTCTAAAATCATATGACACTGAAAGCCTCGCCGCTGCTAAAATTCCGGTTTGGCGCGGCTCTGGCACGTGTCCACTTCGATTTTTTTTAATGTATTGTTCAAAATTATCTGCAGCTGATATTATGTTTTGTAAGTGTGACTGTTAACAAATTGTAATAAGATACGTAGAATAGTATACAGGTGTATTAGGGCCGATTCACACCGGAATGGCGCAGGCGAGGCGAACAGTTTCAGTGTCATATGATTTTAAACTTTATCTTCATTGTTGTAATAGATAGTATCGCTTGAGAAATCTACGGCCGCCCGTGGATGCTCGTGGACTCTTGCGGCCGCCGGCGGCGTCAATTTCTCAAGCGATACTATGTATTACAATAAAGTTTAAAATCATATGACACTGAAACTGCTCGCCTCGCCTCTGCCATTCGGTGTGAATCGGCCCTAATCTACGTATAGTACGCGATGATTTTACTAGGTAACTAAAAAGAGTGAAATTATTATTTTTAACAAAAAATTAAAACCGACTTCCAAGGTAAAAACAATAATAACATCCTTATAATATGAACTAAAAAGTATTAAATAATTTTTCCTATCTCATGGTGCCTTTTTCCGAATTCGGCTAAAACTCAACTATTTCTGTACTCAATCTTCATAATTTTGAAGTCGGTGCCAGTTACAAATGTTTCAAATATTCTGGCATCTGGATTCAGCTATATCTGGTACCGACTTCAAAATTATGAAGATTGAGTACAGAAATAGTTGAGTTTTAGCCGAATTCGGAAAAAGGCACCATGAGATAGGAAAAATTATTTAATACTTTTTAGTTCATATTATAAGGATGTTATTATTGTTTTTACCTTGGAAGTCGGTTTTAATTTTTTGTTAAAAATAATTAAAATCTGCCATCCTTTGCCATCAGATTGGTAGACCTATGATAATTATTACGATTATTTATAAGTTACAATTTATGAAACTCGAAAATACTTGTGCCTTAACCTTTTTAGGGTTCCGTACCTAAAGGGTAAAAACGGGACCCTATTACTAAGACTTTGTTGTCTGTCCGTCTGTCTGTCTTTAGGCTGTATCTGAAGAACCGCTAAAGCTAGACTTCTGACATTTTTAAGAAGAGACCTGGCATATCGCGAGTGTCAATGGCCGACGGTAGTTACTTTATATCAGTTGACCCGTTTCAATCGTTTTATTAAAAAAAATCAACGTCTTGAACGTTTTGTTTGACGTAAGTAGGTATATCTTAAGATAACACTATTTTGTTATATTTTTTAAATGAAACTTACTGAACGAGATACAAACCTGTATTGATTTATAATCAACAGTAGAATCGGAGTACTTCAAAGAGAATGTAGAGATAAACTACGATAACATGGCGCGCCCTCCAAATTACAGTTTCAATGTGTGTAGTCACATCCTTATGAAAGAGTTTGTATATGTAGTAAATATTCAATCAATCAACCAGTACTCGTAATATTTCACTTACCTAAGGGTCCGTATACGAAATTTGCCGATTTCGCTGATTTAACAGACGTGATTTAACAGTTAAAATACAGTATTTCTTTAAGTTTTAATGCACAACATGTAAGATCATTTCAATTATAATCTAATGTTGGAGCTAGATTTTTTATTTTTTTAAGTATTTTGAAATAATCCAACTCAAATCCGCGACAGTTTTGTGATTTTTGCTGTAAAAGGTTTAGAATATCACCTGTTTATGGATTGTATTGACGTCTTAACGGTATGAAAAAAATACAATGTACTGTTGAGAAAGTCGTCTATAAAATGTTGGAATTACTTTTTACCACTTTAATATGAAATAGTTGAGTAAAAAAATATGTAACTCGGCAAAATTTTAGAGAAAATCGGCAAAGAATTGCTGTTAATTTCGGCAACTTGGAGCTGTAATGCATAAAAAGAAAACGACAGAAATAATCTATAGATAAAATTCTATCCAATTCGAGAAAAAAGAAAAAAAAAAAAGAAATTGTGCCAAAAAACACGATTCAAAACAACCTAAACTTATATTACTCGCCACAAGGTTCGAGTCGGCTTTCCGGGCTTAAATATATTTTAAATCTAATAATTAATATTATAAATATATATATATATATATATATATATATATATATATATATATATATATATATATATATATATATATATATATATATATATATATTAAGTCTAATAAGGGGAAAAACCAAATAATATTTCTGTATAGTAAAGGTAGTGCTAGCGTTTGCTAAGTCATTTCATACCGGCCAAATTTTTGTCCAGCGGTAGCTTAATATTTATCAATCAATATATTATATAATCAGTCTCAGTCGCCGCACCCATGGTGGAATGTTAACTGAGAATATTTCAAAGTTGTAAAAAAAAAATAGTTACGAAAAGTGATTTTATACCGAATGAAACTTTGATGGATGATTATTGAGGTCATGTTTAACCAAAAAATCACTATTAGCCGTATTGCAGACGGGGGATTCAACGTCAGTCGCGTTACTGAACATGTAAAATTTTTTGAATATAAAGTCATTTTATACCGTTCAAAATTTATACAGGTGAATGTTTCTACTTTTTAAATCATAAAGAAAACTGTCAGTCACTAATACGATGGTGGAAAAACCGTCAGCCAGCGATATAAGTTATGACCAATATAGCCCTACTTCGCGCTCAATGTATCCTAGGGCGTCGCGTAGACGACATTTATACCTGCAAACATTCAACTGACGGCGATTTTTGTTTGAATTAACCATAAAATTATCTCACATAGCAATTTTAAGTAAATAATTCGATAGTCAATATTTGTGAAAAAGAATTATATACATTTTACTTTAAAAGCGCCATCTGTTGTTATATACTAAAACCGAACCTAAACGTGTATAATCTAGATATGAACCTTTAATGGGTGCGAATGGGGATCTTTTTAATGTCAATTCAATACGATTCCCAACAACAACTTTGAGATGCTCTCAATTTTTATTCCACCCATTATGAAGTGGCTGACGATCAAAGCTGTTATGTATTAGTGGAATACTATTATTATAACGATTTTCGCTCGGTATGAAATGACTTTTTAAACTGAGCGCGACCTCCCCTACTAGTAGCGAACCTTTGCAATTTCGTATTCATCGGCAAATTTTCGTATACGGACTCTTAATGCCACTTTTGTTGGTCAACTAATCATAACTAGGCGAACGCGCAAGACAACGCACTTCAAACGTTTTGAATTTTGGAGTGGCGCGCCATGTTATCGTAGTTTATCTCTAATCACTACGTCTGGACTTGGCTGCAGGTGATGCACTTTTCACAATCTAATCGAGCATTTGACAATTAATCAATTAGGATAATAATATTGTCAATATTATTATAAATTGCATCTTGTCAGAGACTAAAAAAAAATAAGATTTTTTATGAATAATTTTAAAAATACTATTTTATAATAATATTATCTAAAATAGATAATGTGCTTATATTCCAAGTTATTTTGAAGTTTGAACATTAAAAATGTAATATTATAGTAAGTAGGTATAGTGTTTACTATAATCGTATACTTATACACGATTCATACAAAGTAGAAAATATAAATTCGCTTAAAACAAAAATGTTATACTTATTAATTTGTAAATACAAAAGTCTTACGACAAAGTTTCGAAACCTGAAAATTATTGTAATCCCGAAACTAAGCCCATTTCAATCGTTCTTTTCTATTTATATAAAAATTAAATTAAATATTTTACTACCCACGTAGTATTCAATTTCCGAAATAGGCAACAGGTACTTGTATGTCGTCTGCGAAAGGATGTCCAGGATCGTTGTATCGATTTGTAAATCCATTACAAACCTAACTTTGCCCTTAAAATACTCACGTTAGCCGCACAGGAATCGCAAGTGTTAATTCGTTGATGTTTGTAAAAATGTGTTATTGAATAAAACCATAACAAAACACTGTTAGGCGCACGTGAGCCCCGGGCGAATGGAAAATTACGACTGAATCGAACTTGTATTTATAGCGTGCTGCGTGTAACGCTGGCTACTACGAAAGCCCGTCCATTTTACCCATACCTATGACTTTTATGCCTGTGACATAAGGCTTATAATTCAAACTCCGAGGCAGAATAATAATTGAAGACGTAAGTGGAAGAATCGAACAAGTAATATTTCGTAACATACGGACAATAACTTATTTTTCCCCAATCATTTTAATAAAAGTTGTAACTTACCTACCAAATATATCTGGCTACACTCCATAGTTTTTCTATTTCAAATAATTATTCCGGCCCTAAGGCCTCCATTTAAGCAAAAAAACGGGAAGTTTTTTTATGTTACTTACCTTATTCTTCCACTCACGTCTTGAATTATAAACGCGTAATAATGTTGTCGTTGCATAAATTATTATTTATTTTATGCAACTTTATATACATTTTTGATAATAGCGATTAGTTTTTTAAATAAAATACTTCTAGTATGCACCTCAATGCGCAAACTTAATACTATATATTATGTAACAGGTATTTATGAAACCTATGGGGAACCGTTTACGGAACGCCACCGTGCCACATAACTACCAGTAGGTACTTCGACTGCTAAGAGACGGACGAGTATTAATACCTGTAATTTCTTTCGGGTTTCGCTAGGATCAGTTAAGGGCTGGCGCGCTGACTGATATAATTTATTTTTAAAATGAAGATTTTGAAATTGAATTCTGACAGTTTTCTTTGCAAGTGCCAAAATATAAACAACAACTAAATTTGTAGGTAACGACCTTAGCGACGACTTTTGTCATTTACGTCAAACGACGGACATAAGAGACGGACGAGTATTAATACCTGTCATTCTTTCGGGTTTCGCTAGGATCAGTTAAGGGCTGGCGCGCTGGCTGATATAATTTATTTTTAAAATGAAGTCAATTCTAAGTCGGCATATATTTCTGTCTACTCTGACCGTGCCGTGTCATTACAGCTACGAATTTTCTTGACGTTCTTATTAAGACGCTGACAAGTGCCAATGACCTTGATCTCGCATCACTCTCGCACCTGTGTCGATTTTCATGCCAGAGAGACAGAGATGTGAAGTATTCACTCGGTAGCGTGGATACATTTTTCGTTTGTTAGAGGAAAAAATAAATATTATGGGAATTCTAGATGTCAGAACCGAAAATTAAATCTGGAAATCTTTGGATGCTTGTAAAAGGTATCAAATAAACAAATTTTTAAAGCATAGATTGTATTATTACTTTAGTTAGAACTGTTTAAGGTTCCTGAAAGATGTGACTTGGGTATTTTTTTTCATCCAGTAGGAGAACATTATTTTATTATTTAAATTCGACAAGCTTTTCCAAATATAATCAAAAATCACATATAATTTTTTTTGTGCCAATCAATGAAATACATACGTTTAGAAAACTGCACAAAGATGTCGAATTGGCAGCTGTCTTCCCCTTAACATATAAAGGCGTAAACATGCGTGGGTGACGAAACCAATCAAAACCCCTTAGAATTCGACTGGACCGATAGATTAGTGAGTGCGTTTCTGAGCTGTTATCTTCGTGAATACTTAGCTGTTTTAATATTTCGCTGAGTTCGAAAAAAGTGAAGGTTGAAGTCGAAATATAGCATGAAATATGTTTTAAAACCTTAAAATGAAACAACTTCTTTGCCCTTAACTCTGAAGGGGTCATATTATACAGGTAAACTTTCAGCTTTTTTAAAATGAAGAAAATCTGTCTGTCACTGGGTTAATAACTCTAAGATTTTTCATTCGTTTGAAAGAACTTTGTACAGAACTTGTACAGAATACAAAGGTCGAGTGTTGACCCTTTAGGCTTTAATTTTAATTCGTGTACTTGGAGCTCAGCTGACATAAATGTCCAATGTCCCTATACGCATAATATTTTTTTTACTCGTGTACAACGTACGATCAGGGAAGTTGATTAATATGCAGATGGCGGACCTAAGTCATGTGGTCGGCTGTCAATTCAATGTTAGCTGTGATCGGCCGGCTGGGTTTGACGTAACGCGACCAAATTACTTAGGTCCGCCATCTGCATAGGAATCAACTTCTCTGATAGTATATATATCGTGTAAATTTTTTTTTACGTAATATTATTGGATGGACCTACAGACTTTATTGTAAAAAGAGACTTTATGTTTGTGTATCTACTTTTTTATTTTTTATTACGATTATTTAAATATCTAGATAACACCCGACTCCGTTGCGGAAAAAAATTGTTTATCGCACTGGAACGTGTTCCGTATAAAAAGTATCCTATATTCTTTCTTTGGATTCAAAGTATCTCTCTACCAAATTTCAGCAAATTCGGTTCAACGGTTTGGGAGTGAAGAGGTTCTGTTACCTCTTATTATCTATACATACATATACACTTTCACATTTATAATATTAGTATAGTTATAGATGGATCGCGCTTTCGAGCTTTAAACTTCGTAGTGCCATCTGTGCTTATTCCATAATACGAAAATATTACAATCACAACCGGCAAAAAGTTCGAGGAAGTTTATTCTACAAGCTTTTTGTTGGTTTCGGTATCATGCAATAGATGGCTCTGTGACAATAACCTGAGAACTTCAGCTGTATAATCTCGTTTGACTTTTAGGATTCTGTAGTCTATACTTATAAGGACCATAATATCATGCTAGGCTAAAAGCAGAGCTTTGTGAGGGCTCGCGTCGTCACACCTTGACTCGCCGATGATAACACATCTACATATAAATAAAAATTACCATGTTATACCTCGATAATGGGAACCGCAGACACAATAGATATTCAATTGTTATGCGACAGTCGGGTGCCTCTTGGGTTAAAGCACAAATCAATAGGCGTAATTATAGTTTTTTCCGTCTAAAGTGTACCACAAAATTGCTCAGGTTGTAGGATCTAGGGCCCATTTCGCTCGCCCTTACCGGTTTCGGTGACGGTGGCCGATTTCTATGAAACCCACGCCAGTTACGCAGGAGTAATTTTACAGTGCTCAAGTGTATGTGCGGTACACAAGAGCACTCTCTTCGTTTCCTCTCATAACCCAGTGGAACGGAGGATCAACACGACTGGCGAGAGATCAGGTGCAGGACGGACGTTTCCCAGGAGCCAGGAGCCCATCCGACGCATAGATCATCTTACATGTCAGAATCGGGTGATCAGCCTGCATTGTCCTAACCAAACTTGGAAATAACATATTTCCAAAGCGGGAATCGAATCCACGACTTAAGTGTCATGAGCCACGCTCTAAACCACTGGAGGCGTTAAATTAGTACTCAGTAACAGTCGTACATTATAATGTATTACACAATATGACAATACAAAATAATATTATAATACTACTAGAGGTCGCCCGCGGCTCCGCCCGCGTGAAAAATGATTTTCCCTGTTTTTCTGCTTTTCTCTTGAAGTTTTTTCTGATTTTTTTTTAAACCTCACGGATTCCGAGACCTTTCCAAGGAATTCAAAACCGTGGAAATCGGTTCGTGCGTTCTGGAGTTATAGCGCCAGGAAGGAAAACCTGACTTATTTTTATATATTAGAAAAACTGTAACAAGTATCATCCAGTGAATAACAATAACAGTAACAGTAACAAAACAAAATGTCAACATTTTGCTGCTAATTTACAGCGTTTTAAAACCAAAATATATTTGGTTTTGAATAACGTTGTACTTAAACACGTATAATGGACGATAACGAATGGTAATTTCATTCTGTATAATTGCAATGACCGGTAATGCAATTAAGATGGCAACTATAATTGGCCGCCCATATTATAATTTACAATGTACAACAATTAGCATAAAAGCTCAATTATATTTAAACGACTTTCAGAGCTGCCGATGTTTTCAACACAAATTAATGCACACACGATTTATTTTATACGTATATCACATTCACTGGCGGCTACGCTTTTGGAACTGCAAATTTTTTTAATAACAATACTAATAATAAAGCCTCTTAATTATCTTTAACTTTACAATAAAATTACATATTTGATAAACATGCATTTATTTAAGAGAAAAGGCAATTAAAGTTAAAGGCCCCTTGTCGGGTAGGCCTCCTTCAAAATTTTCCAAGTTTTCCTTGGAAAAACAAGGAAAATTTTTAATAGCTTTATAATATTATTAGGTGACACGGTGAACTTTGTGTAATTTCCTTCCTGTTATCTAATATATAAAATTCTCGTGTCACGGTGTGCGTAATTAAACTCCTCTGAAACGGCTCGACCGATTTTCGTGAATCTTAGCGAGCATATCGGCTAGGGTTGAGAATCGGACAACATCTACTTTTTATATTGATAAGTGCATTTGTTGAATAAATAATAGTAAATTATTACAACTCGAGACTGAGGGCGACCATTGTTTGTGCGACGGGATAGCGATAGACGTTGCTATGGTAACACATTTATTTAGTCACTTCAAAAAAATAATATGGGCGAAATAGGTACTTTATATTATGGCAAAGCAACGTTTGCCGGGACAGCTAGTTATAATATAATATTTAAAATTCCTGTTATAAATCTTCTCTGGACGACGAATATTTCAAGATCAAATTAGCCAAATCGATTCAACCGTTTTCGAGTTATAGCGAGACTAACACAATTAAAATTCATTTTTATTTGTACCATCGAGGAAATTGATGCCTATGCTAAGTTGATAGACCAACGTCATTTAATCGAATATGTCAATTCAATGTTAATTGTGATCTGTCGGCTGGGTTTGACGTAAGGCAACCAAACTATGTAGGTCCCCGATCTGCATAGGAATCAACTTCTCTGATAGTACATAGCCACACAATCACCTTTCAGGGCCGGGACACAAAAACACGATGCGTCTTTTTTGAATTTTGTATAACAAGTGTTGTGAGTTTCTACGACGCGACGTCGTGCCGTGTACCGTGGCATCGTACCGTGGTACCGTCGTGTCGTAGTTTTTTACGACGCGCGTCGTAGATTCCCACGACACGAGGTCGCATCGTGAAACGACGCCGCGTCAAGGTACGACACGACGTCGTATCGTGTTTTTGTGTCCCGGCCCTAAGTTCCAAGTGAAGTAAGATGCATTCGCTTTTTTTGTAGATATTATTTCATGACCCGTTAAACCTAAATGCTTTTTAACATGGATTTTATGTCAAAAAGTTCACTAACTGCCGGACTGAGACACATTTTAATAACGTTTTAACTTCAGGGTGCATTTTCATTAGTCGTTAACTCGTGCGGTATAGGTACAGCATACGGGGATCCTGTGACAACTAATGGCGCATTTTGATTGGTCGTGGCATGCATTTTAGAAACCCCTATCGACCAAAGAAAATACGCTATTAATTTAATGAAAGTTTTGACAGATAATAATATGTAATATACAGGGTGTAACAAAACTAAGTAATAATACTTTATGATAATACTGTATAGAGCTTATGTCAAAACCTTCATAATATTTTAATTACAGACAAGTAATTAATATTTGTCTCTGAGTGCGGCAGTTTGTCATTTCTTTGAGTAATCATTAAAGGTCTTGGGAGCTGCAGCTATACAGCCACATACTACTAAATAGTTTTACCCTTAACCAGCCACATGTTACACAAATCTGCACATAAATATTATGTAAGTACCCCTTTAATTTCTAGCTAAAACTGGTCCCGTTCTAAAAGTCTTACATTTGTGACCTCATTCGTCCTCCTAAAATCAATATGTTTTCAATGACAAGGCCAAAATTTCGGGTCTATTAATATAGATTATACGCATAAATATGAAGCCCAGCCACAAAAGAGAATAAAATATTACAATAGCAACATAACAGTAAGGGTTCGCACACAATGTACTGAGCCGCAGCGTCGGGGTGGAGCGCAAAAATCCTCCAAATCGCTTGAAAACAAGTTTTACCAATTACATTATTGAAGACGTAAGTGGATAAAGTAACTAAAAATTTGAAAATGTTGCATAAATGAAGGACCGGGAAAATGACTTAAAATAAAAAAAATGTGGATTGTATGTGAAGATGATAATAATATGATTAATGTATTAGGCGGATAATGAAGAAGTAGAACTTAAGTCTTCGCAATTACGATTATGATCGTTCGCTGTCTCAGGCTGCAGGTCACATTATTTCGATTTTGGATTTTACCCTAGTAAATAAATTTAATGCTCAAAAGAGGGTGTTGATGGAAAAGTCGAAAGCAGAAACTTTGGCTTAGGAACTTTGTTTGGACTAGTTAAGAGATAAACATACTAAATAGTCCTGACCCCTCCGGGGTGAACCCGAGGGGAGGGGGGAACGAAGGTCTCATTATTAATTTTTATAAGTGTAATAAATCCCGCTCCGCTTAAGAACCGTATTCTGGCTCGATACTACCTCGATGCGACGGTTCGGTCAGTCACTGCTTTGCTTTGTAGTATTTTGTGCTGCACTGCACTGCGGTCCTCCCGCAGTACGCGGCGGCTCGCCATTGTGCGCACGCACCTTTGCAGTAACACAGCGGGGAAAACATGACTTATTGCACGGGCAACATTAATAAAAACGGATTACGCCCGATTACGTTCTTTTTTATGATGTCGTAATAAATAATATCAAATTCCCAAACAAAATCTCTTCGTCCGTGGAAAAGTATGGGAAGATTAAGTTGCTATGATTTTTTATACTTATTGTGTGCTAGCTTTTCCTTGCGACTCATTTCGTGGATAAAAATAGTGTCCATCCTAATCTTTGCTTCGAGTTCTCGTAGTATTTTTTGAGTTACGTTAAAGTTAAATAGGTTCTGGTTTAAGGTGCTACTTTTGTTTATGACATAAGACTTATCTTGTAATATTTTCAGGTTGATGCTTTTTACCCGACTGCCGGGAGGGTTATGTGTTTAGCGCGTATCTTGTATGTTTGTAATATTCTTCCTTACCTTGTATCTTCAGAACCGCTGAACGGATTTTCACATTTGAGGTATCGTTAGATTTGTATTAATGACCCAAGTGTTCTTAGATAAGTGACATTAAAAAAAACCAAAATGGCAGATGTTTGACGCCATATTGTGAAGTAAAAAAAATAAATATTCTACCAAGCATATCGAGTGGGGCATCAAAATAAAGGATTTAAAACACTGATTCTAAATATGTATATAACTTGCAGTTTTAATATTAAATAGAACAATAAATCTACACTAATATTATAAAGAGGAAAGATTTGATTTTTTTGTTTGTTTGGCTCCGAAACTACTGGACCGATTTGAAAAATTCTTTTACCATTGGAATTCTACATTATTTTTGCTGAACATAGGCTGAATTTTATTTTGGAAAAAAATAGGGTACCGTAAGATATTTGGGTTCTTCGGACGCAAGGTGTAAAAAATCAACCAGAAAAGTTACTTATTTTACGTACGCTGCCTAAACTATAAAAGATAGAAACATAAAATTTTAACTAATTGTAGAACTTACAAATATCTACAAAAAAGTCCGCGACACACTATACCTATCTATGTCAAGTGAGGCACACTAACCATTTTTTTATTTAAAAATATTGAAATTTTTTGGACTACATTTAAACACGTTTATTTTACTCATTCTTTTAATCCTTATAAAAAAAAAATATACATTCCATTACTAAGTACAGCTTATCTAGATAATATTTGGTCTTTGAATCATTTGATTTGATTTGAATGAATAAAATTGGACATTTGGTTTTGAAATTATGGCGAAATTAAAATATTAAGATAGTTGGCGTCACCAAGGCGGGTGCGCCGTGAGGAAGACAATCTGTGCAGTGTGCAGCCTGCGTATGACTGCGTCGTCGATGTTAGTGTCGGAGTCTGTGAATTGACCATTGGGAATCATTTTGCTGACCGAGTCTTTCCTGGATATGCTTTTTGCAGAGCTTACCGACATCCACGCGGGCAGAGCCGCGGCCGACCGCTAGTAATAAAATAAGAAAAAACCAAAATACGCCTGCATGGATAAATCCAATATTAATTAAAAATTAACTGATATTACTGAAACAAGATGAAATTTCAATGACAAAGTATTAAAAAAAAAAAAAACAATGATTTGGTACTTAAAACTAGAAACATACATTGAGACAGTACCAAACCTACGTACCTATTACATATTATAACGTATTGTAGGTACACTTTTCTTAGTGTACCTACGATATAATATGGTTATATCAGTACGGTAGTTTTTCAATTTAGAATGGTTAGATGACTACAACTAAAAAGTCGCAAATAAAATAAATTAATTAAAAATCAAAAAACCCGACTGCGAAAAATGTTAACTAAAAAGAACGAAACAAGACCTAATTCTGCCGGAGGCATCTAATCCATATTTTAATTGATACGACTCTTGCTTACGAGTTTCATGCCAGGATACCTGAATAGAAGGTTACATAGAAAAATATAGAAGAAGAAAGTGGACTACAAAATGCAGTCGGAGGCATAATATTTTATGATTTATGAATTAATGTTAAACTTGGTGCGACATGCATCCTCCGATGGTTTGGTACTGTCTCAATGTATGTTTCTAGTTTTAAGTACCAAATCATTGGTTTTTTTTTAAACTTTGTCATTGAATTTTCATCTTGTTTCAGTAATTTCAGTTAATTTTTAATTAATATTGGATTTATCCATGCAGGCGGATTTTGGATTTTTCTTATTTTTTACATTGTATTATATTATCTGGTGTCCATAGATAATTAATAGCTAAAATGTATTACATTTTATTTTTGAACGCTAAGGTAACAATTTAGATTTGTATCGCTTTCTTCCTAAATAAGTCTTCCCTGAACTACCACAAATATTTTAAGACTAAAATTAGCTAAATCAGTTTAGGCGTTCTCGACTTTATAAAAACAAAAAAATATATCTATAATGTAGATTATTAAGAATATAGAAATATAGATATTATATAGATTATATCTTTTTATATAGAAATATAGATTATTAAAAATTATATATAATATAGATTATTAAGCTCGCGGCGACCGAATCAAGTATAATATTAATTCCGTAACCAAAATAAACCTAACCCTGTTGGATCGGTGCAGCGTTGCCAGATTTCGGCACGGTGTTTAATGTGTACCTGCGAATAGACGTATGCATAAGTTGATAAAAAATGCCATGTAGCTTTACCGCGGCAGTCCCCGAGTACCACACGTATTTTTATTGTATTTATCAGTGAGCGTGACAGAACATAAAAGGTCACTTACGGTCTTATTGTGTGTTACACAGCCTCTCCACTACTTATAAACTTAACGGCTTAAGCACTTTAGCTTTAAGCTGTACTTCTTATAGAGTTTCCAGCAACTTAAAGAGGCTTTACTGTAGCCACGTGACAATTCAAAGTTATAAAGTTAAACATTGAATAGGGAATCAACACTGATTTTATAAAATATACGAAAGTGCATTTTTGTTATTTTATCACACCGTTGAACGGTTTTAAATAAAATTTGGCATGCAATGGGTATATTTGGGGTATAGGATACAAAATAGTTTTCTCACGATTATTTTGGAATAAAATAATTTACGCGTGAATGAAATCGCGGGTAACATTAAATAATACTTAAGTAGAAAAGTACAATTTTTTGTAGCCTTTCAACAAGCTGAAGGTAGCCTGAAATAATATTGACTTAATATAGTTGGGGAGGGGAAGCGGGGATTTCGGGAGTAGCTCGAGTGTGTCAGATTAAGCTTGTATAATGTATAGGCTCCCGACATGTGTCTAGTTATCATGGTATAGAAATCAGATTTCTCACGTGGTGGGTATTTTTTTTAATACTGAAATGTTATCGGATCTGTCAGATTAATGTTTGGTATACCCCAAAGAAGCTTCCATACAAAGCACTGACGATTCAAAGGTTAGGTAAGCCTGTAGGAATATTTTGAAATATAAAAAAATAAAGCTTAATATTTTCCTAACTAAGCTTCGCAGATATTTTATTTTGCACTAAACTCAATGATTTAGTCCTTGTTGTCTAAAATATATTTACAATTTATCCAACTAAGCAATTTTTTAAATATATTTTCTTTTTCAAAACTTTTAAATGGCTGCAGTTTCTGAATCCATCGCTAAAATAAAAAAACGCTGTTATTATTTTTTATCAGTTTTATATCTATAACCTAACGTAAAAAATCTACTAGGTCTCCATGACGCTCGAGTGACTACACTACTACTACTACACTACACTACACTACTCCCCTCCCCTACTATTATGTCTGAATATTGAAAATACTAATTAAATGAAGGAGCCTCTCAATCAAAGTTGTCACTATATTTCCTTAGCAGGATGATGTAAACGGAATGTGACTCGAGTGCCACTTTATTTAAGCAGTGCTTGATATTACGGCTTATTTAACAGTTACAAAATTGTCCAATAAATGAAATAAATAAAGAGAGGATTTTTTGTTACACATATAATAAATATTATTATAATATATTTTTATTATCAAACATATTAATTATTACTAAAAACGGTGTACTTTCGATGCTCTGGTTTTAATAAAACTAAAATATATTAAAATGCTTGTGAACTATTTATTATACGCCTCGAACCGAACCGTTATAGCTAGACTTCTGAAATTTTCACATGTTGTGTATATCTATTGCCGCTATAAAAATAGATACTATACATTAAAATAAATATTTAAGGGGGGCTCCCATACAACAAACGTGTTTTTTGGCATTTTTTGCGTGGTATCAATAATGGAAACAGGTAGGCACTTGATATTTTCACAAAATCCTTAATTATATGTCTACTTTAATAATTAATAATAAATTTAAAATAAAATAAAAATTTAATGGGCTCCCATACAAAAAACAGTTTCTGGTCTATTTTTGTTCTATAACGGTGCGAATCCCTTCGTGCGCAAGTCCGACTCGAACTTGGCCGGTTATTTTATTTAAATAAGATGAGGGGGCAAACGAGCAAACGGGGCAGCTGATGGAAAGCAACTATCGTAGTTGCAGGCACGTTGTCGGCCTTTTAAGAGGAAATTCGCTCTTTTCTTACTCATTAGCTATGTCCATTGTCCACACTCTGCACTTTCATCTTCAATTTTCCTCATCTTCTTTCATTCAACTTTCGTATTGATAATAAGAAATTCTATAAAAAAAAGAACAAAGTGAAAGTTTTGGATACGGTCAGAGAGCGTCGCGGGCATGCCTCACGTGCGCTGTTGACTGCGCTATATGGATGCCCTTAATGAACAAAAAAAAGCACAGTGTGAACATGGATATAGGCTGACTGTGGACCTACGACTGACATGGTGATCTATCAACGCACAGCCCTAACCCCTGGACGGATCGGGCTGAAATTTGGCACGAAGGTAGATGTTATGACGTAGGCATCCACTAAGAAAGGATTTTGATAAATTCCAACCCCAAAGGGTTAAAATAGGGGTTGAAAGTGTGTATATAATATATTTCTTAACGCGAGCGAAGCCGCGGGCAAGAGCTCGTTCAATATTAGTTGTTATCTGTCAGCCTGGCTTCACATAACTCGACCAAGTAATGGCTCCGCCATCAAATCGCTTTCAATTTTTCTGATAGTACATAATTGTACAGCGCACAGAATTTTGAACTAATTGGTTCAACTTAATTAAGTTCTACTTTTGGAAGTCCAAAAAGATACGGTTAAAAGCTGAGCAAATAAGAATTAAGAAGGGATTGAGTTAGCTAAATTTTGGCGGAAGTTATATAATTTAATGTTGCCAGTGACGTTTATTTTTAAGCTATACTATATTGATAAATGTTTAAATACGAAGTTTATATTATTACTAGACGTTCCTCGCAGCTTTGCCTGCGTAAATTAGAGATTTCACAGACAAATTAGCCCACAAAAATTGCCTATGATCCAGTGATTTTTCACGTGGTCCACTTTTTATGTGTGACAAATAACATAAAAATTCAAAATTGCTCCAATAGCTCGTGAGATAAGCCTTTTCAAATAATTTTTCCCATTTTTCCACATTTTCCTCTGTTTCTTCGCTCCTCTTAGTCTTAGCGTGATAATATATATAGCTTATACCCTTCGTCAATAAATGAGTCTAAAACTAAAGTAATTTTTCAAATCGGACTAGTAGTTCCTGAGATTGGCGTGTTCAAACAAACATACAAACTCTGCAGCTTTATAATATTAAAGTATAGATTGTATTGGGTTAAAAATAATGGCGAAATAATAGTTAATCTGAAGAGAATTTATTTTCCGCACCTCCTAAGCTAGTTGGTTTATATTTTTAAAATAAAAAAAGGAGGCTGATAGTGATAATGTATTGGGCACTTAATTCCCAACATAAAGGAGTATGTGTCACGACAAATAGAAATAAACCCAAACGTTAAGATTCAGTGAGCAATAAAAGAATAAAACAGTAATAAAAAAGGTAATAAAATTACGTGAGGTGTGCGAATCTTACAGAATGTGTTTTATTGTGTTTTTTATTTGTACGATTAGAGTGAAAGAAATTCTTTCTTTTGAATGTCGAACACAACTTTAAGATTACTCCATCCTCTACTTTTATTAAGTGTAAGTCTGATTACAACTATTTTGTAAAATAAATGCATTGCAAAATAAGTGAATTTTGTACCTAATTTTGATTTTTATACGGACATTGTCGGTTTCGATACAAGACATAACATAAAAAAAAACATTTATATCAATAATCAACTTATGTAATTATAATTCGCATACGTCTAGTTGCTCGCACATAAACACTGTGCCGCTGAGCCATTCGGAGTGGTAGGTTTTTTTCATTACGGAATTTCTTGATTCGGCCGCCGCGCTCAAAGTCCGCGACATAAGCTATTAGCTTAAAAGATTACTCGGCTAAATTAGAAGTGGAAGGCGCGGTGTTTGATTTTTAAGTGACTTCCAAAAAAGGAGATTCTCTATTTGGCTAAGACTATTTTTCTTTTTATTAAGAATAGAATAATCGGTCCTAAAATTTTACGGGACCTAGTTCCTTGCTTGTACTATTGATTGAAAGTGCTGGTCAAAGTCAACCTCCTTTTCGAAGTGGGTTAAAAATATTAAATTTTTCGTCGCCATTAAACGTTCCATACAAAAGCCCCGCGTCAGAAAAACTCAAAATCAACTAAATGCGGTAAATGAAAGTCTCCCGCCATTGTCAAAAATTGTACACTTAAGAGACCGAGTCAATCAAATTGATGGAAAAATCTTTCACAAAAGTGGCGAGCGACAAAAGTTTCTAACAATGAAAAAGGATAGCTGTAATAAAATCAGGCGAATGATCGGAAAGTTACGAATCGAATTTGGGAGCAATGCTTTTAGAGGGAATTAATCTGAAGACGTTTCGAATGCTCGGCTATTGAGGCGTGCTAATGGATGATATATTTTGCGCCATTTTCATACGATATTAGCCTAATCCAGCTTCCAAGCTTGTTACAACGGAGCGTCATGCGGTTATACAGAACTAGATGACGCCCGCAACTTCGTTGCGCCAAAATTCTTTTATCGCGTGGGAACCGTACATTTTTTCGGGATAAAAACTATCCTATGTCCTTTTTCGGGACTCAAAGTATCTCCATGCCAAATTTCAGCAAAATCGATTCAGGCGTTCGAGCGTGAAGAGGTAACAGACAGACAAGACAGACAGACAGACAGACGGACGGACAGACAGACACACTTTCGCATTTATAATATTAAGTATGGAGTATGGATGTAACAAAGCATAGTGAAAATACTTTAGGGTGTCCCTTGTATTAAATTCACTGTGTAAGTAGCAGCGCTGAAAGAGTAGCTTTTTCACTTTAGTATGGGAAAACTCATGATGCCAGGGTGCTTGGCCTATACAAATGACAAAAAATTGCTCTTTCAGCGCTGCTACTTTCACAGTAAACTCTATAATATAAGAGATATACATACACGCCCTAAAGTATTATCACTTAGTTTTGTTACACACTGTAAAGAAAAACACTTTAATGAAACTTAACATCTTCATAATCGTATCAAATCAATCAAATCAAATCAAAATATTTTTTTTCGGAGTATTTTTTTTACAAAAATATTTCCGAACGTCAATACTACGGTGCCTACCACCGGTTCGGGAACTAACCCGGCGAGAAGAACCGGCGTAAGAAACTCACACAGGGCCATCTTTTGCTAAAAAGATGGAAAATTACAATTTAAAACATCCATCCATACTTCCATACTAATATTATAAATGCGAAAGTGTGTCTGTCTGTCTGTCCGTCTGTCTGTCTGTCTGTCTGTCTGTTACCTCTTCACGCTCGAACGCCTGAACCGATTTTGCTGAAATTTGGCATGGAGATACTTTGAGTCCCGAAAAAGTTCATAGGATAGTTTTTATCTCGAAAAAATGTACGGTTCCCGCGCGATAAAAGAATTTTGGCGCAACGAAGTTCTAACTTAACGTTCTAACGAATCTAGTATACAGTACAACACGGCCACATTAACCTGACTAAGTATCATGACTGAGTATCATAAACTACTAGATGACGCCCGCGACTACATTATTCCGAAATTTATTGCTCGGCAACCGTAGAATTTTCCACAAAAAAAATTTAAGTTCTTTCCCGTCTCTCAAAGTATCCTCACACTAAAATATATCTATTACTTCAGCAGCTTAAGCGTGAAAAACAGACAGACTAACAGATATGTACACTTTTACATTTATAATATTAAACTAGATTTTTCCCCGCGGCTTCGCTCGCGTTAAGAAACATTATTATTAATTACATTTCAAAGTCTCAGCCCGATCGGTTTAAAATTGAAGTTTTATTAAAACTTTCATGCCCTATTTTATCCCCTTGGGGGTAGAATTGATTAAAATTCTTTCTTAGCGGATGCCTACGTCATAACACCTACCTGCATGTCAAATTTCAGCCCCAACCGTCCAATAGTTTGGGCTGTCGTTGATAGATCACTATGTCAGTCAGTCAGTCACCATTGAGTTATATTTATTATTTAAATATACTAGCTGTCCCGGCAAACGTTGTTTTGCCATATATGTATATGACGTATAAAGTATTTCGCCCATATTATATTTTTGAAGTGACTATGTTGTAATTTGTAAGTATGGCACCATGGCAACGTCCATCGCTATCCTGTCGCACAAACAATGGTCGCCGTCAGTCTCGAGTTGCAATAATTTACTATATTATTTATTCAACAAAATATGCACTTATCAATATAAAAAGTACCCAGAAGCCGATTCTCAGACCTATTGAATATGCATATAAAATTTGGTAAAAATCAGTAAATTGAAAGTCTTATATAAGACTAGCTGTCCCGGTAAACTTCGTGTCACTTGAAAATCTTCCCTAGACTTCTACGAATATTTTAAGACTAAAATCAGCCCAATCCGTTCAGCCGTTTTCGAGTTTTAGTGCGACTAACACATTTGATAATCCATTTTTATATATAAGAAGAAGACTAGCTAACTAATAGTTCCGTAATTTATTTTAAAATGCTGATTATTATTATTAGTTGTAGGTGTTATGTTTTGGCATAGTTTTATCAAAACTGCAGTATTTTAACCTAACCTGAACTTACCTCCTTTGCATCACACAAAACTTCGCCTCGATATAGGTCTTGCTCTTAGTAATTATAGTTTAAGAGGTGGTTTGAAATCATTCAAGATATTAGATAACACATTAAAATCATATGGATGGACATAAATATTTGTAATATTTATATACATAAGAATGTCATGTTAATTTATTTAAAATATTAACGATAGTTATTTATAAACTTTATAAAATTGTAGAATTAGGACATTTTATATTTATTTGTAAACCTATGTATAAGTCATCTGAAGTTTTCGTTAGTTTTAACTTACCTAGCTTCAAAATTGTCGAAAAAAAGAGCTATTAGAAAAAGGTGTTATCTATATTAGTTACATTTTTGAAAATATAATATTTTTTGGCCCAAATGTTTTTTATAAATAAAATTATGTTGCCTTATTAGTTTTAATTAAATGTAGTTTAATTTGATTTAATTTTGTGGTGGCGTTATAAGAATTTTTTAGAAATTTGAAGTACTTTTACTGTAATGCGAGCTGAGAGGAGGGTTTGTTTGTTTGAACGCGCTAATCTTACGAACTACTGATGAAAAATAATAATATCTATGGATAATAATATCAGTTATGGACGATTCACACCACGTCTTTCCGACCCCATGATAAGTACACAAAGGACTTGTGTTACGGGTATCAGACAACGGAAATATAATACCCATCCACCAACTAAAACATATTATGATAGAGGGATCGTCTCACAAAAAAGACAAGGGCTTAGATTTTCTATGTAGAGAATATGTAAAAAAAGTTAATCACTCAGCTAATTAACCAGCACTTTATCTACCAACGTGTCTGACCTACTAATCTCTAATACATTAAATTAAAAATTAAAACTCACAAAAGGAAGTGAAAACAATTGGCAGCTCTCGTGGTATAATGAAACAGGGCTGTCACAACGCATAATCGATGCGCCTTTGTTAGCTTCTGCTCATTGAAAACGCGAGACTATAATGCCCCTTCGAAAGTTCTTGCAGCGACGGTCGAGATTCTTAAGCCTCACGCCTGTTATGAGGAGCTTATATAAAATTATATTTTAAAATCTTAATTGATGAATAATTTCGTACTTATTACAATAACCAACCCATATATTATTATGAAAGTGTCCTTTTGTTTCTGTCTTGTTTTTATGAAAGCTATTCATATATTTCGGCCAGGGAAATGATAATGTTTAGTTTTCATCCCGGCAAAAATATCCTGACAAAGTTCCGGGTTACCTGGGGGCTGGGGGGTGTGCCAAAATGTTTTCGTTTTCGCTTCGTTATAGAATCGCTGATGAAAATGATTGGAATTGACATAAGCGTTCGTCAATATGACGTTGACGTTCGACTCGCCTTATGTCAATTCCATACATTTTTATCGGCGATTCTTTATTGAAGCGAAAACGAAAAAGTTTCGGCTAAATGGCCTGTTATCTAATAAAATAGCTACGTCTAATACTGCCTCTGAGTAAATTTCTCTAATGTTACTTTCTAGCTTTCTAGCTATTCAAAAAACCTAATCTATATAATTTAATACAGGTGTTTTAGTTTGTAACAAAAAACTGTTATTATTGTAATAGTTTCAAATAAAACATGTTGATACAGACGCGGTATGGATATATAAAAAGTTTTTGATGGAGTTCCACCGCATCCAATATATTCGCAATCAAAATACTATCCCACGTATATTTTGATCTCGATTGAAAGTCTTTTTTGGTTTACTTTTTTTATTTTTTCATTTTAATAACGCGTGTAAAATATAACATTATGTACAATAGAGCAATATTGAAATCATTATTTTCTCATCATACTAATGTGTTTATGTTTCTAATAGCAAAATATTTCCATTATTAAAATGTTGCTTTATTATTTTACGAAGATTATCACGACTGGGACGAAGAAAATGAATATGAGTAAAATAATTTTATTCCTATGACGCCGGTATTAAATACGTAAGATAACTTTTATTACGGATCGCTCTAGGGACGTCTAGAGATTGTTTATGCGCCATTAAAGAAAAAAAAATTCTATTCGTGATTCGAGCGTTCTAGATTTTATGGAATGGATGTGTATAATATTCTGTATGACAAGTTTGGTGTTGTTTTGGGTTATTTTGAAGGTGCGAATGAATGAATAAATCAATGAATGTGAATGTGTCATATTTTCAAGTGATTAAGTGACTACTTACACTTACTTATGTATAAAATTTTTCCTTTTTGCTGGGTTCAGAATCGTAGACAAAGAAATTCCAGAAAAAAATAATAAAGCGAAAGTTTTGAATACGGTCAGAGGGCATGGCTCCCGCGCGCTGTTGACTGCGCTATGATGCATGGTCTTTTAATAAACACTAGCTGTCCCGGTGAACTCCGTGTCACTTTAAAACCTTCCCTGGACTTCTACGAATATTTTAAGACTAAAATCAGCCCAATCCGTTCAGCCATTTTCAAGTTCCTGGCGTGCCGACAGTGACAGATGGCCGTGCTCCAGTCACCACTTCGAATGATAGATCGCGTAACGCTTCAATTTAACTTCCTAAGACGTAAGGCCTAACATGTTACATTATTCATAGTCTGCCTGAGGCCCAGTTGCGCCGACTCAGTTATTGATAATCGTTTGTCTACAATGCCTACTTTTTAGGGTTATATTTATATCCAAAGGCGCGTAAAGTGCCGGTATAACAACAAATACTAAAAACAAAATGATATTAATATTCAAGAATTTCCTATACAACAAACGTGATTTTTTTGCCCTTTTTTTGATCGATATCAATAATGGCAGCAGGTAAAATTAAAATGAAATATTAAGGGGAATCCCATACAAAAAACACAATTTTTGGCCTAATAGCCCCGTTACGGTACGAAACTCTTCGTGTGCGAGTCCGACTCACGCTGGCCGATTTTTCCTGAACCACACAGAAAAATAATATAAATCTATGATTAACTTACGCAGGGTATAACTCGGATACCGCCAAAGGTATTATAAATAATTAATGTTATATATATTTTGATTAATGCCCCATTCGTAAGTACTTAAATACTTAAGTTTATCTACTTACTAGTGCCTACTACTCACTTTGATTGGCTAACGTCCTGAACATTAGCCAATCAACAATGCTGCTAAATAGATAAACTCCTGTCATCGTCCTCCTGCCCGCGGAGTTGGGCTACCTTTGGATGGCTAATTTAAAAATGCCTTGCAATGTCTCGAAACTTTGATCCTTACCTTAGTTACTTAAAAGACAGCCCTTAATAAAGTATGTTTTTCTTCGACGAAAAAATTAACATACCAACTTTAGATTAATATTTAAAAATTAACATCACTTTCAAAGCACCTACCGCGTCGACATTAATTGTACTATATTTCTGAAAATTCGTATATGATATTTAATACAGAATCCTCTATATTAATATAATCCTAAAAAGATATTATCAGATGATCGCAGCTCGGCGAATGTGTCCCGGACTCCGGATATTAAGTGTGACATATTGGAGCGAAGGTATTGGGTAATATCCATAAAGACCTCTATTCCGATATACACTCACTGTCATTTTACCTCCGAGTTTCTTGAAGTGATCTTTAGTCCGTCTACATAGAGATCATGTTGAAGGTAAATTAATTGTGAACGGGCTGTAGATAAATCTGTATACGCCATTAAACTTCGTAAAGAACCCGCTGGCGGTGACGCGCTCATGGATTTAGTGTTATGCGGTAAAAGGTGTTATACCTAGGGCCTGATTCTCGTACATCGAACGTCACTTCAATCTTGAGCTCTCTCTCATACGACTAGTACTTAGTTTAGTATAATATTATGATTTATGTCGCAGTCATCTGCTTTAATCTGCGATTCGATTGAATGACTAGCGCATTCATTGAATGACATAATTCAATCGAATGACTAAAGGTCAACTTATCAAGACGTTGACTGTGACGTTTACGGTTTAACGTCTTGACTAAAAGTATTATAGTGAAGTCGTTAAATGGGATGCCAAAATTTTAATTTTAAGTAGCCTTGACGGGTAGTTATGGGTAAATCCACGCTGTCATATTATTTTATCACAAATAAAACACTTTAAACTTTAAAGTAAATTTAATCGACAAAATATCAACACGAACGGTTTGATGCCGCATATTTTGTTCTAGTGACTACTAGCGCCGCAGTGGGATAAAAATGAAATACGTTCAATTACCTGACTGATTTCATGTCCGCCATCTTCAAAGGGCTATGTTACAAATCGCTAACTAGTTGGACGTTGAGTGACGATCATTCAATCGACGTTCGGCCGAGTCATTCAATTGAATGGAGTCATTCAATGAATGCGCTAGTCATTCAATCGAATCGCAGATTGAACCAGATGACTGCGACATGTATATTGTATAAGTAGTACGTTATATGCTAGGAGTAACAAAGTAGTTGTAAGTATGGGAATCAGGACCCAGTTTTAACATAGCGAAGTAAAAATGAGGGTACATTTAATGTATGTTCGTTCGTTTGTTCTCCTTATAATTATGTATAGTACTAGATGACGCCCGCAACTCCGTTGCGCCAAAACTCGTTTATCGCGCGGGAATCGTACATTTTCCGGGACAAAAAGTATCCTATGTCCTTTCCCGGAATTCAAAGTATCTCCATGCCAAATTTCAGCAAAACTGGTTCAGCGGTTTGAGCGTGAAGAGGTAACAGACAGACAGACAGACACACTTTCGCATTTATAATATTAAGTACGGATAGCACCTAAACTGATTTAATGTTACACCGAGTGACATTGTTTAATCCTTCGATCGGGGATTCTTGGAAATGCTATTGTATTCTATTGTTATCGCGATCACCGGTATTTCATCATATTTCATCATAGCTATCGCTTTCGAGTGCTGTTCAGTTTTGCTACTTCAAGGTATCACGAGCAAGCAACTTTTCCAGACCAATACGACCTGCAAACTTTCAAGAAAAGAGCCTACTGTTTCCTCTTTAAAAGACAGGCAACGTACCTGCAACCCTTCTGATGTTGCGAGTGTCCCTGCCGGGCTAGCACGGCCACCAGTAGAAATGCGAAAGTATGGACAAACTGTGGACATATACTTAAGGTGCCATCCCGTTCCGATCTTTACCGCGGCTAATCGCGACCGATAAAAATTCAATTAAAATGAAATTTTATGACAGACTATAATATATGTCATAAAGTAGGATATTAATTGAATTTTTTGGACTGTAGTCTGTCATAAAGTGGCATTTTAATTGAATTTTTCCGAACGAAAAAAGATCGGAACCTCACCTTAAGTTTATCTCCACCGTTTGTCTATACTTTCGCATTTCTACTGGTGGCCGTGCTAGCCCGGCAAGGCGACAGTAGTTGCTTTCCATCAGGTGAACCGCTTGTTCGTTTGCCACCATTTTTTTTTAAAAGCTTGTGCCCTAATCTAAAAGTAAGTACTGCAAGTTTGGTCCAACCATGATATAATGTTATACAACAAGTGACGCTCTTGCTGAAAAATCAGCATAAAACCGGCCAAGTGCGAGTTGGACTCGCCCATGAAGGGTTCCGCAGCAGCAATAAGGTTTATTTTTATGAAATTAAGTGGTTTTTAATTTAATTTCACTATCTAGTTGATTTAATGAAAGTTAAATTAAGGTTTACCATTTATGACGTATAAAAAAAAAACTACTGGCTAGATCTCGTTCAAACCAATTTTCGTTGAAGTAAGGGGGGGGGGGGGGACACATTCTACCACTTTGCGAGAGAGACTCTTGCAACTATTCAGGTTAGAAAAAAATGATATTAGAAACCTCAATATGGTTTTGTAAGACCTATCCATATATACTCCACACGCATAGGTTAGATGAAAAAAAAAATTGTTTCAGTTGTATCTATGGGGACCCCTAAAATTTTTAATATTTTTTTTCATTTTTGTATCAAAATCTTAAAGCGGTTCACAGACTACATCTACTTACCAAGTTTAAATAGTATAATAGCTCTTATAGTTTCGGAGAAAAGTGGCTGTGACATACGGACGGACAGACAGACAGACAGACAGACATGACGAATCTATAAGGGTTCCGTTTTTTGCCATTTGGCTACGGAACCCTAATAAAAATGACACGGCCACAGCACTAACTTTAACCTTAACTTTGACCACGGAATTTGACAGATGTCTGTTACGTTTATTTTTTCGTTAAAGCTACAGTTGCAGTATAAAACATGAATTATTCGTAAAAATCGACAAGAATTTTTTTTTGTTATAACTACACTACTGTGTTCCATTGTAAATTTTCACAAAAAAAACGATTTTAGTAAGTTTGAGCGGTTATGGTTATCGTTAAATATGGCGTCCTTAACCAAAGATTTGACATTTTGCACTGTAGTTATAGTTAAAGTTACAGTTATAGTAAGTTGGTGCAACCCACCCTTAGTATTAATAAATTTGTACGTATCAATTTAGGCATTTTATAAAAACCTCCAAATTTTTTTACTAGTAAGTGAGCTATGATGAATTAGCATAGCTTACACTCTTAGTCATGTCAATTATTATTATTATTAAATTAAAATTCTGGATCAAAATCGGCCCACCGCGGCACCGGTTTGGATGTTGAGATACCACGGACAATCTCATAATGCCACATTCACATGGCTATTGGCTAATTATTATTGACGTATTATACACAAACAAGCAAATAAAGGGAAATACGGCCTTCCACACATGTACTCCAAATAACAAACTTTTACTTGATTTTGTTTACTTGTCTATTTGACTCTTTTGATGTGCGTCAAAAACCGACAAAGGTACGGATACAGATCAACTACGATAACATGGCGCGCCCCTCCAAAATTCAAAACGTTTGAAGTGCGTTGTCTTGCGCGGTAGGCTAGTTATGATTAGTTGACCAACAAATCTTGGTAATAAGTGACATTGACTGAAATATTACGTGCACTGTGATTGGTTGAATACTTACTACATACAAACTCTTTCATAACGATGTGACTACACACATTAAAACAGTAATTTGGAGGGGCGCGCCATGTTATCGTAGTTGATCTCTACGTGTATTTGGTATTGGTCACATTAGTCAAATGGGCAAATAAGGCCGATACTTTGTCAAAAACACCGTCTACACATGGTGATTGTTTGGCGAATACATCAAATACGCAAATACAAATAACCGTGTGAAGTTCCACCATAATATACAGACAGATAAGCAGACACGTCAAACTTATAACACCCCTCTTTTTGTTGGGGGCTAAGACATACACGCGAAACAACGAAGTGACGCACCGCAATGGAGCAATGTGGCTTCGTTCTTAGAACTTTGAAAACAAAATGAACGAAACCCGCAATGAACCAATCACTTTCACATCAAGTATTGAATTGTTTTGTGTAGGGCCCAAGATTTATTTGTTCGTATAAGTCCTAGAAACAATGCTTAAGTCAATTAGTAAGCAGTCAGGCAAAGATTTTCTGTTGTAATTTATTATAAACTAGTTGATGCCGCAACTTCGTTGCGCAGAATATACTCTTTTATCGTGCGGGAACCGTACATTTTTTCCTTTCCGAGACTCTCCGAGATCTCGGTACTAAATTTCATCAAGATCGGTTCAGCCGTTTAAACGTGAATAGGTAACGGACAGACACACACTTTTGCATTAATATATTGGTATAGATGTTATCTGCGTCCAGTAATGAAGAGGTTTCTTTTTTTCGATTTTTACCATCTGGGTGAGGCTTTGATTAGTTTTCAACTTTGGTAATAAAAGTCATAAGAAATTAACAGCTAGGTGATGTTAAAAATTATAACTCGGTTGTAAAAATGCTCGGTTTATCAGAGATACAACCGAAGTAAGCAGATTTATAATTTTTGCTCTTTTTGCAGCATAATATTAAATTATAAATACTTAATAAATTTTACAAGAAAATGGAATTTTCTTCAATCATAATTAAATTTTATGATAATAGGTACAATAAATCAATTGCGCCGGCCCTTGAGACTAATAAAAAGCTTGCGCCGTTCTAGAATCGTTTAGTAGAGGCTGTCTACATTTTCATAAGGGCGACCGGCGAAAAAATTGAACCCTGATGAATATAGCGTCGTCTCTGAACGACCATAGGGTCTGGCCCTCGTTAATATAATTGACAGGTTAACATAATATTAGATAAGCTGCTTTAGTATATTTCAATAGGCTGCTCACTGATTAGAAAGCTACGCTAATAGGTTATGCCAACGTTATACATGTGCGTAATAATAGGTACCGTACAAAAAACTCACAAATGTTTATTTTTTGTTAAGGTACACCAACAGTACATAATATACATTGATACACAATATATAAAATAGTTAAGACAAAATAAAGATCAGCTATGCCAATGATGGGCGTAAACATCATTGCAAATTGAGTGAAAAAATAAAGTTATTAAAGCTAATGACATTTTTTATGAGCCTATACTGTCCCACTGCTGGGAAAAGGCCTCCCCCAATGCTTTCCACTTTTCTCGATCCAAGGCCACCTTAGGCCAACCTGGCTCGTATGTATGAAGCTCATCTCAGTCTGGTACCCAGTCTGTGGTGATTTTTGCCCAGCGGTCAGGATGCATTCGGCTAATATGACCCGCCCAATCCCGCTTTAACTTGGCAGCCTTAATTCCGATATCAGTTATACCTGTTTTGGAGCGAAGAGTGCTGTTCCTTATTCGGTCTGATAGTCTGACCCCCAAAATACTGCGCTCCATCGCTCTTTGGCAAACCCCGAGCTGGGACCGTTGCGACTCGGTCAATGACCAGCCTGCCTAGTATACGCCAACGAGATATCTCACTCTACATGTTTCTCGATGTTTGTTAGTTTGTATCTTCATCTCTATTGACCTTAGCATGACAAACATTTTTTCTCGCGTAGGTCTATCATCGAAGTAACACATTTTTATAGAGTTTTGTCGAGATAATGTCGAGATTTTGACATTATGAGACGAGTAGTTTTTAATTATCTCGAGAGTGAGATATCTCGTTGGCGTATGCTATAGGCAGGTAGATCTGAGTTCCGTAAGTTAGGATGAGCAAAATACACATATCGACGAGCCTGCGTTTCAGGGAGATTGGTAGATCTCCATTCATCAGCGTTTTCATGGACCAGTAGCTCTTCCAGGCGTTTTCGATTCGTCGATCGACTTCCTTCCCTTGTCTATTATCAAAAGAGATTAGCTGGCCCAAGTAAATATACTCGTCGATATACTGTATTTCCTGCCCATCTACCTCGACCTTACGTTTTTTGTTATTGGTCATTATTTTGGCTTTGGACCGATTCATCGCTAATCCCACTTCGAGCCTTGCGATGCTTAGGTCTTCAAGCATACTTTGTAATTCTAAGGCTGAAGGCGCGAAAAGAATGATGTCGTCAGCAAACCGAAGGTTTGTTAGTCTCTTGTCGCCGACGAAAATACCTCTTGCCTCCCATCGGTCTGCCAGCTTTCGGAATACCTCTTCGAGGACACTTGTAAAAAGTTTGGGAGAGAGCGGATCCCAGTGTTATTTAATTTAATATTAGCGGAACTATTGTAGTAGATGATTTTTAAAAGGTTTATGTACGTGGTATCTATGTTTTGGTTTTGGAGGGCTTGAAATATGGCTTTGTGTTTGATATTATCAAAAGCTTTTGTGTAATCCACGAATGCTAGATAAAGAGGTTTATTGTATTTTTTCATAGGTACTTTTTGATATTTGTTGATTTATGACATTAAACAAAGATAATATTATAATATCACAATATAATAGTACCAGATGACGCCAATGAAAAATGTACAGTTGAAAAATGTACGGTTATCGCGCGATAAACTAATTTTGTCGCAACGGAGTTGTTGCCGTCATCTAGTATTTTATAATTTATGTTCCCGTTTGATAAGTAAAATTTGACCCACATTCTGTATCCGAGAGAGCTGAAATTCGGCATGCATTATAATGTAGATCAAATGTCAATATTATTGTGAAATGGAACTAATCTAATGCTCAAACTTGTTATCTCAAAGAGAACGAGAGAATTAGGGGCCTATATTTTGTATAAAAACAGGAGATTAATGATTATAATTAAACGAAGAAGATTTTGTAACTTATGGCTTTTTAATAATACTCGAAATTCCACCACCATACGTTTTCCAGCAAAACAGGTCCTTGGTCTTCTTTATTTATCTGTGCCAAGTTTCGTAAAAATCTGTTCAGTACTTCGTGAGATTAGCGCATTCAAAATAAACAAACTCTTTTAAAATTCCGCTGTAAAGTCATTCATTTTGGTTTTGGCTGAGTGTGAACCAGATCATAATCTTAATTACTTAATGATTGTTAATAATGCGACACTCAAACCATTCACTATAAGTATTTTGGTAATTCAGTCCCTTTATTATTCACAACTGGTACAAAGCGGGGTCACCGATCAATATTAAAATATTTTTAAGTCCATATTTTTAGTACAAAGTCCAATGTTTAATCTGATTCCTAGAATCAGGAGCCATCTTCCTGCGAATTCTTATGAAACGAATGTAAATGAAGTTCTGGACGGAAATGTAAATAAGATTGGGCGCAAAAGTCTGCACTTTATCCTGCAACTTCTACACAACTTCGTACCTTTCTAAAGATACGAAGTTCAAAAAACAATAATAACGAAAATAAAGTACTTTGAGTCTAGACAGTTTCATAAGTAACAACCGAATTTGAAATTAATTTATACATGTAGTATGGTATATTATCATACTATACTATAGTAAGTATTATATTACAACGTTATAAAGAATCATTATAATCTACATAAATTTTTCTCTACTAGAAATCAAGGAGTTACGTTTAATTTTATTTGGTATATATTAAGCAATGACGATATAAATGATATTAGCTCAATGTTTTTTTAAATGTTAAAGAACAAGCTGAAATAAAGACAACTCTCATAATAATAATATTTAAACTTGAAACTAACTAAAATATTATTCCTGAAAACGTGCCAAAAATGTCAAATATGTAAAAGCGAGAAGAAAGAAGATAAACCCGTCAGTCAAGAAAAACTACAACTAAGATGGAGGAACTGTAAATAATACTTTAATAACTAAACTTCCAGCGCGAAGCGTTATCTCAGCGAATACTTTTTTCTTTTTTTCCTCGCAATTTTCCCATTTTCGTGGAAGTCGAGCTACAGATTTTGCTTTTATTTATTAGTTGTTCCTGCGCATAGCTTGTATATGCTTTCATATTGTATTGCACGAAAAAAATCTAGTATTTATGGACAAAAAATAGCAATATTGGGATAATGTAGGGCCTACACTTTTGCCACACTGAATTACTTCAAAAAGGGGGATTTTATTATGCTTAAGTTCTTATCTATTCAGCGTAACGCTATGGCTTGATCTGTGAAGGTACGCTTATACGGGTAACTAAAATTGCTCATTCCAGTCAATTCTCGTCAACTATGACGTCACGACTACATCATACAATTTGCGGCCACAACCAGCAACAAGCAGCAATCTTTCGCAATACAATTGCCTGGAATTTCCAAGTCCATCGGATATGTCACCGTAAGATTGTAAACACCGCGAGATTGTAATATGACGAAGTGATAGATTGTAAACAAACAGTTTTCTGGTGATTTTAAATTAATTATTTCGTATTTAAAATATCTTCAATTGGCTGAATATTTGATGTATAACATTGAATAAAAATTAAGCATATTTTAAGTGCACTTTGAATTATAAATTAGGTTAATTTTAATAACCGAACATTTAAACAGCACTTTAAATATATCTAAATTTTACTTTATGTTATACATCTCATACCATTTGGCATTGAAGTTATTTTAAATACGAAATAATTAATTTAAAATTACCGGAAAACTATTTGTTTACAATCCATCACTTCGTCATATTACAATCTCGCGGTGTTTACAATCTTACGGTGACAGATATACGTCAATTCGTATCTGCAACATTGAGCGATATGAAATATCTGGAGCAATTAA
This sequence comes from Lysandra bellargus, assembly GCA_905333045.1. Taxonomy (NCBI): domain Eukaryota; kingdom Metazoa; phylum Arthropoda; class Insecta; order Lepidoptera; family Lycaenidae; genus Lysandra; species Lysandra bellargus. Next base: position 121,739 of record HG995327.1, read on the forward strand.
AAGCAATATCGCCGAAATGATTGCCGAAATAATAATATGTTGAAATGGCTCCATATTGCTCCACTAATTACTCCAGATCGGTCCATTCGTGTCGCCGAGCAATTATTACCGTAATTGTTGCTCGTGTAAGCGCATCTTAATAAATATTCTATTCCTTTCACATCTATCATTTTATGGCAGTTGTAGTCTCCATTACATATTATAAAACAAAGTCGCTTTTTTTCCCTCATGTCCCTTTGTTCCCTTTAATCTTTAAAACTACGCAACGGATTTTAATGACTCTTTCAGTGTTAGATAGCCCATTTATCGAGGAAAGCTATAGGCTATATTTTATCACGCTAAGACTAAAACGAGCAAAGAAATAGAGGAAAATGTGGAAAAAACGGGGAAAATTATTTGAAAGGGCTAACTTGAACGCGCTAATCTCAGGAAGTACTGGCCCGATTTCAAAAATTCTTTCAGTGTTAGATAGCCCATTTATTGAGGAAGGCTTTAGGTTATATTTTACCATGCTAAGACTAATAGGAGAATGTGGAAAAAACGGAGGAATTTTTTTGAAAAGGCTCATCTCGCGAACTACTGGAGCAATTTTTATGTTATTTGGCACAGATAAGAAGTAGACCACGTGAAGGCTATCGATTTTAATCATTTTTTCAGTGGCTTTACATTTTATACCCGTGCGACGCCGGGGAGAGTCGCTAGGATCTACTAAATAAACAAAATTATATTATACTAGCTGAACCGGCAAACATTGTTTTGTCAAAAAGTAGGTAAAAACCTATTCTCAAGCCTAACGAATGTATCTACATTAAAAAAATCATTTAAATCGGTTGAGCCGTTTTGGAGGAGTTCGCGCACAAACACTGTGGCATGAGAATTTTATATATTCTTAGATTGATTTGAATTTCAACTGGAAACAAACTGAAATCAAATAGCACAGTTTTGGCAACCCTAGCGACTTAGGACGCACTTACACTGATCATCAGTGATCACACATATTTGTTAAAACATCATCTAGCCTATTACAGCATTACAGTTTGGATATGGGATGTTATTATATGATTACCATGTTAACTAGTATAACACGCATCAGCCATTACTCCAGTGCCGAACAAGCTCGTTCGCTATTCAATAACAATATGATAACTAATTTTCCGCTACATTGAATTTTATTCAAATTACCAGTTATGTGCGTTATTTCATGTCACATCCATACTAATATTATAAATGCGAAGGTGTGTCTGTCTGTCTGTCTGTCTGTTACCTCTTCGCGCCCCAACCGCTGAACCGATTTTGCTGAAATTTGGTATGGAGATACTTTGAGTCCCGGGAAAGGACATAGGATACTTTTTATCCCGGAAAAATCTACGGTTCCAGCGCGATAAACGAATTTTGGCGCAACGAAGTTACGGGCGTCATCTAGTAATATATAAGTCGGGTCAAGTTTTTGTTAAAAAAATAATTTTACTCTTTTTATTAGTTATCTACAACACAATGTTTTATACGTAGATAACGACTATGAATGTTAAATATTCACATTATGTTACTGTAAGCGAAATTGTGGTAAATGCTTGCAATTATCTAAGCGATGCTGCAACTTCCAAACTTTTATCATTAAAGTTTCAGGAGTTCTGTTCAGTGCCTTTGGATCAAGATACACCTTCGTATGAAATTTCAGTTATTTGTAACATATTATGTAATATGTACAAGTAACTAGAATCAATTATTACATGTTAACTTCTATGTGTGTTTTAATAAATTTCAAGGATTTTCCCTCGATTGCTCATAGATCCCATTATCAGATCACCACTTTCGTAATTGTTATACAAAATTTAGATTATATCCTATACAACAACACAAGAATGTTAAAAATCAGTTCACAAACAGCGAAATAATCGTCAAAAGCATCTGATTCGATGCAAAATATTACGAAAAGTACCAATGATTGGGTCATAATGTGATGCTGATGACCCATGGTATAATAATTATGGTTGTGATGATGATGGTAAATCAAATTGATGTATTGGCTTATGCTTTTAGTTGTTTAAACAACGCTAAAATCATCTAACCTGTATCCACCCTGTATCTATAAGAATTCAAAAGTTCTGTTCGGTACCTTCGGATCCAGGGTATAGCATGTGCCTCAGAAAAAGTCGAAATCACTATATTATTATGTTTCCATTCAAATTTAAAGGAGTCTCTCTCTTCTCGTCCCTCGATTCGTCAGGGATCCTATCATCAGATCACCACTTTTGTGTACATGGTACCAAATTCGAATTCAACCCTATATTATAACAACAAAAGAATTATGAAAATCGATCCATAAACGGCAGGTTTACATACAAAAAAATATACAGACGAAAACTATCGTTTTTTCGGTCTATTTTAATAAAAAGTTAAAGCTAGTGCAAATTATGTTTATAGTTAATAAATTATTAGCACAATATTATATTCCTTATATTTTAGCGTAATATTTCAGCGTTTATGTGCCGCGTGTGCTTATTCTGCTGTCCAGTTAAAAGGTAACCTTAACTTCTTAATTAATTGCACAAAAATCGAGGCGAAAATTAATTAGAACCACTTTTACATGACCCAAACTTCGCTCATTAAAATTTCGCAAACAAACCGCAAACTATGAAAAAGGAAACCTGAAAAAATGTAAAGAGCGCAAAAGTTGTACGCCAAGGCAGAGTAAAAATAAGTTGACAATCTTGTTTTGCGGATATTAATTAATTTAAAACGTACACCTTTATACAATTTGAATGTTTTTGAATAAGGAAGATTAGGTAATGGTTTTGAACGCATCCGTGGTCCAGTTGCTTGCAGCGTGGCTCTTGACTCGGAGGTCGTGAGTTCGATTCCCGCGTTGGAAACATGTTATTTCCAAGATTGGCTAGGACAATGCAGGCTGATTTTTTATTTCAAATCATTTTCTCGGTACTCCGGCCTCCATTTATGCAAAAAAAAACGTCAATTTACAAATTGTTAAGCGCTTCATCCACTCATGCCTTAAATTATACTAAAGAGTTAAAAAAAATCATTTTATCTATTGATTCAGAACATAATATTTTATGAGGCTGTAATTATGGGTTCATATCCTTGATGTACTTTTAATTCAGAGCAGTGATGCGCGCGCAGTTCTAACAAGTCGCCAACAGCCATAACTCTTAGCGCTGGCCGGAGAGAGCCACGTGTGTTTCACGCAGAGTTTACGAGAATTCCGTCAAAACACCAGTGAAAAACAGTGATCTTTGATACGAGTGATAGTGCTGTGGAAAATATAGAGTGAACAGGAAACAGCTGCCGCACTCGATAGGATAACTTTTGATTCGGTGAGTGTTTGTTGAAAACTTTTAACGTATTTTTTTCATTGACGTATTTTGTAATCAAAAGTTGGCGAATTAAAAGAGTGTATTAACAATATCCGTAATATTAATATGCAACAGTTTTCTAAATTATACTAAGTTAAGTGCTTAATATTAGGTCCAGTACCTAATATTAAGCACTTAACTTAGTATTATTATATGTAAAATATATATTGCAATAACATATTGTGTAAAAAAAGTTTGGATGTATTCTATTAATTTCAATGTTTTAGTATAGTCGTTTTACAAATTATAATGCTACACAGACTGAAATTATTAATTTTTAAAAGCTCAATTGGCAAAATAATATATTTTATGGCAATTGACAACTGTTTAGCTTAGTGAAACCGAACTTAATTTGGGATGATGGGGTATACGGTATACCTAGTTATACCCCTGCTTATCAAAATATATCTTTTTATTTTATATAAAATCTTGAAAGTACAATCCATATCCATACTTCCATACTAATATTATAAATGCGAAAGTGTGTCTGCCTGTCTGTCCGTCCGTCTATCAGTCTGTCTGTCTGTCTGTTGAGGTAACAGACAGACAGACAGACAGTACACAATTATTTTCAACTAGCGACCCGGCTCGGCTTCCCACGGGTATGAAATACTGAAACACTGAAATGATGATACACTGAAAAAATAATTAAAATCGACTCAGCAGTTTTGATTTATATTCATTATTACTACCCGTGGCCCGCATTGGTCGGTACCGGCGCAAAAGCTACGTATCGCGATTTTTAAATACGTAATATCTTCGAAAATATTAATTTAAATTATAATAATTATATTATGCTGTAAAGGGCCATATATATCTATATTCTTCGATCGGTGGTTCTCGGAAATGCTATTGTATTCTATTGTTGTCGCGATCGCGAATGCTCGTACGGGGGAGTTAAATCAACAATGTATTTAAAGTGTTTAATTGAATAAGGATTAATGCCATATTGGTTAAAATCGCTTCGAAAATTAGCCATTATTTGTAGTTAAAAGTAAATGACAAGAAGCTGTTATTATGGGATATCCATAAGAGATAGACAATAGACATAATATACCATCGCGAAGATTTCTGTAGATATTTTCATTATGTACAATACTTATTACATTATTTTGATAAATCTCGGTTCAGCCTGGGTATGTAATGTAAGCGGAAAATAATGTCGATGGTCCCTAGGTAAGTAATCGAATCTGAAAAACGCTACTTTACAGGAGAGCGATTTAAAGTTTATTTTTTGCAATTTCGTAACGGGTGATTGAATTTTTATAAAAATTGGGATAGACAGTTGTGTTGGCCTAACAAATTATTACATGAAAGCAAAAATTTAAAATTATGAATAGTTTTCGAGAAAATTGACATACAATAGTCTATTTCGTAATTGAACTATCTTTATGTGTCGAAAGTAGCAGTTTCGATAATTTACAGGGAACTATAGATTCCCTGTAAATTACACAACAATTAAAACAATTTATCGTATCTGCTTATTTCGATATGCTACTTTGGACTATGTTCGGAATATTTTATTAAAAGTGTCACTTTCGATTTATTTTGGCGTACATTACTTGTACTTGCCATTATTTTGTAATAGTATCAACAACAACAAAATACATATAAAACATCTGTAAATATTACATAACAAACATATGACTATTTATACATGGGACAGCCATGCTTCGGCACGAATGGGCCGGCTCGACCGGAGAAATACCACGTTCTCACAGAAAACCGGCGTGAAACAGCGCTTGCGCTGTGTTTCGCCGAGTGAGTGAGTTTACCGGAGGCCCAATCCCCTACTCTATTCCCTTCCCTACCCTCCCCTATTCCCTTCCCTTCTCTTCCCATCTCTACCCTCCCCTATTACCCTAATCCCTCTTTAAAGGCCGGCAACACACCTGCAGCTCTTTTGATGCTGCGAGTGTCCATGGGCGACGGAAGTTGCTTTCCATCAGGTGACCCGTTTGCTCGTTTGCCCCCTTATTTCATAAAAAAAAGACTGTATTTCTATTTTGGCCAGCAAAAATATCGGACCAAAATGAGAATTTCTTGGCATCTTTAAATGATATCTTTACGTTTTGAAAATACATCAAACAGCCATCTTACTTCTTAGGCTCTCCTTTCACCGGTCTGACCATATTCCACATGTAGCATGTGCCAGGTGCCTTCTTTTAAAGCTAAAGTGAAAACGGTAAAGTTAAACACAGAAAAATTTCATTATTAACAGAATAAACCAACGTGTCCATGTGGATAATTGAAAAAAATTTGAAAGTCAAATGTAGTACATTTTTTTATAGAAGGCAGGTCACTGTAGTCCTGACGTCACTGCGACCCATGAGGATCTATTGTGACTCCTTCGCACTAGAGTATCATCCCCAACCCAATACTGCTCATAAATTGAACGATATGATTGGGGTTGGTGCCACGAATTTCATCTGTGGATGAGTATTTGTGGCTTAATAGAATAATGTACATACAGACATTATTCTTTATCTCCATAGCTAGCGTTCCATTCTCTAGTTGCCTATTACGAGCCAGTACTTGCTCTTCTGTCGGAAACATAATATTTTCAGAATGATTATGACACTTATCACAGATATCCTATTTAGGAATAATAAACCCAGTATTTATGCCAGCATTACTGATGTCTCTGTACTGACGAAGGGTTTGCTATAGTTAGAAAGCTGGCCCCATTCGTCATGTGTCGAGAAAACATCCTGTTCATATTCAAATTGTTATTTGTATACAGTTTAGTGATATCTTTACGTGTATACTGTGATTATACTGGTTGGAAGCAAGCTACATGATCAAAAATACTCTTAACCATTGCAATATCTACAACTTTTTGACGATTGGGGTTTTTTCTCTATACCAAGAATCTGTCCAGCTTTCAAAGTATTTAAATCGAGCGCATATTTTATGATATAAAAAATCATGATATCACGCTTCTCTTGGGAAAATGATGTTTTCCGAGGCCAAAAGTAGCCTTTTTTACTCTTCATCCTTTTAACTAAGCAGTAAGCTTATGACAAAATCAAGTCGATTTGTTACTTCATTGGGGTGTGAAGAAAGGACAAACAAATATACGAACAACTTTCGCATTTCTAATATAAGTTCATGGATAATATATCTTTAAAAATAAATGAAATTTCATAAAAAATAATTTATATTTCATTTAAAAACCATGTTTATTAATCACTAGATAACGCCCGTTACTTTTTTGCTTAAAAATTCGTTTATCACGCATGAACCGTACATTTTTCCGGAAAAAGTTTCCTATGTCCTTTCCCGGGACTAAAAGTATCTCCATGCCAAATTTCAGCAAAATTGGTTCAGCAGTTTGGGCGTGAAGTGGTAACAGACAGACAGATAGACAAACAGACACACTTTTGCATTTATTATGCTAAGCATGGATAGAAACTAAATAATAAAAAAAACAAGCTGGTACTTCATTTTTATTGAAGAACTGTCGATTTTTTCCAAAAATATAAGTATTCTTTCGGTTAAAAAAATCGAAAGTGACAAAGATTTTTATTTGAAACACGACGTATAGAATCGAAATGGTCATTTTCGATAAAAATTATGTACGAAACATTGTAACGGCGTCCCCACGCCGTTACCCCAAGCTTCCCCGCTAAGTCGGGATGTCGGGGCCATGTCTGGCCCTCTGTCTTCACCTTGGCCTCCTCTGAGGGTAGAGTGACTTCGCCTCACTACTTAACTCTACCTAGCGCTTGCTCTATCTAGCGCTTATTCTATTATGTTTTTCTTTTGTTTCTCGAGTTTATTATTATCTTTTAGATACTAATTAGGATATTTAAGGCCTGTTTCACCACTTCCTGATAAGTGCCGAATAGGCTATCCACCACTTAACTTGACATATAAAGTATAGAAAATCTGTCAAAAAAGTTGTGAATAGCCTATTCGGCTCTTTATCAAAAAGTGGTGAAACAGGCCCTAAATAAATTATGAGTTGATAAGAGTTAAATTTAACTTAAATAGGTGCAATTACCAATCTATTAATAAATATTTATTGAGAGTTAAATTCTGTAACTTCTAAGCAAAGTAGATATTGACTAAATTATACGTCATATGCCCAGTATAGACCATTATAATGTAGTCGATATTGCAGGCAGGCGTAAATCTAAAGGGTTAAATGAACAGGTATTTGTATATCAGAATTTGAAATCCAATTACTGAATTCACCTGTATATTGGGAGTCACCTTGCATTATCTACAAATTAATGTGTACTGTAGTAATATTTTTAAAAGGCCTGGGGGACTAACCCAAAATTGTCGATTTTATAATTTATTTTTATACTTGAAAATAAGCCCCGAATTGTTTCATTTTCGAAACATAGATACAACATTAAATTTTCAAAAATTTGCTCTGAGCGAAAACACGATATCCTCAAATTTTCTCGATACAAAAAAATCACAGAGATTCATCTAATCCTCACGAATTTTTCATTTATTGCCATAACCATGCATTAAACTAAGGTAATAATTTTAATCCATTGTATAAAAATTCTATCATTGAGACACTGATCTGGCGGATTTTGAAAATGTTGTATATTTATCGAGTTATTAAGAAAAAACTAACTTTGCGGTGATTCCGCGTCGTCCTTTTTCACCTGGCATATGAAAGACGAAGAAGTGAGTGAGAAGAGAGAAGGACGATGTTTAATTTTTTGCGTTAGTCACCCTCTTAAAGGTGTAGACAAAAGTCTTAGATAGTTAGGTATGTTCAATAATTGTAATTAACTCCCATCTAGGAAATTCTTCTTTAAATCAGTATTTTATATTTTGATAGTAATCTATTATGAATTCAATTCACTTCGCATCATTTATAAAGTTTTGAAAAGGGAATTATAGCCAACATCTTAGCCCATGCTGAAGTAATTTGCCCATCAACTGAAACTCTGGAACTAATTGTCACCAGCAGTGTACGACCAATACGACCTGCAAACCTTCAAGAAGAGAGTATATTTTCTCTTACCAGGCTGGCAACGCACCTGCAGTCATTCTAATGTTGTGAGTGTCCATGGGCGACGTTGCCTTCTATCATTTATCTCGTTACATATTACACGTATTATCCGTTTGCTCGTTTGCCCCCTTATTTTATAAGAAAAATATTAAATCATGATTCACCAATACAGTGGTCAGTCGGCATAAATCTTAAAGCTCAATAATTATATTGCAAGTTCTGTGCCGAAATCTAAATGATCATTCATCATGGCGCAGAGGATAATGAATGGTCGTGGTCAACTTGATCGCATCAATCTCCAACTGCCAGTCGCCGGCATAAATGAATAATCCGACGGAATCTTTGCTGCTTAAAGAAAGGAAGTGAAATATTTTTTAGTTTCTTTTATATCGTATCGTCGGTCTTTTAATGCAAGGATTGTAATTTTTGCCACAAATAATATTCAGGATACAATTTTACACTTCTTCTCCATTTCAATTAATTTAACCGACTTCATTAACCGACTTCAAAAAAAGGAGGTTAATTCGACGCGTATGTATGTAATATTTCCAGAACTGCCCAGTTTTTGTATTTTTTGCCCAGTTAGTTATTGCCCAGTTAGTCTATATTGTCAGCGTCTGAACAAATGTGCCTAATTTCAAAAGAGTATGTATGTATGTATGTATGTATGTATGTTTGTATGTTTGTATGTATGTATGTAATATTTACCTATGTTTTTATGTTTGTGTTCGCATATCTCCGGAACTACAAGTCCAATTTCAGTAATTCTTTTTTTGTTGTACTAGGTATTTCTTTTTTATGAACTAAGGGGGCAAACGAGCAAACGGGTCACCTGAACGGGTCTTCCGTCGCCCATGGACACTCGCAGCATCAGAAGAGCTGCAGGTGCGTTGCCGGCCTTTTAAGAGGGAATAGGGTAAAAGGGGAGGGTAGGGATGGGAAGGGAATAAGGGAGGGTAGGGAAGGGAATGGGGTAGGGGATTGGGCTTCCGGTAAACTCACTCACTCGGCGAAACACAGCGCAAGCGCTGTTTCACACCGGTTTTCTGTGAGAACGTGGTATTTCTCCGGTCGAGCCGGCCCATTCGTGCCAAAGCATGGCTCTCCCACGTATAAGTGTACCACGTAAAGGCATTGTTCAACTGAGGGAACAGTGCAAGTTTTAGATTAGCGAAAACACGATATCCTCAAATTTTCTCGATACAAAAAAATCACAGAGATTCATCTAATCCTCACGAATTTTTCATTTATTGCCATAACCATGCATTAAACTAAGGTAATAATTTTAATCCATTGTATAAAAATTCTATCATTGAGACACTGATCTGGCGGATTTTGAAAATGTTGTATATTTATCGAGTTATTAAGAAAAAACTAACTTTGCGGTGATTCCGCGTCGTCCTTTTTCACCTGGCATATGAAAGACGAAGAAGTGAGTGAGAAGAGAGAAGGACGATGTTTAATTTTTTGCGTTAGTCACCCTCTTAAAGGTGTAGACAAAAGTCTTAGATAGTTAGGTATGTTCAATAATTGTAATTAACTCCCATCTAGGAAATTCTTCTTTAAATCAGTATTTTATATTTTGATAGTAATCTATTATGAATTCAATTCACTTCGCATCATTTATAAAGTTTTGAAAAGGGAATTATAGCCAACATCTTAGCCCATGCTGAAGTAATTTGCCCATCAACTGAAACTCTGGAACTAATTGTCACCAGCAGTGTACGACCAATACGACCTGCAAACCTTCAAGAAGAGAGTATATTTTCTCTTACCAGGCTGGCAACGCACCTGCAGTCATTCTAATGTTGTGAGTGTCCATGGGCGACGTTGCCTTCTATCATTTATCTCGTTACATATTACACGTATTATCCGTTTGCTCGTTTGCCCCCTTATTTTATAAGAAAAATATTAAATCATGATTCACCAATACAGTGGTCAGTCGGCATAAATCTTAAAGCTCAATAATTATATTGCAAGTTCTGTGCCGAAATCTAAATGATCATTCATCATGGCGCAGAGGATAATGAATGGTCGTGGTCAACTTGATCGCATCAATCTCCAACTGCCAGTCGCCGGCATAAATGAATAATCCGACGGAATCTTTGCTGCTTAAAGAAAGGAAGTGAAATATTTTTTAGTTTCTTTTATATCGTATCGTCGGTCTTTTAATGCAAGGATTGTAATTTTTGCCACAAATAATATTCAGGATACAATTTTACACTTCTTCTCCATTTCAATTAATTTAACCGACTTCATTAACCGACTTCAAAAAAAGGAGGTTAATTCGACGCGTATGTATGTAATATTTCCAGAACTGCCCAGTTTTTGTATTTTTTGCCCAGTTAGTTATTGCCCAGTTAGTCTATATTGTCAGCGTCTGAACAAATGTGCCTAATTTCAAAAGAGTATGTATGTATGTATGTATGTATGTATGTTTGTATGTTTGTATGTATGTATGTAATATTTACCTATGTTTTTATGTTTGTGTTCGCATATCTCCGGAACTACAAGTCCAATTTCAGTAATTCTTTTTTTGTTGTACTAGGTATTTCTTTTTTATGAACTAAGGGGGCAAACGAGCAAACGGGTCACCTGAACGGGTCTTCCGTCGCCCATGGACACTCGCAGCATCAGAAGAGCTGCAGGTGCGTTGCCGGCCTTTTAAGAGGGAATAGGGTAAAAGGGGAGGGTAGGGATGGGAAGGGAATAAGGGAGGGTAGGGAAGGGAATGGGGTAGGGGATTGGGCTTCCGGTAAACTCACTCACTCGGCGAAACACAGCGCAAGCGCTGTTTCACACCGGTTTTCTGTGAGAACGTGGTATTTCTCCGGTCGAGCCGGCCCATTCGTGCCAAAGCATGGCTCTCCCACGTATAAGTGTACCACGTAAAGGCATTGTTCAACTGAGGGAACAGTGCAAGTTTTAGATAGGGAGTTTTAATTCTCAATTACGTACAATTTTGAAGTCGGTTTTATCTTTTTATTGAAATACATTTATCATGTAACATACAAAAAATTGAATTCAACCTTAAAATGTAAGGTTGAATTCAATACAATGCCACATAATATTTAATATTATGTGGCATTGTATTTCGTTATGGTTATTAATTACTCAACATTTAAATTAGTAATATTATAGCTTATTGAGTTTTTAGACTACACATGGAAAGTTGTATTAATTTAGACTATACTAGCTGATGACGCCCGCGACTCCGTTGCGGCAAAATCCGTTTATCGCGCGGTATCCTAAATTTTCAGACGGGCAAACAGACACGCTTTCGCATTTATAATAACTATTTAGGTCCTGTTTCACCACTTTCTGATAAAGTGCCGAATAGGCTATTCACAGCTTTTTTGACAGATTCTCCATACTAATTCATGTGTCAAGTTAAGTGGTGGATAGCCTGTTCGGCATTTATCAGGTAGTGGTGAAACAGGCCCTCAGTATGATTTTAAAACCGACACCATGATAATAAATATAATAGCGATCAATAGTAAATTACAATGTGTTCATCAACTTTCGTACATTTTTTGTTTCCTTTACACAAAAAATATTTCATTTCTCTCTTCTTTTGTGCGGCTACAGACAGTTGAGCTAAAAGTAGATTGTTTGATAAATCAATACACAGCCTCAACTAGAAGTTAAATCTCCAGGGGCTTGAAAATTTTCAGCGAAATTCTTGCTGCGGTAGCTTAGTGTAACGAATTCTGTAAACAAATCGGTGCAGCTTTGAAAATATGGATTTAATGTAAGCTGAGAGCATAGTAGATTTATGAGTAGTAAACACTTGAATATTAATTTGTTAAATTCGTTTATCGCGTGGGAACCTTACATTTTTCGTGGATAGAAAGTATCTTATGTCCTTTCGAAGGCTCAAAACAGCGACGGCACGGGTCGCTAGACCAATGTCGGTAGAAAATATAATATAATAAATAAAAATATAATATAATATAGCCTAGGACCTAGATGATAAAATTGAATTTTGCAGCCAAGATCGGAAAGTTACCTTTAGATCTGGGGGCACGGTAGTGCCCCAGCCAAGCTTTTTAGCAAAGGCACGGCCGTACATACTTTTCTCGAAGCGGTTCGCGGCTATTTCACACCCTCCTTATCTTCGATGTTAACAAAGCTAGAGATTTAGAGTTTCGATGACTAGGAGCAAGTATTCAAACTAGCTTAACCTCCAAATTACATTATATTCTGATTAATAGTTTACTAGTTACGGATGGTCAAAGTTACTACGTTTTGTCACTGACTGACAGATCATCAAAATTCTAAGGTACTTCTAGCAGACTTAGAACCTTGAAATTTGGTACCCGGATAGGTCTTTATTCACAATGAAAGGAAAAATTATGAAACTGGCCAAGTTCGAGTCGGACTGGCGTAGATAGGGTTCTGTACGGTAAATTTGTATGGGAGCCACCCTTAAATAAAAGGTTTATTTAATTTTTATTATATATTATTAAAGTTAAAATACAATCGAGTAATTTCTGAAATTTCCAAAAACCTTACTGTTACCATTATCAAGTTAGAGCAAAAAAAGCAAAAAAATCGTGTTTGTTGTTCCTAAATTATTTTATTTTAATAGGACTACTTTATTTTATAGCGACAACAAAAATACATAATTTGTGAAAAATTCAACTATCTAGCTATTGCGGTTCTCGAGATCCAGCCTGGTGACAGACAGACAGCGAAGTCTTAAGACTTTTAAAACTTATTATTCGGGGCTTAACGCGACTTATTTAAATAGTAGTGCTAATACGAGTACATACTTTTTCTCGACGTTTCGGCCGTGTTGTAACGGCCGTGGTCACGAGGGGACTGCAGGAGCGCGACGTCTTAGGGTTGGACCTCATCTGGCAGCACGGAATCGCCTTTTTCCGACGCCCTTTCTCTTTCTGTCGCTTAGATCTGCCATTTGCTAGACCGAGACAGAAAGCATAATGCGATAGCCTCGAGGATTCCGCCGCGTGCTATCGCATTATGCTTTCTGTCTCGGTCTAGCAAATGGCAGATCTAAGCGACAGAAAGAGAAAGGGTGAAGGAAAAAGGCGATTCCGCGCTGCCAGATGAGGTCCAACCCTTAGTTTGCACCGGGCCGCGCCGGCCGTCTGATCTTCGACTACCCTCGAGTTGTCCAATATTTGTGTTCCAGTATATTTACACGTGTTTAGTGCGACACACAACACTAACTGTATCCGGGTAATACACGCGGTTTGCACTTATTATAATTAATAACTAATTAGTATAATATAAAAGGAGCCAAGCAAAATATTGCATAGCTATGCAATACTTCTGTCGTCAAAAGTTTTCAGATCACATTCAAGCCAAGCCTTCAACTTATTTTGTAATTGAAATCAACATTCAGTGAATGTATCAATAGTTTTCTTTATTTTAAAATTATTATAGTGGCTTGGCCAGCATGGAGGAGGCCTTCACTCTGTAGAGAGGTCCTTATAAAGATATACATAAATAAGAATAAAATAAAATAGCATGATAAAAACGGAAAATAAATATTGTGATAATTGTAATGTATATTGAATAGTAATGTTTTGACATTAATAATGTAAATAAATGAATTATTGAATATTGAAAATGAAAATAAATATTATGTAATAATACCTACATGTAAATATTATGTAAATTGTATATAAAAAATATAAAATAGATATTGTGATTAAATTATGTTATTAAAAATAAAATGTATAGAAAAAATAACTGAGATGTACAATATAAGAATAAAAATATAGAATTAATAAGATCTTGCATGAACATAAAATATACTGTATTAATAAAATATGTACAGGTCAACATCATAATATGTATAGCATTTAAAATAAAAACTGACTTATGTATGTACTATCATTAACTTATAGAATTATAGATTATTGTATAAAAATGTAAATAAATCATGTTGTAATTATAAATATAGAAAACCGCAATGACTATCTAGAAATATAAATGTTGTATCTGTATAAATTTACAAATAAATACTGTGGTAATTACATGTACTAACACAAAAATGTACAAAAATATAAGTTTAGTAGACATTTAAAATAAGAAATAAGATTGAGACTTCATTTGATTGAAATAGTATATTACAATTATTGTTAAAAAATTATTACAATATTTTATTCTATTGAAATTAGGCAAACTGTAAATAAAAATTGTGATAATAATATTGTATAGTGCCAAATATTAAGCAATTAGAAAGTATAATAAAAATGTGAATAAATGATAATATAAATTATTAAAAATAAAATGACTAGAAATGTAAATATTGCAAGTATCCTTAGAAAATATAAATAAATATTGTGGTACATAATAGAAAATATTGAATGTAATGTTATGTAAATCTTTTAAGGATATAATAAAGGCTTTTTTATTATTTTATTTATTATAGTGGCTTGGCAATGAGCGCTAGAGAAATAATCAGCGACTAATTGAATTTATATGGGTAGTTATATGGGGACGACCAGATGCGTCGTTACAATAAACTAAAAAAAACACTTTGCGCTTGCCGTCTGTGTAAGTACGAACTCATCCAAACATGCAGTTTTATATTTGTTTCTTAATAATTATGTGCTCATTGCCGAGCCACTATAATAATTTTAAAATAAAGAAAACTATTGATATATTCACTGAATGTTGATTTCAATTACAAAATAAGTTGAAGGCTTGGCTTGAATGTGATCTGAAAACTTTTGACGACAGAAGTATTGCATAGCTATGCAATATTTTGCTTGGCTCCTTTTACATTTAATGTTTTGGTGGAGTTAAACTTTCCACAGCAATTATAGCTGTCAAATCGCACTGGCCATCATTGTTAAAGTAAAGCAGTCTTCCTAAGGGTGGGTTGCACCAGAGGCATGGTTAAAGTTAAAGTTATGGTTATAGTTAAGGCTAACTTAACTTTTACCTTAACTTTGACCACAGAATTTGACAGATGTCTGTTGCGTTTATTTTTTTATTAAAGCTACAGTTAATGGGATTGAGAGTATAAAAAATTGAATTATTCGAAAAATCAACAGTAAAAATATTTGTCATAATATTATTAAGTATTAGCACTGTGAAACCTAGTAAATTTTCACGAAAAAATATTTCGATATAAGTATGATTATGGTTACGGTTACCGTTAAATATGGTGTCCTTAACCAAAGATTTGACATTTTGCACTGTAGTAGTTCAAGTTACAGTTATAGTTAGTGTAAGTTGGTGCAACCCACTTATCCTAATATAACAATATGTACCCACAAACATTTGGTTTGTGTGTATATTTGGTTAGGTTATTGACGAATAAAAAAAACATACCTAGATATAATTCGAGGGAAACAAAACTGCATAAATTTTATAGGTTTACGATTTAGGCATAGAACTTTAGTACCAAAATCACGATCGTAATATGAACATTGGCGTGTATTATACGATGTTTGGATCTTTGATGAGATATTCGTCTATGAATTATTTACTAGCAAGGTTCTAGGAGATAGTTTATGAGTAAAATTTACATTTATGAACTTTATTACATGTCATAAAACATTTTGATATAACATAGAGATTTTAAACGCTCGTTGCGTTGGATTTATAATACCTTTATTTAATTTTCAATATTTACTAGCTGTCCCGGCAAGCGTTGTTTTGCCATATAAAGTATTTCGCCCTAATTATTTTATTGAAGTAACTAAATAAGTGTATGGCACCATGGCAACGTACATCGCTATTCCGTCGCACAATGGTCGCCGTTAGTCTCGAGTTGCAATTATTTACTATAATTTTTTCAACAAATGCACTTATCAATATAAAAAGCAGCCGCAGTAGCCGATTCTCACGCCCGTTTTTACCAACATCAGCTAAAATTTAGGTATCCTTTAAGCGGGATTAGGGACATGAGGACAGAAAAAGCGACTTTGTTTTATACTATGTAGTGATATACGTCACCTGAGTTACGGGGTTGTCAATTCATCCCCTAAATTATAATGGTTTAGGTGTCACTTAAACGTCGGTGAAAACAAAACTGACGTTAGGTGCCCCTTATATTGGTTTAAACTTTAAGGGACACCTAAATTTTAGGCGATGTTGGTGAAAACGGGAATCAGACCGTAAAATCAGAATATGCATATGAAATTTGGTAATGATCAGTGAAGCCGTTTCGGAGGAGTACTGTAATTAACATTGTGACACGACATTGTTAGTTACCGTACCGACATAATACTATAAGATCTAATTTATAATCTTTTAAGCATACAATAAAGTACGTAAAGTGGTATTTTACAGGAAGAACAACGAGCATGCTGAAAATTTCAGTAAGATATACTGCAATGTTTTCACGCTAGCGGCAGCACCAGCATAGACAGTAAACAAAAGTTTTGTTCGACGTTTGAGAACATTTCTGTCAACATTCTTATATGATGGGTGCATAGCATGTCGGATTTTGGTGGGATTGTTTTATGTACATGCTGGTAGCGCTCTCTGCTCCGAGCTTTACGTAATATTCCCTATTCGTTATAGAAGCGAGATAGAAATATGCTGAATGTTCTCTTTGAACTTCTTTCTAGGAAAGGTCGGTTCTAAAGTGTTGCAATATTCTCTAGTCTAAAATACACACGGACAGACGGAAACTGGAACAAGGAATAATTTATAAGGCGGGAGAGAATTTACAAAGTAATATATGGCTACGGCGAGCCACACTTGGTTTACCTCAAGATGTCCAACGCGATTTAAAATTCAAAACGGATGTAATGGAATTGAAGCCGGAATAGTAGACGTACTGCTTGTTCATTTGCAAAAAGCCTGCTCTCAGGGATATAATGAATTAACTTCAATTTAATGAAGATTTTGACAGGTAATGTATGGGCCTTATGTCAAAATCTTAATTTAATTACAGATAAGTAATTATTATTCGTCTCTGAGTGCGACCATAATAATAATATTAACACAAGTCTTACAATGACAAATGTAAGAACTATATTGCCGTCTGAATTAACATAATGTTAGGAATTTAATAATTACCTTACTGAACTGATAATAACTTTATAGGAGGACTGAAATAAATAAAGCATAAGAATTGTCTTGGACTTTATTTAATAAGTATGTCAGACCTCTTTTAGGGTGAAGCCAAACGAGCGTAATTTGTGAGTTGAGAGTTGCAGAATTTCTGCCGCGTAAATATCTTTTCATAAAAATCATGACTCAGAAAATTACGCTCGTATGAATCAAACAGGACTTTCGTTTGAAACTGAATGCAGCAAAATTTCTGCCAGCCGAAATTCTGCGACTCACAACTCACAAATTACGCTCGTTTGGCTTCGCCTTTAAGAGCCCGGGCTACCCTCGAAATTCTCATACATTACGTAATACTTTTTGTGTAACACGTGTATATTTTTTTTTAATTAAATTTACTACTAAATATTTAAACACTAAAAAATATAGTAAGACACTAAAAATATATATAAATAAATAGTAAATTTACTACAAAATATTTCAAGTCTAAAAAATATTTTTTATTATTTAAATATTTTGTAGTAATTTTCTATTTATTTATATATTTTTTAGTGTTTTACTCTATTTTTTAGAGTTTAAATATTTTGAAGCTAATTTTTGTGCAGGAACCTAGGTAATTATTATTTTAAGCTGAAAAAAACTCAAACATGTTAAATATTTTCGTATGAGAAAATGATTTTGGTATTACGTATGTATGAGAATTTCGAGGGTAGCCCGGGCTCTTAAGCTGCACTACACCAGATTACATTAGGTATATGTAACATCAGATATTGAATAATCGGCCAAGTGCGAATCTGACTGGCGTACAAAGGGTTCCATACCAATATTGAGCAAAAATAAGCAAATAATGTGTTTCTTTTCGTATGGGAGCCCCCCTAAATATTTAATTTATTTTAATTTCATTACTTATAAATTATTGAAATTCAAATACATTTTTTTTTTATTATTTCAAGGTCCTGCCTGTTGCCATAATTATTACAAAAGGCAGAACAATTACGTTTGTTGTATGGGAGCCCCCATTAAATATTAATTTTATTTTGTATATTATTTTGTTGCTGTAGCGGCTTTGTTGTTATAAATATTATACAGGGTGTAACAAAAATAAATGGTAACACTTTAGGGTGTGTACGTACGTACGTACTTGTAGAGTTCACTGTGAAAGTAGCAGCGTTGCAAGACCAATTTTTTTTACTTTTGTATGGGGAAACTCGTGACGCTTGGGCTCTTGCCCATAAAAAAAGTGAAAAAAAATCTTTCAGAGCTGCTACTTTCACAGTGAACACTCTACAAGGAACACGTACACACTCTAAAGTATTATCACTTATTTTTGTTACACCCTGTATACAATCTGTGAAAATTTAAACTCTCTAGCTATTACCGTTCTTGAGATACAGCCTGGAGATAGACAGACGGACAGACTGCGGAGCCTTAGTAATAGGGTCCCGTTTTTAGCCTTTGCGTACGGAATTGGTACGGAATCCTAAAAACTGAGGATACGGCACCACGTATTTTCGACATAGCAATCTTCATATTATTTCAACTCTCAAGCTTCCAGAGATAAAGCCTGGTGACAGCCAGATGGACAGATACAGTATTTGAAACAGGCTTCCGTTTTTACCCTTTGACTATGGTAAACAACGTAGTCAAAGCCTGAACTTTTGCGCCAAATAAACAATGTCATTATTGAATGTCAAAATTGCCTTAAATATAGTAGAGAAGTGGTCTTCCCATCTGTCTGTCTCTGGTCTCCCGTCTATGTATAAAGAACCGTGATAACTGATAGCTGATGAAACACAAATGAAATTACTTTTACATACGACATGTACATCAGCTGTTACCGCTAGAACAACAAATACTAAAATAAAAATAAATCTTTAAAAACCCTTCGTCCGCGAGTCCGACTTGCACCTGTCCGATTCTTTGGCCACATTTATCATTTTTAATCGACTTCCAAAAAACGAGGAGGTCATATGTACGGCTGTGGAAAATTTAATTTTTTTTTGTATGTTCAACGATTACTCCGCCGTTTGTGAACCGATTTTCAAAATTTTTGTTTTATTGTATTAGGTTTTATTCCAATTTGGTACCATGTTCACAAAAGTGGTGACCTGATGATGGGATCCATTAGTAATCGAGGGAACTCCTCGAAATTTATATGGAAACATATGGTGATTTTGGTTTTATGAGAAGCATCCTAAGCATATGCTACCAAAACGCAAGATTCTGCACCAAGGTATACTATGGTTTCGAAGATACTAAGAGAACTCCGGATTCCTTATAGATACAAGTTTGGGGGTTTAGGCGCTGTTTTAAGAACTGAAAGCATATGCTATTATACAAATTACATTCAACATCATCATCATCATTACTACGTCAGGGTCACCAATGTCACCAAAATTGAACATAACAAAATATTCAACCTTATCTCCAGAGCGTAAGGCACACATTTGACATTACTTCTGAGAAGTAAGTTGCTTCGATAATACAAGTAACATGCTAGAGTTGCTGTTGTTGTTGCTGAGAGAGCTGTCACACTTAATCAATCAATCGCGGCCACGGGCGGCCGTAGACTTCTCAAGCGATACTATGTATAACAATAATAAAGATAAAGTTTAAAATCATATGACACTGAAAGCCTCGCCGCTGCTAAAATTCCGGTTTGGCGCGGCCCTAGCACGTGTCCACTTCGATTTTTAAAAAATGTATTGCTTAAAATTATCTGCAGCTGATATTATATTTTGTAAGTGTGACTGTTAACAAATTCTAATAAGATACGTAGAATAGTATACAGGTGTATTAGGGCCGATTCACCCCGGAATGGCGGAGGCGAGGCGAGCAGTTTCAGTGTCATATGATTTTAAACTTTATCTTCATTGTTGTAATAGATAGTATCGCTTGAGAAATTTACGGCCGCCCGTGGACGCTCGTGGCCTCTTGCGGCCGCCGGCGGCGTCGATTTCTCAAGTGATACTATATATTACAATAATGAAAATAACGTTTAAAATCATATGACACTTAAACTGCTCGCCTCGCCTCTGTTATTCGGTGTGAAACGGCCCTAATCTACGTATAGTACGCGTTGATGATTTTACTAGGTAACTAAAAAGAGTGAAATTATTATTTTTAACAAAAAATTAAAACCGACTTCCAAGGTAAAAACAATAATAACATCCTTATAATATGAACTAAAAAGTATAAAATAATTTTTCCTATGTCATGATGCCTTTTTCCGAATTCGGCTAAAACTCAACTATTTCTGTACTCAATCTTCATAATTTTTCCATTTCTATTACATCCGTCTATGTACAGTGCCAGAGTAACCCTCAAAACCGATTTCAACCGAAAGCAAAGCCGAACATAATTGGTTGATTATTGTGTACAATCGATGTTTGGACTTTGGAACACTAATAATTATAATTGAATCGAACAACAGGGACGTAAAGAAGATTATTTCTGTATTTTTAGTATAATATTCATTTGTTGTATACTAAGACAACGACAAATTTTTCGGGAATAGGTAAGCCGTAAATAATATCGCCTAACGAGAATTTTCGCTCTATTTTTAGGGAATATTGCGAGATTAGTTAGTTTTTTTATTGAAACATTATTTTGTAATAAGCAAGACAGTATAATAATTATTATTACTATGCATTACAATAACTGCCGAACGCTACCCTTTACTGGCCACTAAAGTAGTTATACTTACGTGTTTTTTTTGGGGGCATGTGAAGGAGTGCCGTTGTGTTTTTGTATTTTTTCCCTCAAACTGTTATTTCAGTTTTTAATTTATTTTGTTGGTAGAATATTAACCATTAAATATTCGTTGTCGTGCACAAGTATGGGCAAATAATATTATAACTTCTTTTTCAGACTTTTACTAGACTTTCGACATGATGATAATCAGGAAAAACGACGTTATATTATTTTCTAAACATTTTACGAAAGTTTGTCCCGCCATTTTACTTCACACTGGTAGTGGTTAAATTATTAGCCGACAGCCACAATATTCAGAAAAAAAAGTTCTAGCTTCCATGGACAATAGCTTTATTTTTTGTACGAAAAAAGTGAAAAACCCTTTAGCAAACAATTGAAACGGTTGACTCACAATGACTGCTACATTTTCCGAGCCGGCTGATTTCACGAGTGTCGTACGTTTTGACAAGTTGGCTTTGGGGCGAGTGCGTGAACTCGTGTGATGACGGTGTGCCTTACTTGTTAATGTACCGATTCCATTTTAGCACTGTATAAAATGCGGCATTGGACGGCGTTTGTTTTCTGACGTCGCATTTCCATGCAAACAAATTTTTGTATATTTTATTTTGCAGCCATATTATAAACGCAAAAAAGTCTGCCTGCTACTTACCTTTTTACGTTTAAAAGCTAAACCGATTAAGATAAAAATTGTTATGGATATAATATTTTCAGACCAGGAAAAATGTTACCCCTAAAGACCCCTAAAGACGCACGCACGGTTCGATCGTGTGCATAAATTTACTAGATGACCCGGGGAACTTTGTATTACATGACATCCCTCTTAATGTAAACCTTCTCGGAATTCCACAAATACTTCAAGACTAAAATCAGCCAAATCTATTTAGCCGTTCTCGAGAGAGAGAGAGATTAACAAAATTGTCAATTCATTAAGATAGATATGCAAAAAAAGATGACGATATTTTTGTTAAAAAACAACGGAGCCCCTAGTCAAGACGTTTTCTTTATCGCTTCAAATTAACAAAACTAAGTGATAATAACTTAGGGTGTGTATGAGTCCCCTGCATTATCACTTAGTTTGTGACACCTTGTAGAATCGCCGATTAAAATGTATGGAAATGATATTACACGAGTCGAACATCAACTTCATATTATCGAACGCTTATGTCAATTCCATACAAATATTTTGATCGGTGATTCTATAAAAAAGCGATAAAGAAAAAGTTTTAGCAAAAAAGCCTGAATAGATGGTAGGCACTTGTGTACAAGAAAATCTTTTCTTGCAAAGATTTCAGGATTTCGATTAGGATTAGATCGTCTTAGATTTAGTAAAGTTTTGCGGCGCGGTGAAATACGTGAAACAATTTGCTATTGACATCGTGCCAAAATACTTTTGTAAAGTAACGAAATGAACAGTTAGCTAATTTATAGTTAGCAGTATCGATACTTATTTAGTCTGGTCTCTCTGAGAGGGGTAAGCAAGAATAATATTGTTTTGGTTATAGAATAACCAATGACCATATCTGGCCCTATAGCCAATACGTTTTCTTTAAGTATAGTTTTTTTTATAGAATCGCCGATAAAAATGTATGAAATTGATATTTAAGGCAGGGATTAATCTCAATCCAAAACGATAACCTTGCACACAACCAAAGACCATGCGTATACGCATCGCAATAAGATTAATTTAAGCTTAGCATAAAACTGTAGTTACTAGGGGTGGATCCACTCTATTTTTCATGTTTTTTAAAAATATCTTTGGAAATAAATATTAGGAAACAAAATTGTTCGGTTCAGAAGATTTTAATATAGATTTACTAACAATTTATTCAAATAAAATGTATAATTAATTAATTATCCTAGTTAATACTTGTATTTCGATGAATGAGATTTTTGTCGGAGGTGAGTTTGTAAATTAATTACAGCCAAAGTATTACGTTTTATAAAATTGTTTATGGTTTAAAGTCTTTTAAATATTGTGCTTTATATCACACTAGATAACGCCCGCAACTCCGTTGCGCCAAAACTTTTATCGCGAGAAACCGTACATTTTTCCGGAACAAAAAGTATCATATGTCCTTTCCCGGGACTTAAAGTATCTCCACGACAAATTACAGCAAAATCGGTTCAGCGGTTTGAGCGTGAAGAGGTAACAGACAGACAGACAGACAGACAGACACACTTTCGCATTTATAATATTAGTATCGATATTTTTTACATTTCGTTATTATATTGGAACTAGGTAAACCGGGAGTCACGGAATAACAAATTGGGGTTTATCCCCGTCTTAAGCGTTCGGTAAAATAAAGTCGACTTCGACTCATGTTGTCAATTCCGTATAATATTTTGATTGGCGATTCTATAACGAAGCGAAAACGAAAACATTTTGGCACACCCCCCTGAGCTGTTAAAATTTTCAAACCTCATACAGCATACCTATACTCATAGGTACCCAAAAAAAAAAAAAAAAAGTAATGATAATAACTACGATTTTATTGGTCTGAGAACTACGATTAATATTTATTAAAAACACATACCTAGTTGAGAAACAGATTCGATGTCACCTAGTATGTTCTGAATATTAAATTATTAGGTAATTATATTTCTTCGCTTCATTCTTCGATATATTAATTAACCAGGTAGTCCTTTGTTTATTTGCTAGGCAATCGCGTTTTTTCTTAAAGACGTATGTGGGTATTTGAAAAAATAATAATGTCGGTCACTCTCTCATCAGCGCGCATTCACATCATTCTTTGTTAACGCGAGGCAACGCGAGCACGTATATAACCATGCCAAAGCGCAGCGCTCATAAAAAATTGGTTATTATTATTAAGATGATTTAGTCAGTGTTGTAACTAAAGTCAGTGTTATTTTATTGTGTAAAAAGAAAATACATGTAAGTACTATTAAATACTTAGGCAGGCACTACCGAGGCCAAGACGAGCCAATTATTATAATATGCAATACTAATCAGCATGTACTGTGACCGCGAGTCAATAAACGTACAATGTGTTTGGAATGTATAATGTGTTTGCTTTATCTGGTCTATAAATAGAATGCTTCAAGCCCCAAGCGGTCGCATGCGACCGCGATAAAAATACAAATCTACTGTGTCTCGTTTATGCCACGATCGAGGGATTAAAGAACTATATTATGTTTGCCGGATTGGGGGAAACAACTGCAGGTGATTACTAGGGCATCGAGACCGGGTTTTCCCGAAACCCGAAAACCCGGGAAAACCCGGGTTTTGGGGTTCATGAAAAAACCCGGGTTGCAAAAATGGAACCCGGGTTTTTCGAGCTTTTCGGGTTTTTCGTTTTTTTGATAATTATTAAAGGCCAGACCTGATTTAAGGTATTTAGAACAAACTAATATACAAGTTATTTATTTTTATAACAAATTGTATAGGTTTAATTATTCATATTGGTCATAATTAAACAAATATAATATTTTAAAGTATAAGTTTCGTTTTAAGAGCATTAAAGACTAATTGTGATAAAAATATTTATCAATAATAATTAATAATACATATTTTAAAAATCCTACCAAAACCATTAAATGTAAAAAGCCAAGTCTCTTCAAACAATCTATCCTTCGCAAAAAGTTTTCAAATTTCATAGAAGCCAAGTCTTGTTAAAATTATTTTATAGTTTTCAATCAATATTCAGTGACTGACCACAGTTTTGTTTATTATATGATCAAAGACAAGGCTTACAAAATAAAGTGTGGACAGCTTCAAAGGGTTCTAACTTCTAAGTCTGCTGAAAGCACCGTAGACTTTTGATGATAGGAAAAGCAGCCACTAGTTAGTGACAAAACGTTGAAACTTGTATGGATCGTTGCTGATAAAATACAGCCATCAACAAAGTCTTCGGGATATTTGTATTTTTGGAATATCTAAAAACCTGTCAGGATTTTTTGAAGACAGTGTATGGAGCAATGTTAGCTTATTTTTTGGTATTTAATAAAACATTTTTCACTTTTCCGAATTTTATCATTTCAAAAGCAATCACAGATATCTACAGTCATAAAAAATCAATGATAAGTCAACAAATCTTTATTTCATTCTAAAAACTGAAAATTTCATTCGAATGAGATATTTTATTGCTTATTGTCAAATAAATAGTAATAATTTATACTGATCGATGTTTGGCGTACAGTATTTTTACAAAATAATATTTTTTGTGTCCTGCTGCGGTATGGCACCCAGTCTTCTTTGCAATTTTCATTCGTCTAACTTACTAAAAACCTTCAAAGGTTTGTGTTTGTCGCTGTATGCTTTTTGTCATTATTTTTTATATTCACAACATAACAAAAAGTGACAATATTAAGAAAATGCAATCAGTAAAAAGGTTCCAGAAGAGCAACCAGCCCCTGAAAATTGACAAAATCATGCCGAGGAGTTTCCATCAAGTATAATCTGAATCCATATTTTTGTATTACGGTCTGGCAAATGCGGCAGATTGCTTTTCATTGCTTGAGATACTCATGTTGGTAACACATAATAGGACGAATGGTGGCTTTCTTTAGCCGGCTGTGCATGTCATACTCACTGCAGAATTATTAAAACACGTGATTTTAGTGAATGGAGATGAAATATAAAAAGCAGAGTTTTTATCATCACCAGCGCCAGACAATTTCTTGTGTGTAGCAGCATGCCATCGTGGTTAATCTTCCAAATTCATTAAAAGCAACCCTCCGCATTTGCCATAATATTAGGTATGGTCTGGTCTGATAAATCAAATATGGTACTAATCTGATATGAATTTTGCATATTGTGACTAGAACTAATGACTACAAAAAGCTTTGAGGTGTAGTGTAATGTAAGATTTTTCAGTAATGTAAGATTTTCCACTAAGTTAGATGACAGAAAAGTTACCTTAAATTGCAAAGAACATTCGGCTTCATACCGTAGCAAGGCAGACAAAAGGCAATTTCAAGTAAAAACTAGGCACAAACATTTAATTACAGGTATATAAAGTATGCCACCATCAATTAGGACTAAATAATTATTAATAACTTGACAATCAGCAATAAAAATGTAAAAGATTAAATAAAGATTTGTTGGCATACGTTTTATATTTAAAGTTATTCTTCCATTTACTGTCTTCAAAAATTCTTGATAAATTTTTATATATTTATATAAAATATATAAAAATCTATCAATATATAATATATGATTTGGAGGTGAAGCTTGTTGTAATACTTAATCTTGGAAAAAATCTTAATCCCTAGCTTTAATAAGATCCAATATTATATAACATTATAATAAGAGAGGTGGTCGCGTGCGTACAATACAAAAAAACGAGGAATACGGCTTTTGCTGAACCAAAGATTTAATTTGGTAGGATTGATCTTTATATCCCTAAGATGGGTTTACGATGTGGAGCCACCTGAATATCTCATGCAGGTGGGGGAGGGGTTTTTATTAGCTATAGTAAAAATAAAATGAAAAATTTAGAATCTATGATTTTCAACCAACGAAAACGCTGTTGACAGGGCTTAATTAATATAAGGAGGCTGATAGCCGCATTATTCTCCATGCCAAAGACATGGTGATGAATGGAGCAATAAACATATTAATATTACTAGACGTACCGCGCGGCTTCGTCCGCGTAAATCTGAAATTTCACGGAAACCGTATATTTTTCATAAATTAATAACCCATATCTCACGTAGTCTACTATATATTCGTGTCAAATAACATAAAAATTGCTCTAGTAGTCTGTGAGATATTAGCCTTTACAAATAATTTTCCCCGTTTTTTTTAAATTTTCCTCTGTATCTTTGCTCTTATTGGTCTTAGCGTGATAAAATATATCTTATAGCCTTCCTCGATAAATAGGCTATCAAACACTGAAAGATTTTTCAAATCGGACTTGTAGTTCTTGAGATTAGCGCGTTTAAACAAACAAACTAACAAACAAACTCTTCAGCTTTATTTTCACATATTCCTCTGTATCTCTGCTCCTATTGGTTTTAGCGTGATAAATAGGCTATCAAACACTGAAAGATTCTTTTAAATAGGATGAGTAGCTCCTGAGATTAGCGCGTTCAAACAAACAAACCCTTCAGCTTTATAATATGACTAGACGTTCCGTACTGCTTCGCCCGCGTAAATTAGATATTTCACAGACAAATTAGTCCACAATAAATAGCCTATGATTCTTCACGTTCCTACTTTTTATCTGTGCCAAGTAACAGAAAATTGCTGAAAAAATCGTGAAATAAGCCCTTTCAAATAATTTCCCCCGATTTTTTCACTTTTTCCTCTATTTCTTCACTTACATTAGTATTAGTGTAATAAAATTTAGCCTATAGCCTTCCTTAATAAATGGGCTATCTAACACTGAAAGAATTTTTCAAATCGGACCAGTAATTACTGACTCATACTAAGATTAGCGCGTTTAAATAATGCTTCTTTTTCTTCTTCTTTTTACGTTGTTCCACATCTTTATCATGCAAATATGAGTCCTAAAATGAATTAAGCATTCTTAAGTCATCCGAATATGGTACCAAAATTGGAATAGTACCATAATTAATGCCTCTATACAGATTGAGACTCTATTTTCCTCCAGAGCAGAAGCTGCTAAAATTAAAAAAAAACTAACATCAAAAATCGCGGTGGCTCCACATCTTAAATCCATCCTTGGACCATAAGGACCAATCCTACCAAAGGAAATCTTTGGTTCATTAATAGCCGTATAATTCACCGTACACACGCAACTAAGGTAAATAGTCGCTTCTATAAAAGTATGATACGGCCGTTCCCGTTCACTCGAGACTTGGTTGGGCACTGCCGTGACCGCACACTATGGTATTTAAATATTGTTTTACTGGAAAGGTGTTGGCTATCGCTGAAAATCATATTTAAAGTATTTTCTCATCGTTAATCTTTGATTTTTAAGAAAACCCGAAAAAACCCGAAAAACCCGGGTACCCGGGTTTTCATTGAAAAAAACCCGAAAACCCGGGTTTTAAAAATTGGGTCCGGGTTTCGATGCCCTAGTGATTACTGCAATTATTTAATTATCCGGCATGTACTGCAACTGTGAGATCTATATTCTATATGCATCGGAATTGATTGCGGATCTCTGACGATGTTTTACCTATTCTATAAATAGAACTATACGTTTGCCCGATTAGGGGAAATAACTGCAAGTTAATTACTACAAGTGTTAAATATACTTAGTAAGTTATTTTACTAACCGCCATGTGTGGATTGACCGCGGGTCTCTAAACACAATTTATATGCATCGGAATTGACTGCGAGTCTCTGACGATGTTTTATCCGTTCTTAACTAGAACTATACTTTGGCTGGTTTGGGGGTTAACTGCGAGTTATTTTATAAACCGCCATAATGTGTGGATTGACTGCGAGTCTCTAAACACAATCCTTAAGCATCGGAATTGACTGCGGTTCTCTGACGATGTTTTATCTAAATATAAAAGTATAATATTATGTTGGCTGGTTTGAGGGGATTAACTGCGAGTTAATTACTATATTTTATATTTAAAATAT
Source organism: Lysandra bellargus (assembly GCA_905333045.1). Classification (NCBI taxonomy): domain Eukaryota; kingdom Metazoa; phylum Arthropoda; class Insecta; order Lepidoptera; family Lycaenidae; genus Lysandra; species Lysandra bellargus. The sequence continues at coordinate 150,327 of HG995327.1, forward strand.
ATTGATATTTTTAAATCAACATGTATGGATTGACTACGAGTCTCCGACAATATTTAAAAATAAAAATTAGCAACTACTGCGCGTTTCCTCGCGCTTTTTGTTCTATAAATAGAACTACATAATAATTATTATAATATTTATATATTATTATTATTATATTAATATCTTTGCCGCTTTATGGAGAACAGCTATTTCGAGCTAATAACTAGATTGCGCGTCCAATGCACGTCTCGCGCGATCCTTTTGTTCTAAATATAGAACTACGATTATAATTTATTATGTCTGCTGGTATATAATTATTTTTATTAAATAAATTTTGCACCAATGTTGGGACTCGGGATACACCGCGAGTGTATAGCGAAACTTATATATATATAATAACATATTGTATCGACAAATGAGTCGATTATAACGAGCAATTATGCTACTCCAATATTATTTTTTTAGGTTACTAAGACCAGTAAGACCAGACAATCGGGGAAATATCACTAGAAGTGACCGATATACGGGTCGATCAGGTTACGAATGAACCCGAAGCTTTCCTAATCCTAAACCAGGTGCCAACGCTCGATTCTGAGTACCGGCACCGATAGAACCGGACCAGATACGGATAGATCCAGAGCTTCTATTGACATTAGGTGAACCCTCGTTGGATTCGCAAGATTATGGTTTTAAATGATTCCAAAAACGATTATGATAAGCTACTGCTTATAAAACATTCCTGATAATAAGTGTTCCAGATCGATTCCATTTCCATCGATTATTGTCATTATCAGACTATCTCGATATTAATAATTATTATCAGACTTATAAGATAATATATTACCAGACAAGACAACTTCGTAACGGAAACCTATAACACTCAGACTGGATAAGTCTTGTATCAATATCAGACCGAGATTAATATTGTTTCGCTGGATAATTCCAGTATTTGTTCTCAGAGACAAATTAGTACATCCTATCAACCGGGTACCTTTTGGACTCTGGCAAATCCTTCCCGCTACCCGTTAAAGCGGAGGGGGGGGGGGGGGGGGGGGGGGGGGGAAGCTGGTAACCGTCGGCTGGTGCCGCTAGTACTGTTCCGCTACAATAAACCCTCTTCCAGTTCGAAGAGCGTTGGGGCGACTAAACGCTCAACACCGCAGCAGTAGTGCTGACAGTTATTTTTATATATATTAACAAAAAAAAAAAAAAAAAGATTTGGGAACTACGTTCCCAAAACAAAAACATGTTGGGTATCACTGGCTTAATATATCTATCTGACATCAATAAATTATAAGAATTTAAAACTATATCTTCGTGTACCCTTATCGAAGGTTACCTTATTTCAAAGATTTTCTTTTCCCCAAACAAAGCGGCGGAAAATATTGTATTATATTTTAAATATATATAAATACAATTTTGAATTATTTTAAAGAAACCACTTCGTAGGTTTATTTCGAAATTACATATTAATTTGGAAAATTATCGTACGGCTTTCAAGCCAATACCCAAAATTGGATATCTAGCAAAAATAGATTTAAAAGCCTACTCCTCGGTTCCTTTTAACTCACTAGTTGATCGACAGATTTTAATTTACGGATTAAGAGCCTTAAGTCTTGACGTACAGACTATCAGATGTGATAACATTTTTTCACAAAAAATATAAAGAAGGAAACCAGACCAGGCGTGGGCTTTATCACTACTAGACTTACCACGCTTTAACAATATCAGTGTTCTAGGCGACAATTCTTCAGCCTCAGGCGCCCCTTTTTTTGTTTACGTTTTATTGTCAATAGTGCCATGGGTGTATTAAATCCACAACAAATATGTAAATATTTAAGTCTTAACGTTTATAATATATATTATTATAACATAAATAGCTGTCCCGGCAAACGTTGTTTTGCCATATAAAATATTTCACCCATATTATTATTTTATTGAAGTGACTAAATAAGTATGTCACCATGGCAAAGTCCATGACTGCTAACCCGTCGCACAAACAGTGGTTGCCGTCGGTCTCGAGTTGCAACAATTTACTATTATTAATTCAACAAATTAATACACTTATCAATATAAAGACGCGATCAATATAATATAAAGTGCGACGCCGGGGCGGGTCGCTAGTACTTTTATATTTTTGCTTCTTAGTGATTGCGTTAGTTCAATATAAACTTCAACCACAGTTTATAAACAAACATATTTATTTTCTTTTTCCAAGAGAAAATTTTTTTCGTCGATATAAATAGACATACAAATAATTTATTTCCAGAAAAATACAATAAGTATACAACTTCAGATTAAGACAAATCCCCACACTTGATATAGCCCGTCATGTGGGGCCAGTAGAAACATTCTCCTGAAATTTTATAACTTTTACACTTAAGACTTTAATGAAAACAATATTTTAATTAAATAACATAACAAGCACAACTTACACATTACAAAATAAATAGTAACAAATTTTGTAATTGTATGTTTGAGTAAAACGGTACGGTCAATAATATACGAGCACAAAACATTCGTAAATAAATGTCAGCATTTACCTTATGATTCGCATTGTTTCGTAAAAAATCACAATATGAATAAATTATCTCATTTTGTTATTAATACTAACGTTCTGTCAGGCCCAATTTCAATGCGGTGGACAGTAGTAGATTATATCTATCTATCTATACTTATTATAAAACAAAGTCGCTTTTCTCCCTCATGTCCCTTTGTTCCCTTTGATCTTTAAAATTCTTTCAGTGTTAGATAGCCCACTTATCAAAGAAGGCTATATTATATCACGCTAAGACTAATAGGATCGAAGAAACAGAGGAAAATGTGGAAAAACGGGGAAAATTATTTGAAAGGGCTAACTTTAACACTGCAGTACATGCGTGAACTACCATGGTTTTTTTTTATGCAATAAGGGGGCAAACGAGCAAATGGGTCACCTGATGGAAAGCAACTTCCGTCGCCCATGGACACTCGCAGCATCAAAAGAGCTGCAGGTGGGGGAGGGTAGGGAAGGAAATAGGGAAGGGTAGGGAAGGGAAAAGGGTAGGGGATTGGGCCTCCGGTAAACTCACTCACTCGGCGAAACACAGCGCAAGCGCTGTTTCACGCCGGTTTTCTGTGAGGACGTGGTATTTCTCCGGTCGAGCCGGCCCATTCGTGCCGAAGCATGGCTCTCCCACGTCAAAGCATGGCTCTCCCACGTCAAGATGGTAGACCAGGGTCACTTTTTCAGCGATATTTTTTCAGTAAAGCTCGCTAGGAACTCGCCATTCCAGGTAATCCTCGTTTAATAAATTTGACGAAATCTCAGTACCTCCTGTAAGCTGATAGTCGATTGAAATTATAGATATTTAGCATCAAAAACGCTGGACTACCATAGTAGTCCGCGCGAGTATTGGTGTACTAAATTCAACCATGTATGTTTTGTTTAATTATTGATTCATAACGTTTTTATTGTTTATAATTGTATAATTTATGCATTTATACTAAAATATATTTATGATAATTTGATCCCACCAAAAACATTTAATGTAAAGGTTACCTCGACGACCACAAAAAGTTTGCCCTGTGAAAAAGACATCAGATCTAATGTAGAGCCTACGAATAATAAAAACTAAGGAAGAGTAACTCCGTCAAAAAACATGCTTCAAAATACTTGTCAATAAAGTGTACCTTAGGTTCACTTTTCATACATTTGCAATATTTAGGTGACCTTGAGCGATATAAAGGCTGACGTTACATGACAGTTCGAATGGAACCAAATTTAAAACTGTATTGGTATGGGAGTTACGTTTCCGTAGGTTTTATTATTCGTAGTGTAGAGCCAAGCTTCTGAATCGACGCGCCCTAACTCTATCGACCCTAACTCCAACAAATTCTACATAATATCAGTAAGTATGTACGTGTGGCTTGGCTATTTCGTTACTTCAGATCAGAACTAAATATTCGAAACAGCGAAGTCATTCATAACGTTTACTGATAATATGTAGAAAGTTAGGGTCGATAGAGTTAGGCCGCGTCGATTTAGAAGCTTGGCTCTACATTAGATCTGATGTCTTTTTCACAGGGCAAACCTTTTGTGGTCGTTGAGGTAACTTTTACATGAAATATTTTTGGCGGGATTTCAGTCCTTTTTGTAAGTTGCTACTTGCTAGACAGTCTTTTTAGTCTTTTTAGTGTTTTTTATTATTTTTTATTAAGAGGTTTTTAGTTGTCCATCCCGTGTAAACTATCATGTGCTCTTATATATAAAAATGGATTTTCAAATGTATTAGACGCACTAAAACTCGAAAACGGCTGAACGGATTGGGCTGATATTGGCCTTACAATATTCGTAGAAGTCCAGGGAAGGTCCCGGTGAACTTCGTGTCACTACACGAAGTTCACCGGGACAGCTCTCATAAAATTGATAAAAGTCTCATTTAAATTTCCACTACCCTTACTAAACTTATTTTACGGCGTATAACTAAATTTCGGCGTATTTCAGATATCGATAAAATATAAAGTATTAGACCTATTCAATTGAGACTTTGTATGTTCAATAAGTCTATTATTGAAATTATATCCTGAGAATATAAACTATCTGGCACATCGGACACCAACTCTACGAGGATCAACTTCCACTACCCCCATTTTAGGGGATGAGGGACGAAAATTACAAGTTTCTGTATTTTTTTGTTGGTTGTATACTGAACTAAGATTGCATACCAAATTTCAGCTTTATAGCACTTCAGGAAGTAGCCAAACATTTTGATGTCCATCAGTGTGTCAGTGACGAAATCGGTGTATTTTAGATATCAATAAAATCTAAAGTATAAAAGTTATTCAATTGAGACTTTGTATGCTTAATAAGTCTATTAATGACATCATATCCTAAAAATATGAACTATCTGCTACAACGGAAACCAATTCTATGAAGGTTCAAAAAAACGGCGAAACACTTCGAGAAAAGGTAGGTAGTGCCCTTGCGCTTCGCTTGGCTCGTCTCGGCGGGTGCACGACCATGCACCCAGATTACAAACACTAAAATTTATTTTTTTAATAACATATAGTGACCTGCACAGATTCACGTCGTAACCATATTATGACTAACCAGAAATATAGGAAATCTCACCAAATTACAAAAATACAATGTTAAGTGTAAGCTAACTAGTGTTAAGTATTCAATTAATAAATAAATAAACTATTTTGTAGTTTTCACAATGAAAACTTAGCGCCATCTGTGCCGGTTGTCTAATTTCCTCGTCAGGCTTTTGATGTGAATTTTGAAATGGAAAATTGTCATTTATGTTGGCTGCTGTAACTAAAGGCCCGTATTCACTTTCATTAGTAATAAGTGCAAGTGATTAGTGCAAGTGATTAGTTATTAGGAAAAAGTAAGTGTGGACAGCGACTGTTTAGTGCAAGTGATTAGCCGGCTGCGTAGTAACGTGATTAGTTCTGCATTCACTTTGATTAGTGATTAAGTGCAGGTGACTAGTACAGGTGATGAGTGATTAGTAGAAAGTAAGTGTGGACAGCGACTGATTAGTGCAAGTGACTAGTCGGCTGCGTAGTAACGTGATTAAAAGCGTGTTCTATTTTTTGCGAGTGCAAGTGTGTGACAGATGAAAACCAATTTTGATTTCGTTTGATAGCTCGAGATTGTTAATATTATTCCGCTAGGTATATTAACTTTATGGGCCAGACTGACGTGGTGTGCCGTGTGAAGCGTCCATAGATATAGTATATCATTATTTTAAATACCTTTTAAAAGCACAAAAGGACACCCTTTCAATTACTTCCATACTAATCCATACTTATTACTTACTAATATACTAATAATATTATAAATGCGAATGTATGTCTGTCTGTTTGTTACCTCTTCACGTTTATACCTCAGAAGTCAGAACCAATTTTGCTGAAATTTGGCATGGAGATACTTTGAGTCCTGGGAAAGGACATATAAAATACTTCATGATCAAATAGTTTTTAATAAAATCAATATTAAAAATGAAGGACATGTCAAAATGGCAGTTTTATTTTTGAATCTTGGACGCTCGTGTTGACAGCTACTACTGAATTTACTAAATTGAATTACTAAAGAGCCACTAAACGAGAATTGGACACTACTTGCACTACACACCTGCACTCCACTGCCTCAATTACTAGTCACTTGCACTTGCACTAATCAAAGTGAATACAGGCCTTAAATAAGCGATCAAGAGTAATACAAGTGACAAATATTGACCAGTTTTGTAAACCCCAGTAAAGTAGTCACACTTGTATGAAAATTAGCTAATCTGGTGACTTCTAAAGTTTAGGGTCGTTTATTCTTAAAAATAATCAAAATATAAAAATAATTGTGTTTATAAATAGAAGAAATAACTTATAAGTATTTTATGCAGTAAACTTCAGGATTTTTTAAGAATCCAACACAATTTAGCTCCACTGATAAGACGTATGGGGCAATGTCAACGCTACATGTTAGCCCAAATTTGATAGCCAAGAAAGTGGTGATAGATTTGTCATTTCTGGTTTTATTCCGACCTGTAAGTAGGAACGAATCTTGAATAACATAAAACAAACAAAATTCTCCCTAATTTATTTTCACGTAAGGAATACGTTTGTTTTCATCAGTACGATTTTTGTCACATTTTAATAGAAATTCAGAAATTTGTTGATTTTTCAGTAATTTAATAATTAATTTAATATTTTTCGATTATCAAAGTAAGCTAATTAATTATATTTTTTATTTTATTTGTCATTTTAATTAAATATTAATTATTATGAGAACAATTAAGATTTTTAAATGGCCTACCATGGTAGGCCACGCGAGTACTCGTGTAAAAAATGGGGCGCGTGTACTGCAATGTTAACGCGCTAATCTCAGGAACTACTGGTCCGATTTGAAAAATTCTTTCAGTATTAGACAGCCCATTTATTGTGGAAGGCTATATTTTATCACGCTAGACTAATATGAGAATGTGGAAAAAAACGGGGGAAATTATTTGAAAGGGCTTATCTCGCGAACTACTGGAGCAATTTTTATGTTATTGGCACAGATAAGAAGTAGACAACGCGTGAAGGATCATAGGCTATCGATTTTAATCATTTTGTATACCCGTGCGACGCCGGGGCGGGTCGCTAGTTTAAAATATAACTATAGTTGATGCTTGAACACCATGCATGTTTTCAGCATAAAAAGTTTTCTTTCCTTTTATAATATATCTATGCTATTCTATACTTATATAATATTATAAAGCGGAAGAGTTTGTTTGTTTGAACGCGCTAATCTCAGGAAGTACTGGTCCGATTTGAAAAATTCTTTCAGTGTTAGATAGCCATTTATCGAGGAAGGCTATAGGCTATATTTTATCACGTTAAGACTAAAAGGAGCGAAGAAATAGAGGAAAATGTGGAAAAAACGGGGGAAATTATATGAAATTGCTTATTATCTTAAGAACTACTGGTGCCATTTTTATGTTATTTGGCAAACATGTAGAATAGACCACGTGAAGGAATATAGGCTATTTTTGCGGAAAAATGTACAGTTGCGTGAAAGTCCTAAATTACGCGGGCGAAGCCGCGCGGAACAGCTAGTCCTATATAAAGGACACAGGATATATAAGCACATAGGACCTGGGGCTTGAAGTCCATACCAAATTTCATAAAAATCGGTTAGGTGGTAAGTCGGTTCCGTGTAAAGAGGTAACTGACAGACGGACACACTTACGCATTTATAATATCATTAAGGATTATACATAATTTTTTGTTTACACTTGAATTAACAATAATGTGCGCTTTTATAATTCCGGACGTCACGTTACCGTGGACGCCGACGTCCACAATAGAACGTTGGGTACGATGCCCTTTTGACTTTACGCACCGCGGACATTTTGTGCGGTTCAGAAGAGTGCAGTAGACGTCGTGATGTCCTCTAACGTGGACGGTTACCGTCTACGGAAATTTAAAAGCGTCTTCATATTATATATTTACATACACTTTACTTCTCGGAGTTATCATTTTACCGCGGACGTCCACGATATTACCGCCACGTCCAAAATTATAAAAGCGCACAATAAACACCGGTCGTTCCATAGTTATAATTTTCAGTGGCTCTCAAACATTTGACCGGATTTGTCCACCCACTCCCATTTAAATAATTCATTGCGTATAACGAACCCATTAATTAACTGTTATTTTGTAAAGCGATCTATCTAGTAACGGTATTAATTAACTATTCATAAAGCTTCGTGTTAAACAACATCATTACACTGTCGTGGGTTAATAGATTGTATTAATTGGAAAAATAACAGCAGATAATGTTACTCTGTTTTGGTTTATATTTGGGCTTCATCGGCAAAAATGTTATGCCTAAACAGCTAAGGACTCTTTTAATTGAAAACATCTGCGATCTATTTATTAGATAACTACCTTTACAAAGCCCGATATTTTTAATTTATTCTGTCATGTAAATTTTACAACGTGTCGGACAAGATAAGAGATGTGCAATAATTTCGCTGCATAAATATTTTTGTGAGTAAGGCTTTTCCCTAGAACATTAATTATTATTATTTATTAAAATCGAATATTAGGGGAAATACGGACAAAATGACAGGGTGTTTTGTTGCTTAATCATATTTTTATTTAATGAAATTATAATTAGTCTCAACCTTTTAAAGTTATCTTATGTTCATGGACTATCAGTAATACAGTCTTTTAATTAAGTAGGAACTATAATAAAACTTACAAAAAGAAAAATTATGACTAATCACTTAAACCATTTTGTCCATATTATAGTATGGACTAGGGAATGCAATCTTGGACCAAGACTGGCTATTCAAGATCTTGGCGTCTTTTTTCTGAATCAAAATTGTTCAGTTCGAGATCTTGTTGGGATTCGCGTCGAGATCTTGGTCGCGAATCAGGATTTTCGGGATTTTCGAGATTGAGCAGAATAATTGATAAAAATTCGTTTTTTTGCTGCAAATTGATAGTAACCAGTATTTTAATATTATGTAATATAATATTATATTATTATGTAGCGTTTTAAAGAATTTGTTTTTGTTAAAATGGAAACATAACAAACTCAGGTTTTTTTGAAACATAAAAATCTGACAAGTTAAGGCGCAGCGCAGACGATAGACTATCTGTGACGCACTTTTTAGTCCGTGGAAATAGAACCTATGCAATTATATGCAGTAATGAACACGACGCGCAGTGTAGACGTGTGCGTTACTGCATATAATTGGGCAATTGCATAGGTTCTATTTCCACGGACTAAAAAGTGCGTCACGGATAGTCTGTCGTCTGCACTGCGCCTTATCCTATCCTATACACTCAATATACTTACACACATACAAACGCTAACACACGTACACATACGCACCTGTGAAGTTTACTTGTTTTAACTTTTAACTATAGATGTTTCTAGATCAAACCACAGCATATAGATGAAATGTTTGATTCGGGAGCCGTCAAACTCTTCTAAGACGCTTATCTGTCTACTATATGTACCCTAAGGATCTGTCGCTGATCGCTTTGCCACGCGCGCAGGTATGAACAATCTGAAAATCTCGAAATCTTGTTACAATTTTGGACTATTTTGTCAAGATCGCGAACAGGATTTCAAAATTCAGGATTGACGGCTTTCAAGATTGAATCTTGGAAAATCACTCAAGATCTTGGTACAATTTTGATCTTGCAAGATCAAGATTGCATTCCCTAGTATGGACAAAATGACATACACATTTTTAAGAACAAAGTTCACAATAATTAAATCGTTTGAGATTCTTCCTAATCCTTTAGATTTAGAATTCAAAGTTTTGTTCATATTAAGTGCATGTCTTCAAAGCGTCGCCTGAGAAACCAAATGTTTTTGCTGCCAATTCCCATTCCATTTGGTTCAATAGCTATACTACTAATGGATTCTTGCCTTCAATACTGCCGCGGCCGTTTAGTTTTTCTTTCGTAGTTTCGTGACATATCCCCTTAACAAAATAATAAATGTGAACTATCAGAAACAGTACTGTACATGGTATGTCATTTTGTCCAAATGTAACCAAAAACAAATAAATATCAAAATTCCATCAAATAATCCAATGATTACAATAAAGTTCATAGAAATTACTGGCTAGTAGCATAGTTCATCGATTTTAATACGAATAATAACAAATGACGGCAAATAACTCGTCAGCAAACAGGAGAAAACCTTTTAGTGACGAGTTTAAAATTCAAAAAACTTTTGAAGCCGAGAAACATGTTTGATCTGCTTACTACGGCGCCGCGCAACTGTGAGGATGGCGCTCAAAGACTGGTAGGATCGTCGCGGAAACGTATCTAAAACCCCCCAATTTTGAATTAAGGCCACTATGTCATTTTGTCCGTACATGTCATTTTGTACGTATTTCCCTTCAATAAATTAATTCCTTAAAATTTATGAACATCCAACTAATCTAATATCGCTAATAATTTTCGTTTTTCTATAAAAATAACATTTACGGTATCATTTCCGTTGATTAATTTCGTTGCGGATACCAAAACGGATTTAGCTTGTCCTTCGGGCACCATTGAGATCATATCAACGGGTTTCATGGTTACCATGACTAATGACTATTGATTATATTATATTAGTTATTAGATATTACCATTACAATTAAGAGTTGGATTTGAAGTATATGTCGCTCATTTGGTACAACAATGTCGTAATTACACTTTAACAAATTTTACAGGAGACACAATCAATGATTTGAATCCAATATATGACTTTTTGGGAAGACTTATTATATACCGACTCAATTTAAAAGTAAGGTTTATTTGTGTTTTTTCTATTAGAGTTCAAGACTTTTCGATGCATCATACATTACCTAAATTATAGGCATTCTTATAAGGATGTGTATGTAAATACGTCATTATTTCTTCAGAATTAAATTTAAGAAATAATGCATACGATTTTGCATTTGTGACAAAATAAAACTAAGTAGATTAATAAATCAGCTTCGCCATTTAATTGTGTTAGTTTTAAACCAGTTAAAAACCAGGAGTTTATTTCTATTTTACCAGTTACTTAATTAAATATTTAAAAAAGAAACATTTTAGTAACAGAAACTAAATTCTAAATAACTAGACGTTCAGCGCGCACTAGGCGTTCTTCGCCCTCGTAATTTAGATATTTTACAGATAAATTAGTTCACAAAAAATAGCCTATAATCCTTCACGTTATCTACTTCTTATCAGTGCCAAATAACAGAAAAATTGCTCCAGTAGTTCGTGAGATAAGTCCTTTCAAATAATTTCCCCTGTTTTTTTCACAATTTCCTCTATTTCTTCGCTCCTAACAGTCTTAGCGTGATAAAATATAACTAATAGCCTTTCTCGATAAATGAGCTATCTAACACTGAAAGAATTTTTCAAATCAGACCAGTAGTTCCTGAGATTAGCACGTTCAAATAATAGCCAAATAGTCTGTGATTTTTGTATTTGTATCTGTGAATTTAAAAAAAAACTAAATACAGGAACAATTTCCATTGCTCCTCCACCTCCCGTAGCTTCATGCCAAAAGTAACAATAAGTTTTGTCTTCTTTTATACCTGTAACCCATAAGAAAAGCCAGTTAGTAAATTTAGAGCTACAATGACATAATTTACACAATTATGTCGTAGTTTCACCAAAAATTATCGAATTGAATGTCATAATGTTTCAAAATTAAAACGTAAAACAATTACGTAACTATAATAATAAATAAATTTATAATGGGAACACCTTTGAAATGATTTTTTTTAGCAAAAAACTTATCATCAAATTATGAACGAGGAATTTATCTGCGAATAAACAATAACATCATTATTATAATTATTAGATAAGACCTCTGCACATTTTTTGAAGTCGGTTAATAAAACTATCTAAAGAATTACTTATAAATAACGGTTGAGTTTACCTAATAATTACTTATTCTATGGTTGAGTTGGGAAGCGTCAGTGTATATTGTAGTAGTTAATAGTTATTAAATCAGTACTCACTACAGTTCATTTCACCCTTCACAAACAACGTGCGGTTGGGGATCGCCTGCAAACGACCAAGCCGCAGATTAGAGTGCATGTTAATTTATATTGAACTAGACGTTCCACGCGGCTTCGCCCAAGTAAATTAGACAGACAATTAACCCACCTAAAATAGCCTATGATCTTTCACGTGGTTTACTTTTTTTCTGTATCAAATAACATAAAAATTGCTTCAATAGTTCGTAACTTAGTAAGCTCTTTAAAATAATTTCCCCGTTTTTTCTTCTTTGCTTTTCTTCGCTCAAATTAGTGTTAGCGTGATAGTATATAGCATTTCTTGATCAATGAGCTATCTAACACTGAAATAATTTTCCAAATCGGACAAATATTCCCTGAGATTAGCGCGTTCAACTAAACGAACAAACTTTTCAGCTTTATAATATTAGTAAAATAAGTGTTAAATAGATTATGTAACACAGCGGTTCTCAAACTTTTTTGATGTCGGAACCCTTCTAAGAAGTGACAGTTTTGATGATCCCCCAGTCATTGAATTTAATAATTGTCTCCAGGCTTGTGAGTGGTGTCTGATGAGTGACTGATGACATAAACAATGTACGTATGGCTCGCGGAGGCTCCTTGAAGGCCTTTGCGGAGCCACAGAGTCCGCTAAGAGTAAGGTACTAATTATATATTCTGTGGCTAAGAACACTTTGAGAATAGCTGATGTAACGTTTCGAACATAATATTATGACATTATATATATACGCAATATTCACTTGCATTTTCCAGCGATTACGCCAAATAGGTATAGTATGATTTTGGTAGTATTTGCAAAATGGACATGATTGACAAACTTCTCATCTGACCCAGTGACGTAAAATTGTTTTTCGAAACTATGTATCGGTTTTCTAGACTAGGCCTCAAGATTAACAACGCAAAAACCAAGCGAATGGTGGTTGATCGCACGGGAACATTAGATCTTGCAGGCCTGCTCGATTTTGATATAGTCTCAGACTTTGTATACCTGGGTTCCAACATCAACAACACAGGATCATGCGAAAAGGAAATTAGAAGACGTATAGGTATGGCCAAGAATGCAATGTCACAGCTCCAAAAAATATGGGAAGATTGTAACATCTCACGGAAGACAAAAATCAAACTTGTCCAGTATTTAGTATTTTCCATATTTACCTACGGAGCGGAGACGAAAAGAAAGCGGATCGTGATCGAATTGACGCCTTCGAGATGTGGTGCTGGCGAAAAATGGTCCAAATACCATGGACTGCCTTTCGTACCAACGTCTCCATCCTTAGTGACTTAAAGATAAAAACTAGACTGTCGTCGATCTGCCTACGTAGAGTTTTGGATTTCTTTGGTCACATCGGGAAAAAGGATGGCCATAACCTCGAACAGCTTGTGGTTGCAGGCAAAGTTGACGGTCGCCGCCCAAGAGGCCGAAGCCCTATTAGATGGTCTGATCAAGTGCGCACAACTCTAGATACCGGCCTCCATGATGCTCTCCATTCTGCCAAAGATCGTCACAGATGGCGTAATGTGGTCGTTACTAAACTCCAAAAGGGGAATCACGACCCTCAGCAATGAGGAATACGATGCGAGGAGGAGGAGGTATCGGTTTTGGTGAATTGGTAAATTTTTCGATGATTAGAACAAAGCCAGAAGTTAAAAAAAATGTAATCCCACCACTACACGTCACCGGGACATGTGTCGAATAGGCTTTACATAAATAAAAAGGTTTTCGCGAGGCATTCACGCGTCGATAGTTAAAACTTAAAACGCATCCGGCCGGTCACTGTGGCGGGTAGCCAGTTTTGCAGTTAACACTTTTTTTTAAATAAAATTAGGGAGAAAACGAGCAAACGGGTCAATTGATGGAAAGCAACGTATAATAGACGGTTTACATTATACTTACCCAAAGCTGGGTTGCTACTGGAATAATGTAATCCAGATCCCCTGGACCCCCCCCCCCCCCCCCCCTTATATACGCCCATGAATCGAGTATATGCAGCGCACTAGACGCGTACGGCGCGAACGGCGTTGACAAAATATGTGCGATCAGCATAAAAGTGGTTGTAATACTTAGTTATAACATTACAATCATTGATGAAAATATATTTCAGCAGCTGCGGATACCGCGGTCCTGAATATCTCAGTGGTTTGTGTTTAATTCCAATATTTTATTTATTTTTAATGGTTCGAGACTTCAGTGCTGCGGTCTGTGGTTATCCATTTGGTCACGCTGACATCATAATATGTAGCAACTTTATTGATAATACCCAGCACGAAAAAGGCGTCTAAAAGCTGTGGTCCACCTGCTTTTGTAGGACGAAACATTGCATCTAAAGCTATTTCGTAGGAGCTTCATTTCATTATAATAATAAGTAAGGTCAACTTGGGTAAGACCGGCATATTTAATTTGAAGTTGGCTTTGAGCTGCCTCTATTTCTTTTGTAATGACTCTAGAAAGACGGTGCTCACAGTAGATGGCAAAGAAATCTTTTATAAACCTAATACAGACGTTAGATGTCCCTACGCATTAATTGTGTGAAAAATATAGTTGATATTTCAAACAAACATCTTGTAGACGGACTTTCTCCGTCTTTGGAGCAAGCAGTCCATCTAAAGGCGATTTTCGACATCACATGTACACTAAACAGACCATAAACCAGATAGTGATATCTGTAAGTCTTTCTCTTAAAGCCTCATTCAGTTTTGATCGAGTAAAAAAAAAAAATTGGGACAAGTCCGGCATGTGTTTGAGTTCAGGGTTATAAAACATTTTTTGACATGGGTAATCCGTAATAAAACAACGTTATAAAAGAACATATTATTTACTTGTAAAGTTATTAGCCCAACATGATAATTTTCGGTGGTGGAGGTCAAGTTTCGAGGGCACTTATGACTTGGCCACTTTATGGGCAATGCTATCTAGTAGGTTTAAAAAGGTTGACATTATCTGATTGGAGATAAAACCGGCATGTCCTTTCCTTATGCAAGCTAGACGGACTTCCCCACTATTGCACAAGTTAAGAAATATTTTGCAGGTGATAATAACCAAATTAAACCGATATTAACGGATTGAACACCAGTAATAAGTAAAAGGATCGCTAAATTACTTACGTGATCCAAGAAACTCCAAAAAATCCTTCGTATTGCCACTTTTTTATGTTTTTAGCAGAGACTTACACTCCGAATACGAGTACAAAACGGGAAAAAATGCCGATCGTTTTTTTTTGTAACTGGTAACAGTAGCGACATGCTTGTTTCTTAGATCAAACAAACTCTGCAATACTGTTTTACCCACTGAGCCATATGAATCTATAGTCGTTAAAATATGGAAGTTATTGCCGCTAGATGGACTTACCCCCCCAGACGGTCTTCCCCGAGTTGACCTTATTTATATCATCATTAATAATAATGCAAAGTAATGATTATTATTATTATTATGTTTTTTTATTATAGTTCATAGTAAAAACAGAACAACATATCCCACCAAAAACATAAATGTAAAAATGGAGAGTCAAGTTTCTTACAAACATTATTCTTGCCTATGGACTTCGCCGTAAAAATGATGGAGATTTAAATGAGTGCCAAGTTCCATGGAAAATCGAAATATGTATGTATAGGAACCAAAAAACATTAAGAACAAATCATTTTCTCCATACAAAAAACACAATTTTTGCCTAGTTTCGCTCTGTCCGACTCGCACTTGACCATTTTTTTGTTTTCTGATTTTTCCCTAAGCTAACACACAATTGCCGAGCTGGAATCCAAATTACAGCCTTCTAGGTCATCTGGAAGTGGGTTAGAATTTTGATCAGCCAGTGATGAAAATGTAGATTTTCGGACATCAATATCTTAGTAACCATTTGAGCTGTGCTTATGAAATTTAGAGAAATTATCGCGCAAGTTTTATCATATGAGCCAAATTTGAAACGTTTATGTAAAATAGATTCTGAATTATGAGGGAGTCAAAAGTACCTGCAAATGGTTCCTGTAATATTACACACGGTGCTGCTCGCCATTCTGTTAATATGCTGGAACTTCGCTTGACACGCGACCGCGTCTCTAGATAAGATACAGTTACATTTTACCTCTAATATCTTAAATATATATTTTTTATTACTTAAAGACTTTTTAATTTGGCTTCCCCTTAATAATTATTATGTTTTATGATAAAATTGACCAAGCTTTGTATATTATCTTAACGTCCGCATGCAGCAGCAGCCGAATTAAAAGCAGTCGTGATGACAAAACTAATAATAATATAATATAAATAATCTGGGTGTAACAATACTAAGTAATAATACTTTAGGCCTCAGGGTATGTATGTGTTCCTTGTAGAGAGTTCACTGTGAAAGTTGCAGCACTGAAAGACCATGCGTCCCAGCATCACGAGTTTCCCCATAAAAAAGTAAAAACATTTTTTTCAGCGCTACCACTTTTACAGTAAACTCTATTACAAAGGACACATACACTTCCTAAAGTATTATCATTCAGTTTGTTAAACCCTGTTTATTATTAAAACACGCCCGAGGCAACAGAATAATTTATATTAATAACTGTATTTTAAAAAGATAAAACCGACTTCAAAATTGTACGTACGGTAATTGAGAACTAATACCCTTCCCTATCTTCAAAACTACTGAACCAATTTTGATGTTACTTGCACTATTCCCTAAGTTGAACAATAGGTACTTAGTACAACAAAAAAAGAATATCTATAACTCAAATCGGAATAGCAGCTCCAGAGACATTGCAAACACAAACATAAAAACATACATACATACACTTTTGAAATATTGTTCATTTGTTCAGACGCCGATATAGACTAACATACGTACGAAAATTGGGCAGTTCTGGAATTATTACAAACCGTACATACGCGTCGAATTGATAGCCTCCTTTTTTGAAGTCGGTTAAAAAAATTCACAGTTCCTCTTTTATTCTGTTTACGTTTATGAAAGCTTTAATATTCACGATGCCTTAAGTATTCCCTAAAAATCCCTTTCAAAGGAATTGTACAGTAAGGCTTTTGTTAGTTATCAAAACATCGAGAAATATAAAGCAAAATGGTGAATAATTTGAACTAAGTACAGTTTTTGTTTTCTTAGTATATTTCCGAAAGAGCTTATAAAAGTATAGAAGGGCTAGCTTAAAGGCATTCATTCTTTAGTACTCGATAGGATTTTGTTAAAATTATCACATAATTACATCTCTATATAATTACATCTCTAAAGTACAAAAGTGTGCGAAAAAGAGTTTGACAATCGTTATAATACAGGTACACTGGATGACGCCCGCAACTCCGTTGCTTATCGCGTTCAATTTGTTTATCGCGCGAGAACCGTACATTTTTGCGGTATAAAAAGTATCCTATGTCTTTTCACGGGACTCAAAGTATCTCCATATCCATATCAGCAAAATCGCTTCAGCGGTTTGGGCGAGAAGAGGTAACAGACAGACAGACACACTTTCGTATTTATAATTATAGTATTATGGATTAGATGTATTAAGCAACATCATACTCTACAGTCCTTAAGTATCTACAGAACTATCCCATAAGTAATCCCAGGTGCCCACAATTTCGAATTTAGGATTCATTGGTGAAATTAGGATTGATCTAGTAAATCCAATTAAGACGGAGTTCCAACATGCGGAACATGCCCCGTGGTCGTGTGTAAATACCGAGCTGATAGCGATCGCAAATGGCCGCCTTGAGACCATACTGCCCGAACATAATTCGAACCCGGAAACAGTCTTTATAGCGATAAATTATAAATGAAGGCATAGCCCGAATCTTATAAATAAAGACGTAAATAGAAAAGATAACTAACATTTTATAACATAAGGACAATTACTAATTTTTTCCCTTAAAATTTGAACAAATCTTGTAATTACTAGTACCTACTTAATTATGTGGCTAATAATATATCTGGCTACACATAAAATCCACAGTTTTTTGATTTCCAAATGCAAAAAATCGGCCATTTTTTTAATCATCCACTAACTTCTCTTTAATCTTCAAATGTAAGTTTATTTGTCACGCTTTCATGCGAAAACTACTCAACAGTCAATAGTCAACATTGATATAAAATATGTTAACAGAGTTTCAAAATGGCCGTCTATTATACATACTTTTGTTGGTAACCATAAAGAAAATATTTTTAAAAAATTACACCTCTAAGGACGAAGGGGTTAAATTAAGGAATTGACAACGTCTGCTTTCCAATTAGGAAATAAATGAAAATGCTAGTTAATAAAATATAAAATGGCACGCGATAGTGTAACGGCATCTCATACCAAAAATGAGTACAGTCGAAAAATAAATAAATTATTAAGTTATTTTGATACAAAATAATTGGCCTTTTGCCCTTAAAACGAAAAACTTTAGCGAATACGTAGTAAACGAATACACAAAGAAAATTTATTATGAAATTAGTTTTATCAAACGAAAAAAGTTTCGTCATTTAAATTTATTTTTCTGACTCAAAAGAGAGAAACTCAATTTCAAGGTAGGTTATTAAGTTTAGATTATTATCAACAATTGAAAGACTTGAGGCACCTCTTTGTTTTGATTGAGATAAAAACTAATGTTTAAATTCGAATGACAGTTACATGAGAAAAATAAAATTCTTTACAGATTATAGCTAGGTCTTAGGATAGCAGTCATTATATTATAGCCACGTCTACTCTGTTATAACTAGCTTTAAAGTACCACCTTATGTTTTACTTAGGTACTGGATGGTTTCAGTATAAGTAAAGTGCAGGAATTATGTACATACCAAGTTAATAATACTTACAACATATTAAGTTTCGGATATAAAACGCATAATTAATTGTTTATTGTTATTATGTTATGTAAATAGTCATTTACAATGTACATTGTACAAGTTTCGGATTGGTGGTCGCAGCACCTTCGTTGCGCACGTTTCCTTTAATGAAGTTGAATTATAAATATAATACCTTATACCCACAGACATAGATCAAGATAGATACCGCATGTGAATGTACTTCGCGTGCCATATCGCGTTCCCAAACGACGAGCAATGCTCGTCTTTTGAAAGTCTGTTCTTAAGTCTGCTATCGGAATCGGACGTCAATCGGAATTTTAAAAATACCTAAATGCCTAAAAGTGCCGTATTGAGCTGTATAAATTCAAATTGAAACGTTGGCCTTGATAATGGACACGTTTCTTATCATCCTACCACTGTGACGTACCGTCACAGCGGTAGGAAAAAAGTAACACGCTTGTTTTCATACAAATAGAGCGTCATGCGGTATCTGTCTTGATCTATGTCTGTGCTTATACCCCTATATTAATAACATTTACTTCACCAAACACAATTTATCAGATAGTACGTAATAATTATGATGTTACACGCTCCGAGCTACAAATGTCAAGTGTTATTATAACAGCCTCCCGACCCTTAAAAGGTTAACTGTTTCTAATTCAAGAAGCGTATAATCTATTATCCCACCCAAGACCCAAAATAACACATCGGCATAAATTTTGTAGGTCTTTAATCTTCGGTTTTAGGGAAATTCCGTAAGAATATGTTCAGAGAATAAAGCTTTACATTTTGATAAAGTGAAAATATATTTTAGTTCCAAGTTAGATGTTATGTTTTACTAGATGACGCCCGCAACTCGGTTGCGCCAAAATTCGTTTATTGTCTGAGAATCGCAGATTTTTCCGGGATACAAAGTATCCTTTATACTTTCCCGGAACTCAAAGTTTATCCATACTAAATTTTAGTAAAATCAGTCCAGCGGCTTAGCGAGGTAATAAAAAGGCAGATAGACAGACAGATATACTTTTGTATTTAGATTAGTATGGATTTACTGTTTATTATAGGTTTATTGGTGTAAACTGTAAATTTTATACGTGGGAGAGCCATGCTTAGGCACGAATGGGCCGGTTCGACCGGAGAAATACCACGTTCTCACAGAAAGCCGGCGTGAAACAGCGCTTGCGCTGTGTTTCGCCGAGTGAGTGAGTTTACCGGAGGCCCAATCGCCTACCCTATTCCCTTCCCTACCCTCCCCTATTCCCCTATTCCCTCTTAAAAAGCCGGCAACGCACCTGCATCTCTTCTGATTCGTCCACGGGCGACGGAAGTTGCTTTCCATCAGGTGACCCGTTTGCTCGTTTGCCCCCTTATTTCATTTTAAAAAATCTTCTTGATAAAAAGCCTTCGAAAACTTTATCATAGTATGTCATCATCCATAATTAAAATAATAACTAGCTGTCCCGGTGAACTTCGTGTCACTTTAAAACCTTCCCTGGACTTCTACGAATATTCTAAGACTAAAATCAGCCCAATCCGTGTTCCAGTTTTTAAGTTTCAGCGCGACTAACACATTTGAAAATCTATTTTTATATATTACTAGCTGTCCCGGCAAACGTTGCTTTGCCATAATAAAAAGTATTTCGCCCATATTATTTTATTGAAGTGACTAAATAAGTATGTCGCCATGGCAACGTCGATCGCTATCCCGTCTTACAAATAATGGTCACCGTCAGTCTCAGGTTGTAATAATTTACTATTATATTCAACAAATGCACTTATCAATATATAAGTATAAAGTACCCACTAGCCGATTCTCAGACCTACTGAATATATGCATATAAAATTTGATAAAAATCAGTAAAGCCGTTTCGGAGGAGTTGGCTGACTAACATTGTGACACGAGAATTTTATATATAAGACTAGCTGTCCCGGTGAACTTCGTGTCACCTTAAAACCTTCCCTGAACTTCTACGAATATTTTAAGACTAAAATCTGCCCAATCCGTTCAGCCATTTTCGAGTTTTAGCGCGACTAACACATTTGAAGATCCATTTTTATATATAAGAAGAAGAAGAAGACTAGCTGTCCTAGCAAACGTTGCTTTGCAATAATAATATATTATTTGCCATATTATTTTATTGAAGTGACTAAATAAGTATGTCACCATGGCAACGTCGATCGCTACCCGTCGCACAAACAATGGTCGCCGTCAGTCTCAGGTTGTAATAATATACTACTATTTATTCAACAAATGCACTTATCAATCTATACTTAATATTATAAAGCGGAAGAGTTTGTTAGTTACTTTGTTTGTTTGTTTGAACGCGCTAATCTCAGGAACTACTGGTCCGATTTGAAAAATTCTTACAGTGTTAGATAGCCCATTTATCGAGGAAGGCTATAGGCTATATTTTATCACGCTAAGACTAATAGGAGCGAAGAAATAGAGGAAATGTGGAAAAAACGGGGGAAAATTATTTGAAAGGGCTTATTTGAACGCGCTAATCTCAGGAAGTATTGGTCCGATTTGAAAAATTCTTTCAGTGATAGATAGCTCATTTATCAAGGAAGGATATGGGCTATATTTTATCGCGCTACATATAATAGGAGCGAAGAAATTGAGGAAAATGTGGAAAAAACGGGGGAAATTATATGAAAGGGCTTATTTGAACGCGCTCATCTCAGGAACTACTGGCCCGATTTGAAAAATTCTTTCAGTGGTATAGTGATAAATAGCCCATTTATCAATAAAGGCTATAGGCTATATTTTATTACGCTACAAGTAATAGGATCGAAGAAATAGAGGAAAATGTGAAAAAACGGCGGAAATTATATGAATGGGCTTATTTGAACGAACTAATACTACTAATCTCAGGAACTACTGGTATGATTTAAAAATTCTTTCATTTTTAAGTAGCCCATTTATCAAGAAAGGCTATACGCTATATTTTATTACGCTAAGATTAATAGGAGCGAAGAAATAGAGGAAAATGTGGAAAAAACGGGGGGGAAATTTTATTTGAAAGTATAGAATAAGAATATTCTTTCAGTGATAGATAGCTCATTTATCATGGAAGGCTATGGGCTATATTTTATCACGCTACATATAATAGGAGTGAAGAAATTGAGGAAAATGTGGAAAAAAACGGGGGAAATTATATGAAAGGGCTTATTTGAACGCGCTAATCTCAGGAACCACTGGCCCGATTTGAAAAATTCTTTCAGTGATATAGTGATAAATAGCCCATTTATCAATAAAGGCTATAGGCTATATTTTATTACGCTACAAGTAATAGGATCGAAGAAATAGAGGAAAATGTGAAAAAACGGGGGAAATTATATGAATGGGCTTATTTGAACGCGCTAATCTCAGGAATTTCTGGTCCGATTAAAAATTCTTTCAGTATTAGATAGCCCATTTATCAAGAAAGACTATAGGCTATATGTTATCACGCTAAGAATAACAAGAGTGAAAAAATAGAGGAAAACGGGGGAAATTATATGAAATTGCTTATTATCTTAACTACTGGAGCTATTTTATGTTATTTGGCAAACTTGAAGAAGAGACCACGTGAAGGGACATAGGCTATTTTTGCGGAAAAATGTACGGTTGTGTGAAATTTCTAAATTACGCGGGCGAAGCCGCGCGGAACAGCTAGTATATTATAAAGTACAGAGTAGCTGATTCTCAGACCGAATATGCATATAAAATTTGGTAATAATCAGTAAAGCCGTTTCGGAGGAGTTCGTGGACTAACATTGTGACACGAAAATTTTATATATATGATATGAGAAGAGATAAACATGAGATAAGTTTCTAATATTTAGGGCCTGTTTCACCGCTTCCTGATAAGGCTATCCACCACTTAACTTGACACATAGAGTATGGAGAATCTGTCAAATAAACCTATCGGGCACCTTATCGGTGAAACAGGCCCTAATTTTTTTTTCCAACGTTAGGAGAGGTAAAATCAGTGACCCAAGTTAGGTCATAAGGTTAACAGACCTATAAAGGTTATGAACCACTGCATTAAGCAAAACAATATTAATCTTTAGATAATATTAAAAATACAAATAAAGGGATAAAAAGTTTAACACCGGACATAATATCCTTTAATTGCTCAAGAAGTTTTGAGTTTCTGCAGGTTTTGCGATAATTTTCTTGTCCGGAGGTGACTTCTCCTAATTGAGTTTATTGCTGGGTCGACGGTCGTATCGTATCGGAGTTGTTGTAAGTATAACGTTACAGTTAAAGTACCTCTGTTTTTTGATACCTATTATTTTCTGAAACGTCGAATTTGTATAACAAACCAATTTGTTTCATATTATGTTTGGTCGTGTGTTTTTTTGCAAAAAGCTAACTGTTGTCCGTTTAATTAATCTTTAGTGTTTTATGTTATATTTAAGATAATATTATGTAATGAACGTACCTATGTGAGCAAAATAATATTATACAATTAAATATAATTATTCAATTCCATAATCTTTGTTTCATATTTATAATAATTATAAATGCGATAGTGTTTTTACTTATTTACACAAGCACAATATAAAATTATTTTGCATTTGGTATTAGTTACCTACATTATTAGTCAAACAAAGGAACTTCTGAAGCTCATGAACATATCCGTGCAGAAAGTAATTTCTAATTAGACGAAATCTCAATCCTTCGCCTTCACGCTTTCTTAATTTTCAAGCCTTTGTACACTTCTATTCAGTCCAATCTTCTGATAATTTCGAATTCCCTTTTGAGGAAATTTCAAAATGGCAATCAAAGTGTTACGGCCGTGCACACTGGGTGACATAGCAATCTTCGGCTTAAGGCTTCTCTCAGACTCCATAGATGGCAATTGGCTACACAAAACATCTATGAAACTCATATGTTTATATTATTTAAAAGAAAGTCGTGTTAGTTACACTATTTATAACTCAAGAACGGCTTTACCGATATGGCTGAAAATTGGTGAGGAGGTAGCTTAGAACCAGGAGACGGACATAGGATATTTTGTCCCGGAAAAACGTACGGTTACTGCACAATATATTTTTATGATTTGCGCGTAAACTATTCAATCGATTTTGACGAAATTTGGTATGGAGATACTTTGAATCTCGGGAAAGGACAAGGGATACTTTTGTTCCCGGAAAATGTACGGTTCCCGCACAATAAAACTTTTGTGATTTTCGCCTAAACTCTTCAATCTATTTTGATGAAATTTGGTATGGTGATACTTTGAATCTCGGGAAAGGACAAGGGATACTTTTAGTCCCAGAAAATTTTACGATTCCCGCGCAATAAACTTTTATGATTTTTCGCCTAAACTATTCAGTCTATTTTTATGAAATTTGGTATAGAGATACTTTGAGTCTCGGGAAAGGAATAGAGATACTTTTCGTCACGGAATATGTACGGTTCCTGCACAATAAAATTTTATGGTTTTCGCTTAAACTATTTAATCTATTTTGATGGGTATGGAGATACTAATTTTTATCTATTGTTTTCTTAATTATACCAATTCGAATTAAATAATCATCATTAAGACAGGACAACGTCTGTCGGGTCAGGTAGTGTTATAATATTATACAAGGTAAAACAAATCATAGTGATAATATTTTAGGACTTTTATGTGTCCCTTATAGAGTTCACTATGAAAGTAGCAGTGCTAAAAGAGCTAATTTTTATTTGTGATTTGTACGGGTAAGTGCCCGAACGTCATCAATTTTCCCATACAATCTGAACAAAGTAGTTCTTTCAGCGCTGCTACTTTTACAGCGAACTCTATACAGGGGACACAATATACACGCCCTAACGTATTAACACTTCGCTCGGTTACACCCTGTTTATACTATATTATATTTAACCTAATCCATGCTGTTGACTAGAATAACTTGAGCTATAATATAGTTATACTATGCTATATATATAAGAAGTCTACCGTTAGAAAACAGAATACGTTAACGTGCACATTACCTAGGTATTCTGCAAATTCGTGGATACCATCCGTTACAGTGTGAAAAAAAGCTTATATTCCCACTTTACCTAAAGTTGACTTTTACGAAGAAAGAGAATGCATCTCTTTCTTCCTAAAAACTTTGACTTAAGCTTGTGAACCTGAGACTGTTGTTGTTTTGGTTGGTTTTTTTCTAAGTAACATTTTATTTTAAATTTACTAATTTATTCCTTTGCTTAAGTCCAAAAAATTATATTATATTATTAATTTTATACAACTTTTATACAACAACGAATGTCAAACAAGAACTGTTTTATGTAATTTAATGAGAATAGAATAAACTTTTTGCAATTTAACTGACTCACCCCGATAATCTGCAGAATCCTTGTTAATCTGCAGTCTAACTGGTTTACGCACATTAACGGTAACAGATATACATGTAGAAAAGTATAGCTATATAGTATATACCTACAGTCATTTTAGTCATCAGATTCCTCGATCGAGATGACATATCAAGCTGAAATAACCATACCCTTTGAAGGCGAAACTTTTTTTAAAT
The DNA here is from genome assembly GCA_905333045.1 of Lysandra bellargus. Classification (NCBI taxonomy): domain Eukaryota; kingdom Metazoa; phylum Arthropoda; class Insecta; order Lepidoptera; family Lycaenidae; genus Lysandra; species Lysandra bellargus. The sequence continues at coordinate 175,609 of HG995327.1, forward strand.
CTTGTGTATACTACCCGCTATGTGCGAGTATTTTTTGTACGGTTCAAGCATTTATGTGCACTTTTGTTTAATAATTTTAAAGTTTATTTTCGATTGCGTTAATAAAATCCTCTCCGCTGCACTTTGTTCTGTCTGCGCCCATAAATTTCGTTGCAATGCATTGTGCGACGTTTAACTCTGTAATCCGTACGTGCAAATTAAGTTCTCACGTGTAGTATCTTTACCAAAACCGGTCTAGTAGTGGAAGTATTTTCTGTACAAACAAACTTAGATACTAAAATACACATACTTTGAAACCTTAAAAACCTACAAGTCAAAGCCTAATCGTATTTATATATCCCAACAACTTTCTTCTTGTTGAATTCAGAGTTACCTGCACTATTTACCTATTGCTCGTGCTTGTGAGCACTAGTGAATATTTATTTCACACTCAATTTAGCACATATTATTTCGTCGATCCTCACTCGAAGTGTATTTCGAGCTAGAGTGACTTCCCGGGGATCCTGTCGACGCGAGGTTTTCGATATCTTCATGTCTAAAACTTGATTCGATTTGTATTGTATACCTTGTGAGTGTTCTTCGTCCACATTTACGTCATCTATCTATATTATATATACTTACATAAAAATGAATCCATATTCGCGTGGTCACGACATCACGCGTAAACGGCTGAATCGATTTTGCTGAAATTTGGCATTGAGATACTTTGAGTCCCGAAGACGAACATAGGATATATTTTATCCCGGAAAATGTACGCTTACTGCAAAATGTACTTTAATGATTTGCGCGTAAACTATTCAATCGAATATCGATTTTGATGAATTTTGGTCCATACCAAAATCCTACGAATATAAAACTTATGATTTTCGCCTACACTATAAACTATTCAATCTGTTTTGGTGGAATTTGGTATGGAATATACTTTGAGTCACGGGAAAGGACAAAATATGATACTTTTTATCCTGGAAATATAGTATCTAATAATAAAATATAATCTTTTCATATAGGCTGGCTTTAAATAAAGATGCGTCATGTTTCTCTAATTAATATCAAGAAAACCTCATTTAGATGTTAAAAATAATAAGGTACTAAAAACGTACTCATTTATATAGTGACTCTCGTAGTTAGTAGTCCCAAAAGAGCTGGAAAAATGCTGTTCTCTCAATAGCGCATAACTCGTGAGCTGCATTTTTGCAGGCTTTTAATTTCACGGTTGAAATATTTAGAGGTTGGCCGGTAATTATTAATGGACCTAGAGCAGAGTGTGTCTAGAATTGACAGTACGTTTTCTAGAAATATTATACGAATAATAGAGAATGTAGGAACTGCACTGCGATATAGGTATTTTTAAAAGCTCTAGGGGCCTGTTTCACCACTTCCTGATAATGTGCCGGATAGGCTATCCACAACTGATTTGACAGATTCTCCATACTTTATCTGTCAAGTTAAGTTATGGATAGACTATCCGGCACTTATCAGGGAGAAGTGAAACAGGCCTTAAGTAAAATATATTGTGATGTTAAATACTTTTTATCACGCTTTTATAAGCTTAATTGGGCTGTATGTATGTAACGGAATCTTTGATCGCGATTTTTACCTATCAGCTCCAGTAGTCTAATTAATTTGAAACTTTGCAGAGCCAATGAAAATGCAATAATTCTTATTGGTTAATTTTTTAAAGCGAGTTCTTTTAGTTTTTTTTTTTTTTTAACTGTTATATTATTTCTGAATATTTAATAGTCTACTATCTAACATATTTTCCTTAAGGGAATACGTTAATTACCAATTTATATTAAACGAGATATTCCGCGCGGCTTCGCCCACGTAATTTAGAAATTTCACGGAAACCGTACATTTTTCTGAAAAAATAGCCTATGTCCATTCACGTAGTCTATTCTTCATGTGTGCCAAATAAAATAAAAATTGCTCCCGTAGTTATTATAATAATAAGCATTTTTAAATAATTTCCCCCGTTTTTTACACATTTTCCTCTATTTCTTCAAACCCATTAATCTTAGCATGATAAAATATAGCCTAAAGCCTTTGTACATTACGCACCTAGGGCAGGAAAATAAGAAATGTCTCAAACATGTGATCTGACGCTTTTTTATTTACTGCCCATGGTGCGTATTATTTTCTCATCGACGGAGGCAGAAAACGGCAACATCGGTAAGCGCAGCGGGAAGAATATTGACGCTTTCCGCCCGGAGGTGAGAAAATAATTTTTAACTCGTTAAAAAAGTATATTTGAAAGATGATAACAGCAAAAATATAGGGTATTCACTACCACAATACCAAATCAAGGGTTATAAATTTTCGTATCAATAGACCATTATGCATAAATGTTTCTTGGATATAATGTTAAAGTCATTACCGCTTAAGCACTTCCATTGTGGAGGATTCCTTTGTGACCGCATCCTACCTCCCCCTCCCTCTGTCATAAGCCCGTAACCCCCCGATCTCACCCATGTCATCCGTGACAATCTAATTAATGGCCTTATAGTAAATTTTATAAGGGTTAAATCGGTGAAAATGTATAGATAATTTGAAATTTGTTTTTGTTATATTTTTATTGTAATTTTCGAAAAGATATCAATTTTATACTGACACAAAATACAGTATATTGTGTAGAATAAGTACATATTTGTATGTTGAGCGTTTTTGCCACGACAGACGTGAAAATTAACGTTCTATTAAAATCATAAAGCACACTACTTACTTACGATATTAGATGGTCGGATGGACGGTTTGTTCTTGGAATAACGCTTCACTTACAGAACCTATTAGATTAGAAGAAAACGAACAGAACCGTCTCATAATATCAGGCAACATCTACGAAAATGCAATCTACAACATTGTCTTAGTTTAATGAACAAAACCATCCACTAGTCAGCTTGCATAATACCGTCCTCGATTGCTCATTTCTTGCCCTAAGCCCCGAAAACAGCAGCGTAAAGCCCCATTTACATAACAAGGGGGAAATATAGGTCTTGTCATACTGACGAGCAGTTATGAGGACCCTGTAATGACAATTAACAATAGTTCTACTTTAGATCCAAGGACGTACAACAGAACGGTTTTGAACGTATGACATGTATGGGCGTATGTATTTTCGAATACCAGTATAATAAACTATAGTTTATACACTATATGTTTCCGTCACGAATTTCGAAGCAACAAATGCTTAGAAATTTGCTTACGCTCTCTGATCGTAAATTTTTCGGGCTTAATTTACTGTTATTATACACTTTCCCGGGTTCTATTATGCACTTATCTCAAAATAAAATTGCATCGAAATCTGTGAAGAAGGTAGTAGAAATATACGTAATTGTATTTTTAAAATACTTTATACATATTGTATTATTTTAGTTATTAATACACACCGTTTCTGTTTTGTTATTTCACTACAACGTTTTTATTTTCTATTCTAACATTAGAGTCAAGCAAGAGGTCACTAAGCGCTTAGAGCCTTATGTTTGTGCTATTTTTCACGTTTCTACATTTTAATTGGTTCATGGCCGTTGGAAATGTGTTTAAGTAAACAGGAGTATAATAAATCTTTTTCGCTTTTAAAATGCAACGATATTATACTTTGGTTCCGCAGAAAACGACGCTTTAAATGATTACGATGCATCTGGAATGCTTTATCTATCTTTTTTTTTCGACTGGGGTTGCCAGGAGTCAGACTTAGCCCGGCGATTTGATTTCGTGTCTAGCCAAAATTAAATGGAGTCTGGCTTTTGTAATATTCTTAATTAATAATTATTATCTAAATCTATAATTTTACATGAAAATCTTAAAAATGTTACAGAATTTTACGTTCTAGACTCTAGTAAACAGAGTAAGTACTAATCATATTATGTACGTAATCGTATGTTCTCAAATGTAATGGCCGGTTTTATTTACATATTTCAATCCAGCGCGTTTTTTTTTGCAAAATTGAAAATTCCAGTGGCCGTTTACATATTTATTTAAATAGTAATCGGCAAGTACTAATCCATGACCAGATTGGAATAATGTAAACCGGCTATAATGTTCGGCATTTTATACAATTGTCTGGGTTTAGCTGCTGGTTTGTCCAGCTACTAGATTTTGACCTGGCAACATAATATTATTATAGTGAGCTGTAAATTTTTTCCCTGTCTATAAGGGTCAATTCAGACCGCAACGCGACGAGGCAAGGCGAGGCGCGGTGTGGCATAAAATAAAAACTAAAGTAAGTTTTAGTTCCAAATTAAAATTGAAGAACTAACCAATTATACAAATTATTAAAGACTAAAATTTAATTACTAGACCAGAACTATAAATTTATACACTTCAGGCATGTTGTTGGGCTGCCTGTTTTAATTTTGAATGGCTAATTTAAAAGACCAACACCTCATCACGTTACAATATGAACTGACCTGGCTGACTGAATGCTGTAACTGCAACAGGGAATATTACGCAAAGATCGGAGCAAAATACAGTAAATTTTGGTCCGATCAATCAATGAGACAATTGCACTCGTCATATCAGAATATTGACAGAAACGTCAAACGTCGACCAAGCCTTTTTGTTTACTGTATGCTGGTGCTGCCTCTAGCGTGATAATAATGCAGTAATTTATTCCATTAAATACCACGAAGTGCGCTGTTAACATAACAATTTTATAATATACGGAATAACACTCTTTTCATAATAATATGCCCGTAATATTAAACCAAATACTTATTTCACATTTCAATCACAATTCGAATTCGTCAATTGAAATCGAGCTTTGTAATGACAGATTATCCGCTTTATTCACCGATTAATTATTTAGCTGGAAATAATATTTTAAATGTAAAAACCATTATTCAAACAAATTGGGAACTATGAGTATCATAATCATATTTTAGAGGCACAATCTTATTGTTTTAATATGTCTACCCATTTACAGAGTGTAACAAAAATAAGCACAATAGATTGTGTAGAACGAGGGATATAACGCACTGTGAAAGTAGTCAGCGTTGAAAGAGCACTTTTTTGTGTTATAAAAAATTATATTTCTGAAAGACAAATTAATGTTTAACCTTTGTAGTGATAGTTATCTTTTATAAAGTGATCCTGATATGTGTTGTAATTTTATTGGATTCATCAAATTTTGTAATCTTTATAGTTTGATATAAAATTATAATTATTGTGCTTGTGGTCGCTGATAACCTTGTCGTTCTGAACGACCTTAAATACATTGAAAAAAAATTGTAGGAAAGGTCGAGAGGAATAATTGTACTTATTTGAAACATTTATTGAGAGATTAAATAAGTAACGTGGTGTTGTTAATTTTTAAAATACCGATTCAAAATAAACTTTATTTACTAATCACTAGAATAAAGAAACTATGGAAATCGCTTTCCAATAAGCATCGAGTTTGCTCGTCTCCCGTATCATGTATTTGTCGCAGTCATCTGGTTGAATTTGCTATTTGATTGAATGACTAGTGAATTCAATTTAATTTAATGACTATACACACTGTAACATTTAACGTCTAAACTAAAGGCCAACTCGTCAAGTCTTTAACTTCATATTAAATGATTTCATTCGATGAATTCCCTAGTTATCTAGTTGATAGACTGCAGATTATCTGGGTGCGTCAGTTAAAGTGCAAATACTTTATTGTATTCTCATTAAATTACATAAAACAGGTGCTTGTTTGAATAAACATGTTATTTAGATGTAAAGAATTATTTAACATAGTTTTTAGACATAAACAAAGCAATAAATTATTAAATTTTAAGTAAAATGTTACTCCACTAATAAAATATAACAGATAGTATCAACTAGAAAAAAAAAACATATCAAAACAACAACAATCTTAGGTTGAAAAGCTCAAGTAAAAGTTTTTAGGACTTTTACGAAGGAAGAGTATACAAATAACTATGTAAAGTGCGATTATAAGCTATTTTTACTTAAAAATTTCTCACTTTAACGGATGGTATCAGGGAATCTGCAGATTACCTAGGTAATGTGCACCTTAACGTATTCCGCATTCTGACGGTAACATATCCACTACATAGGTAATGCAAGATTTATTTTGAATCAGTTATCAGGCCAATAATGCGTCTCAGTGAAAACATATTCCAAGTTTCTGTGGCAGACAGCGTGTATGATAGTGATGTCAACTTCTACCGCGACATGTATCTCAGGAGATACTTTACCTTCGAGAACAACTTTCAATTATTATCATTCATGTGTGCATTTGTAGACAATTTCCGTTGCCAACAAAGTTGAATCCATTTGTGTCTTCCGAATATATTTTTTAAAACGTTGATATTATTGAATGAATGATAGTTATTGAATGTCAACTCTATCATATATCTACGTAAAAAATGGTTTATCTTAAAACTCATATTTTACATTTAAAGTACTTCAGCTTTGACCGAAAAAAATTTTTGAGTTTCTAAAAATGTATGAAAGGTACTTTACTTTTAAACATTGCTTAATTTTAATCTCAAATATTTAAAACAAAAAATTGAACTCGACCACATTCAAAAACGTGGCAATGATTTTAACTTTATTGCGCGTTAGCATAGCCCAAATTTAAAATGGAACAAAATTAAAATTATTCCTATTAAGGCGCTATATTGAAAGTAATTTTACCGCAAGGGCAATTTTATACTTAATTTGTATGACTATAGAGTCGTGAATACGCTGCGGCCAGAAGCTATCGGCTCGCTCGGAAAACATGCGAAAAAACGTAATTATAATCATTTAAAAAATAACTAGAAGCATTTAAGCAAAATGCTTCTATACGATTTTGAGTTGCAAAGGTGTCTATCAATTAGACCAATTTCCTATAGTACATCAATTTTCGTTTAAAAATAATGTTCAAATTTCGTATTTTTAAGAGGTAATTTCGAAAATTAAATGTATCGAGGCAAAATACATTAATCGTGTTTCTAGTTCTTCTCAAACCTAGATAAGGTTATGAAGATATGTACATCTCATTACCAGATTTGTAACATTTCTGAGGGTCCTATAGTATTACGTCAAAAAGGACAGTTTTTTCATTATAGCGCCTTAACTTCTTATTGCGCGGTAGCATAGTCTATTGAGCTTAAGTTAGGTATATTGAGACCAAAATAAGTAAAAGCAGAGTAGAAGTTAATTGAAGACGTAAGTGGATGAAGTGGATAACTAACATTTTATAACATAAGGACAATTATTACTAATTATTCCCCTAATAATTTGAACAAACCTTGTAACTTACATAATTCATCATCTGGCTAATAAACCTGGCTATACATAAAATCAGTCCTAAAGCTTCCGTTTATGCAAAAAAAAACACCAAATTTTTTTTTAGTTACCCACTTTATTCCCTTACGTCTTCAATAATTTGTATTAAGTACCATAAAATGAGACCATAGGTGTGTAGGCTGGTTACCTGATTTTTTTGTCAAGAAAGATGATTGCATGCGTCCGATGGGCAATGGGCATGTAAAATGTCGGTCATAATATTATGCCTAAGTCTCTCTCCAGTCATGACGGTCGTCCACCCAAGTTAGGAGAGTAAAGGAAGAGATAGCTTACTTAACTACTTACTACTCAGTACTCACACGTTCGGGCACTATAATATCATATCTCCGTAGCTGGCCTGGTTTTAATGTAAGCAGCTAATGGCGACTGTAACAAAACCGGTGTACTCGTAGAAGACAATATTAGGTGTAGCATAAAATAAAAATAAACAACTTAATGCGGGAGTTAAAAATATAAAATTCACATAAATTTGACCCGCGACCGCGGTATCTGCCGAGATGTAAAGATTGCGGGCGGAATTTATGTATTTCACTTATTCTGAGATTCAAATGCACTTTGGAGATATGAAAGAAAGTCTAAAATGAAATATTATAGCTTCATCCTCTTCTTTTGTGTCATATAAAAGGCAAAAGTTAAGGTTTGTGTGATTGTGGATTCCGTAGTTTACATTCAGGATATCATGTTGTGTTTTGTAAGCTATAAAGCCAATTTATTAGACATTTAAAAGATAAACAAAAAAGTTTTGAGGTTGTAAGTCAAAGCTGCTTAAATATTTATAAAGAAAATATAATAATAAAATAATATACAATAAATCTCAAACCAATCATAAAAGTATTAAAAAGTCTTCGCAAACGAAATATTACACTGGATGTCCTAAATAAAATGTTAATTGAAGCATAATCTTCCGTCATAATTTGAATATGTCAGAATCGAATGTAACGTTCCCGTATAATTTTAATCAACGTAATGATGGGTAAACTTTCCCTGGAGCATCAAAAATCACGTGCGGCTTACGTAATTGAGCACCTAATCGTCCCTAAAAGGAAAACTCATCTTCTCATGTAAAAAGGTATCATTAAAAATTTTCTCGGCGAGAAAAGGTAACCTCTGTTGAAAAATCTACCGCATAATACGATGTATTCGTGGTGAGTAATTTTATTTTTAACAAGAATAGTGGTTATTTGCGCTTTGCTCACTACACTTGCAGCGTCCGTTTGGAAGGGGTGTGTTCCAGGAACTCCACATGAGGAAAACAATATTAAAGTCCCCACACACTGGAAGGCCAATCGATCCAGTCACACATGTCGCAGACTGACCTGACCGACTTATGCCCACATACGGCAATGCACAAAACGAGTTCAGTCAGGATAGCCTGCGATCAGTCCGATCGGCCTTGCCGTATATTAAGGCCTTATGGGCCCTAAAGTGGGCGTCGTTTTAACCATAAAATATCATGGTTGCACCAAATTACTTTAACTATAACTGTAAATTTAACTATAACTACAGTGCAATATGTAAAATCTTTGGTTAAGGACGCCATATTTAACGATAACCATAACCGCTCAAACACCGAATTTTTTTTCTGCGGTCATTTCGCTTTTATTGCGAGTAATAATATGTTAGTAGAATTTTCGTGCCATATAGTTTTTTGCCAAGTAATGGATTCTGGGTTCCGAATATGCCATATGGATTTCCGGCATACGTGTGGCCAGCTTTAGGTAAAATCGTGTCGAAGGCTTGATAGAGTAATTCATTAAACTCTTTTGCCGACTTAGTTCTCTAACAATTGCGAGACTCGATCGACGTTTTAATTAAAACTAAAACCTCTACATTGTATTTGTGAAAAATGTTACGAGTTTTCAACAATTTCAATGCAATTGTTTCCGACTCGTACCGAATTACTTTCTACTGTAATAAAACTCCGGAATGGATATCTAAGAAGACGATTCTTCAATGTTGAATACGTGATTGAGATTAAATTTTCTAGAGCAAGGATTAAAAATCGAATGAACCAAAGTGATAACAAGCTAATAAATGTTTTGATTTATTTATTTTATATTCAACGTACTGGATTGATATAAGACGCCGGTAACTCCTCGGAGGATCAAAGAAGGAACTGATGTACTTTAAATAGAATCATGGCACTGGAATAAAATGTAATGAATTTTAGCCAGATTAACAAAAGCTAGTAGTTGTAAAGTTTTGACCTACTCTGCTTGTTTCGTATTGGCAGGTTCCGAGCTACAGCATAACCAATTTAGTTAAAACGCTGGGAGTAATGCGTCCTACATACCAGCTGTCCGTCTATTATGGTATTCAGGCCTAATGCAAATGAAATATTGTTTGAATGCTATGCTTATCAAAACTGTTACTATGTTTTTGATAATATTTTACAAACTTGTAGTATGAAGCGGCTACCTCGCGCGGTTTCGTCTGAACATTTAACATAATATCTAAATATAGACTTCCTTCCCCTTAATTAACTCTATCAATTAAAAAGGTGCATTAAAATCTGTCGCGTAGTTTTAAAAATCTAAGCATATAATTTGGGGCAGATGGAGAAAAGCGACTTTATTTTATGATAATTGATATTGTAATTTGTAATGAAGTCTCACACAAGTATTCACACCATAGAAAACTGCATTGAGGAGCATGATCTTTCTAATGTGAGTCATTAAAAATGTTAACAATTTTCATACTTATTTGTAATTGATAGCAATGTATTTTTTTAGGCTTTACCAATAATTGAGCAACAGATTACATATTGGTGACAAACATAAAAGGTGCTGGTGATGCAGTAACTAAAATAATCTATATCTATAAAGTGTTTCTGTCTGTCTGCCTGTTACCTATTCACGCCCAAAGCGATGAACCGATTTTGCTGAAATTTGGTATACATATACTTAGATACTTTGAGTCTCGAGTAAGGACGTAGGATACATTTTACCCCAGAAAAATGTACGGATCCTGCACTTTAAATGAATTTTGGCGTCATCTAGTCTATGATAAAACATCCTAATATGATTCCCTAACCTATTACAAAATTTTCATCATAAAAAGTATCAATTTCATTTCTTCTGTAAAAAACAAGCACGCGTTTACTTCGCAAACTTCAGGCCATAAGCAAAATTTGTTACACTAAATCATTATGAGTTTATCGGGCTCCCAATTTCGGGTTCCAGCTGAGCATTTATGAAAATCGGATTTGTAAGCGGCCGACACAACAGGATGTCGGACCAAATTGCTTATCGGACCTCACGACCGCGCGGACTCGTCCGCCATAAATTCCAGATGCCACCAAATTTGTTTACACATTGACGCATTTTTGGGGACGGAAAAGCCAAAAATAACTAATTATTGGATAGTATTCTTAACTTTTAGGGATAATTCAGACCGCAACGTGACGAGGCAAGGCGAGGCGCGGCGCGGCATAAATTTCTATGGATTTGACAGATTTCAATTGCGTGAGACGTCTCGCGAATCTGTCAAATCGATGTAAATTTAGAAATATATCTATAGTCCATTGAAACGTTACATTTGCTTTGCATTTATTAGAGGACGCAATTTTATTTTTGGGATATGTTGGAGGGGTCAATAGAAGCTTAACCTCAAGTTTGTGGGGTCGCCGCTCTTGTCCCCCGGCCGCCATCTTGAAAAAAGGGGTGACAACACTATTTTCATGATATCTCGGAAACTATAAGTCTTAAAAAAAATTTTAGAACATCATTTGTTGCAAATTATTTTGCCTACAAATATGTTTCTATAATTTTTTACCCTAAATTAAACATTTAAAAAGTTATAAGCAAAAAAGTGATAAGAATTTTTAAAATGTTTATTATCGAGGGATAATTTTACTTTGTTTCATACATTTTACAAAAAAAAATACCTTCGACCAACCTTGTAGAATTATTCTTTTGAGAAAAAGATCCCTCGATCTCACCCCATCTCATGAAATTAATTTTCTGCAGATACAAAAAAAAAGACTGTGAAACTATGTGTGGCTGCAGAAAAGCAGACCTAAAATGCTTTACAGTATAGTAGGTATGTGCAGATGTGCAGACTAGTATAGTAGGCATACTATAATATAGTATGCATATAATATATTTGTAGTATAGTAGGCATTACTGAAGACTGTGGCTGCAGAAAAGCAGGCCTGAAATGCTTTACAGAATAGTAGGCATACTGTAGAGCATTTTAGGCCTGCTTTTATGCAGCCACACATGCTTTTACAGTTTCCTTTGCATTGATTGGGGGATTTTTTCTTAAAAGATCATCTACAAGGTTGGTCTAAGGTATTTTTTTTGTAAAATGTATTAAACAAAGTTATAGAACTATAATAAACCTTTTAAAAATTTTTATCACTTTATTGCTTATAACTTTAAATTTTTTAATTTAGGATAAAAAGTTATAGAAACGTATTTGTAGGCAAAATAATTTGCAACAAATTATGCTCTTTCAAATTTTTTGTAAGACTTATAGTTTCCGGGATATCACGAAAATACTGTTGTCACCCCTTTTTTCAAGATGGCGGCCGGGGGACGAGAAGAGCGGCGACCCCACAAACTTGAGGTTAAGCTTTTATTGACTCCACCAACATATCCCAAAAATAAAATTGCGTCCTCTCATAAATGCAATATTCGGTCCTAAAATTGTAACATTTCAATGGACTACTACGCGTCGCGTTGCGGTCTGAAATTGGTCTGAATCAACACTTAAGTACCCCACAAATGATTAAATTTGTTTGACAAACATGTTTAATGTAATTTACGTTTTCGTCAAACAGCAGCGCAGACGATCAAACGTGCATTAAACAAGTTTGTCAAACAATTAGCTGGAATCGGTTTGAGATCATGAGATTTTGTTTGACAAACGCAGCTGAACACGTTCAAACACGTTTGTCAAACGCTACGCAAATCCAAATTTTCTTCAAACAGGTCAAACACGTAGTTTGTTTGACAAACGCTTCAAACAAAGCTGTAGACTATCCAAACTGTTTGACAAACACGTAAGAGAGAGCGCACATCTGAGACACGACTGTAGTTAGACAATCTTGTTTCACATAGACAAGTCAGTCTAGCTACAGCCTAAAGACAGTTGTGTCTATCACGTGGCGCACACCAAGTCAAGACTGTTTTGACTACGATGACGCAATGCATACAATTGTATATTAATAATCAGTAGAGAACGCTCGGACAGAGTAGACAGAATTATAGAGTATACCGACTTAGAAATTAGAACTGATGTTGAAATTTTTAAATTTGGCGTATTATGACAAAAATCACTACGGTTGTTAACTTTTTACTAGGAACTTAAAACTATGACATATTACAGGCATTAGGGTTTCCTTTTACTGCATTTCTCTGGGATGTTAAACATGTTAAACACGTTAAGAACGGGATGTGAAACACGTTAATTTAAAATAATTTATGTTTGCAACTTAGGTATTACAAAAAACAAGTTGCATATTAATAAAATTAAAACCAACTTCAAAACTACTGAACCAATTTTGATGAAACTTACTTAAACTAAATTGAACAATACCTAGCACAACAAAACAAAAAAAAGAATTACTTAAATCGGACTCGCAGCTCGGAAGATACGTGAACACAAACATAAAAACATACAACATACACTTTTAAAAGTTCGTACTTTTGTTCAAATATAGTCATAATATACGAAAAATAGGCAGTTCTAGGAATATTTTACATACATAATGGCTCAAATTGAAATCTTTTTTTTTAAATTGGTTAAAAAGCACAAAAAATGTTGTATTACGTTACTGAAAAATATATTTTGCGTCTATTGCAAGCAGTTCTGAGAGATTTTATAGATATAGATAGAAAAGTTCTCATTCGGATAAAAATAAAGCTTCAAAAATAAACGGGAAAGATAGTACTTGGATCGCTGGACGTGTTTCTCTTTTTTTGTCGTATTATTGTTTATGTTTTGGCAGAATAAATGTGATTAAAATTGTCAGAATCTAATTTTGAAATCTATAAGTAGGTATTTAAAAATAAATTATATCAGCCAGCACGAGGCACATTCCATTCATAATCTTAGTGAGACCCGACGAATTTTAAAAATACATAATTATATTGAAACCTGTCCATCTCTTGAATTGAACTTAAAATAACATTAACAAAAAATTGCAGTTGAACTACTGGTAGTTATGTATATTGTGGCTAGACAGTTTTGTCGTAGATGTGCGCGCTCGCATACACTTCAAAGGGAAGCCGACTGTCGTTAGTCAGACTTGTCGCGGGGCGCATTAGACAACTTTGTCTAATAGACGTTTTGTCTCAAATGTGCGCATCTAGTGCGTTTTATTAAGCGATAGTCTGTCTTAAGACAGTCGTGTCTCAGGTGTGCGGTAGCTCTTAAATTTGACAAAACTTTACTGTAACAGGCTGGATTTATGTCACCGGTTACACGGTCAAATTTTCATCAATCTGGTGTCAATCTGATTGATGGAATATTGATGCAGATTATAAAAAGTTCATATTAAAAATATGACCAATCCATCAATCTGTGGGTTAGAACGATCAAATTTTCGTCAATCCATACCGGATTGATGGATCAGATTGATGAAAATTTGACCGTGTAACCGGCGTATATAAGCGTCCGCGCGAACGAGCAAGGATCGCGGACGCGCTGTCATTTACGTAGAATTGCTTGTGATCTCGCGGTATAGCCGCCAAAAGGCGCGGAAGCATAATATATAAATCGAGTCTGAGCTAGTGCTTTACTTATTAAAGCACTAGCTAAGGCGCGAATCAAAAATTTGTAAAAATACCTTCTGAACCATACTTTAATAGCTATAAACTTATTTAATTTACTCTTTAATAAAACTTTGCATGTCGCAAGGCAAAATGTACGAGCCTATGGAAAATACTATAACATCTAATTATTAATGTATATATAACCTACATTATAAGCAAATAAACTATCTATCTATCTCAACAAATCAAATTTAAAAGGATTGAAGTAAAAAACTATTCTTAAATTGGAATAAGTGGAGTGTAGTTTTTGCATTCAGTTGGAGGTAGCTTTTGACCCAAACTGACTTTGGGACAAATACGGTAAAAAGTTTTAAGCGATTTAGTGCTCCCACTGTTCTCAAAGTTCAAAGTTAAGTGATATGTTCGAATTTATTGCCACTTTCCGTCCCTATAATTTATTTTGTTTTTAACAACACCCATATTGGACATTTATCCCTGTGTTTAAATGTTATTTTATATTTTGATTGTTACATTTCAAAATAATGACTACTATTATAACGATAAAGCGTGAAAAATTACGCGTGAACTCCTGCTTAGTCTAATTTGGACTAAATCCTTATTCGTTACTATCCGGAATATGTAACAAAAGGAGGTGATAATACTTTAGGGGCTGTATATTAATCCCGTAAAGAGCTCAAGGAGTAATTTTCAAATAAATTTTTGTAAGGGCGAAATCATGACGCTAGGTAGATATAGAAGTAGAAATAGAAATCACAAAAAAAAAAACTTGTCCAGCACTGCTACTTTCACAGTAAACTATACTATAGTAAAACACAATGTAATAAGGGACACATACTCAGTACTCACCCTAAAGTATTATCACACTAGATGACGCCCGCAACTCCGTTGCGCCAAAACTCGTTTATCGCGTGGGAACCGTACCTTTTTCAGGGATAAAAAGTATCGTATGTCCTTTCACGGGACTCAAGGTATCTCTATGCCAAATTTCAGCAAAATCGGTTTAGCGGTTAGGGCGTGAAGAGGTAACAGACAGACAGACAGACACACTTTCGCATTTATAATATTAGTAATAATAATAATAATAATAATAATAATATCTATGGACGCTTCACACCACGTCAGTCTGGCCCCGTGTTAAGTACCTGAAGGACTTGTGTTACAGGTACCAGACAACGGAAATATATTTAATACTTTTATACTTTACACATATTTAAGATTTTTATTATATGATACACATATTTAATATACATCCATGACCCAGGAACTTCATAAACTTTTTGTTCCGTCGGCGGGACTCGAACCCGCGACCTCCAGCTTGAGTTCAACGCGCTCACCACTGCGCCACGGAGGTCGTCAGTATGGATATGGATATGGATATGGATATGGATTGTTTTATTACACCCTTTAGTAACAATATTACGATTTTAAGTAACGGAAACATCGAAAAGTGTTATAAATATATAAAATATTTGAAAAAAATGTCTATTTTAAGTTTTAACATTAAAATGTTGATTTTATGGAATTTCTAGTAATATTTAAAATTATTCGTCAAAATTATTTTGAATTAAGCCTTTGAACTCTTTGTGAAACTTAGAATCGTGGTATAATTTAAATTAAAGAGAAATGTTAAATTTAAATTGTAAAATACATCAAACAAATTACCACTCGGTACGCAAGTCTGAACAGTAAGCCGACTCTGGAGTTTTATGAACAGGCGAATATATATTTCCAATTTTGAATCGAAATTGAATAAAACTTTGCAATGTTATAAAATGTAAAAAGCTCTTGAAAAAACTATTGATGGAAGACCCTTAAGACTCTCGAATCACTTTGTAAAAGTACTAGGTATATATTTTGTATTTCTCTTTGAAATAATTGATTTAATATAATGTTATACGGTAGGTATATTATGCTATACGATAGGTAGTAAATGTTTAGTCAGCATTTTACCTTTATTCAATGGCGGGGCAAGACCAAAATTTGATGGGGGCAAGATAATAATATATTTTGCGAGGCCCCCTGATGGATGACGTAAGGAGACGGATTTTGTTGAGAGAAAGAATTTTTGGATACTCAAACTAGTAATACCTTATAGTCGGGACATTTTAATAGGCCACATTTGACAGTTAATCAAAATTGTACCAGGTAACCTTATAGCGACGTACATAAAAAATAAATATTTTCGTTTTGTTATAACTGCACAATTGACTAACTTTTTTCAATGACGATTACATATTTATTGTAAATATGACCAATGCGAATTATTTAACGATTTGCTTTTACTGATAAACAATTCTAAACGTAATAAACAAATTCTGATCTTAATAATTGCACGTCGTTACAATGTTACGTTAGCTGACCTTTTTTCTTTTTAAACTCTAGGGAAGTTACCCTAAAAATTTGAAGCGAATAAATAGTATCGATGCATTGATTACTTGTAACGAAATATCCCCATAAATTAATAACCACGTTGTGAAAAGTAACACATATTTATGTGAAATGAATAATGATAATACTACATTTAACAGTTTTTATAATTCAAGCGAATAAATGCATTTTTTTTTTTTGTAAATCATGTACTTGTCTTATTTTGCTGCTTGAATTTGCAAAAGAAAAAGTAATAATGGGACAGGAGTTTGTTTAAAACGTATAAAATTTAAATATTTTATTTCAAGTCCGTATCGATTTATTCGTTTTGGTCGATGTTTTTACGCAGCTCACCTCACTATGGAGATTAATCTGACAGATGTCAAATGTGGCCTATTAAAATGCCCCGACTGTAAAAATATCCTCGCTGTCCGCGAGGCCGTGGGCCCACCGCCCACGTCACTCGCGCTTTACGCCGCCTCTGCCTTTGTTTAATAAACGTTACATATCTACTGGCCTAGGTACTAGGCAGGTACTTTGCCTGAGAAGATCACCGGCTTGAAATACTATTGAAGCAAATAAAATATGTTCAATGAAAAGAAAAGGTACCGTACCTATATTATTTCAAAAATCAAAATATTTATTTCTAAATAGGTCAACAAAGTTAACACTTTTAGAACGTCGAGTCTACATGAGGCCTACCACCGGTTCGGGAACTAACTCGGCGAGAAGAACCGGCGTAAGAAACTCGCACGGGGCCACCTTTTACCCTCAGACCAATAAAAAAAGATAGACAGAGCCATCCATGCTACACGGTGAGGCAGGCAATAGGAAGCCGATACGGCCATAGGAAGCCGGCCGCCCGCCATTCCGGTTTCAACGATTGACGGCGCATGTCGTTTTCATCTGTGTCAAGAAATATCAAAATATGCCATCCTGCATCGTTAAATGGTGCAAAAACAATTCTTGTGCTCAAAAGAAACCTTGTGGGATTACGTTTCACAAGTAATTAGTTGAATATTTATGTATTACCACCGAAATAACGAATTTAATTTATTAGTTTTAAAAATTGTCTCGGGAGTCTCGGAACATAGAACCTCAACCAGTGCTGCATGCTGGTCGTAAGATATTTTTCCCCATAATAGGGGAAAAATATTATTACGTGCTGTATTATCCTGACAAATGTTTTTTTTTAACCTAAAATTCGTTATTCATTTAAAATCTATTAATATAAATAAAACTGGAGTGTCTGTTTGTAGTATTGAAAGATTTTTTACTATTTGCGTATTAATCTGTATACGATACATACTGCATACACCAAACAACTTTCTTTACAATTTTTGTCTGTATGTATGTATGTCTGTCTGTCTGTCTGTCTGTTCTTAGTTGAAATACATAATTTATTAGATATAGATATTTAAGTAAGTACTTATTTACTTTTTTCAGCAATTACTAATGAATGATGATTAACAATCTAGTTTGATAGCAACTTTTGTAGTCATTACTTAGTAGTTTAATAAGACTGCAACAGGATGGGAGTTTGACAATCTGAAACCCTAAGTTGACAACATTATTTTTTTGCACACAAGCGCACGCCTAACGTATTTATGCTAGGCGTGACGCACACATTGATCGACAGCGACTTCACGCCATTATCTGTAAATACTCCGTCTTTCTTTTTTTATTGGTCTGAGCTTTTACCAAAAAAGGTAGAAAATAACAATGATAGCTTAAACTAATTTACACTAAGTATATAAGTAAAGTAAGTAAAAATAAATAAAATATTAGTAAGATTTGAAAGCGTAACTGATTTCTTGGAATGGTAATCACAATGCTTGGCGTGAATAATAATGTAGAAAATGCTTATCGAACTTAAAAGCTACTCAACGAATTGAGAATCTTTTTAAAAGAGTTCATTTGTCTGTTCTGACCTAGATGAGGTGATTTGACTGTGAGTAAATTACTAGTTTAAATGATGACTCTAAAATATTATAGTACCAGATGTTGCCCGCAATCCTATTGCGCAAAAACATTGCGCAAGAACCGTACATTTTTCCGGGATATAAAATATTAATAATTAATTAAAAATATATTAATTTCAGCAAAATTGATTCAATCCTTTGGGCATGAAGCATTTGTAATATTTACTTTAAATTAAGCTAAATAGGGTATCTACTATCTATAAAAAATTCCTTGTTATAACAAGGAATTTTTTGGAAGGAAAAAAAGCGTTGTTGATTTTGTTATAACAAAATCAACAACGCTTTTTTTTCGCCTTGCAAAACAATGATTTAGGATAATCTATAAGGCCTCAATTAAACCTACATAAAATCGACTTTAACGTAACAAATAGTAAAAATTATAGATATTGTAAATCACATTGACTCTACAACATTTAATAGCTTAGATTTTAGAACAGTGAAAAAATTTAAGAATTCTCTTGTTCAAGCCGTTCGCGACCAAAATTGTTCACTTAGCAATTCCTCTGGAAAGTAAGCCACGATAACTAACTAGTTAAGGGATGTATGTTCCTATTTAAGGGGGTGCCCAACCCAAAAAATCAAACATCGTCCTTCTTTCTTCACACTCACGCCTGTCTTTCATATGCCAGGTGAAAAAGGACGACGAGGAATCATCGC
Source organism: Lysandra bellargus (assembly GCA_905333045.1). Taxonomy (NCBI): domain Eukaryota; kingdom Metazoa; phylum Arthropoda; class Insecta; order Lepidoptera; family Lycaenidae; genus Lysandra; species Lysandra bellargus. Next base: position 194,630 of record HG995327.1, read on the forward strand.
CAAGTTAGCGGGCAGTTATAGGTATTATTTTTTTAACAGGATATCTATTAAGTTTAATTTATTAAAAAATATGTAACATAATCCCTGCCTTATCTATAATGTAATTATACAAAAAAGTTTCAAGCTTTATTTTAATGTATTACTCGAATACTAGCAGTTTAGCGTGTTAATAATTATAGGTGATTTGGAAGCAACTTCGCAATTTTTTTATATCGAGAAAATTGTATGTTATCGTGTTTTTGAGTAACATAGTCACTAGTATTAGTCCTGAAGTTCGCTGCATCTTAATTGATTATTTTTAATAAAAAATTAAAACCGACTTCCAAGGTAAAAACAATAATAACATCCTTATAATATGAACTAAAAAGTATTGAATAATTTTTCCTATCTCATGGTGCCTTTTTCCGAATTCGGCTAAAACTCAACTATTTCTCAGTGGCGAGGGGTGAATATTTTGAGAAGGGAAGCCGGAGTAAAAAATCTACTTACCAATTTTGGTAATTTATAATTGAATGACATGCTTTTAATTTTCAAAACTAAGTTTGGAAAACAAAGTTTCCTTCGACAGCAAAATATAATCTGTCAGACAACAGTCTTTCTGAATTAATGCCATATTTTCCGAACTACGCGATTACGTCGTACGACTCACAATTCACAAGTCATAATATAAATTAATTTAATTCACGACACTCTTCTAAGTTCTAACGCTAAAACAAAATTTAAATTCGACAAAACAAAACAAACGACATGTTGTTTACAAACACACTATCCGCCATATTAATATGTCAATCTAAAAACCAGCAAAATAAAAATGTATTACGCGCCTGTCATATTTAGTACCGCTAAAGGCATTCTTAATAAAGTCGTATTACAAAAAATCCTACCAAAATAAAATGTATTACGCGCCAGCAAAAGTATAATGTCGCTACATTCATTCTTAAATTCGAATCATAACAATTTTACTTCATGACTCATCTATCTCGCTTGCACTTGTGCGTTGCTAATTAACCTTTCTCCGTAATAACTCGTCGGGCATCGAGTTATTTCCAAGTATATATCGCGCGTGCTAGAACGAGACAGAACATGACGACCAGTTCACAGGAATGAAAAGGACAGATGCTTACTATGAACTGTCGTTGTATGGAGAAATAAGCCGCTAATCCACGGCTTGATTCTCTGCGCCCGCACATTGCATTGCCTTTTAAAATTTATAGGCGATAGTTATTAATTCAAACTATGTATTTCAAGTGAGAGAAAAATTTATTGCATATAACATTGTGAATTCAAAGTTTTTTAAGTAGGTATGTAAAATATTTATTAGATAAATATGTCGTTGGCCCATATATTCGATTTTTCTAAGCCCTAAGGGAAGCCGATGGGAATCGGGTTATATGGACGCTTCGCCACTGCTATTTCTGTACTCAATCTTCATATATTTGAAGTCGGTACCAGATATAGCTGAATCCAGATGCCAGAATATTTGAAACATTTGTAACTGGCACCGACTTCAAAATTATGAAGATTGAGTATAGAAATAGTTGAGTTTTAGCCGAATTCGGAAAAAGGCACCATGAGATAGGAAAAATTATTTAATACTTTTTAGTTCAAATCATAAGGATGTTATTATTGTTTTTACCTTGGAAGTCAGTTTTAATTTTTTGTTAAAAATAATAATTTCACTCTTTTTAGTTACCTAGTAAAATCATCGACGCGTACTATACGTAGATTAGGGCCGATTCACACCGAATGGCAGAGGAGAGGCGAGCAGTTTCAGTGTCATATGATTTTAAACTTTATCTTCATTATTGTAATACATAGTATTGCTTGAGAAATCGACGCCGCCGGCGGCCGCAAGAGGCCACGAGCGTCCACGGGCGGCCGTAGATATCTCAAGCTATACTATCTATTACAACAATGAAGATAAAGTTTAAAATCATAATATGACACTGAAACTGCTCGCCTCGCCTCCGCCATTCCGGTGTGAATCGGCCCTAATACACCTATATACTATTCTACGTATCTTATTACAATTTGTTAACAGTCACACTTACAAAATATAATATCAGCTGCAGATAATTTTTAACAATACACTAAAAAAAAATTGAAGTGGACACGCGCTAGGGCCGCGCCAAACCGGAATTTTAGCAGCAGCGAGGCTTTCAGTGTCATATGATTTTAAACTTTATCTTTATTATAGTAATACATAGTATCGCTTGTGAAGTCTACGGCCGCCCGTGGCCGCGATTGGTAAGTGTGACAGCTGTGCACTCTAGCATGTTACTTGTATTATCGAAGCAACTTACTTCTCAAAAGTAATGTCAAATGTGTGCCTTACGCTCTGGAAATAAGGTTGAATATTTTGTTACCTTCAATTTTGGTGACACCTGACGTGGTAATGATGATGATGATGAATGTAATTTGCATATGCTTTCAGTTCTTAAAAGAGTGCCTAAACCACCAAACATAAGGAATCCGTAGTTCTCTTAGTATCTTCGGAACCACAGTATACCTTGGTGCAGAATCTTGCGTTTTGGTAGCATATGCTTAGGATGCTTCTCATAAAACCAAAATCACCATATATTTCCATATAAATTTCGAGGAGTTCCCTCGATTACTCATGGATCCCATCATCAGGTCACCACTTTTGTGAAAATGGTACCAAATTGGAGTGAAACCTTAATACAACAAAATAAAAATTTCGAAAATCGGTTCACAAACGGCGGAGTAATCGTTGAACATACAAAAAAAAATATAAAAAAATAAAAAATATATATATCCATAGCCGAACATATAACCTCCTCGTTTTTTGGAAGTCGGTTAAAAATTCAGTTTTTCATTATTATTGATATCACAGGCGATCATTTAAAGCAATTTGGCCTAGAGCGGTGGCGTTGGTGGGTTGGTTGGTGGGTTAAGGGCGTTCCTTTCGGAGATACCGTAATTTACCGTATTTTAAGCCTTATAAACTCATAATTTGAGAGCTACAAAGTTATAATAAAAATACAGCAATAATCCTTCCATCCTTCCATTCTCTTCCTGCGATCCAGTCTATCAATATTCCTTTCCCCGTTTTTAATTTTCTATTTTTGTTTATCATACTCATGATATCAGCTTCCAAAGTAAAACCAATTTATTAAAATTCAAGCATACATTCAGCATCTCCTTAGGATTTACAAATTACTTTTATTTGAAACACACGCCAATAGATCGACAATATCATAAACTACATATTCCCCGTTTAATAATTTTTTAGGACGATTTTGAACTAAGATAAGTAAAAAAATAGGGTTTTGGTGCGATCTCCGCAACGCGGAAAATGTATGGCCAAGGTCGTTTGCTCGGGGGACGGCCTTAATGTGAAAATATTATAATAATTTTCCGTGAACAACGAAAATGTGTCAGTGAGCATGTGACTCCAACAAATAAAATTAAATTGTTTGCGCAGCGCTTTAAAGCGCCCACCACACACCTATAATTTAAAATAAATAACGCGATTTATTTCAAATAACATCGCATAAAGGTAAAATTATGGGTTCATAGCTTGCCAAAGCAAGCGTATATTTTTATTTATATTCAACATGTTTCCAATCTTATATCATCGTTATCATCATCATAACGTTATCTAAAATCAATTATGTCTATTGTTAAAGTACGTATAGCGTATTAGAACATAACAATACTGTTTTTACTTAAATTAATTTCTATATTTTTAGTTCATAGTTACGATACCGCTTCGCTAATATAGTGTATGTGTTTTTTTTATTAATTCCTCCCCCTGACATTATCAGGGCTCGTTAATTCACAATTTTATTTTTTGGTTTTCCACATTAGCGTAATACAATTTTTCCAAATATGTTTCCTGTTCGTAATATGCCTACTATGAATAATTTAAGATAGCCAATTATATTACAATATACACATTAATAATTACAAATAAAATTTCTAAAATTAAATACAAGTCAACGAACTTTAAGCTATAAAATACTGCAGTGAAGACAAACTACAGATTACGGCGTAGGGGATCTACGATCTACGGTCACCGGCGTAGGCAATCTACGAGTACGTCGTAGTTTGGCTGCACCGCTGATTTTGAACCTAATGAAGGCACTTCACACGGCTATTTGTATTTGCGTATTTGATGTGTTGGCCAAACAATCACCATGTGTAGACGGTATGTTTGACAAATATTAGCCTTATTTGCCTATTTGACAAAATATATGACCAATACCAAATACACGTATCCGTAACTTTGTCGGTTTTTGACGCACATCAAAGAAGTCAAATAGGCAAGTAAACAAAATCAAGTAAAAGTTTGGTACAGTACCCATCAATAAATATTGCACATCGACCTTTGGAAAGTGACAGTCGGCTAATTTCGGTTTTGTAGAGCGTTATCTCTTACGCACGAAATACAAAATGTCCGATACCTATATATTAGGAGCTGTTAAAACAATTAAGGTTTGCTTCTTTTGACAATTTCATTATTCTTTGTATAAATTACACCAAATTTTCTATAAGTTATGGCTTTATATTCGGGTAAAATAAAGTAAAAAAAGGGTGTTCAAATTATGTTTACGTATTTAAAATTCTTTTGGAAAATTACAGCTGTAGCAAATTTAGGGGTGTTAACAACTCTAGATATATATTTTGAACTGAACGCGACTGCACTCTATTGAATTTGAACAACGACTGACATAATGTCAAATAGGAGTGTGCTACAAAGATAACGCTCTATGAAACCGAAATTAGCCGAATGTCTCTTTCCAAAGGTCGATGTGCAATATTTATTGCCGGGTATTGTATTTGACGTCCATGTGTGGAATGTCGTGTTTGCCTTTATTTGCTTGTTTGCGTATTTGTCAATAATGTTGGCAAATACAACAAATAGGCAATAGCAAAAACAAAATATAGCCATGTGAAGTGCCTGCATAAGGTTAAGAGGGCGAATAAAGCAAAAATTAAACATCGTCCTTCTCTCTTCACACTCACGCTCGCCTTTCATATGTCAGGTGAAAAAGGACGACGCGGAATCATCGCCAAGTTAGTTTTTTCTTAATAATTCGAAAAATATACAATATTTTAAAAATCCGCCAGGCCAGTCCCTCGGTGATATAATTTTATACAATGTGTTAAAATATTAACTCAGTTTAATGCATGGTTATAGTAATATTATATTATTTTGAAAAATTTGTGAAAATTAGATGTATATTTGTGATTTTTCTATCGAGAAAATTTTAAGATATCGTGTTTCTGCCAAAGAATTCTATTTAAACTGAATAGAAATACTAATACAGTGTGTTAGTGTAAACACCGTTATCCTTGAAACCATCAAAATATGAGCCCGTCAAAATGAACAACTTTTTTCTATGAGAACAATGCTGGGAACTCGAAAAAAAAACCGTCTTCATACCCATAAGTACGGATGCCCGGATCGGCAATTTGTATGGGTATGAAGACGGTTTTTGAGTTCCCAGCATTGTTCTCATAAAAAAAGTTGTTCATTTTGACGGGCTCATTTGATGGTTTCAAGGATAACGGTGTTTACACTAACATTTTGTATATATTTTTAACCGATTTCCAAAAATGGAGGAGGTTTCGCAATTCGATTGTATATTATATTATGTTCTTTTATTTTTTTATTATTATGGGTTTTGAAAGTTATATATTTTCTGATTTCGACACCTTGGCGGCTACCGTCAACTTTATCACCACAAACATACTTATTTATCCTACATAACGTTGGTTCACATCAAATATCACAATCACCAACATAAAATAATATCAGCCAGAACAGAGACCTCCAAAACCTATAATGAGCATCGGAGCGATAATTAATTACACCAAAGTATACCACATAGTATCTCGGCTGCAGCACACTCACTGGAAATTGTGGTATCATTATTTAGGCGTGGCTAATTCTACCGGGGCCATTATTAAACCGCTCCATTCACGTACTCTTAATATCATAATGAATGAGCAGAACGCTATTCATTCGCTTTTTATTGCTTACTATTCAGCGCTAATATTTTAAAAGCTTTCGGCATAGTCCGGAGTCCCTTTGGAAGCAAAGTAAATTTTTATTGTGGCGGCGGAGAATATTTACATAATGATTATAAGATGCAAGTTAAATGTTCCGGAGTTTGGAACGTTGTTGTCAGTGGTTTATACTCTACTAGCGACCCGCCCCGGCGTCGCACGGGTATAAAATATGTAGCCACTGAAAAACTGATTGAAATCGATAGCCTATGATCCTTCACGTGGTCTACTTCTTATCTGTGCCAAATAAGTAATAACATAAAAATTGCTTCAGTAGTTCGCGAGACAAGCCCTGAAAGGGCTTGTCTCGAATAATTTCCCCCGTTTTTTCCACATTATCCTATTAGTCTTAGCGTAATAAAATATAGCCTGTAGCCTTTCTCAATAAATGGGCTATCTAACACTGAAAGATTTTTTCAAATCGGACCAGTCGTTCCTGAGATTAGAGCGTTCAAGTTAGCCATTTCAAATAATTTTCCCCGTTTTTTCCACATTTTCCTCTATTTCTTCGCTCCTTTTAGTCTTAGCGTGATAAAATATAGCCTATATTACCTTTCTCGATAAATGGGCTATCTAACACTGAAAGAATCATCAAAATCCGTTGCGTAGTTTTAAAGATTAAAGGGAACAAAGGGACATGAGGGAAAAAAGCGACTGTTTTATAATATTATGTATAGATTTATTAAAATCGTGCGTCCGTGGCCTAGAATGTAGACCTTTGGGTCGCACTCGAGAGGGTGCAGGTTCGATCCCGGGTGGAGGCGTGTACCAATGACATTTTCAGATCTCAAGTACATATACGGATGATCGTACGGTGAAGGAAAACATCGTGAGGAAATCCGCACATGAACGGTTCCTGATGTATAGGATTAACTGGACAGGCCGACAATGTTGCAAGAATACCGTATGTGCTTGAGTAACCATGCGGTCATTTTAAAAATTATGTACCAGGTACGACATTATTTAAAGAGTGGTTACTTATCTCGGTAAATACTGTATAGGATGCGCACAACTTTGAGATCAGTCAGGGAAAATGCAGGAAGCAAACAACTCTTTGTACATTATCTACCAATAACGAACAATAGCTACTATGTGTTGTAGCGCCGAGTGCCGTAAATAGGGCGGTGTGGGTGCCCAGGCATAGCGCGTAGTCTCTGGGGGGCGCAAAAATGGCCAGACCAAGCAGGACTATTATTTTTTCGGTTTGCTCCTGATAAGTTCCCACTGCGCCACTAGTGCGCGATTCCAATAATCCGTAAAAATACGCAGCGAACGTATAACTTTCCACTTTTTTGCGCGTATGTTACGCTACCAAGGAGAACTAAAAATTTTACAGTCGTCTTCTCCTTCCATTTTTGGTGAGCATTCTTAAAAGCCACACATTTAGTTAATTTTTTTAATATCTATTATTTAATTATGTAGTTAAACTTTTTCAATATTTTTAAATAGTGTCTATCCTTTTCACATAGACCTACCCAAGTAAAATCAAAGTAACAATAAAATAACCCACCATGATTTTTTTATTATTACAAGCAAGTTGGCAAGTACTCCTTACAGTTATTTCAGCATTCTAGTCTTTTTGATGTTATACCAACGGTATTGGACTGAATACATAAAATACATCGTAGGAAAATATCCTTTGATTGGTATAACGAAAAGGAATTCTAGAATACAATTTGTTATACAAAGTACAAACAGAAAGGGTTTCGTTAACCTTGTTTCGGTAAACATTTTCTTATTAATTGACGCCAACAAAAGTGTGAGTATTTATTATTTACTTTAATTTATTAGGAACCTTACAGTGTCTTCTTGCGAAATAGAATTTATTTAGGTCATTGTAGCCCTGACGTCACTATACGACCCTTGAGGATCTATTGTGATTCCTTCCTTTCCTTTCTTAAAATGTGGTTTAGGTTGGTGCCAAGAATATTCTCTGAAGATAAGTATTCGTAGCGCCCAAGTTGCCAGTTTCTGCTCTGTAGTAGAGCAGGACAGCTAGGAGAAGATGAATAAGTGTCTCGTCCTTCTCCTCGAAGAATCTGCAAGTCTTATAATATTATAAACTTCCTTATTATAAATGCGAAAGTCATTTTTGGTAACAACCATATTTCCAGTCCTCAGAGAGGACATGGCTATCATCATTCATGGAATGTTTAAAGAATGTTACGAGTTTTTACTCGTCTTAAGCGGCATCAACTGCAAACATTTTCTTTTCAACTGGAATCGGAGCAACGTTTCTAGCCTCGGGGTCAGAGGGCACAGACAAAGCGGTGCTCAGCCCAGGGAGTATTGAATAGCTGTCGTGTTATGGTGTAACCCTAATGTAACCTTTTGATTACTCTTGTATTTCCATAAAAAAACTAAATTTTCGAGCGAATACTAATATTCATTCCAGGAATGTAGTTTTCTGTACTTTAATGAGGATAGGTTAAGCGGTTGAAGCATTTTCGCATATTATGTAAAATAATATTGATGTGGCTGACCTTCCCAAATCTATATTATTTAAATTATATTTATTTAGGACGTGTCTAAACTAGAAATGAATTAGTAGAAAAAAAATTTCAATTAGTCTCTTCTATACTAACCTCTTGCCTTAAATTAAAGTAGGTAGTTTTAGAAGCTGCAAAACTGTAAAACACCGTATTAGTACGGAAAATGAGGTGCTTAAGCGTGCTGACAACCGTGAGGGTTTTGGTACTTACCTCTAACTAATTTCGTCTAGGTTACAAGATAAGGTAAAGGATCTTGTTTCGCTGAGTTCGTATTTGACGTAAGAGCACCTTATGAGATATTTAACATTCAGTATTTTTTTAAATCTATCTATCCATCTATATATATATTAGGGTGTCCCTTATATGACAAAAATATTTTTTTTTCGAATTTCAAAATGCATACCCTGTATATTTTTTACTAATGTTTTAAGATGCTCAAATGTAATTTTGTCTTCCTAGCACAATTGCAACCCGTGCCGACCGAGCCTCAAAGTTTTGGAATAAGCTACTACCGGTCGGTCTACTTAAATCACTAGATCTGCAATAAATTCAAGTGAAAATGATACAATTAAATGAGATCTGCATTAATCTTTATATTGATAACATAAATTTTTAACAATAAGACAGGGCAACATCTTTTTAGATTAGTATTTTTAACAGTCAGGATACACTTTTCTCGGAGTCGGAGGAAGAATTATCTCATTTGTTAACCGACTTCCAAAAACGAGGAGGTTATATGTTCGGCTGTGGATATTTTTTTTTTTTTTTTTTTTTTTTTTTTTTTTTTTTTTTTTTTTTTTTTTGTATGTTCAACGATTACTCCGCCGTTTGTGAACCGATTTTCGAAATTTTTGTTTTGTTATATTAGGTTTCACTCCAATTTGGTACCATGTTCACAAAAGTGGTGACCTGATGATGGGATCCAGGAGTAATCGAGGGAACTCCTCGAAATTTATATGGAAACATATGGTGATTTTGGTTTTATGTGAAGTGTACTAAGAATATGCTACCAAAAAGTCAAATATTGGGTCAAGGTATACCATGGTTTCGAAGATGCTGAGAGAACTCCTGACTCTTTATAGATACACGTTTGGGAGTTTCGGCGTTGTTTTAAGAACAGAAAGCATATGCTACCATGCAATTCAAATTCATCATCATCATCATCGTCATCATCATCATTACCACGTCGTGTTAAGGTCACCAATGTCTCATGGCACAAAATAGATAATAGTACAAGGCATAGGTAAGGATACAATAATAATAATTATGTACATAACAACACCAACTATTATAGGCTGTTTAATATACACGGCGGTCGGCGCCGCAGAGGCAACGGCGTCGCCGCGCGGCGCGCGGCGGCGCGCGGCGACGCGTACGTAAACATCGTATTCAAGTTCTAACTGGAATGTCAGGGCATGCGGCATGCCGCCAGAGTAGACAGAATGATAGAGTATGCCGACTTAGAACTGATGTAATTTTTTTAAGTTTGACGTATTATGACAAAAGTCGTCGCTAGGGTCGTAACCTACAAATTTAGTTGTTTATATTTTGGCACATGCAAAGAAAACTGTCAGAATTCAATTTCAAAATCTTATTTTTAAAATTAAATTATACCAGCCAGCGCGCCAGCCTTTAACTTATCCTGGCGAAACCCGAAAGAAACGACAGATATTAATACTCGTCAGTCTTTTAGCAGTCGAAGTACTGGTAGTTATGTCTATTGTGATGCCGCGCTGCGAGCATTTTGCAGCACGTGTTCACTTAGATCTTTTTAAATGTATTGTTTAAATTTATCTATCTACCTGATATTTGGGCCTTGGGGTATGCCGTATGACTCATATCAGTCTTAACAAATTGTAATAAGATACGTAGAATATACGCAGTACCACCGACGACCACTTATAAATTCGCGGACTATGACGGAGGTCAACTTAAGGTGAACGCAGATTTGGCCGCACCGCACGCACCGAAGTCGCCGCATTCGGAATTCTTTATATGAAGTTATAGGCAAGCTCGCATACCTACCTACCCGCGCCGCAGTCTTCGCAACTTCATAATAATATGAAGAATTGCGAATGCGGCGACTGCGGTGCGTGCGGTGCGGCCAAATCTGCGTTCACCTTTAATAACAATTATACGAGATCAATTACCACTCAATATTATGATTTATGTTGTCAAGTCAATGCTCACTGCTCACACCAAGCTCACTGTTGAGTTGTCAGACGTCAGTTGCTTACAAACTTTCAACAACACTATGAAAATCTGTTACAAGTTACAACTACCTATATAAAACTTCTACGTACAAGCGATAGCGCGACACAGGAGCGCCTCAGTGACATCTAGTGAAGACAATATGAAACTATTTTTTATACAATTTGAATAATTGGCACTAACAGTTTACCTACTAGGTAACTAAAAAGAGTGAAATTATTATTTTTAATAAAAAATTAAAACCGACTTCCAAGGTAAAAACAATATTAATGGCATCCTTATAATATGAACTAAAAAGTATTAAATTATTTTTCCTATCTAATATGTAGTGCCTTTTCCCGAATTCGGCTAAACTTCAACTATTTCTGTACTCAATCTTCATAATTTTGAAGTCGGTGCCAGTTCCAAAAGTTTCAAATTTTCTGTCAAAGAAATAAAGATTCAGCTATATCTGGTACCGACTTCAAAATGATGAAGATTGAGTACAGAAATAGTTGAAGTTTAGCCGAATTCGGGAAAAGGCACTACATATTAGATAGGAAAAATTATTTAATACTTTTTAGTTCATATTATAAGGATGCCATTAATATTGTTTTTACCTTGGAAGTCGGTTTTAATTTTTTGTTAAAAATAATTAAAATTTGCGATTCTGTTCCCGTTGAAGTTGACAATCATCAACATCTTAGTTTGGTTACCAACATTCATCATCAAACAGTGATATAATTACTGTCTCTTCACATAAATACCATAAATTATGGCTAAACTTTCTTATAGAGGCTTTAGAAATAGTTCAATCAATTTTTTCGTACTTTTTTTCTTCCTCAAGAAGCACAAAACTTAGTAAAATTTGTAGTTGTTGTTAGCTTTAGCTACCACAGTGCGTTCGAAACGTAAGCAAAAATCTTGTAGAGCTCTTTTGTCCTTCGCAGTTATTGTGAATATTAACTATAGTAAACAAATTTTAAACGATAATTTGCTTTTTCTGCCACTCTCTCCAAACATGATATAAATCAATAAATTTCTTCACGCAGTTAGAAATTAATACGCCGACATGTTTGCTCACCAAAAAATATTACACTAAAATTATCAAAAAATACGTGTAAAATAAAAAATAAAAACATTTATTTGCAAGTCACTTAACGCAGTACTAACTCGTACGTAACTTATATGAAGAAGTTAAATCTCAAGTCGGCACGGGTTATAATTTAGGATTCGAACTTATATTTTTTTCTAGACAATATAGGGTCATTACGAAACTTTTATATATATATATAGTGTAAGTGGCAATTTTCGTTGTCACTTTATAACTCAAGAACGGGCTCACTTATCCAAACAAAATTTTCAGGGTTTGTTCGGACTATTTAGTAGATAGCTTATGTGAAGTTTGCACAAAATCAGTCGAGTGGTTCTTCATTTATCACATTTTTTGTGACAAATGAATTCAACAAATGGTTAGATTTTTTAGACGGGGAAATATTTTTTGTTTTGTTGTATAGGGAATGATCGTGGATTGGTACCATATTCATAAAAGTGGTGATCTGATGATGGGATCCAGGAGTAATCGAGGGAACTCCTCAAAATTTAAATGGAAACATATGCCGATTTTGCTTTTGTATGAAGTATTCCAGGCATATGTTACCAAAAGTAAGAGTATGCACCATAATATACCATGGTTCGAAGGTACTGAAAAGAACTCCGAACCCCTTATAGATACAAGTTTGGTGGTTGAGGCGCTGCTTTAAGAACTGTAAGCATATGCTACTGTGCAAATTACATTCATCATCGTCATCATCACCATCATCATCACTACCACATCAGGGTCATCAAAGTCACGTGACTACGTGCGTTACGTTCTAGAGTTAACGTTGAATTAATTGTTATGTTCAATATTAGTGAGTCGCTTCGATGCGCTTCGACTTACGAGTAGTATAAATTGACGCTTAGTGTTGCGGTTACTAAGTGGTGGTAGTGAAGTCAGCTGAAATTATGAGTTTTCGTATTATGAAGGTGTATCCTGGATCCAAGGTCACTGAGCAGATCACATAAGTCTTAACAGAAAGCCTTATACAACTATCTTAAAAGAGTGAAATTATTATTTTTTTCAACTAGATTGTCCCATGTTTAAATAACAATCTTAATCATAAAGTAGGTATTCGATAGTTTTAAAAATTCTTATCCAACAACCAAAAATTGCATACATGTCACAGATTCGGGGCCAGATTTATTATCATCAATTGGTTCGTTATTGCCGTAACCCGACGCTGATCATCAATTTTTGCAAATTTATTTTATTGATGATGAAAATCGTGAATTGGATCAACGTTGTGCAATTATTTCTAATACAAGACGAGAAATTACACATGAGCTACAATGGTTTTTCCATCAGCATAAGTGCCGTGCCACATGATGCGGTGCGGCGGCGGCGCGGCGCCTGACCAGTGCCGCTCCGGTTTCCTACATATAAAAATGTATGGTACGTCATACGGCGCCGTCCGGTGCGCTCCGAGTTCTGACGCTCCGACACCGGAATCGAGACGAGGCGGGGAGGGGTGTATGTATTGGTGAAGCTCGAGTCCTTCGCTGCTACAGTAGTACTCACCATGTGGCCGGTAGTCCGGTGAGATGGCCTCCGGTGCGGCGCCGCACCGCGTCGTGTGGCATGGCTGTCACGCATTAGTTCAATTGTTTTAAATTGCTCTCGATCGTATGCCATCAGCTGATAATCACAATTAATGTTTGTGGTGTGAAGTTGGAAGAATCATGTTTTTCACATGTCCAACTTTATGTTGCCTGTTCCAGAGTGGGTAACCCCAGCCGTTTAGGGGTACCTACTCTGAAACGCAAGTGGAACGTAAGTGGAAGTGGAAAGTAATTCGCACTCAAAATGGAAAAACAAAAAATATTGTTTATCCAAATATTTTGGATTAAGTTTTTAAATAGCTAGCAATTAAGTAATATATTTTTTTTAAGAAATGGATCGATGTTCTAACTGATTTTTGTATTATTTCCTTCGATCACTATTATACATTATTTCACTTTATACGTAGCGAAGCACGTGCCGGGCCGCTAGTTTAATATAAGTACAAAACATCAAAATACATAAAAGTGTAATATTATAATATATTATTACTTCAATATTATAATGCGACTTATGATACAACTAAAACCAAGTTAAAATCAGCGTAATATTATGGAACAGCGTAACATTGTTGATTTCACTGTCAAAAATCAAAACAAATGTAAAAATTTTAAAACAAACTACGATGAAGAAATCAACGAAAAAGCCTAACTGTAGCCCTAGCATGGCCACCAGTAGAAATGCGAAAGTATAGACAAACTGTGGAGATAAACTTAAGGTGCCATTCCGATCTTTTTTTCGTTCCGAAAAATTCAATTAAAATGCCACTTTATGACAGACTATAGTCCTAAAAATTCAAATAATATCCTACTTTATGACATAGACTATAGTCTGACACAAAGTGGCATTTTAATTAAATTTTTGTCGGTCGCGATCAGCCGCGGTAAAGATCGAAACGGCCGCGGCACCTTAAGTTTATGTCCACAGTTTGTCTATACTTTCGCATTTCTACTGGTGGCCATGCTAGGGCACGTTTCCTCAAAAAGTACATTGTCTGGTAAGAACCGGTTTCTTCCGCTACAAGCCGGATCGCGGGTCGCGGGCAATAACGCAACTCAAACAATGTCCGGCGCGGCGCCTCTTACAAGTCCGTTTGAGGTTTACTCTATTTAGATAATATTTACTCGTGTGATGAAAGTCCGTAAGCATTAGGGGAGAGAGCGTGGCAGCATTCACTTGGTTTGGTAAGGCTTAGCAAGGTTTCTTATGTTATTTTCACCACTCATTCCAAACATTGCCACTTTTTTTAGCCAGGATCCATAGCGACAACCAATCACAAAAAATTTGCTTTGATCGGTTGCTGATGTTCTAATTTCAATAACAAGTTTGGCGAAAAAAGTAAATGAGCAGAGAATAAAATTTTATCTACAATCTCGGTTCACGAAGTACGTCTATACTGCAAAAGGAACCAATCCTTTTGAGTGTTGTGAAAATTGTAATCGTGCAAAGAATAAGCAAATATTGGTGTTGTTACTGGTATTTTTATCGACTACGTTACAAATATTTAAAGTATAAAACAGTGCCTTCAATCAGGGCCAGTCAACTTCATTCGAAAATTTCAACTAAAATTAGAAACGACCTCTGTGGCTCAATGGGTAGAGTGTGTGGCAGCTCAAGCCGGGGGTCGCGGGTTCGAATCCCGCCGACGGAACAAAAAAGTTTTTCAATGTTCCTGGGTCATGGGTGTGTATTAAAAATGTGTTCATATAATAAAAATCTTGAATATATGTATAGTATAAAAGTATTATATATATTTCCGTTGTCTGGTACCCGTAACACAAGTCCTTCAGGTACTTAGCACGGGGCCAGATTGACGTGGTGTGAAGCGTCCATAGATATATTATATCAATCTATAACTGTTCTTTGAAAACTACCCAAGTACCACAAGTATATCTAGTGAAGCACTATTAGTTGTTTTATAGAATTAAACTTAATATTCTTACATACGAGTCAATAATCCCTGAAGATAACTTGAAGATATCCTATATACCGAGTTCAGTAAAAATGGGCACCTGTCTACACTATAATGACAAGAGCAGCATAAGAATTCATCATTAGGTAACGATAAGAGCAATTCATATTTGACTATAGGCAATATCTACAAAACTATTATAAGAACTTAATAAGAGGCACACAAGAAAGGTTTTGTAGCCAACATTAAGATAACACCATTACTCTACTGATGTTCTAATGGTGAATATTTTTAAAACCACTAATAATCAAAATCAACTAAATAAAAACATCGACAAGAGTAATTATTTCTTTTAAAAAGCATTTCCTATTTTTTAATGGCATACCGTAGTTCAAAATTAAATTAAATAAGTATAATATATTTTTTGTTTCGCGCGAACACAGGGCTCAAATTCCGTGCCGAATTTATTTTATCGTAAAAGTTGATGAAATAGTTTAAAAAAATTTATGGGCCTATTAAATTCGTTAATATAAATGTTTTTTTTTTAATAAAAAAATATTATTGATGCACATTTTTTATCAGATTTTGTTAAAATAAATACCAAAACAATGTATTTTGATAATAATTATATATATTTAAGTATTTTTATGTTCAAGTATTTTTATGTTTACAAATAAATAAATCGCGTATTT
The DNA here is from genome assembly GCA_905333045.1 of Lysandra bellargus. NCBI lineage: Eukaryota > Metazoa > Arthropoda > Insecta > Lepidoptera > Lycaenidae > Lysandra > Lysandra bellargus. The sequence continues at coordinate 210,611 of HG995327.1, forward strand.
TATTGTAAATAAATTTTTAGATTTTTACCGAAATGGCGATTACTGTCGTATTCTATTAATAAAAACCGGCCAAGTGCGAGTCGGACTCGCACATCGAGGGTTCCGTACAAACCTGCAAGGTTTACAAAGTTCGTTCATTACGACAATCGAGTCATAACTATGGTATTTTTATTGCAAAATGAAATTCATAACATTACAATGGGGAAAGATGGAGGAGCATAAATTTAAGACAAAGATCTCTTTATTTATAGTATCAATGGTTGTACTTTTGCGTTTTGCGTTTTTGCGTTGACTTAGAATTTTTTTTTTTTTACGGGTTAAAGGCAATTAGATCTAAGTATTTGATATGAATTTCAAATTGATAGCTCTACGCGTTCATGAGGAAAAAAGTAATAAGTTTATATTTATTAAAAAATATATATTTTGTAATGTAACTAAAAATTTAAGGTTTTCGGAATTTTTCCTTTATGTGTGCTATAAAACGTTGCTTCATGCCAAATTTCAAGATTCTAGGTCGACTGGAAGTACCCTTTAGGTTTTGATTCCCTTGCGAGTACTTGCGAGTTTCAAAATATGCAGCTTAAATTGCTGTTTCTTTTGATTGCGTTGACATAGAAGTTTGATTTTGTTACAGCTTAAAGGTATTATAGACCTGAGTATTTGGTATGAATTTCAATTTAATACCTCTACGCGTTTATGAGGAAATGGGTAGTAAGTTTAAAATTATTAAAAAAAAAAATATTATGTGATGTAACTAAAAATTTATGGTTTTCGTAATTTTTCCTTTATCTATGCTATAAGACGTTGCTTCGTACCAAATTTCAAGATTCTGAGTTCACGGGAAGCACCCTGTAGGTTTTGATTCCCTTGCAAGTGTCGAAAATTTGCGGCATAAACGGCTGTATCTTTTGATTGCGTTGGCTTAGAAGTTTGATTTTTTCACAGCTTCAAGGGACAGTAGACCTGAGTAATTGATATAAATTTCAGCTTCATGCCTCCACGCGTTCCTGAGAAAAAGGGTCTTGACAGACGGACGGACGGACAGACGGACAACAAAGTGATCCTATAAGGGTTCCGTTTTTTCCTTTTGAGGTACGGAACCCTAAAAATGGCATCTAGATTAGATTATCTATAAGTAAGTATTGATTAGAAGATTTACTCCTAAAATTGAGCTAAAGGTAATTTTAAGAGCATGACAAGTCAACTTGCACTTTCACCAAAAAAATTAGTATTTCAATAGTATAATCGTTCTTAAGACCATCCTATCGTAATCTATAGAAAGAAATGTTTGTAAACTATTTTTTCTCGTAATTATCTACTAGAGTATATTCAGACTGGCATAAGAAGAAGGTGTTTTGTTTGCGTTTTGGTGATTTTTCAGTGCAATACTATAGAAAACCAATATTTCTGATGACCTTCTTTGATTTTACTTATTATCATATTGTCAAATTAAAAATATTCGCAATATTTTATTGTCTGTATACAATTATTGAGTAGGTAGTTGCTTATTACCAAAGATCTCTAAATTTCTTAAGTCATTGCTTATTACATGTATTTTTAAAGCAAGCAAATTATGGGCTCCTCTTCATCGCCAGAATCGTCACTTTCACTATCATTGTCAGTCTGTAACTCGTCATGGTTTTCATCAAGAATCGATGTTCGAGACAGTGTCAATTCTTCTTCGCAGCTTGATGATTCGTTAGCTGAAGTGATGTCTGATGACTTTGAGAGCAAAGAAAGTTGATGTGACAGTCTACTGACGGCACCTTTATTTTATCTACTTTTCCACTTTTCTGCGAAAGCCTACTGTCTTCCTAACCCATCAAGCCCCATAAGAGCACCGGTGATCGCGACAACAATAGAATAACGAAAGATTTCCAATAATCTGCGATAGAAGGATATCTCCTGCTTTCTTCATGCTTGCAGAACGCTGTCCTTTATATACTTAATACTCTTAAAATAAAATGTTTTAAGCTTAAGTACTCTAATGAAGGAGGAAACTGGACTTTCACTAGAGTATACACTATATTGATTATCTAGTCAGTAATTCTATTAAGTATCGACCAGGGGTTTCCAATCTTTTTCAGCCTGCGGCGCACTTACAAGTCAACATTTTGTCACGGCGCGGCGCCCTACTTTATCTAGGTATTACAAAAAGATACATAAATAAACACATTTAATGATTATAGGTAGGTTAAGCAAGTAAATAATAATAAACAAATATTATTATTCTGCATGCTTTGTATAATTCATAATATTATAATTTTTTTTATGCAATAAGGGGGCAAACGAGCAAACGGGTCACCTGATGTAAAGCAACTTCCGTCGCCCATGGACACTCGCAGCATCAGAAGGAAATAGTGAAGGGTAGGGAAGGGAAAAGGGTAGGGGATTGGGCCTCCGGTAAACTCACTCACTCGACGAAACACAGCGCAAGCGCTGTTTCACGCCGGTTTTCTGTGAGGACGTGGCATTTCTCCGGGTGAGCCGGCCCATTCGTGCCGAAGCATGTCTCTCCTACGTCAATTTTATTTTATTTTATAATTGAGTTGGATTGGATGGAAGTATGGATAGTGATGGAGGATCGACTCGCGGCGGCGCCCCTCATGCCTTTACGCGGCGCACCAGGGCGCCGCGGCGCACGGTTTGGGAACCCCTGGTATAGACTTAAAAAAGTGCCAAACAAATCCATCTAAAAACGTTTTTGATTACTTTTAGAGTAATTGTTCTACAAATCATTTCAATTCTTAAAAAGTATTTGTGATAGTAAATCTATAGAATAATTGAAGTACAGCAGCGCTTTTAACAGATCAAATATAGTCCATAACAAATCAATTTGCTCTTAACTCAGTGTAATGAACTAATAAAGGTTTTAAAACAAGGAACACTAGATATTTTTTTCTATAAGAAACTTAGTTCTTATTCAATTAAACTATGTATAGAATGCCAATGTATATTATGTCTATAAAAAAGCCATGATTAGTACTCCTAAAGCATGAATAGATTTAAGGCGTCTGAAGTGTGCTACTTGGGTATCGATTACAGCTTCATAAAGGCTGTGTGTATATTTTAATTAATAAGCAAATTGTTTTAGAATACTTCTCTTAAATAATTTCTTTACTATTTTGCAGTGTATTTTTAATTTCTATACACGCTTACAAAATATCGGACATTAAAATTATAACCCGACCTGAAGCACAAAGTATATCTGAACATTATTATCTTCAAAATCTAACAATCAATATCCATGATTCCATGTTCATTAGTAAGCGAAAATGAATTCTAAGTTTCAAATATTCACCTCAACCCTCGGATTTGTGGGCAACAAATCAGCGCTTATTACAGCCATAAATCGTGGGAGTATGGAGATAATCTCTGCATAATGGTCAGGATTCGGCTCTGGAAATATGACGCAAGTCTAGTGTCTGCGAGTGTCCAATTAGAGCATGAAAAATTTCCTTACTGCACACGTGCATTTTCATCGTTGCTATGTTACAAAAGTTGCTGGGATCATCTAGTTACGAATGTTATGCGTATATTACTATTTAGTAGTAAAATACATCATCATCAGCTCGACAGTTCGAAAAATGTTACGAGATGTAGCAAGCAACTTAGTTCAGTAATTTTCACGCGCACGATCTTTATGGGAAAGTATGTTCAGCGTGAATATCTATACTAATACTAGCGGCCCGGCACGTGCTTCGCTACGTATAAAGTGAAATAATGTATAATAGTGATCGAAGGAAATAATACAAAAATCTGTTAGAACATCGATCCATTTCTTTAAAATATATATTACTTAATTGCTAGCTATTTAAAAACTTAATCCAAAACATTTGGATAAACAATATTTTTTGTTGTTCCATTTTGAGTGCGAATTACTTTCCACTTCCACTTACGTTCCACTTGCGTTTCAGAGTGGGTACCCCCAAACGGCTGGCGGTACCCACTCTGGAAAAGGCAACATAAAGTTGGCCATGTGAAAAACATGATTCTTCCAAATTCACACCACAAACATTAATTGTGATTATCAGCTGGTGGCATACGATCGAGAGCAATTTAAAACAATTGAACTAATGCGTGACAGCCATGCCACACGACGCGGTGCGGCGCCGCACCGGAGGCCATCTCGCCGGTCTACCGGCCACATGGTGAGTGCGGCGCCGCAACGTTTTGCACTACTGTAGCAGCGAAGGACTCGAGCTCTACCAATAATACACCCCTCCCCACCTCGTCTCGATTCCGGTGTCGGAGCGTCAGAACTCGGAGCGCACCGGACGGCGCCGTATGCCATACCATACATTTTTATATGTTACACTTTGCTTATTAACTATTAAAGAAATTGATTCGTAGCCTCGTAGGTAACAGAACTAACAGATCAAGATTAAAATTGACTTAACATGAGCCGACCAAATCATAGATCTTGTTAAATATTTTTTATGAAAATACATACCTATAGAAAGATTTAAAATAGCTTTTTTAAAGCGGCGAGGGTTAACATTTGTTGGGATTGTGCGAAATAACACGATGATTAACAAAGTAAACTGAAATTTATTCGGACACAATATTACAAGATGTTACAATCTGAGCTGCATGCTCAGCATGTATTATATTTCTCTATGATGCTCAGACTGATGACAAAGAGAGCATAGATCAAGGATCACGCAATAGACAGCAGAATATACTTTTAAAACATAAAGCACAAAGCACCGGCGCACGGCATAGAGTATAGACATTGGCTCCAACTACATTGTTTAGCTTAAACCATAGACTTATATGTTTAAACTAATATAATAATTTGTTCTAACAACATTCCTTACATAATATAACAACAGATTATAATAAATTTATATTTTATTCCTATATCACGTAACGAAATTTGTGTTAAAATATTCCTAAATATTTCTAGAACGTATCATGGCATTGCGGCAGTTTCGTCTATTAAGGCTGATATGCAGTTATATGAAAGCACTCAGGTCCCAGAAACTGCAAAACTCATTTTACGCCGAGGTCAAGTGCTCGCTGCAGTTGCATGAATGAAACTAGTCATCTAATAACTCCGTCGTATTGTGCACTATATTGAAATTTTCGCTTTTAATTATTTCGGGCGCTCAATCTTCCGCATTTAAATGTTTTTCATCGTAGTAGAAGCGGAATTAAAAAGCTGTAGGTCAATTCTACTAAGCAGTACAATAATAGATATCTACAGTTTTCATATTTCATTTCATATTTAAACCGAATCTAAACGAGTTTTATATAATGCAAATGTTACCATAGTATAAGTAGTTACAGATGAAGTAAGATATGAGAAAAGAGTTCTGATTGATTATTTTCAAAGTTACTATGTTTTGTGTTTTAGAAAATTGTGTTTTGCAAAACCTCCACTATATATTATTCAATCGGATTTAGTTATCGATATTTTCCAAGTAATTTCCGCTACCACCAGTTCGGAAAAATGCCCTGTCACTCACAACTGACGAATTTACTGTTAAGATTGGTTGCCGTTATATTATGTTCGTAGCGACCGTAATAATACGGTGAATGATCTCTTTGGTACATAATTATGGTAACTACCGATTTTGTTAGTTTGTTTGATTGCCTAAAGTGTTACATAAAAATTTAATGAGAGTGTCATTAAAATGTTTATAATTAAAGTCAGTTCCAAAGGAAAACGGATATAAATTTTCATTTGTTCTGCATTCTTCTGTAATCATCCACATAAGTGATGCCATCATACTCTACTTAATATGAAACAACAATTTATGACAAAACGCCTAGTAGACATCATAGTTTAGTCGTTACTAATAGTACCATGTGGCGGTACCCACAATTCGCCTAACATTCCTGCATCGCGCTATCGAAGTTTTCTAAGCGCGGCGGTATATATAAGACAGCTGAAATGTATCACGTGGGCTTCGGCCTGACCGAGCATACCACCTCGCTCGGTCGAAAGATCTTCCTTTGGCCTCCACGCATATATCCCACATACCATTTTCATGAAATAATGTAAGTAATAAAGGTATAAGGAATTTGCGGAGTCCGGTGAAATTTTTAATTGTTATTTTATTACAACGAATAATATAACCTAAGGAAACGTAACTCCCATACTAATACAGTTTTAAATTTGGTTCCATTCGAATTGTCATGTAACGTCAACCTTTATACCGCACCTAAATATTGCAAATGTATGAAAAGTGAACCTAACTTTTTTGATAAGTATTTTGGAGCATGTTTTTTTAAGGAGTTACTCTTCCTTAGTTTTTATTATTCGTAGTTTTATTACTTATCTTTATAACTTATTTAAAAGCGGACGGTATTTATTGTAACGATGCCCAGTAGCGATTGAAAAACGAAGGTATAAAAGTTTTGCTTGTAGAGTAATCAATGATTTACTTACTCAAGACTTCGCTTTGCGATTTAATTATTTTTCAATAATTTTATAAGGAAAAGAAATTAAACGTCGACCTGAATAAACACCAAGACGAGAAAATAACAGAAATATTATTAATTCATTCGCTTGTCTACTAATTAATTTAATTAATGTAAAATTTATAAGGCCAAGATCCACTTCGAGTCGCTGAGCCAGCGGAGTTAGTTTTTAAATTTGTAATAGGAATTAGAAAGTGTTTTCTTTTTAAGCAATTTGTTAAAGGGGTAATATAAATTTCAAAGGTATGTTTTAAAGAAAATACTTTTCGAACGCACAGCAAAATGAATAGCATTATGCTTATCAGAAAATTCCTTATTTTGAACAAAATATAAGTTGTAAAACAAAAATAATACAAAAGAAGAATTCATTTTCTATAAATGCCACTGAAAAATATTTCCTATTTGGAGAAAAATTAAACGTAATACCATGCACCTCGTATGGTCGGAGGATTGTCCTTTCAAGTTTTCACTGATTTTCCCACAAAAATTACCATGGTGTAATGTTAATTTTACAACAGACGACATCTGAGGCTTAGTAGTTAAGCGCGTGGTAGCTCAAAGCCAGGAACCGCGGGTTCGAATCCCGCTGACAGAACAAAAACTTTTTTGTTCCTGGGTCATTAATGTGTATTAAATATTATGTGTATCAAATAATAAAATATGACATGTATACAGTACAAGATGACGTCCGCAACTTCGTTGCACCAAAATTCGTTTATCGTTCGTTTGTTATTCCGTTGTCTGGTACCCGTAACACAAGTCCTCTAGGAATCAGGTACATACCACGGGGCCAGACTGACGTGGCGTGAAGCGTCCATGTATAGAAGATATTGTGGATTTCAATACAAGTTACATTAAATAAGTAACTAGATGACTCCGGCAACTCCGTTGCGCCAAAAATCGTTTATCGCGCGGGAACCGTACATTTTTCCGGGATAAAAAGTATCCTATGTCCTTTCCTGGGACTCAAAGTATCTCCATTCCAAATTTCGTTTCAGCGGTTTGGGCGTGAAGAGGTAACAGACAGACAGACAGACGGACACACTTTCGTATTTATAATATTAGTATGGTCAATGGATAAGTATATTACAAACCAAGAAGCTTTACAATCGAATGTATTTATGTTGCAGTCATCTGGTTCTATCTGCGATTCGATTAAATGACTAGCGCATTCATTGAATGACACCATTTAATTGAATGACTCGGCCGAACGTCGATTACACGATCGTCCCTCAACGTTCAACTAGTTAGCGATTTGTAGCATAGCGTTTTGAATATAGCGGACATGAAATCAGTCAGGTAATTGAACGTATTTCATTTTTATCCCACTGCGGCGCTAGTAGTCACTAGAACAAATATGGCATAAAACCGTTCGCATATCAGATAGCTGATAGCACTGTGTTGATATTTTTTTTATAATTTTATATTCTAAGTTTGTATATGTTTGTATATTTTATTTATAGAGTATTTTAAGGTTTTTTTATTATTCGTAGATTTATCCCTACTAAATGTAATAATATAAATTGTAATTTAAAAAGGATTATTTTTTATCGATTATATTAATTATATAATAACATAAAAAATCCTTTTTTTGTAATAACTAATAAAATAATATGAAAGCGTGGATTTACCTATAACTTATACCCCAACGTCAATGGCTACTTGAAAAAAAATATAGCATCCCATTCTTCAGATTTCGCTATAAGACAAGTCAAGACGTTAAACCTTACAGTCAACGTCTTGACTCGTTGTTCTTAAGTCATTCAATTGAATGGTGTCATTCAATGAATGCGCTAGTCATTCGATTGAATTGCAGATTAAACCAGATGACTGCGACATATATAAAGGCTGTCGGGTCTTGTTTACCTCACGAAAGCTAGCTAGAATATCCATTACATTTTTGATATCAATCTTCAAAGACGTTATTGATTTCGTCGTTCATTTTCCATCACGCGTTTGTTATTTCGATATATTGGTGTGTCACTAGTACTTGGAACCGCATCTGTCACATGCGCGGGACCGTATAAACATTCCGCGTTCCGTTACAAACATTTACACTAGTATTGCTGGATAAATATTGCATCAGTGGTATTAAAAATCAGATATTAACTGGTCCCTAGACGATCAGTTATGTTGTGCAATATCACGCTTTAATTTTATTGAACAGTTTATTTCACAATTAGATTGAAGGCGCGCGATTCTATACCAACCTTAGACGGTCAATAATATAACGCAATAAAATTTCTCGTCTAGGGGGCCCGCAAATGGGAAAAAATGTTCGGTGAACATTCTTTTATTCATTCCTTGCTGGGCGTAGGCATTACATGAGCCATTTAAATACTAGAACTTATCAACTATTTTATCGATAAGGTTAACACGATCATCTCTCTTACATTCATTGTTCCCCAAGCTAAAGTTTTTGGTCCCAGACGATTGCCCTATGTTAATCCAGTTTGAAATGTATACGCATGATTGAACCCGATAAAATAACAACTTTAACGAAATAAAAGCGAGCATCGACGTTCTGAGGAAGGAAAAATTTCAATCTCGTTCCTTTTGTTTCAGATTTGCCTTGAAATACGAGTCTCTGGGATCAAGATTAGAAAAACAAAACAATGCCGGGAATAAAAAGAAAACGGCATGAAAAATATAAGGAGCGCTGACAATTTTTTATCGGCAGCATGAACAAGAGAGCGGTGCGCGATGTATCGCGCCATTTGCATAAGAATGGTTCGACCATAATCAGTAGGCCGGCTCTGTCGCTGCGAACGAAAAACCTGAAGATGTACTGCTGCAGATGCTTCCACAAGCGACGCACATCCCTGCTCACGTGTATAGCTATATGTTTTCTAGTACTCACCTACAATATACTGGGCGGGTTTATATTTCTCGCCATAGAGAGCCCGAAGAGCTACGTATACATAACGCCGTCCAAATCCAGCGCCGAGTCGCAGAGCGAAGCGGTAAGGTTAAAAACGGTGGAGCGCCTGTGGACGATAACGGAAGACTTGAATATACTGTACAAACAGAATTGGACTAAGCTAGCGGATAAGGAGTTGGTGGATTTTCACAAAATTGTATTAGAAACTTTACAACACGAGAGCGTCGAGCAACATCGCGAGAATCGTTGGACGTACGCCGAGAGTTTCCTGTACGCCTTGACGTTGATCACGACAATAGGTAACCCTGTTTCAGTATTAATTAGCACTCACAAAGGCCTAATTAGTTACGAAGGCAATATCATATTAATTCAGTAATATACTTAGATATTGTTCGTAGTTTAGAGTAAAGCGTAGGTATCATGGGAAAGTGTGACATAAACTTTTGAAGATTCAACAAGTCGTAGAAACGCAACTTACAAAAAAATAGTTTCTATGTAATAAAAAAATATGGTGTTGTACTAGCATTGCGCGCTTATGAACTTATTTTAACTAATGTCAAATATTTTTGCTCTTATATTTTTTTTATGTAGTCATATCATTTTTATGATAAGCATTTTAAAATTAATTTAAAATTAAACAATAAATAGGTAACTATGAGAAAAATCAAAACTATACTATGTACTTAGTTATTATAGCTTCATAGAATATTTCAATCACTTTTACTTGCAAAGTAACCGTTAATAATAATAACATGGTTAAAAGCTCACGAACAAGTTCGCGTGTCGAAGTTAGCAGTTTAATAAAACGTCTGGTATTGAGGGCTCGGCAACACTGAAAGCGCTTAGTCATTGTTATGTAATTTTAAAAGCTTTCAGGATTCTGTGAAATCTCATCACTAAAAATAGAAATCTGATACTGCTCGAAATTTATTTACTGCAAAGTAAATAAGCAGCTATAGTCAAAAGCCTTAAAGGTTTCATCTTAATGGAATCAAATTTGATTATGTCTACTTTTGGTTTTGTTCGTAAAATATAATAGAAATTATCAAGTATTAGAATTTTAATCTAATAAATAAGTATACAAATTTTTACAAAAATATTTATATATATCTACAAACTTTTGCTGTAAAATTCGGAAAAAGACAATACATATTTTTTTCAAAAACAGGACGATAAAAAATCGGTTGATTAAGCAATTACTATATTTCTCTCGATATCTTATTTTCCTGTGCAGTAAAGTATGTGATAATTTGTTTCAGGTAACGGAAACATAAGACCCACGTCACTAACCGGAAAGACCGTGGCGATCGGCTACGCAGGGCTCGGAATTCCTATCGTCATACTCTACCTCTCGACCGTGGGTGAAATATTCGCGAGGAAAATACGCTCCCTGTACTACATGCTCTCCCCTGAAAGCGTTCGCAGCAAAAACTTCCATTCGAAAGCGGATTGCTTGAGTCACTGTCGCTGTCACATTATTCAGAACCCGAAAGGTGTCATCGAGGCCGACGAAATGAGCGAACAACAAATGAGCACACCTTTTCACGCTGCGTTAAATATGAACGGGCTGAATGGGGAATTTCACTGGATGTGTCGCGATCACACGAGGGTGCCAATTATTTTTAGCATCCTCATTATTGTGTTCTACGTCGTAATTGGGGCGTTCATATTTCACGTGACGGAGGATTGGACTTTCGTCGACGCGTTGTACTTCTCGTTCTCCGTGTTGGCCACGATAGGCTTCGGCTACCTGAAGCCGGGATCCTACGCGAGCTCCATCTCCACCAAGGCGGAGGATCTGGCGATAGGAGTGTGCTGCGTGTACATACTGTTCGGGGTCGTAGTCATAGCTATGTGTTTCAATCTCATCCAGGACGACGTGGGCCTGTCGCTGCGAGGATTCACCTCGTTCTGCATGGGCAGCACCAAGTCCAGGGTCGTGTACAACATCCAGGCCGCCGGCGAGACCACGCTCGTGCCTGTTATCTGACGCAGTGACACGGCCGAGGGGCCATCGGAGATAACACGGGAGCGCCGACCACAAGTTAGCTTTAAACTCGAAAACTTTAGCCCAGTAAGATTCCACAGTCTCCCTAGGAGGAAGTCCTCGGCGAACGGCGAGGAACACTTCAAAAGGAACGCGCCGGCGAGACGGTCCACGGGCCAGACGGAACATTCCATCGAGTACTTCGTTCCTCGTAGTTTAAGTGAATTTAATTTAAGCGGTGCGGGGACCAGTAAGATGACTGGGGTGACGAGTGACAGGATACGACCTAGTCGTGAAAAAATGGTGACGTTCGAGGACGATCATGTGAAGCGCATGGACGAGGCGTGCGCGCTCACCGACGACGCGTACATGTAAAAACCTAGTTAATGTTTGGATGTTATTTGTTACCTAATAAATGTACTGTATTTGTAAGAACTTTTATTGAAATGTTTTACTGTCCGATCCAAAAACCTATCACATGCAGGGGAAATTCGAATATCCAAATGTAGCTCGCGTTCGGATTAACTAAAATCCAAATGTTAGCTTCGAATGCGTGAATAAGTTAGTTCAGCGGATCGAATACATTTGTTTGCACTACGATTCCTCTAACAATATTCACTTCCCAGCTCTAACTCGGTAATCCACAGTTTTCAAACTATTTTGTTCAAAAATCAATCATACAAATCTATTTGTTTTTGCACTGATTATTTTAGTTTTCAGTGTGCTAATTCCGAGCTAGTCCATATTTCTCTGGATTACATAAAATATATTTTCTATTTCTCTGGAATATTTCATTGTTGGCTGGAGTTTTGAAAACAGCTTATCAACTTTCTAACTTGCACCATATTTCTTGCAAACCTTGAGCGTCTATCGAAAACAACGTTCATATTTGTGTATTTTCAATATGCATGTTAGCAAACTCTTTTAACAATCTGTACCAGAGATACGCTTTTTGTATGTGTGTACGTACGTATACAGATTGTAACAAAACTAAGTGATATATGGAGTTTATTATATTATAGATTTAGCTGTGAAAGTAGCAGTGCTGAAAGAGTAACTTTTTTAAACTTTTGTATGGGAAAATTTATGATGCTAGCTTGCCCATACAAGTTACAAAAAATGTTGCTCTTTCAGAGCTGCAATTTTACAGTGAACTCTATGTAGAGGTTAAACTTTCTTAGAGTATTAGACTTTATAAGGGCGTCTGGCAGTGGAAAGTAACTGTCAAAAATGTCCAGCACTGGAAGAAAGATTCCTCCACTTACCGCGAAGAATATAATTTATACGTTATGAAATTGAGCTTTACTCTTTCTCGAAGGCCAGGTAGCTTCAGAACTGGATACCTCCTAAAGTAACCGCAACGGAAACTCCATAGTTGTTGGTCGTTCTTACCTCTGTAGAGGTCACAAACAGGTAAAATTTTAGCTTTTATAAAATGCCGAAAGTCTGGCACTCCCAGCCTCTTGGGCCATTAATAAAATAGTTCATGCAGCTAGACAAAGAGTCCAATTAACAGAATATTTTTTTTACAAAATATAATCATCTCAGGAAAAAAATTATGAAATGAAAATTAAATAACAAAATATATTAGTTTAACATATGACGCCCGCAACTCTGTTGCGCCAAAAATCGTTTATCGCGCGGGAACTTTACATTTTTCGGGGATAAAAAGTATCCTATGTATGGACATTCCTGGGACTCAAAGTATCTCTCCATCAAATTTCAGCAAAATCGGTTGAATGGTTTGGGCGTGAAGAGGTAACATACAGACAGATACACTTTCGCATTTATAATATTAGTATGGATATGGATTTACGAATCAGTAATACATGTGGGTGAAACACTTCAAAGCTAAACTAACAATAATTACACTTTTAATGGTTCCAAGTTAATTGCTTTGACAAAGACGTCCCTAATTTACAGTACGAGTATACGTTTGGCACTATTACATTGCTTTAAATGGTCTCACAAAATTAGTTTAAGGAAGTATGCCTTCCTTGAGATTTGTACCACAATATTTTGTGTGCCAATTTTATAAAAGTTTTGTAAGGCCCATCTTATTTCAAAGTTCTTAAAATATTATTTTAATAAAATTCTTTTTGACCAAAAGGACGTCGAAATGAATTAAAAAAGTCGATTTTTAATTTGTACAATTATAAAACTTAAAATAGCCTATGAATGATTTATTATTGTCGTCATTTTATTACATAATATTTTTAGCCTACTATCTACCTAGCTCTTTCATCGACCTATAATGGCGGCAACGGGATAAGCGAATCTACTACAAGACTATCGGGTAAGTGATTTTATTTGCTAAGGGTCAATTTATAATAGCGCAGAGTGAGAATTCCCAAAAACTGAACACAGAAAATTCAATCTTAACTCCAGATCGTAACGCATACATTACTTCTGCGAGGTCAATGTTCACATTATGCGCTTTCGTCTTCAATTTTCGTCGTCTTCTTCATTCAACTTTCGTTTTGGCGCATTCAATAATTAAATGCGTCAACGAACGCAACGCCAACTATCATTTTTGTTTTTTGGATACGGTCAGAGGGCATGCGTCGCGGGCATGCCTCACATTCGCTGTTGACTGCGCTATAACGCATGCCCTTGACGAACAGAAAAAGGCACAGTGTGGACAAAGCTAATCAGCGTTAGTCGGGCGCTTTCACGCGAATTCGCGCGGATGCGCACGCATTTTTAAATTCTCAGAAGTGCGTTCACGATTTTGAGTTAAGGTTAAATTTGTTACGTTCAGTTGTAATAATTCGCTTCGATGCGCTTCGACTCTCCGCAAGTATAAATTGACCCTAACCTTACGACAACTGCCTTCATAGCGCCAGCTTCACGAGTCGTAAAAGGCGACTTAACAATGTTTATACTGTTCTAAATTGAGTGATATCTCTTAAGGTCGGGCAGAATAAACATGTCTCAAGGAATATCAACTGGGTCCAAGGTGAATTTCAAAGTAAAGCCTTCAAGAGCTTAATACCTCTCGGATTCTCGAGCAAACAATCCCTACAAAACGCCGCATGTTGTATGTATACTTTCTGTACAAATGAGAGATAATTTTGTACAGAAAAGCATATTTCTATCTTTATAAAGAAAAAGTAATTTTTAATTTTGGCTAAACCATATTCTCGAGTTTCAGCGAGACTTTTTTAGGATATTTTAAGTCGTTCGTGGCAGTCCTGGGAAGGTTGATGTTAGGAGAACGGAATTGAATGAAAAAAAAAAAGACTGGTTGCAATCCGGGAGTGCCGGCAGAAGTGAAAACTTGATTATTAACGTTGTGCATTTTTTTAACCCATTTTTTATGAAAATCGATTTTTAAAAAATCGTCAATCAAGTTGTTTCGATCAAGTTTCGATCAAGGTTTCGATCAAGGTTTCGATCAAGTTTCGATCAAGTTTCGATCAAGTTTCGATCAAGTTTCGATCAAGTTTCGATCAAGTTTCGATTAAGTTTCGACCAAGTTTCGATCAAGTTTCGATCAAGTTTCGATCAAGTTTCGATCAAGTTTCGATAAAGGTTCGATCAAGTTTCGATCAAGTTTCGATCAAGGTTTCGATCAAGTTTCGATCAAGTTTCGATCAAGTTTCGATCAAGGTTTCGATCAAGGTTTCGATCAAGTTTCGATCAAGTTTCGATCAGGTTTTGATCAAGGTTTCGATCAAGTTTCGATCAAGTTTCGATCAAGTTTCGATCAAATTTCGATTAAGTTTCGATCAAGTTCGATCAAGATTTCGATCATGTTTCGATAAAGTTTCGATCAAGTTTCGATCAAGTTTCGATCAAGTTTCGATCAAGTTTCGATCAAGTTTCGATCAAGTTTCGATCAAGTTTCGATCAAGTTTCGATCAAGGTTTCGATCAAGTTTCGATCAAGTTTCGATCAAGTTTCAATTTGAGTTCGAGTTCGAGTTCGAGTTCGACACAAAACACTAAACACAAAACACTTTGATCAAGGTTTCGATCAAGTTTCGATCAAGTTTCGATCAAGTTTCGATCAAATTTCGATTAAGTTTCGATCAAGTTCGATCAAGATTTCGATCAAGTTTCGATCAAGTTTCGATCAAGTTTCGATCAAGTTTCGATAAAGGTTCGATCAAGTTTCGATCAAGTTTCGATCAAGGTTTCGATCAAGTTTCGATCAAGTTTCGATCAAGTTTCGATCAAGGTTCGATCAAGTTTCGATCAAGGTTTCGATCAAGGTTTCGATCAAGTTTCGATCAAGTTTCGATCAGGTTTTGATCAAGGTTTCGATCAAGTTTCGATCAAGTTTCGATCAAGTTTCGATCAAATTTCGATTAAGTTTCGATCAAGTTTCGATCAAGGTTTCGATCAAGTTTCGATCAAGTTTCGATCAAGTTTCGATCAAGGTTTCGATCAAGGTTTCGATCAAGTTTCGATCAAGTTTCGATCAGGTTTTGATCAAGGTTTCGATCAAGTTTCGATCAAGTTTCGATCAAGTTTCGATCAAATTTCGATTAAGTTTCGATCAAGTTCGATCAAGATTTCGATCATGTTTCGATAAAGTTTCGATCAAGTTTCGATCAAGTTTCGATCAAGTTTCGATCAAGTTTCGATCAAGTTTCGATCAAGTTTCGATCAAGTTTCGATCAAGGTTTCGATCAAGTTTCGATCAAGTTTCGATCAAGTTTCAATTTGAGTTCGAGTTCGAGTTCGAGTTCGACACAAAACACTACTCTCCTACCGTCTTACGCGTTTTGTATGGTTTTTCGATCAACACGAAAATCTATCGCGAGTTTCACAGTTTTTACCCATCCCACAAGTGCTCAACGCCGCTAAAGAAGTTTTCACTTCAAAAAATAGTACGAAGTTCAAGGGTCATTTAGTTGATAAGATATGTATATTGTGTAGGTTTAAATTTACAAATAGAAAGTCACTGTATCATAATTATATAGGTACTACACTGCACATATTTACTGGTTTGAAGAATTTGTTTGAGTATTAGGGTCAGTAGAGTTAGTATAGACCGTGTAGATTCAAAATCTTGGCTCTACATGAGATATCTTTTTCACAGGGTAAACATCATGTGGTCGTCTCGGCAACATTTTACAAGAAGTGTTTTTGGTGGGGTCATTACTTTATAATTTCGCCACAATTTCTATATAAAGTGCTTTATTAGTAAAATTGGCAAATTTTGTTCCTGATAATATTATGTTGCAAAATATACAGAAAAGCTTATCATTCCAACGAGCTGTTGTTTTAAGCTGAAGAATATAATAAAGCTTTAAGAAGCTACTTTTGCAACGTGTTATATTACGGCTAAGTATAAAAGAAAATGAAAAATATTGTAGTAATAGCACCTTGTAAAGAAAACAAATCAAGACTGTGTAATTTTTAAAGATATTACCGCGCGGGAACCGTACACTTTTCTGGGATAAGTAAAAAGTATTCTATATCCTCTCACGAGACTCAGTGTCTTCAAATCCCCAAATCAAACGACACTTAAAAACCGTGTTTAGTTTAGTTTTTAACCGACTCCCAAAAAACGAGGAGGTTATATGTTCGGCTGTGGTTTTTTTTTTTGTATGTTCAACGATTACTCCGCCGTTTGTGAACCGATTTTCGAAATTTTTATTTTGTTGTATTAGGTTTTACTCCAATTTGGTACCATGTTCACAAAAGTGGTGACCTGATGATGGGATCCATGAGTAATCGAAGGAACTCCTCGAAATTTATATGGAAACATGGTGATTTTGGTTTTATGAGAAGCATCCTAAGCATATGGTAGTTGCTACCAAAACGCAAGATTTTGCACCGAGGTATACTATGGTTCCTAAACTACTAAGAGAACTCCGGATTCCTTATACATACAAGTTTGGGAGTTTAGGCGCTGTTTTAAGAACTAAAAGCATATGCTACTATGCAAATTACATTCATCATCATCATCATCATCATCATTACCACGTCAGGGTCACCAATGTCACCAAATTCAACCTTATCTCCAGAGCATAAGGCACACATTTGATATTACTCCTGAGAAGTTAAAGTTGCTTCGATAATGTTACATTCTGCTTCACTCCGCCGAGATATTCTGGAAAACAAACTAATTTCAACCTTTTGCATTGCGTTTAGCGTTCATAGTATAATAACGCATCGCATCGCATATCTGCCAGGGCTGTCAAGCAAGCGGCGCGGCGGCGCGGGCGCGGGCCGGGTACTATGCACAGAATACAAAAATACTCACGGAGGTACTATGTGCGCTGCGTGTGCGACAAGTCGAGCGAGTGCCAGCCTATTGAAACTAGTCCGGTGACCGGCTACTTAGCACGTCACACGTGTTCACTTCGATTTTTTTAAATGTATTGTTTAAAATTATCTGCAGGCTGCAGCTGATATAAGAATATTTTGTAAGTGTGACTGTAATAAGATACGTAGAATAATATACAGGTGTATTATTCTACGTATAGTACGCGTTTTCTTACTAGGTAACTAAAAAGAGTGAAATTATTATTTTTAACAAAAAATTAAAACCGACTTCCAAGGTAAAACAATAATAACATCCTTATAATATGAACTAAAAAGTATTAAATAATTATTCGGTATTCCTATCTAATAGTGCCTTTTTCCGAATTCGGCTAAAACTCAACTATTTCTGTACTCAATCTTCATAATTTTGAAGTCGGTGCAAGTTCCAAAAGTTGCAAATATTCTGTCAGAGAACAGAAGATTCATCTGGTACCGACTTCAAAATGATGAAGATTGAGTACAGAAATAGTTGAGTTTTAGCCGAATTCGGAAAAAGGCACTATTAGATAGGAATAATTATTTAATACTTTTTAGTTCATATTATAATGGTGTTATTATTGTTTTACCTTGGAAGTCGGTTTTAATTTTTTGTTAAAAATAATAATTAGCTTTGTTCTTAAAAAAGGAGAAATATAACGCCGCGACACTGTTTTGTTTTAAGCTAAATTTTCAGGAGGGGGGTCTATTGCTAGTCAAACAGACTAAATTCTAAAAACTATAATATTTTTGGCTTCCATATCGATTGTAGATCATTTCCCAAGTAGCTTCCCCTAGCCCCCACCCTAGGTGATATCGTTATAATATTATATAGCCTATGTATTGACCCGACCTCTAAGTAATATTCGTGCAAAATTTGAAGTAAATCCATTCAGTACTTTCTAACTTTATCCCGGACATACACACAGACAAACAGATAAACAGACAAAAATTCTAAAAACTATATTTTTGGTTTCCATATCGATTGTAGATCACGTCCCAATATATTCAAAATATTCAATATACAGAATTGACTTTACAACGATTTTATTATATTATTATATATAGATTTATTTTATATCAATACATTCGAATTAATAATAATGTATCAATTAACGTATCTATATACTATTACAAGAAATCCTTATTATTATGTGAAAGCGTCGATGTTTGTTACACTTTCATGCAAAATCAACCAATTATCATGAGACTTTGTACACATACTCTTGGAGGTATGAGAAGTAACATCTAAGGATACTTTTTATGAAAAAAAAAGACGGGTTGCACTCCGGGACACACGGGCACAACTTGATTATTAACGTTGTGCATTATTTTTTAAGCCATTTTTTATGAAAATCGATTTTTAAAAAATCGTTTTTTTTAATTATTTGAAACCCTTACAATCGAATAAATTTTTAACTAATTTTTTATGAAAATCGAATTTTAAAAAATCATTTTTTTTTTTAATTAATCGAAACCCTTACAATCAATTAAAAAATATCGACAATCGAAAAAAAAAACAATCGATTGTTCGATCACTACTCTCCAACCATCTTACGGTTTTTCGATCAGCACGAGAATCTGACGCGAGTTTCATAGTTTTTACCCATCCCACAAAAGTGCTCAATGCCGCTAAAGAAGTTTTCACTTCAAAAATCTACGAAAAAATAAATGCTGACGTGGACGCGGACGAAGTTGCAGGCAAAAGCTAGTGCTTATTAAAACTGAAATGCTCTTAATGTTATTACTTATTAATGAATAAATAAAACGCACAATATCGCGAAATAAATTCATCAACATAGAACGGAGTCGGGAAAATATGATTATTTTGTAGATAATTGGGTAAATGAATAAACATTAGCTGTCATTTCCTCAAGCCAATTCTCTGAGATAATAATATTATTATTTTGTCAGCACTTTCGTCCTTTCAGGGAATTTGCCCTACATTTTTTTACGCTTCTGGTACTAATAGTTTGATTATTAGTACCAGAAGTAACCAAAATTTTTATATTTATGAATTATTTATTTAAAGGACCTATGTAATTACAAGACATGTTGTTTTGTATTGCTTTAAAAAAAACGTGACAAAATCCAACATAACTTTCGGATTACAGCCAATCCAATCCAATACATTTTTAAGGGAATGGAATACAAAAAACTTATATTGAACAAGTTAAGAAAAATACCGTTGGTAAGCGAGAAGAACCTCCGCGGCGGGCGTAAGAAACTCATACGGGGCGCAATTCTAAGAAATATCCGTTTGAGATGCTTACTTCATAGAAGTTTTCGTGTAATATAATATGAGGTGCCCTGACCGAATTCTCGGTATCCCTTAGTATTATTTCTTAGATTTCATCATCATCGATCATATCAGCCTATATTCGTCCACTGCTAGACATAGACCTCTCTCAATGAACGCCAATATGACCGATCTCCCGCTACTCGCATCCAACATGGAGCAACTAAACGAAGATCGTTTCTTAGATTTAGTTTCAAAGATTTCAAAACTAAAGACTGCCTATAGTATAGTTATTTAGACCAGCACAGAATATAATATATTAGTAGTACCAACCAGCAGTATATATTATGCTTGCAGTAGTGAAACTACATACTCGTATTTCGCTGCTTTCTATACAGTATCTAAAATCGTACATTTTAACTCTGGGGTACAAATTCCATTCCATAGTAACATTCTTCGTACAAAAAAAAGTCTTCAATCTCAATATAAAAAATTATAACTCATTTAACATTTTTTTAAATGAAATAAGGGGCAAACGAGCAAACGGGTCACCTGATGGAAAGGAACTTCCGTCGCCCGTGGACACTCGCAGCATCAGAAGAGCTGCAGGTGCGTTGCCGGCCTTTTAAGAGGGAATAGGGGAGGGCAGGGATGAGAAGGGAAGGGAATAGGGGAGGGAAGGGAAGGGAATAGGGGAGGGAAGGGAAGGGAATAGGGTAAGGGATTGGGCCTCCGATAACTCACTTACTCGGCGGAACTGTTTCACGCCGGTTTTCTGTGAGAACGTGGTATTTCTCCGGTCAAGCCGGCCCATTTGTGCCGAAGCATGGCTCTCCCACGTCTAACTTAAGAGCCCGGGTTACCCTCGAAATTCTCATACATACGTAATACCAAAATCATTTTGTCATACGAAAATATTTAACATGTTTGAATTATTTTTCAGCATAAAATAGTAATTACCTAGGTTCCTGAACAAAAATTAACTTCAAAATATTTAAACACTAAAAAAATTTTTTTTGTGTAAATTTTTTTTTTTTTATTAAATTTACTACTAAATATTTAAACACTAAAAAATAGAGTAAAAACACTAAAAAATATATAAAAAAATAGTAAATTTACTACAAAATATTTCAACTCTAAAAAATATTTTTAGTATAAAAATATTTTGTAGTAAATTTACTAATTATTTATAAATTTTTTAGTGTTTTACTCTATTTTTTAGTGTTTAAATATTTAGTAGTAAATTTCGTAAAAAAAATTTATACACAAAAAATTTTTTTTTAGTGTTTAAATATTTTGAAGTTAATTTTTGTTCAGGAACCTAGGTAATTACTATTTTATGCTGAAAAATAACTCAAACATGTTAAATATTTTCGTACGACAAAATTATTTTGGTATTACGTATGTATGAGAATTTCGAGGGTTACCCGGGCTCTTAACCAAACTCCAAATATAGCAATTTAGTCGGGAACATGGTGCCTAATGTCTATGTAAATTATAACTAGATAGCGCCCGCAACTCCGTTGTACTAAAATTTGTTTATCGCGCGGGAACCGTACATTTTTCCGGGATGTAATGTATCCTTTGTCCTTTCCCAGGACTTATTAAGCCTCCATACCAAATTTCAACAAAATCGGTTCACCAGTTTGTGCGCGAAAAAGTAACAGACAGACTCACTTTCGAATTTAAAATATTAATGAGATCCAATAAGGTCTAAATACTGGTCTAATATTAGAAAACCGTTTTCTGGTGTTCATAACAAAGTATTGCAGCCATTGTACTTTGCCCCCAATCTAAAATACAGTCCGCACCAGATGCCGCTCAAAATATAAATCTTAGTGTCTAAACACACTGGGCTGAATTACGCCGACGTAAATTCCGCCGCGTTTACGCCGCGTATTCAACGCATACAAAATACGGACGGAACGCGACAGACACACTATGCCGAAATTACGTCGCGAACCGAATTTCCGTCGAACCGAATCGAGCGTAAAGTTCGGCAACGATTCGGCGGTAATGTTTTGTATAGCAACACACTATACGCGACGGAAGGATAGCAAATCCAACCTTAACTCCAAAGCGTTAACGCACACATCACATCTGAGAATTTTAAATACTCACGCGCACGTTCCGCAACGGAAATTACGCCGCGAAATTTCGGCTCTTCGCAGTTCGCGTAATTTATAGTGTGTCGCGTCAGACGTAAGCGGCTGAACGAAATTTCGGCCACGTAAATTACGCCGGCGTAATTCAGCCTAGTGTGTGATTATTTCACTCTTACCCTTATGATTATTTCAGTCTTGAAACTAAAACCCGAGACACACTGCACGGGGACTCTTTTCATGCATGATTATTTGCCTGCAGGCATTTTCTGATGCACATTTTTGAAAAGACATCGCTGCTATACAAACATTTTCATACTTCGTTTATTATGTAGCAGAAAGTGCGCCATTTTGAAGTGAAAATATTATATGCGGGGTCTGCTTGAATGCAGGCTTTTTTGCGCTCAATGAGTAATGAAATATGGTGATTTTTTTGCTTTATAAACAGTAAAGATTACTTTGTAGGTGTTGCGTGAGGATTTTAAATTGCAATAATGAATTGATATTGAATTATTACGTCCAAAATACATTTTGTTAAAGCTTAAAATAATATAGAAAATAATTGAACCGTGTAATGATAACTACACTACTGCATAGTTACTAGTTAGCATAATTAATTATTTGGTTTTGTGGCGTACTAATAGCTAATTAATATTATAATTAATAATAAATTAATTGAAATTTTAGGTTTGTTATCCAGGACACAAATTAAAAGGTTCATTAGGTTCAGTTAATCATCGATCGAATAATTAATAATATATTAAATATATTTGAACGATGTCTGAAACATTATAGAACATTATTTTTATTACAGTTTTTTATATTGGTAAATCTAACAAGATTCTGAACGCAATATTTACCTTCGACAAAAGTAATAACAGTTATTGAAGATACATCACAATAGTTTCCAGGCAGCGAAATCTAGAAAATTTAAAAATATATGAAAAATGAGTTGAGTAATATAAGCAAGGTTGGCTTTAGCTAAAGCAAACTCGAGAATATAAGCCGAACCCAAAGTAAGGATCTCGCGGGATCCCGGATTGAAAACAATCTTGACATAGCGACGAATAGAGACTTGTAGAAAATCGGTTTCGTTCCATATTGTATATTTTTTCCCAGGATTATGATAGAAATGATGGTTTAGAAAAAAAAAAAACATAACAAAACTGTTCTTAACAGGAAGTAATTGGTTGTTGCTCTTTTTGTAATTTGGACTGTTTTTTAGGGTTCTCGGCCCAAAGGGTAAAAACGGTATCCTATAACTGAGACTTCGATGTATGTCCGTCTATCTGTATGTCTGTCTGTCTATCTGTCCCCAGGATGTATCTCAAGAACCGCTATAGCTAAACATCTGTAAACCTACTTGTAACAACATTTACCTACTTGTAACAACATACAAATTATTAAGTAATAATTTGTCTTTCGTCGCGTCACGTCGTATTGTGTGGCGTAGTGCGATTACACCATAACGAACGTTACAATCGTCTTACAGCGCTAGCATAGTATAAGGAGGGGAAGTAAGTTATATTCATACAAAGGCACCGCGCGCGGCATGTGTGTGTGCGCCATAGTATCAATGCGTCGCCGCACGCACACTTATTAAAATCTCGGACCGTTTTCGGACCATACCAGGCGGGGCTAACACTTTACGCTGCACGCCCGCGTCGCGCTGCGCCGCGCCAAACGAATCAAAAATGTCCGATCATAATCGCAGGAGTAATAGGTAAATTGCTGTTGTTGTTGTATTGTTTTGATGTTTTAATAGTAATGCAACAATTCCAGAATTGTCTTTGTTTAAATTACCAGTTGAACAGGAAAGGTATTATACTAGTCACTTATTCTAGCATAATATAATTTTTACTTGATGATTAGATACCTACTTACTTCTTTTTTTATTGTATTAGTTTTCTATCACACAAACTTTCCCACTAGAACATAGTATAAAATATAAGAGAATGTATTAGGTAAGTACTTTTGATCAGTCAACTAATTTGCCGCTATTGCTTTGTTTACGTTTAGTAATGCCGATTTCTCTGTATTGTATGTATATTATATTATATTAAATAACTACATACAGTCAATTACTTATTTTAAATCGTAATTAAAAATAAGTAATTGACTAATTGTAAATCAGATATTAATTATACACATAAAGCAAAGTTCGAATCATAACAACAGATTTGTTTATAGTAGATACCTTTAAGAGACAGGCGTTAGTTTTTAATGTTGTTTTAAAAGGTATATTCTAACTGTATATTTATAATTTTATTTAGACATCGGATTATATGCACGTTCCAAGTGCCGAAATATGCATGCAAATATGCACGAAAATTGGCCGAAATATCAAGAGTCACTTATTATTATTAAAAGTCGGAAGACTGCGACGTTGCCGCTGTTCATGCGGTTGCGAACGAAGCGCGGACAGCCGCTTGCCGCTCGGCGCTCCCATATCACAACGCCGCCGCGCCGCGCCGCCGCCGCGCCGCCTAAAATTGACAACCCTAAGACAGTAGGTTATTAAATCGCGGATTGGGCCGGAGTTACCTTCTACTTCCCCTCCTTTTACTATGGCGCTAGCCATTTTATAAATTTTAACGTTTCCTCAATTACGTTGCAACCGCTTTATAACATTTCAAAATTAATTATCTGAACAGAAAGAACGCCAACTCGGTTCAAGTTTCATGCGAATCACGTGGCGGAAAGTAGCTAACTATAAGTTACTCTTAATGCGCTTAGACATTAGTTTATCTGAAGCCATTGCGCTAACTCACCTGGGGCCAAACGAGGGTTTATAAAAGGTCGGAAGCTTACGATGGACTTCCTTTCAGTTCGATCTGAAATTAATATTAACGAAGCTTAGAATGATTAATTAAAATATCTTCTATGGTATTGAAAACATTATGTACTTTATTTATATTGTGTTATTCAACCTTTGTTTTTATTTAATCACTAGATATTGTGCCGAAATTCACCAAAAACGTAATTTCTTTCGGGATAAATTGTATACTTACTATATTATTAGATATGGTGACTAAAGTGAGTAGCTACCATTTTTTAAAGTGTTCGTTTTGGAACTGGAGGCTTTTAGGACCGGTAATATAAAAAAAAATATGATTTTATGTATACCTACTCGAGGAACATAACATAAGTACATATTATTTTATTGCAAAGTATTTTCGCGGTCCCGGTCTCCATTTAAAAAAACGAACATGAAACACTTTTGTTAGCCACTTCATCCACATACCTACGTTTTCGCTTTTCTTGCAAGTCGCAATGCATCGTGCAAGAGAGTAAATATAACAAGAAGACTTAGCACGACGTCCAGCTTAAATAAATAAATAATTTAATTTAAAAGTTTACAGCGACTTAGTGTTACTTTAAACGTACTGAAAATACTTTGCATTTCATTGATTTAAAACTAAAGTTCTACCTTAACTGTTTAAAACTTGAGAACACTCCTAATTTACAAAGTAATAAGACAAAAAACAGCTTCAAACAACTGAAAATAACAAGACGTCGTTTTATATACTCTTGTTTAAAATTTCAGTTGCCCCTGTATATTAAACGCGCCGTCCTTTCTGTTTGATCCGTCGTAATATAGCCCTTGTGCCAATAAAACCTTTGTTCTGTCCCTTTTGTCAAGGGCAAGCTCAAGTTGAACTAAAAATATGTCATGTTGCTGAACAAATAAATTCAAACAATATTGCTTCAAACCCAACGTGCACATTGCCTTACCTTAAACATTAAAATAACAACAACCTTGAAAAGTCCATTCAAAACACCCCATGACTTATTTTCAAATGGTTAGAATTACGAATAGCGAATATTACGCAAAGTTCGGAGCAGAGGCCGTTACTAGCACATGCAGTAAATAATCCGACAAAATCTGACACGCTGCACACATCATATCAGAATATTGACAGAAACGTTGTCAATCGTCGAACAAAACTTTTTGTTTACTGTCACAGGCACTGACCTCCATTATACAACTTGTATAATAGAGATCAGTGGTTACAGGTAACACGGTCAAATTTTCATCAATCTGATCCATCAATCTGATTGACGGAATATTGATGGGTTTAAAAAGTTCACATTAAAAATACGATCAATCCATCAATCCGTGGCGTACACAATCGAATTTTCGTCAATCCGTACCGGATTGATGGATCAGATTGATGAAAATTTGAACGTGTAACCGGTGACAAAATACGATCAATCTATCAATCTGTGGGTTACACGATCAAATTTTCGTCAATCTTTACCGGATTGATGGATCAGATTATATATGGTGGTGCTGCCTATATTGTATTGAAAATACAGTATTTTACACATTTTACATAACGCTACGTAGATTTAAAGTTAATTTATGCAGTTGGCCACCCCTGATCGGGAGGATGACCGCTGATGTACATTTCGATAAGTTATCGAGGAAAGTATGATTGGACGCGTGCCAAGTTACTTTACGTCATACGTCAGTTGGACTAAAGAAACTAATAAGTTATGCCCATTAACATACGTACACAAGTTGCCAACCTTTGAGAAATGAAAACTCACTTCTCGGAGGTCGCTAAGTCACATCGATTTAGGAATAACTTTGTTGATAGTTGTAAACTAGCAGCTGTTTCCACAGTTTCGAGTTTTCATTCAGAATATGTTTATAATATTATGCGTTAGCAAAACAATCTTTGAATATTTTGCAGAAGCAATGTCTGATTTCCAAGCTTTTGGGTCGAATATTCATTTGCGATGGATCGTTTCAAATTTCGATCCGTTGCTTATATCACGGGAGTCTATAGTAGAAGACATGAGTGGAAGAACCAGGTAAGTAACAGTTAAAAAAATGCCGTTTTTTGCATAAATACATTAGGGCCGGAAATAAAAAATGATTTGAAATAAGTAATAAATTATAGATTTAATGTGTAGCCATACATTAGCCAGATGTCAAAGCAGATGAGAGATAATTGTCCTTAATTATAAAATGTTAGTTACGTGGTTCTTCCACTCACATTTTTATTATATTATATTCTTTCAAAGAAACTTACCTCGATCCCATCATTTTAACACCACATTGATATACAATGTAACCATTCATTCGATCCGGTCCCATTCTAAATCCTTTGTATTAGCCAAATATGACAAACCACAGTCACACAGACGCTGTTACAAAGTTTGCATAATATGACACGAGTATAACTGTGTCAGAGCTGGGAATGTTTTAAACCACATAACTTCGCAATCTCTGCCCGCCATAATTGAATCCCATCAACTTCCTCCCTCGCTTACCCGACCTCACCAGACGGCGTGTGTCAGCATGACTCGACTGATCGTGGGACTATTTACACGTTGCGATCACGACACTACTGACACGACACGACAATATAGCAAAGATAATTACTAAGGCTGCGTTGCACCAGAGGCGTGGTTGAAGTTAAAGTTAAATATGGCGTCCAAACACCCCTACTTTGACATTAGAACATACACGCGTATGTCACCCCAACCGGACCCGGAAGGGGAGAGGGACGGCCCTCTTTTATGCAATAACATTAATAACTTGAGCTCATCTACCGCGATAACTCGTACGCAGCTAGTTTGTGCTATCGCGCGCGAGCAGCCTCACTCGTAAGAGAGTGAGTAAGGGGTCGGACCCCTTAAGAGCAGGGGGGATCCGTGTCCCCACGTCAGATGAAAATAGCTTATTTTCGTAGCTCTCCCCAATATTGCCCGATTAGAATGTCACACGTGTGACTTTAGGGGAGGGGGCCAGGCCTCCTCATTGTTTATCTCCAAACCAACTAGCAACAGACTAGTTATAGCCACGATTAAACTACCATGGTCTTAACCAGACCAGTAGCTTAGACACTTTCAAAAAAAAAAAAAAAAACCCCATATGCTCATACGACTTCTGTCAATTTTTCCGGTTAAAGTTAAAGTTAAAGTCAAAGTTGGTTCGTGCAACCCACTCTTAATATCACCGACGTAAAGTTGTTTTAACTAAGAAACAATAAATAAAGCTAAATTACACTTTCGTACAAAATTAAATACTATTAGGTGTTGCCTGCATCTTACTTATTGCAGAAATTTATTTCATCGCTCTTTTGTTGCAATAAAAATAATCTCAGCACTCTAGTGACTAGTCCATATAAAATTCATACAAATCTCTTTAGAGGTTACTGTGAAGAGAAAAGTAGAGAATTCAGGGAGGTATAACATGGGCACGGATGGACGTGTTAAAGTTGGTAAAGTAATTAATTAAAATGTACATTTGCTTGTTACCTACTTATTTCAGATTTATCATTAAAAAATTGAAATTTGAATAGTAACTTATTAAATAAGTAAACTCTCGCTATTGGTATTTGTTAAATTTAATAATAATTTTTAATGTGTCCATGAACGTTTCTGCTATTTTCAATCAATACCATTTTTAGGGTATTGTAGCCAAAATGGCAAAAAACAGAACCCTTATAGATTCGTCATGTCTGTCTGTCTGTCTGTCTGTCTGTCCGTCCGTATGTCACAGCCACTTTTCTCCGAAACTATAAGAGCTATACTATTGAAACTTGGTAAATAGATGTAGTCTGTGAACCGCATTAAGATTTTGATACAAAAATGGAAAAATTATTAAAAATTTTAGGGGTCCCCATAGGTATAACTGAAACAAAAAAAAACCTACGCGTGTAGAGTATCTATGGATAGGTCTTCAAAAATCATATTGAGGTTTCTTATATCATTTTTTTTTTTATCTAAATAGTTTGCGAGAGAGACTCTTCCAAACTGGTAAAATGTGTGTCCCCCCTCCTCTAACTTCTAAAGTAGGGGCATGATAATTCTAAAAAAAATATATGATGTACATTGCTATAAAAACTACCAACGACAATTGGTTTGAACGAGATCTATCAAGTAGTTTTTTTATACTTCATAAATGGTTAACTTTAATTTAACTTTCATTAAATCAACTAAAATATAAAAATAAATCAAAAACCTTTTATTTTATAGAAATAAACCTTATTGCTGCTGCGAAACCCTTCAGTGGCGAGTCCAACTCGCACTTGGCCGGTTTTATTAAAATCATTTTTAGCAAATTGTAAGTTTAAAAGACGTCGATGCATCTAAGTATATTCTTTTCATTGGCACCCTTACAATTTTAGCCGTTTAGTGAATATCAAGACAGGGTATCTAATTATATTTGTCACAGCTGCGGGGTGACATAGAGGACATTCCTCATGGGAGTGGGAACTCGAGTAGGAACACGATCTGCACTCAAAACTACGTATGATTCTACAACCTTTAGAATAAAGTTGGTGCCAAACGCAAACACTCTTTGAATCTTAATAATGAGTATAAATATTTTGTAGGTTAGGAATGTAAGTGTCAGATGGTGTTAAGTCTAAAGAAGGCATAGATAAATATTATAAAATATGCAACTCTTTTTAAATTAAAAATGTATTAGAACAAGTTTAAATTAAATATTATTACGAATGTATGAGATAGTATTCAACGATTAGGCTGGCCGCATACACGATAATTTCGTATTCTTATGCCTTATGCGGAATTACGATTTGGAATTCCATGAGACTAGCGCTGTCGTTCGTTTTTTTACGCGTACGAACGCACGTCCGGCTTGCACGCCGGCAAAACGTACGTGCGTAATTCGTTCCGCTCGGACAAAAGCGAACGTGTGTGTGCATCAGTTAAGGCGTTATATCGAAAGTAATTTTACCGCAAGGGCAACTTTATATTTAATTTGTATGACTATAAAGTCGTGAATACACTGCAGCCAGAAGCTATCGGCTCGCTCGGAAAACTTGCGAAAAAATGTAATTATAATCACTTAAAAAATAACTAGGAGCATACTTAAGCAAAATGCTTAATACGATTTTGAGTTGCAAGGGTATCTATCAATTAGACTAATTTCCTACCATACTTACATCTATTTTCGTTTATAAGTAATCTTCAAATTTTGTATTTTTAAGAGGTCATTTCGAAAATTAAATGTATGGAGGCAAAATACATTAATCATGTTTCTAGTTCTTCTCAAACCTCGATAAGACTATGAAGATAATATGTATATCTCATTACCAGATTTGTAACATTTCTGAGGGTCCTATAGTATTACGTCAAAAAGGACAGTTTTTTCAATATAGCGCCTTAATATATTTTATACTGATTCCATGCATTCGGATTTCCGAATACGGAAAATGAATTTGGAAATCGCATACGGAAAACCTGTGTAGTGTGTATGCGGCCGGCCTTAACATCCCTATTAAATCCGAAATATTCTGTTAACTTCTAATAAGTATTACAACTTCCTATTATCTACAATTTATTATTTTAATCAACTGTAGTACGAACACAGTTGCTTAAGATCGTTTTAAACTTCCGAAGTGCGGGCTTGTATAGAGCTAATGATAAAATCTGAGTAATTTTTCATTGTTAAAGTGTAAGGCCAGAGATTTATTGTTTCGGTTCTTTTATGAATGGATAATGGTTTGAAAACTGCTAAATCATAATGACATGCTTCATCACTTTTATGGATATTTTATTTTTTATGATATTTCACAAGACCTTTGTAAAAAATAAATATTTTCTGGAAAAATGGTTGACAGCCATTGTTTAATTATTCTTATTTGTAACGGACCAAAACGTTTCCCTGATTATAGTAAAATATAATAAAGTATACACCTGATGATGATTTTATCGAAACCGGTCGTGTGAAACATAATTATAATAAAATAATAAAAATAAGTGCATGAAAAGTGTATCTTATATCTTTAAACGAGCAACTCTTGTATATATATATATATATATACATATACATATATATATATATATGTATATGTATATATATATATATGTATATATATATATATATATATATATATATATATATATATATATATATATATATATATATATATACTCCAACGATTTTCATGAAATTTAGTACATAGGGGGTTTCGGGGGCGATAAATCGATCTAGCTAGGAATCATTTTTAGAAATTGTCATTTGATTCGTGTTTTATCGAATACCGAGCGAAGCTCGGTCAAATAGCTAGTAAAAAATTATATAAAGAATTTCCACCAAAAACTTACAGTACATTCTATATCATATAAATGTAATAAGCTCGATTTTGAATTAAAAATATTAGCTACAGGACAAATTAATATATTGTTTCAGATTGATACGTTTCATACAATTTTAATAGTAATTATGTTCCCAAAGTTTTTTTTTTGTTAAGTGTTATATATTTTGTATTCACTAGCTGGAAATAGATAAAAATAAATAAACTGAGACGGCGACTTTTTGTAGCGATGCAGTAGCAATAGTATGGCGCGTCTGCATTGACAGTCACGAAGCCATAGACGAAGCGGTGGCTAGCTGTGTACCCTCCGAGCTCACGGGGCCCTCATTCAATCGCGATGCACATGTGATTTAGCAATGGCACAAAAATACCTGAGGTCGTCGCAGTTGTAAGGTAATATACCCAGGGAGGGTATACCTACCTACTTCCCAACGTTCGCCTTTGCCTCAATTCAGTAGCGCGTTTCAGATGCGACTAACAAACATTAGTTGCCATGCTATCGCGCGTCACCGTGTCACCGGTTGCTAGGGCCCATAATTTAAGAAATGCAATCACTTACCATGACACCTACTCTGGTATTGCCGAATCCTGTCCGTAGCGGTAACTGACCCCCTGTCAAAAAAGGTCATCGTTTTCTATACAAAACGCGATTGACAATGAATTAACAGATGTTTATATTCTGGTATCAGCCGGGCTAGCACGGTCACCAGTAGAAATGCGAAAGTATAGACAAACTGTGGAGATAAACTTAAGGTGAAGTTCCGATTTTTTATCGTTCCGAAAAATTCAATTAAAACGCCACTTTATGATTATGACAGACTATAGTCCTAAAAATTCAAATAATATCCTACTTTATGACATATATTATAGTCCAATAAAATTACGGCTCAAAATGGGTTAAATAAACATGAACGAACACAGTTTGGGGATTTTAAGGATTGATATTCTGAGCATAAATTCCAATTTGAGGGGTTCTACAGACTGAGGTCAGCTCAAGGTCATTTCGATGAAAACGCGTTTAATCCGATATCTCGAGAATGATCAGTGTTAGCCAAAAAAATGAAGAGACCTTTTCTCTTCCAAATTAAATTTACTAACTTTTTTGTGTGTAAAACTTTTTTTAACATGAATATTTTTCAACTTATTACTCCCGCAAGGCGAAAATTCCACCTTTTTTTTTCTATTTTTCGTCGTTTTCTCCCCAACTATTCAATTTTATTAAATTTTACCGATCATCAAAGTCTAGATATTTTAATTATGAACAATTTTTTCTTACATTTTTTTCAGTAATGTCAATACCTTCGGAGCTATATATTACTTTACCGAGCGAAATCCGATTCATCTCACTACTGAAAACTGTTCTCATCAGATCAGACATAGAGGTGGAGCAAGCTGTAGAGGATGCGGATGGTCTAATTATCAGTACGGCTAAGAGAATTTCGCAGGAGCATAGTACTGCGGTTGTTATTGGTGAGGACGTGGATTTACTGGTTTTGCTGAGTGCAACAGCTGGTGCGTGCTACAACATTTATTTGAGGAAACCTGGACGAGGCAAATCGACGGAAGCTACCGTAGTCCGTACATATAGCCCATACTGCCTCAAACCGATATATGGGCCGAATGCCGCAAAAGCCTTAGCGATTAGTGGTTGCAACACAACTTCGGCTCCTTTCAACCTAGGCAAGATCAAGCAAGATCAAAACAATGACCGCATTGAAAAAATCTCCGGATTTGGTTTTCTTATCTGCAGTTTTTCTACAAGACAAAGCAGATAAAACAACGCTCGCTTCAAACGGCGAACAATTCATTTTAAATTTGTATCGCAAGGCAGGTGACACGAATTGCACGAATCTCAACGAGCTCCGATATAAGGGATATAAAAAAATGGCCGGCAGTGGGAGGGTTAAATTTGAATCCCTTCCTCCTACCTCTGATGCGGCATTTTTTCACTTGTTGAGGTGTTTCTACCAAGTTCAATACTGGCTGGAAAATTATCTGGAACCCGAGGAGTGGGGCTGGCGTCACACCCCCCGTGGATTGGAGGCCGATAACAATGTCATTGAAACCAGCTCCGGATAATTTACTGAGATCGATTTCTTGCAAATGCAAAACCAACTGCGGCAAAGCGTGCGGATGCAGAAAGGCCGGCCTCTTTTGCTCAGTGATAGGCACAAATTGCCAAGAGAACTATTGTTCTAATATTGCCAATGTTGTCAACGATGTTTTTTTTGACGCAATGAACGAGGACAACGTATGCCCCGATACCGTCAGGGCCTTTAATATTTATTTATTTATTTATTTATTGGAAAATAAACAGCATTTTATTACAAGCAATTGTAAATAGTAAAGTAGCACATATGAGCCAATAAAGTTTTCACAGATAAGTATTAAAGTAACATGGATCAATAATTTGTGATACAAGAAGTTTATGCAACGGTTGACAATCAATAATAATTATTATAAATAACACGATGTTAAATAAACGTGTGAAACAGTTATAATTATTCATTTACTTCTTTTTGTATCCTCATTCACATTGTTATCCCATTGAATAGAAAAAAATACCCAAATTAAAGCAGTAAAATATTTGAATGATATTTGAATGATTGCAATATTTAACATTTGAATTAAGTACAATTTTTAAATAGTTTAATCGATTGACCTTTTTATATTGCGATTTGCGACAATGGCGCGGATTTCGCTCGGTAAAGTAATACTCCGAAAGTATTGGCATTACAGGAAAAAGTTTGAGGAAAAAATTGTTCATAATTAAAATATCTACACTTTGATGATCGGTAAAATTTAATAAAATTGAATGGTTGGGGAGAAAACGACGAAAAATAGAAAAAAAGTAAAATTTTTGCCTTGCGGGAGTAATAAGTTGAAAAATATTAATGTTAAAAAAAAGACTCAGATAAAAAAAATTGTAAATTTAATTTGGAAGAGAAAAGGTCTCTACAATTTTTTGCCTAACACTGATCATTCTCGAGATATCGAATTAAACGCGTTTCTATCGAAATGACCTTGAGCTGACCTGAGTAGAACCCCTCAAATTGGAATTTATGCTCAGAACACACCCCCCTATCGATCCTTAAAATTCTCAAACTGTGTTCGTTCATGTTTATTTGTTTCGTAATTTTATTGGACTATAATTGTAGTCTGTCATAAAGTGGCATTAATTTGAATTTTTGTCGATCGCAATTATTAGCCGCGGTAAAGATTCGCAATACTTTCGCATTTCTATTGGTGGCCGTGCTAGCCCGGCTGGGGGCACGGTTGTGCACCCGCGGAGACGAGCTAAGCGAAGCGTGGGCACTACCTACCTTTTCGTATTTTGCATACTCGATGAGAAATTAGTATGAATTATCACTTCGAATTCATGAAAAGTTAAGATTATCATTATGAGTTACCAAGAGGTTTTCCGTGGAATCTATAACAGCTTATGATAGAATGTATTCCGAGGAATTAATATAATAAATAATAATCTTTATATTCAAATCCAATGCGAGCATTTTTCATATAGCTCCCAGACTAAAAAGGTCAATTACCGCTGGGGACTTCTTCATTCATTTTGACTATACTGACATATTTTGAACTTGATAAAATATTCATACATCGCGTAACTTAATTATATCGTGGAATATAAAATCCCATATTTTAAAAACAAATTAAACTAACGAAGCGGGAGACCATTTTTTTACATTTTTTTACAGCTTCATTCACAATCTCCCGGCGGTGGACGTTAAGTTTTGCATACGAACACCGAATAAAAAACACAAAGGATATAAAATATGATTTATAATATTGTGAAGTCGACTGTTCGGGGGATTCATTCATTTTAAATTTAATTCATGCTACCCCGGGTATACCTATAAAATATTTTCATATTCTATGCTTAAAAAAAATATAATATTATGA
Organism: Lysandra bellargus; assembly: GCA_905333045.1. NCBI lineage: Eukaryota > Metazoa > Arthropoda > Insecta > Lepidoptera > Lycaenidae > Lysandra > Lysandra bellargus. Next base: position 245,504 of record HG995327.1, read on the forward strand.
CGTTATGAATTATACCAGATATTCAATAAAACAATTTTACTTCAAAGTAACGTTACTTCTCTAATATCTAGTTTCTGAATTTTTTAATGGGAGTTCATCTATTTATTAGCGTTTTGGATTAGCTATCGTCAAAATATGAACAAATCATTAACGGTTTTGAAAATATTGATGCCCGGTTTCTGAGGTTTTTTGACAGGAGTTAATTTTTTTACTAGCGTTGCTGATTGGTTAATTTTTTGACACTAGCCAATTAAAAGGAATAGTAAACAGATGAACTCCGGTTAAAAAAACTCAGAAACTGGGCATGACTTATTTTAAAATACCTTTGAAACCTTAATGATACCTAATACCTATTTCTTTATGTAACTAAACATTTCAATTAATTCAAACTTGTATAGAAATATTCAGGTATTTAGAAAACGTAAGATTTATTTATATTCGGCACCCCGAGTCCTATGTAAACTAACTAATAACATGCAGCGGCTTCGTTAAACACAAAGGTAAACAAACAGGTGGGAAACCTCAAATGTAACGAAATTCGCGTCAAAATAGCAACGAACATTTTTTCCACCCTACAATTTCGTCGAGAAAAACTTATTATATTTTGTCATAGAAATGATAGAAAAAATATGGAATAAAGATTATAAATTTCATACATGTATTTTCTGGAATGATTAAGAAGGCATTGAATTATTATTCACTTATATTTTCTACTAAGTATAAACTTTATGTGTGCAAAATTGCATACCTACTTCGTGTTGCCTCGTTCTCATAATTTTCGTAAAAAGATGTAGAGAGCTTTTTTAACGTATATTTATTTAAACATGTTATACATCTGCAATAATTGTGTCGCAATCAACTATTATAAACCACTTTAAATATTTATCATTACAAAACAAAATTCACAGAAATCCTATTTTACAACGGTAAAATATTTCATGAATAGTACAATCTTACCAGACAATATTTGTCGAGACATTTTATTAACATTTCAGCTCAAGCCGTGTTTGCTATAAATCAATTTCTACGATCAACAACATAACAACTATTCGGAATATCGTGTCAGTATTACAGTCTCGCCTTACGGCTATCGGAGCCTAAGGGGGTGATCGACTAACGAAAGGGTAGACTAATTATCGTCGGATTAACATGCCCAAAGGTTAAAAAAAGGTTTTCTTACAACATTTTTTTATTTTATATTTGGTGCGAGTCTAAATAGCACTGGCTGGTTTTTTATTGACAATAGCCTAACACAAGGTCACTATACAGGCAACATTGTAGGCTGGATATCGTATTATAATAATATCTTTTCAAATTCATAAACAGTTGGAGATTATCATGTTGAAAGTTACCAAGACGTTTTACAATGAAACTATAACAGTCCGTTTCTTTACAAGAATTCAATTTTATTCAGAATGTAGTATGAGTATTTTTCACATAGCTCCTAGACTAGAAAGGTCATAGACCGCTTGTGCCACATTACATCGAAATTGGTTGACAATCGACACGGGGCTTGGTGAGAATCGTATTGGGAATCATAAATAATTATTATAATGAACCAAGAGCCCGCGAGAGTCAGACCTTCCTTCGTTTAGTAAAGCTGAAAGTTTACCTGTTTGTGGTCGTTACAGAGGTAAAAACGACCAGCAACTATGGAGTTTATGCTATGAAATTGAGCTTCTGAACTGGATAGCTCCTAAAGTAACCGCGACCGAAACTCCATAATTGCTGGTCTTTCTTACCTCTGTAAAGGCCATAAACAGGTAAACTTTCAACTTTACGAAACGAAGGAAGGTCTGGCTCTCGCGGGCTCTTACTCTATAATAGTTTGTCACCAATAAGTTACGGTAGTCTGGCAAATCCATGCTAATAATATAAATGCGAAAGTGCCTGTCTGTCTGTTGCCCCTTCACGCGCATTATATCAAAAATATAATTAAACATTTTATTAATTCTATTGAGCCGCAAAACAACGAGTTTTATTTTTATTTATTTGCTCCAGCCTCCAAGGTGTTGACTTTCAAAGGGATTCTTGGTACTAAGACGTGAATGGTCTTTATATCTTGTTTATACATGTAATGTGAATGTCAAAACGGCGGTTGTATAATGTTATGTATTATGTTACGACTAAAATCTCCCTAAAAGCCGTTCGGAGTAAATAACAACATCATATTTGCAAGTTGAATCTTTTCAGCACCAACAACTCTAGTAAACGACTTAACTATTATCTAGGTTTGAGGCGTGTACATACTGGAGAGTAGCCGATACAATATAAAAAGGACATATTTACTTAAAAACAAAATGAATTTATAAAATTATTACTTTCACACCGTATAAGGTGCATTGCAACCAGGCTATTAATCTTATATATAAAATTCTCGTGTCACAATGTTAGTCTGTGAACTCCTCCGAAACGGCTTTACTGATTTTTATCAAATTTTATATGCATACGAGCTATTACCCGCGGCTTCACTCGCGTTAAGAAGTATAATTAAATACAAACCTTCATCCCATATTTTAACCCCTTGGGGGTGGAATTGATCAAAATCCTTTCTTAGCGGATGCCTACGTCATATCATCTACCTGCATGCCAAATTTCAGCCCGATCCGTCCAGTGGTTTGGACTGTGCGTTGATAGATCACCATGTCAGTCAGCCTTTGAGTTTTATATAATATTATTTAGATTTAGATTCAGTAGGTCTGAGAATCGGCTACTGGGTACTTTATATATTAATAAGTGTATTTGTTGAATAAATAATAGTAAATTATTACAAACTGAGACTGACGGCGACCAGTTTGTGCGACGGGATAGCGATAATATGGGCGAAATACGTCTTTATATTATGGCAAAGCAGCATTTGCCGGGACAGCTAGTATTTCTATAGTTGCTTCATTATTGATTTGTATGGTGTCAGGTGTAATCGGCAGCAGCATATTATAACATCGAACCAAAAATCCATCAGCATTTTCTGTTATTTGTTTTTTAAGCTTTTATCACGGGCTTTGAGCGCGGCGACTGAATCAAGAAAATCCATAAAGGTGCTCCCAGACAGAAGTTATATAACGTTATAAAACATTGTGTGACACGATAACATTTTATAACATACGCTACAACAATATGTCAAAAAATTAACGTGTCTTTTGTTATAATTTTTTTAATAAAATATATCTAACGTTATATAACTTCTGTCTGGGAGCACATTAACGAATTATTTTTAACAAAAAATTAAAACTGACTTCCAAGGTAAAAACAATATTAATAGCATCCTTATAATATGAACTAAAAAGTATTAAATAATTTTTCCTATCTAATATGTAGTGCCTTTTCCCGAATTCGGCTAAACCTCAACTATTTCTCTACTCAATCTTCATCGTTTTGAAGTCGGTACCAGATATAGCTGAATCTTTATTTCTTTGACAGAAAATTTGAAACTTTTGGAACTGGCACCGACTTCAGAATTATGAAGATTTACTCAATCTTAAAAAAAAAGGAAATAGTTGAGGTTTAGCCGAATTCGGGAAAAGGCACTACATATAAGATAGGAAAAATTATTTAATACTTTTTAGTTCATATTATAAGGATGCTATTAATATTGTTTTTACCTTGGAAGTCGGTTTTAATTTTTTGTTGAAAATATTAATTTCACTCTTTTTAGTTACCTAGTAGGTAAATTACTGTTAGTGCCAATTCAAATTGTATAAAAAAATAGTTTCATATTGTCTTCACTAGATGTCACTGAGGCGCTCCTGTGTCGCGCTATGGTTTGTACGTAGAAGTTTTATATAGGTAGTTGTAACTTGTAACAGATTTCTATTGTGTTGTTGAAAGTTTATAAGCAACTGACGTCTTACAACTCAACAGTGAGCTTGGTGTGAGCAGTGAGCTTGGTGTGAGCAGTGAGCATTGAATTGACAACACAGTCACAGGCTACACGGTCAAATTCTCATCAATCTGATCCATCAATCTGATTGACGGAATATTGATGGTTATAAAAAGTTCATATTAAAAATACGGTCAATCCATCAATCCGAGTCGTACACGATCAAATTTTCGTCAATCCGTACCGGATTGATGGATCAGATTGATGAAAAATGACCGTGTAGCCGGTGACATAAATCATAATATTGAGTGGTAATTGATCTCGTATAATTGTTATTAAGTTGACCTCCGTCATAGTCCGCGAATTTATAAGTGGTCGTCGGTGGTACTGCGTATAATCTACGTATCTTATTACAATTTGTTAAGACTGTTAAGAGTCATACGGCATACCCCAAGGCCCAAATATCAGGTAGATAGATAAATTTAAACAATACATTTTAAAAAATCTAAGTGAACACGTGCTGCTGACATTCCGGTTAGAACTTGAATACGATGTTTACGCACGCGCCGCGCGGCGCGCGGCGGCGCGCGGCGACGCCGTTGACTCTGCGGCGCCGACCGCCGTGTATATTAAACAGCCTATAATAATTGGTGTTGTTATGTACATAATTATTATTATTGTATCCATACCTATGCCTTGTACTATTATCTATTTTGTGCCATGAGACATTGGTGACCTTAACACGACGTGGTAATGATGATGATGATGACGATGATGATGATGATGAATGTGAATTGCATATGCTTTCTGTTCTTAAAACAACGCCGAAACTCCCAAACGTGTATCTATAAAGAGTCAGGAGTTCTCTCAGCATCTTCGAAACCATGGTATACCTTGACCCAATATTTGACTTTTTGGTAGCATATTCTTAGTACACTTCACATAAAAGCAAAATCACCATATGTTTCCATATAAATTTCGAGGAGTTCCCTCGATTACTCCTGGATCCCATCATCAGGTTACCACTTTTGTGAACATGGTACCAAATTGGAGTGAAACCTAATACAACAAAACAAAAATTTCGAAAATCGGTTCACAAACGGCGGAGTAATCGTTGAACATACAAAAATAAAAAAATAAAAAAAATATCCACAGCCGAACATATAACCTCCTCGTTTTTTGGAAGTCGGTTAAAAAACTTAGCACCATCACTCCGACTCAACAGGGTGTGCCAAAATGTTTTCGTGTTCGCTTCGTTATAGAATCGCCGATGAAAATGTATGAAATTGACATAAACGTCCGTTAATATGACGTTGACGTTCGACTCGTCTTATGTAAATTCCATACATTTTGATCGGCGATTCTATAACGAAGCAAAAACGAAAAAGTTTCGGCTAAATGTCAGTACACAGTCGCGTCGGTGCGGCGTTGCTAGACTTCGGCACCGTGCTTGTGTGCTAGACGTAGACGCATGCGAATTATGATTGCACAAGTTGAAAAACGCTATGCAATAGACTTACCGCTGCAGTTCCCAAGTGCCACACACATTTTTATTTATATTAGGCTACGTAGGCCCATAATAAATTTATTATAATAATATACTGACAGCGCGTACGGAGCGCACGAAACGATTTCAAATAGTGTTTCAAAGAAGTGAACGCGCCTCTTTGGAACATAAGACGAGGTCAGACTAAAATAAACATTTTAAAGACGTGCAGACTACAGTATCCACAATATCCATACTTTACTAATAATATTATTGTGTCTGTCTGTCCGTCTGTCTGTCTGTCTGTTACCTCTTCAGGCCGAAACCGCTGTACCCATTTTTTACCCACTTCCAGAAAACGAGGAGGTTATATTATGTTCGGCTGTGGTTTTTATTGTATGTTCAACGATTACTCCGCCGTTTGTTAACCGATTATCGAAGTTTTTGTGTTAAGCATGGAGATACTTCGAGTCCCGGGTAAGGACATAGGACACTTTTTGTCATAGAAAAATGTACGGTTCCCGCGCGATAAACGAGTTTTTGCGCAACGGAGTTGCGGGCGTCATCTAGTATTATACCTATAAAAATTCGCAGTATAATACATAATCTAACACAATTTCTTGTTGGCGGCGAAACAGCTACATTCATCATAGAGGTGTCACGACTCATGAAACATGTCGTCCGTCTAGTGTGTACGGGCCTTAAACCGTTAAAACTACGTAACGGTTATTGCTGCACGTGCAGTCCACGTGATATCACCTTTATAGTTATGTAAAGTGGACTAGACCAACGTAAACTTTTCTTTCATTTACATACGGTTTATCTAAAGTTTTATTTGTTCAATTTAGGTGTTTTATTTAGTGAAAAATTAGTCGAACAACATATTAACGATTCATCTTTTTAATATTATAATTTAACTCTTTATGGCTGTTGTCACCGTAAAATGTCACATGATTGATGATATGAATTAAATCACCTTTGTTGTAAGGTTATGACGTATATTAATTTTACTTTGTTTTTAGTATTTCTTGTTATATATAATAGTGGTGACACAAATATCTGTGAAAATTTCAAAGTCCAGCTATAGCGGTTATTGAGTTACAGCCTAGAGACAGACAGACAGGTACGGACAGACGGGCAGACAGACAGGTACGGACAGACGGACAGACAGGTATGGACAGACGGACAGACAAACGGACAGACATCGAAATTTTAGTAATAGGGTACCGTTTTTACCCTTTGGATCCAGAATAAAAAAAAAACAAAACAAAAACGTGAAATTGTTACAGTGTTTATACCAGTTTCTATGCGTAATTCTACGCGTAATTATAACGTAACAAGCAACATTCATATTACACAGATTACACAGGAATATTTTCTAAGTAATTACCTCCGCTACTTTAGGTATTGTTATTAATTGCTCCCTTTACGCTCTCCCTGGAATTTAGAAATATTACGGTATATTTTTTTGTAATATTAATACCACATGACGCCCACAATTACTCCGTTTCGCCAAAACTCGTTTATCGCGTGGGAACCGTACTTTTTCCGGGATCAAAAATATTATTTGTTTTTTCTGGGACTCGAAGTATCTCCGTGTCAAATTTCATTTGTTTTCAACGGATTTTGTTGAAATTTGATTTCAACAAAATCCGTTCAGCAATTTGAGCGTGAAGAGGAAATATACAAACAGACATACTTTCGCATCCATACTAGTCCATACTAATATTATAAATGCGAAAGTGTGTCTGTCTGTCTGTCTGTCTGTCTGTCTGTCTGTCTGTCTGTCCGTCCGTCCGTCCGTCCGTCCGTCCGTTCGTCCGTCCGTCCGTCTGTCTGTCTGTCTGTCTGTTACCTCTTCACGCTCGAACCGCAGAACCGATTTCGCTGAAATTTGGCATGGAGATACTTTGAGTCTCGAGAAAGGACGTAGGATACTTTTTATCCCGAAAAAATGTAACGTTCCCGCGCGATAAACGAATTTTGGCGCAACGAAGTTGCGGGCATCATCTAGTTTTTAATATTTGCTTATAGTTATAACATTCTAGAGGTTATCAACTACTTTTTTTGCCGCAATTTGTTAACGGAGCGGAAACATATTTTTTCGACATAAAAAATTATGTTCTTCGCGGAAATCAAACACATAGAAATCGGTTTAGCCACTAAGATGTGAAGATTTATCGGACATACAGGAAAAAATAAGACACAGACACATTAGTACGTAAAATACAGGTTGAAATTAAATCTTCCTGCCAAATTTTCATATATTGATCCTTGTTAAAAATAAAGATACACGTATTTTTTCTCTTATAGTCACTCAGTACTAAAATGTCGAGAAATAGCTTCAGAAAGTTATCCTAAAAATCACTACAATTAATGGACACGATGCGTCGACCGCGCGCGACGTGCCCCCGCGCGCGCGCCTTATCCCGCGTCACCCCATCTCAATTCCCCGCGCCGCGAGCGACCGTTCTGCAACGATAAAATATGTCATTGAAAAAAAAATAACACCCAATTTTTTGGTTAAATGGACTCTCCTAATGATACCTAAGCCCTGGAAAAAATTGGCAGGAGGGTTTAATTGCACCCTGTATTTATGTAATTAATGAAAGCTATACAAAGTCTTATCTTTGTCTAATATATTGCAAAAGTCTCATGCCAAATAAAGGCAGCGGACGAAAGCTATACGCGGCGTGAATATCTTTATAAATACAAGGGCCAGTATACAGGGTGTAACATAACTTTTGTATGGGAAAATACATGACGCTAGGGCGTTTGCTTTGCCCAAAAAAATTGCTCTTTCAGCGTACTTTCTATTTAATGGCTACTCCTTAAAGTATTTCCAATTTATTTTGTTACACCCTGTATACTAGAAATATGGAGGTATCAAAATGTTTGCTCGTTAATGCTTGTATTTGCTCATAAAATATTACGTTTGAAGGTTAAGATGCTATGAACTTTGAGGGCAGACAGGGTTTGACCGAAATTGACAGTGCGTAGTAACGACTCTAACTTAATTGATTTTATCAGCAAACACTGACGTCATCCAGATTAATAAATTTCATGTAGGAGAATAAATTCTAAGGCTTTGTTAGAAAATAATCAATGGATTATATTGTAATTAAATATAGAACCTACCCGAGTTAAGTTATAAGCAGAATAGCCTTTTACACAATGTTAGTTAAATAATACTATGATTACAGTTTTTCACCTGCCTTACATAATATATGCCATAGTGACACACAAACCCTCAAACTATTTGAATAAAAATACAAATTACACATTTTGACGACCATGACTGTGTTGAGTGTGTGGCAGCTCAAGCTGGGGGTCACAGGAACGAATACCTCCGATGGAACGAAAAGTTTTCATTTTTCAATGTTCCAGAGTCCTGGATGTTTTCGCTATTTGGGGGGCTAAAATTGTCGAATTTTGCAATTCCTCTAAAATCAATTCGGAAACTGAATAGTCACAACAGTCAAACTGACGAATGTCAGACTAGTACGAATTACTAGACATGAATTGCAAGCAGAGGGGACCTGAGGGACCTATTGTGATTTGAAAAACTTAATCATGTTATGATTTCTAATATTATGATTCTTCAAAGCGACCATTTTAGCCCCACAACTTTCGTAACACAAGTCCTTCAGGTACCTACCACGGGGTCAGACTGACGTGGCGTGAAGCATCCATAGATATTATTAAAATATATTATTATTATTAAACTAACTAAAGAAGATTTTTTAATGTCTTACAAATGCAAGAGAAATACAGTAGACCTTGAATAGCTTAACTCTGCGTAAATGTCTTTGGGCTTAGGTGATGTAAATAATATTATTGTAGTTAGGTTTGCTAACACAATAATTCAAAACAGTACTCCGTTGTTAGCATATTAAGTAGTTCATAGTTTACAAGATGTTTTCAGGAACTTAGTACGAATCCGTTCATCGACGCATGGATACCGTTCATTTTGCGGCAACAGGGGTTTCAGGCATTTTCCGGAACTGAAAGTGTATACAATATACATACTACATTGCAGAAAATTATAACATATATAATAAAATTATAAAATAAATGTATGTCTACCACTTTACACCTCTTAAGAGAATATTATTCTGTAATAAGCGGTGTAAAGACATCGCCCGCAACTCCGTTGCACCAAAATTCGTTTATTGAACCGTACATTTTTCCGGGATAAAAAGCATCCCATGTCCTGTCAACAAAATCGGTTTATCGGGCGTAAAGAGGTAACAGACAGACAGGCACACTTTCACATTTATAATATTAGTATGGATAATTGAACTCATGAATAACAAAATATTATGTGCTGTTATTATTTACACCCGAACCCTCTAATTACATAATTACGTGGGCTCTAACCATGTGAATGATTAAATAGATACAGCCTTCATATCTATTCATGTCCCTACGGATTGCGGTACAAAATGATAAAAGTCTGTGGTAAAACATTTTAAAGTTAGTTTGTAATTTTATTTCATTACATTTTGGGTTGTATTAAAGTTAAATAAAAAAATCGTAAGATGTAAAGGTTGTTAATTACAATAATTAGAAGTAAAGATGATGTTCACACTTGTATATGGTCCCTGTTATATTAGGAGGGTAGTTACGAAATTTACCGGGTCATCTAGTCTATACATATTATAAAACAAAGTTGCCTTTTTTACCTCATGTCCCTTTGTTCCCTTTAATTTTTAAAACTATGCAACGGATTTTGATGATTCTTTCAGTGTTAGATAGCCCATTTATTGAGAAAGGCTATAGACTATATTTTATCACGCTAAGACTAATAGGAGCGAAGAAATAGAAGAAAATGTGGAAAAACGGGGAAAATTATTTGAAAGGGCTAACTTGAACGCGCTAATCTCAGGAACTACTGGTCCGATTTGAAAAAATCGGTTGTCTGTAAAGTTGGTTTACTAACGATAGTTGAACGTGACAGCGTATGACGTTGTCACGTTCAACTATCCTTAACCCCTTAACCCTCGCTTCCGAATCTCTATAAATAGAAACAAACTTTTTCGAGTGTAACCTAAAGTTATTTCGATGTATTTCTTTCAAATGATTGTCTAAAAATATTTATAATGAGTAAAATAAACTATTCGCAATACAAAAAGCTACCGTATACATTCGTGAAATCCAGTAAAATCTTCGAACAAAGCACAAGTCATACCTTGACACGTAGGAAATAGAGCACAATTTTGAATAGCCGAAATAATACTAATAGCTCACAGATTGTTTATTTATTTTTCATTCAGAGTGTGGTCAATGTATCAAAGGTCATAACTAACCAAAATTCTTCATACAAAAGTATTCTCTTAGTCATCGAAATGCGTAATATTATAATCTTCTCTCGCTCTTTGTTTTGAGACTAAGGGCCTGTTTCACCGCTTCCTGATAAGGCTATCCACCACTTAACTTGACAGATGGAGTATGGAGAATCTGTGAAATAAGCCTATCCGGCACCTTATCAGGAAGCGGTGAAACAGGCTCTAAGAGTCTTACGGTTGTTGAGAGACAACGTGCCTCTTTGTCGCTCGTTCCACGCTCTCGCTTGCACTTCAAGCCCTAAATGGAACGCCTCAGAGCGAGGTTACGCCGCATGAACTGTCATGTTTTTCGTGCGCGCACCCCATATCGAATTATAAGACGTTATCACGTCAAAAATTCTTTCAGTGTTAGATAGCCCATTTATTGATGAAGGCTATAGGTTATATTTTAACATGCTAAAACTAATAGGAGATTGTGGGAAAAACGGGGAAAATTATTTGAAAGGGCTTATCTCGCGAACCACTGGAGCAATTTCACAGATAAGAAGTAGACCACGTGAAGGATCATAGGCTATCGATTTTAATCACTTTTTCAGTGGCTACCTATATATTTTATACCCGTGTGACACCGGGGCAGGTCGCTAGTTAATAAATAAAATGTTTTATATCACAATAAGAAGCTAAAAGAAACTTACACTTTTGACGTTGTCCTACATCATACCTACTACCAGATAACTAAGGTGGTGAGAAGAACCGACGTAATATAGAATTCATTTTTTATTGAGCTGAAGGTCACCGTAAAAAGCGAATGAAAAGAACAAGCTCCTCAAATTCAAGTGTACCGGAACGAGGTCATAAATATTAAAAGTTCACCTGAAATTTTATAAATGTAATGCCTCAAGTTACTTAAGTATCCCCAATCCCCTCGGCTTGGAAAATTATTCATTATTTGTTCAGTTCTGTCTTTTCATGTTATTCGCCTTTTATGTTATTGGTTTTCTTTAAAAGCGGTAACCTCGTTTCTAACCATATTTAGCTTGTGTTACATCGCTCCGTGAGAATATATGTTATGTATTTGGCGACCCATTAAATTCACGAATCCTTTTAATGTTAGCGACAGTGTTTGTGTTTGAGTACAGCATAAAGGGAACATAATATAAAGGCAATAGAGACAACTAGTTGCATAATTTTTTACGGCCGAACTCAGATACATATTTTAATAATTACTTCAGTTTAATTAATTAAGAGCGACCGCAGACTTACAATTTTAAGTTGGTCAACTAAGTCGCACAGTATACCAATTATACCTATAGCGACTTATGAGAGCTCGCACGTTTTTGTAACTAAATTCGATTCCTTTCCGATTACCTACAATTTAAAAGTCGTCCAATTAAATTACGATATTACGTAAGTAATTTAATTTAAATACTATAGTCGGCCAACTTGAAATTGTATATCTGCGGTGACCCTAAGAGTTTGACAAAAATGTATTTTTTTTTCATGTCAGTCAAAATCAGTTCATGTCAAAATATTCATTAAATTAATTTTTGTACGATGACGCCAGACAGCGCCAGACATAGTAAAATTGAGTTACATGTGGTACTAAACCGAAGTTCTGTAGCTATTGCACCTATTATGGATTAAAGGCTGGGATTAATTCACATCGTTGCCCGTAGAGCCACTACGACGTAGACGTGCTACGCCGCTTTACGCGCTACGAGCTTTTTAATTATCTCTAAAGGTGGCTTACACTATCATTTTTATTGATTAATTTTCAAGGTAAAATTAATCATATTATGTCTATATCACATCCAATATAATTGACTATGATCCAAGATGGATCCAAGATAAATGATAGTGTAATATGCCCCTAATGTTATAGTTTCGTTTTTGAGAATAACATTACAAAAATACCTACCTGATTGACGAACATTCACGTGTAATGTAACATTAAAGAGTCGATTTTGAGCATTACATTACAATACTACCTCCCTGACTGACGAGCATTCGCGTGTAATGTAGCATTCGACTTTAAGCATTCCATAGCTAGTTGATGTTATAAGTTGTTTCAAAATATTTTATATTACACACTGTGTCATTACAAGGTGAGCATTGTAATGCTCGGCTCTCCTCCCTCACTGATGTAATACTCGACTCTGTAACATTACATTACAAGCAAATGCTCCCGGTGAGGGAGCACCTTTACGCACAGCTAAAGATTTACTGTTTAGTTACTAATGTGCTGCCTTTAATTAAATCTGAACTCACATACTTATTAGGATTTGGCTGCATGAAATTCGAGAGATAGAAAGAGGATAAACATTAAACAGTGGAAAGAGAAACAGTGGCAAAAGCAAAAAAAGGAAAAGAAATTGGAGAGACTATGCGTCATAATCTGCAGAAAGTGATATGTCTTAAGATAACCAACAATGTAATAAAAAAAAACAATAAGTGTTACGATATAATATTGTTGAAAAGGACTGTTATTTTTATCTTATGTTATCCATACTTACATACATCTATATTATTTAGAACTTTAGGGCTTACACTATATGAGTTCAATAAATCAATAAATTGGATATCGTCAGCTGTCCCATTATCAATGATGAGTCGGAGCACATTCGTCTGAACAATGTTCATTTCGCTAAGTGTCGTTACGGAGGGTATTACAATTTTTTCTCATGACTATTCGCCATCTGTCTTCTGAAGTAAACATATCTCGACTAAAATACTGTACGCTATTTATTATAACTTTTTTTGACGACGACGGCGGAATTTGAGATAGAGGGTAGCATAAGAACTAGTTTAAACAAAGAATAACAAAAACATTAATTGTTAACAATGCCTCCAACGCCACTCCAAAAAACAGTGACGACCTCTGTGGCTCAATTGGTTGAGTGATCTCAAGCCGAGGGTCGCGGGTTCGAATCCCGCCGAAGTTTTCATTGTTCCCGGGTCTGGACGTGTTTTAAATATGTGTATGATATTTTAATAAAAATCTTAAATATACGAATATTGTAATTTTTATAGTACTTATAAAAGTTTTAAATATATTTCCGTTGTCTGGTACCTGTAACACAAGTCCTTCAGATACTTAGCACGGGGCCAGACTGACGTAGGGTGAAGCGTGCAACATGTCCATAGATATTATTATAATATTAATAGCTGTCCCGGCAAACGTTGCTTTGCCATAATATATTTGCCATATTATTTTATTGAAGTGACTAAATAAGTATGTCACCATGGCAACGTCGATCGCTATCCCGTCGCACAAACAATGGTCGCCGTCAATCTCAGGTTGTAATAATTTACTATTATTTATTCAACGAATGCACTTATCAATATATAAAGTACCGAGTAGCCGATTCTCAGACCTACTGAATATGCATATAACATTTGGTAAAATCAGTAAAGCCGTTTCGGAGGAGTTCGTGGACTAACATTGTGACACGAGAATTTTATATATAAGATTATTATAGTTAAAAAGTTAAAAAAAGAGTTCCGCATGAGTCATTTTAATTTGCTACGTATACATGTATCATATTTCTTGTCAAACAAACAGCCTACATTGTTTAAACCAAACTCAGAAACAGCATTTACGCTATAGACCACTGGCGATAAAACCCATTATAGAAATTGTTATAGTAACTATACAAGTACAAAATAAAGCGCTTAAATAAACCATTGTATTTACTTAAACGCAACTGTTTGGTTTAGTTTAGCTATTAAAGGAATTTGAAAGTTAAAATGCCCCAACTTTGACCATCGACTGTGTTACACTGTGAAAACTTATTCGAGTGAAGTTGCGGGCAACTAGCGCATTGTTATCAGATTAAACCTAAAGATAATACTTTTACATTGTGAAAGACACGTCTGGATAGTTGTGTGCGTTTGTACAGATTACGATACGTAGAATACAAGACAACGATGCAACATTGCGACGTATACTATACGATACTGCATCTCAATTTGCTATAGGTATAGTGTTTTAAAAGAACTTATTCTTCTTCTTCACCCATCTTATAATGAAATAGATCTCACCTAGAACTCCATGCAGAAATTAATGTTTACCATAAAATTATAAAAAAATATTTAAACGTGTTTTATTTTCTTCTTTAATTATTCTTTAATACGATGTATTAAACGAGAATGAGGTAGCAAACAAACACAATAATTTTGCTTTTAGCTTACTGTAAATCTTGTGATCATGTCAAGCTCCATGGTACTTAATAGCGTGTTGTATCGCGAGACGATGTAGCTACGACAAGACATCGTAGTCGTGTCGTATCTAAGTGTATAAAGTAAAGCGCGCCTTTGCTCGTAAACTTCTGAATCCAGATAACAGAATACTAGAACAAGGGACGAAAATAAAGTCAAATTCAAATGTATGATAATGAAAGTAAACCGGGTGAAACGCCGCCATTGTGAAAATATCTCGCTCATTTTGTCAGGTAAGAAATGTAGCTTTGTGACTGAACATCGTTTGAATGATCACTTTCTTGACGTTGTATAGGCGAATAATTGGCCATCGTAATGGTCTTAACCCTTAAACATGACGTAACTTAATTATCCATATTAATATATTATTATTAATGCGAAAGTCTGTCTGTCTGTCTGTCTGTCTGTCTGTCTGTTACCTCTTTACGCCCAAACCGCTCAACCAATTTGCTGAAATTTGGCATGGAGATACTTTGAGTCCCGGGAAAGGACATAATATGATACTTTTTGTCCCGGAAAAATGTGGGGCTTCCGCGGCATAAATGAGTTTTAGCGCAACGGAGTTGCGGGCATCGACTAGTTTTTCATAAAAAAATTAACTCGACTTCCAAGGTGAAAACGATATTCTTAAAATGACCTCAAAAGTAAGAAATAATTATTCTCATTCTTCATTAGTGCCTTTTTCAAAATTAGATAAAACCTCAACTAATTCTGTACTAAATTATCATTTTTTTAAAGTCAGTAGCGGCTAAGTTCTATGTTAAGTATCTCAGTTCTGGGACGGTACCGACTTAAAGAATAAAGAACATACATCTTATTTAAATAATTACGTACTTTAAAATATAAATAAGAAGATGACGCCCGCAACTTCAGTAACCTATACCCTTTCCCGGGACTCAAAGTATCTACATACCAAATTTTAGCATAATCGGTTCGACAGTTTGGGTGTTAACAGGTAACAGACAACCAGGCAAGCAGACAGACAGATAGACAGACAGACAGTATGGACTAAATATAATTAGTCTAAAGTATTATAAATGTTCAAAGGTTTGATGGGAATACACTATCAGTTGTACGTACAAAATGTTAAAATATGTTGCGCCTCAAGCTTTCTGCTAATAAATTATAGTGATACGAATAAGAGAATATGCTGGAACAAATAAAATACTATTTGTTTTATCTCAAACGGTTCAGATTGCGGGGAGCGCTAACAAATAACAATTCGGTAGCGGATTCGCAGAACCAGAAAATGCTTTAGCAATGTATTCTTTAGAAAAACACTTATTGAGATCTATTTTCGTTCTTATTATTCGTTTTTTGTATCGTGAAATAAAACACAATATTTATAACATACAGTAATGCCAATCTCTCCCTATTACATAAATTGTACAAATTTCAACTGTCTAGGTAACACAATCCTGTGGACACAGCCTCGGGACAGATAGACAGGTGGACATACAGTCATTATAACTCATAGTAATGTTTTTGAAAAACTATGTAATAATATTTTCTCACCTCCGGGCGGAAAACGTCAACTTTCTTCCCGCTACGCTTACCGATGTTACCGTTTTCCGCCTCTGTCGATGAGAAAAATAGTATACGCGCCACTATGGGCAGAAAATAAGAAAGCCTCTGCTGATCACATGTTTGTTGACCTCGGCTTCGCCTCGGCCAGTTACATGTGATCTGAGACATTTCTTATTTTCCTGCCCTAGGTGCGTAATGTACTATATTTTATTGCTTACATAGTTTTTAAGGATTACCCTATTTAGGTACCAATGGTATAAAAATACAGCGACTTGAGCTGACTGTCTGGTCATTTGTTTGTCTTAAAAAATATATTTATTATTGTGCGAAACGTACGCATATATTAATTATTTTATCCGTAATAAGCTTTGGCTTATAGCAGTTAAACTTTAACGGCTTACTCGTATTACTGATCGATTCTTGTCTTAGCAATACCAATTCAATGAAAAGTTAAAGGATCCCCAACATCTTAATACCCATTTACGTGGCAGCCTTAGACGCCAAAGTTTCCATCAAAGTAACTTCCTATGAACAAAAGTGGTACATTAAATACAATAATACTACAATACAATACAATAATTTTGTGAAGACATTCTTTGTTTTGAACAAGTTTTAAGCAAAATCATTAGTACACAAGTGTTATATTAGAGGACTGAAGAAGATAATTTGAGACTAGAAGTTCTTTTTTGGGTTCCGTGCCCAAAGGGTAAAAACGAGACCCTATTACTGAGACTTCGATGTCTGTCCGTCTGTCTGTATCCAGGCTGTAACTCAAGAACGGTAATAGCTAGAAAGTTGAAATTTTCACAGATTGTGTATATCTGTTGCCGCTATAATAACAAATACTAAAAACAAAATAAAATAAATATTTAAGGGGGGCTTCCATACAATAAACGTGATTTTTTTAGCCTTTTTGGCTCTATATCAATAATGGCAACAGGTAGGTACTTGAATTTTACTCAAGGTCCTTAGTTTTATGTGCACATTAATATTTAATAATAATATTAAAATAAAATAAAAAATAAAGGGGGCTCCCATACAAAAAACACAATTTTTGGGCTAATTTTGCTCTATAAAGGTACGGAACCCTTAGTGCGCGAGTCCGACTCGCACTTGGCCGATTTTTTTAAATTAACAAAACGAATTAAGTTTCGTGACTTTTTGTTCAGATGATTGTAATGAAAGACATGATTACATGAAAATTATGGGTTATATTTAGCTTTAACAATAATATTCATCAGATCAACCTACAAATACTATAATGAATCCCTTTACATCTTTTTGGGCTAAACTCATTAGCCTATAGCCATTATACAACTAAAACATATCCATGGCCGGTACCGGGAAATTGCTGTCTGAAGTTTGGCAATCAACCTTTATTAATCATTTATCCCCCTGAGACATGACGGCAGACGAGTTCAGGTCACGCCGAAAATTACGTTCCGACACACAAAATATTTGATTATTTTGCATTTTCATACCAGGAAGAGGCCACCCACTTCAAAGGCCTAATTAATGAATTTAAATTAGACTGTTAATGATTAGCTTGTGCCATTTTCGTCAAAACCTGATCTCATGCACCAAAAATTATAATTTTGGACTCATTCGATTCGGAATACCATCTAGAACATTCTATCAAAATTCCAAGAGGGGCTGAAAAAAAAATGCAATAGTTATAAGCAATTAAGTAAACATAAAAAGAAGGGTTTGGATTTTTTTTTTATTTCGAAAAAACTACTTGAGATAATGAAAATTTGAAAATAGATCCTTAAAGAGCAGGAAATTTCCTTAAAAAAATCTTAGATCCTGGAACCTTACCAATAATCCTTATAGCTTTAAATGAGCGGCGAAAGTAACGGTAAAAACGCGTAGTTCGGGTTTTGCGTGAATTGCCGCAATCTGCCACGCGAACTAAAAAATATATTTTAACTGATTAAATATTAATATAAAGAAATAAAAAAAAATATGTACTAAGTAGACATATCAATAAACAATCATCCGTCAACAAAAATAAATTATCAGAATTTGTTTAAATGTTATGCTTTTGTTCATTTGTTAATAGTCACCATTTTAATGTTAACATAAAAACGCTGATTATTTCTAAACAAGAAATCTAGAAATTTTTATTATTCCTTTGAGCTAATCTTAAAAGGGTTTAAAAGAGATATCCAGTGGAAAATTTTAATAATTTTGATTTTTCTCTTTTTTATGAACAATCAAAGGCATTCATGAAATTTTCATGAATGAACTAGACCAGACCCTCAGAAACACACTAGTCAACGTTCTTAACTGCCGAATCTCCGATACCTCTTGGGTTCAAGCTACTCTACCCATCCGGTTCGGAGGCCTGTGTATTAGAACGGCGACTAGTGTGTCTCTACTGGCGTTCCTTTCATCAGCCCATAGCATCATTTCACTTTTTAAAAAAATCGTCACAAATTCATTAGGCAGCGTTGGTATTGACTCCTTAACAGAAGCTATAAAAACGTGGCGTGAAAACTGTACGGCAGAAATCCCAGTCAATGCCAACATAAAAAAAATTGGGATGAACCACTACTAAATTTGGCTAAACTCGACCTTTTAAATTGCTCGTCCGCCGTAGACCGTGCGCGTCTCTTGGCGTCCGCTGAGCCAGAATCGGGGTATTGGCTCCAGGCACTCCCATCATCTAATATAGGCACACTTTTAGACAATAACACCTTCAACGTTTCAGTCGGTTTGCGTATAGGTGCCGAAATCACCGAAGCCCATCGCTGCCATTGCGGCACCTCAGTGGACCGGCAGGGGCACCACGGACTGTCTTGCCGCCGGAGTGCCGGCCCCCAGTCCCGCCATGCCTCCATAAATGACGTCATCCGCAGGGCTCTTGCTTCCGTCAACGTGCCGGTTACACTCGAGCCGAACGGTATCGCGCGTGACGATGGCAGGAGACCTGATGGAATGACGCTCATTCCATGGAGTCGAGGCAGGCCTTTCGTTTGGGACGCCACCTGCGTGGACACTCTGGCGGCGTCGCACTTAACGGCCACCTCGAAAGAGGCGGGAGCGGCCGCCGCTCACGCGGAAACCAGCAAGAGGCGGAAATATGAGTGTCTAGGCGAAGACTTCATATTTCTGCCTTTTGCTGTTGAAACCTTGGGTCCGTGGGGGCCAGACGCAAAAATCCTCTATAAATATGTCTCCAAAAGACTGGTCGCCAAATCAAATGACCAGGGCTGGCGCTTACCTCGGCCAACGTATTAGTTTGGGCATTCAGCGAGGTAATGCTGCCAGCCTAATTGGTTACTTTGCCCGCGGCCTCCGATTTAGATTTAATTTTTTATTTATAAATAGTGTTTATATATATTAATTAATTTATTTATAGTTGTATTTTTATTGTCTTTGTTTCAGTTTTTATGTCTAGTCAATTAAAAAAATATGACATATAAAAATTTTCATGTAAATAAAACAATTTGGGTTTTTCATCAATAAAAATGATTATTTAAATTTTATTAGTTATAAATATAAAAATTTATATTGTTATCTGGTTTCTAACAATAACAAAACAAAATAATAACAATAATTGGATATAAAAGTACCGTAATTGCTTTAAATAACATGAATAATTTTGGAATGCTTTTGAATGTTAATAATAAAGTGAAAAAAAAAAATGAATTTTGTCAACGATAATCTCTTTTAAGCCCTTTTAAGATTAGCTCAAAAGAATAATAAAAAATTCTAGATTTCTTGTTTAGAAATAATCAGCGTTTTTATGTTAACATTAAAATGGTGACTATTAACAAATTAAGAAAAGCATAATAATTAAACAAATTGTGATAATTTATTTTTGTTAACAGATTATTGTTTATTGATATGTCTACTTAGTACCTAAATTTTTTTATTCCTTAATATTAATATTTAATCACTTAAAATATTTTTTTAGTTCACGTAGCAGATTGTGGCAAATCACGCGAAACCCGAACCACGCTGTTTTACCGTTAATTTCGCCGCTCAATTAAAGCAATAAGGATTATTGGTAAGGTTCCAGGATCTGGGACTTTTTTTAGGAAATTTCCTGTTCTCTAAGGATCTATTTTCAAATTTTGATTATCTCAAATAGTTTTTGAAATATTAAAAAAACCAAACCCTTATTTTTATGTTTACATAATTGTTTATAACTTTTGCATTTTTTTCAGCCCATCTTGGAATTTTGATAAAAAGATGGTATTCCGAATCGAATGAGATCAAAATCATAATTTTCGGTGCATGAGATGTTTTGACGAAAATGGCACTTGTTTACCAGAGTAACGTATGCTAGTGACGTTCCGGAACTTTCAGGAAGAAGAGCACGTTTTGGACTTAGTTTATCTGTACACAACATATACGATATTGTTCTGTGGAATTTAGATTTGGTTCCAAAATAATGAACATTGTTGTAAGAATAAAACTTTAATGAACAGTTTATTTATCTGAAGCTCTAGTAATAAAGGTAATATTTAGTATTTACGCAACGTATAGCTTTCAAGGTTCGTTCTCGTTTCACTTTTTCAGTGTATTTTTAGTATTTGCTTAAAAAAATATACTTAAGAGCCCGGGTAACCCTCGAAATTCTCATACATACGTAATACCAAAATCATTTTGTCATACGAAAATATTTAACATGTTTGAGTTATTTTTCAGCATAAAATAGTAATTACCTAGGTTCCTGAACAAAAATTAACTTCAAAATATTTAAACACTAAAAAAAATTTTTTTGTGTATAATTTTTTTTTACTAAATTTAGTACTAAATATTTAAACACTAAAAAATAGAGTAAAACACTCAAAAATTTATAAATAATTAGTAAATTTACTACAAAATATTTTAATACAAAAAAATATTTTTTAGAGTTGAAATATTTTGTAGTAAATTTACTATTTATTTATAAATTTTTTAGTGTTTTACTCTATTTTTTAGTGTTTAAATATTTAGTAGTAAATTTAGTAAAAAAAATTTATACACAAAAAAAAATTTTTTAGTGTTTAAATATTTTGAAGTTAATTTTTGTTCAGGAACCTAGGTAATTACTATTTTATGCTGAAAAATAACTCAAACATGTTAAATATTTTCGTATGACAAAATGATTTTGGTATTACGTATGTATGAGAATTTCGAGGGTAACCCGGGCTCTTAAGACGTATACTAACGCCTCTAGTCCACCGACGCTGTTAACTGCAAAATATCTGCGAAACAGGAATAGAGCGAGATGCAATATATTATATAACGCATTGTTGTGTGGCGGATGAGACAGTAAATCGGTTCGCCGTTGTTTCGCAGTTCGCAGCGTCGGTGGACTAGAGGCGTTAGTATACGTCTTGTATTTTTAAGTAAACGAAAAAGAAGACAATACCACAAGAAAAAACATGTCGTTTTTAATATTTTTTTATTTCATTTTAGACAATACATTCATTCATATTTATGTACAAAAAATATGTCGGTCCAATTACCATTACCTGAAAATTATGTAAAGTAAAGAAAGTGAATAAATTAACTACCGAAACTGGCTTTAATATTGAAATAATTAAAATATTATTTGAGGCCAGTTGTCGCCGGAGGCTCTTATTACTATACACAAAAGTGCGCTTTTATTTCGGCTCCCTGCAATTTTAATTAATATAACGGCATGAGGTACTTTCATTGTTTTAGGCTTGCTTTATTTTACCTGAAAGCAACCTTTTCTGGGAAATCATTGCGCTATTATAGCAGGAAAATTCGTCAACATAGTATTATTATTTAAATAAACGTGTATTTCCATATACATATATAATAAAATTATGTATTACGTAATGAAATAATATCTTATCGATACTCAATACGATATTTACTTTCACAAATATCTATACCCAGCCACGGATTTTATTAATCATTATTATTGTCGTCGTAATAATATCTTATAATAATCTTATCGATGTCCATTGATAATAGTAATAGTAGAGGAGGAGAAGGCGCTATTTTTGTAGTCACTCGAGCGTCATGGAGGCCTAGTAGGTTTTTACATTAGGTAAAACTGATAAAAAATAATAACAGCGTTTTTTATTTAAGCGGTGGGTTCAGAAACAGCAGCCATTTTAAAGTTTTGAAAAAGAAAATATATTCACAAAATCGCTTATTTAGGTAAATTATAAATATATTTAAGACAACAAGTACTAAATCATTTAGTTATTTAGCAAAATAAAATGTCTGCGAAGCTTAGTTAGGAAAATATGAAGCTTTATTTTTTATATTTTAAAATGTTCCTACAGGCTTACCTGACCTTTGAATCGTCAGTGCATTATATGAAAGCTTCTTTGGAGTATACTAAATATCCCCTATCTTAATCTGACAGACACGATGACATTTCAATATTAAAAAAATAAAAATTAACCCACCACGTGAGAAATCTGATTTCTATACCATGATAAATAGACACATGTTGGAAGCCTATACAAGCTTAATCTGACACGCTCGAGCTAATTCCGAAATCCCCTCTTCCCCTCCCCAACTATAATATTATATTATTATAAAGATATCTAAAGGATATTGTGAAAAGAGTTGAATATTTTTGTATAGCGAGTAAAATTTTTAAGGGTTTCAACCTATATGAAGATGTAACAGACAGACAGACACACTTTCGCATTTATAATACTAGTATGGAATAAACTGCTGATTATATTTTGAGTCGTGGTAATGATGATGTAGCGTCGTGTATTGTAACGCGTGTATTGTGGCGAGTGTCCCGCTGACGCGGCGCTTCGAACGCAATAACGCCGAGCATAAATCAACGGTATCACTCGCCTTCACGTCGTGCGGCGTGTATTAATTACTACTCTCACTCTGACAACCCCGCCGAGTGTCGGTACATCGAATTCTTACTATTATAATCCAGAGCCAGCCCACACGTTGCGTCAGCGTTGCGTCGTTTTACATACAAATAACCAAGGTGTTTACACGGCGCGCTGCGTCGTCGCAACGCATACATGATGGACAGCAGCCCCCGAGACGAAGCGGGAGGAGACTGTTTTGTAATAACGCTGCGATGACTCAGCGTGTAGCCGGCTATTGCGTCAAATTATTTGCGTTGCGACGACGCAACGCGTAGAGGTTGCTTTTGGCAAAGATCGGAAAGTCACCTTTACAATCCTTACATTTATCACTCCTTTAATAATATCACTACGAGTAAATCCTCCTAAAGCGTAGGTTCATTACAGCATTAAAAATTGTATAAACCAAAGGAGAATTGGTAAAAATAATATATTGGAAATGTACCCACCACCAATGACTGTCAGGGGTGGAATGACAGGGAAATAAATATAGCTCTTTTAAATATCTGAAATAAACATTTTTTTCAATGATTTCTTTTAGTTGTAACTTTTTTCCCACAGTTACATGAGGCTAGCCTCAATAAAAACAAATGCTAGTCACAAAAAAAAAGCTATCTAACGACACGACATACCTCTCAATGTTATTGGTCGTGGGATGGTCGTGGGTACATTCTGCCCGTCCTCCTCTGTAACACCGAGTTCCATAATTTTGCCTCATTAATTGTAGGCTCTAAAGGGAAGAATGTAAACGTGCCGGTAATTAGTGATTTGAGGTAAGAGTCATAATACGTAGGCACATCTTCAGTAAAACCTGGACGTAAAAGTACTAAAGGAAAATCATGATTTTAATAATTAATTGAATTTTTTGAACTAGATATTACTTCCTTCGCGCAAAATAATTTTGTGAAAATGTCCATATTCCCGTTGTGAAATATAAGTACTATGTTATCTTTACTGTGCTTACTCTATAATATTATATTGTGTTTTTCAAACTTAATGAAAAAGAAACAAATATTTAACTTCTTTATTCTGGCATTAATAATCAGACCCATTAATTTTGTTTGTCACAAATTATTATCATCAAGCCTTCAAAGACAGAGTGGACTGATCTGGAGATCAAAGAGATAAAATATTGCGCAAGGCGAAAATTCCATTAGCTGTAACTACAAATAACCATTCAAAATCTCGGTGGCTTCGGCAAATTTATGTATGAGCCTGTCGAGCCATGTTTCAACTCCATTTGGCGTTCGAGGTACTATGTCCAGACCAAAACACTGTTGTAATTTGACACACATCTCTTGCACGTAGAAATAATAGGAGGTTTTGGAAATTATTTCGTATATAACGTGACTACTACGTGAACTTATTTATATATTCGACTAAGTAGATGATGACCGCAACTCCGTTGCGCCAAAACTCGTTTATCGCGCGGGGACCGTACATTTTTTCGGAACAAAAAATATCCTATATCCTTTCCCGGGACTCCAAATATCTCCATCCAAATTTCAGCAAAATCGGTTCAGCGGTTTGGGCGTGAAGAGGTAACAGACAGACAGACACAATTTCGCATTTATAATATTAGTATGGAAGTATGGATTTCGTTTCTTCTGAGCCAATTTGAAGATATCAAAATTAATAAAGATTTAAAAGATTCTTCAATTTCTTCTCCTGTTTAAGGGGCCGGGCTACCCTCGAAATTCTCATACATACGTAATAGCAAAATATTTTCTCATACGAAAATATTTGACATGTTTGAGTTATTTTTCGGCTTAAAATAGTAATTACCTGGGTTCCTGTACAAAAATAAACATCAAAATATATAAACACTAAAAAAAAAATTGTGTATAATTTTTTTTTACTAAATATACTACTTACTAATGATTAGAGGGAGCAGCCACTGGGTTAGCTGACCCTACAAGATTAAATCCATATTTAAACTTTTGCTGAATGTTCGATGAAACAGATTGCAGAAACACATATTGAAAAAAAAAAAAAAATAAAAAAAAAAAAAAATATATATATATATATACTACTAAATATTGAAACACTAAAAAATAGAGTAAATCACTAAAAAATATATAAAGAAATAGTAAATTTACTACAATTTTTTTTTTTTGTGTTTAAATATTTTGAAGTTTATTTGTGTACAGGAACCTAGGTAATTACTATTTTAAGCTGAAAAATAACTCAAACATGTAAAATATTTTCGTATGAGAAAATGATTTTGGTATTACGTATGTATGAGAATTTCGAGGGTAGCCCGGGTTACGGTGCGTCGCTGCAGTGACGACAATTACTACTACACAACAGAGACGCGTTGCAGTATCTTTAGCCTGTGGAACTCGAGCGCGAGTTTTTTTTTTCACTGGAAGAGCTTAATACTTTGGATACGTGCTCTAGAAAGTTAAAGATACGTGATAAACTTGTATATATACATTATACACATAACATCTACTTACAAAACAAACTTCATAATTACTTGTTAGTTGTTACTTCTTAGTTGTTTCTACACCACGACCGTTACGCAAGAATTTTCTAAATTTAAAGCATTTACATACCTAATGTCGAGCTATTTACATAATCTTACTTCCCAACTTATAAATGTGATTATAAGTTTGTTTCTTTGTAATGATTTTACGTTAAGGTAACGTATATTATTAGATAAGGCATGGCAAATAAAGTTAATGAAGACAAAGTAACGGGAATATAAAATAACTAAGAATATAATACACCGCAATGAATAGAAAAAGAATTGTAAAAAAAAAAACAATTTTTAAAAAGTGTCTCTAAACTTTTTATTTTAAGACATCGAATCACTAAACTTAGAATAAACATTTTACTTTTACTTAAATTATAATTCTGTTCAGAAGTAGGTTTCAACTTCCTCAGTTTTTGCAATAATAAAGCCTTTAATACTCGTTTCCAGTTTCAACCATAAATTGGAAATTAATACGCAGAATCAACGAAAGCATTGGTGTTTTCGATACGACTGTTATTGTAAAATAGTGACTACGCTTCGCCGGTCTTAATAATATGAGAGCAGATGCTTTTATTTAAAAGCCAGCAATACAATTAATATCGTTTAAACAATGAATTATTTAAGAAATAAAATAAAGCGCAGGTAATGAATACTGCTCAAAATTTAAGTAAAGTACTGAAATTGTCAGTAATATTTACACCATGCTTCTGTTTTCAAATTGAATTAAATAAGGCAAGGGGACGTGACGGATCGCTTACAAACGCGGACGGATTTACAAATTTGAGAAATGTTCCTATTTGTTAAGATTATACTTCTTGATTTAAGAGATACAACTTTCTCGGCAAGATGTTTTTCTTTTAGTAAATATGAGTTTTGCAGGATTATGTGCAGTCGCGAGCATTTTTATGGGCTTATAAAATTATAGGAAATCATAGTCCCCTTAATTCGCAACGTATAAAAGCAAATAAGTTTTAAAATAATATTATAAAAATTGGGACCAGAAATTTCCAGAATTTTCACGTAACATTTGTACATAATAATTATAGAGACTTATGCCGAAAGTTACATTGAGAAATCGTTCCAAATATTGTGCGAATTGCCTTGAATATAAATGCCTGCCTCTTTTGTTTGCATCCAGAGTAATTTTTTATCGGTATACCGTATACGGCGCGTAAAGGCGCTCCCAGACAGAAGTTATATAACGTTACACCAGTGGCGAAGCGTCCATATAACCCGATTCCCATCGGCTTCCCTTAGGGCTTAGAAAAATCGAATATATGGGCCAACGACATATTTATCTAATAAATATTTTACATACCTACTTAAAAAACTTTGAATTCACAATGTTATATGCAATAAATTTTTCTCTCACTTGAAATACATAGTTTGAATTAATAACTATCGCCTACAAATTTTAAAAGGCAATGCAATGTGCGGGCGCAGAGAATCAAATAAGCCGCAGGATTAGCGGCTTATTTCTCCATACAACGACAGTTCATAGTAAGCATCTGTCCTTTTCATTCCTGTGAACTGGTCGTCATGTTCTGTCTCGTTCTAGCACGCGCGATATATACTTGGAAATAACTCGATGCCCGACGAGTTATTACGGAGAAAGGTTAATTAGCAACGCACAAGTGCAAGCGAGATAGATGAGTCATGAAGTAAAATTGTTATGATTCGAATTTAAGAATGAATGTAGCGACATTATACTTTTACTGGCGCGTAATACATTTTATTTTGGTAGGATTTTTTGTAATACGACTTTATTAAGAATGCCTTTAGCGGTACTAAATATGACAGGCGCGTAATACATTTTTATTTTGCTGGTTTTTAGATTGACATATTAATATGGCGGATAGTGTGTTTGTAAACAACATGTCGTTTGTTTTGTTTTGTCGAATTTAAATTTTGTTTTAGCGTTAGAACTTAGAAGAGTGTCGTGAATTAAATTAATTTATATTGTGACTTGTGAATTGTGAGTCGTACGACGTAATCGTGTAGTTCGGAAAATATGGCATTAATTCAGAAAGACTGTTGTCTGACAGATTATATTTTGCTGTCGAAGGAAACTTTGTTTTCCAAACTTAGTTTTGAAAATTAAAAGCATGTCATTCAATTATAAATTACCAAAATTGGTAAGTAGATTTTTTACTTCGGCTTCCCTTCTCAAAATATTCACCCCTCGCCACTGCGTTACACAATGATTTATACACTGTGTAACACGATAAATTTTTATAACATCGTGTAACATAGGTACGCTACAACATGTCAAAAATAAACGTGTCTTTTGTTATAATATGTTAAAAAATGTTAGACAATTATTATTTTTAACAAAAAATTAAAACCGACTTCCAGAGTAAAAAACAATAATAATTATTATATAATGAATAAAAAAGCATGAAATAATTTTTACTCTTAATAGTGCCTTATATGCAGAATACTCCTAAACCTCTACTATTTCTGTACACAATCTTCTTTATTTTGAAGTCGATACCAGCTAAGAATGGTGAGTTCTTAGACAAAATATTTTTAATTTTAAAGACTGGTACCGACTTCAAAATTATGAAGATTGTGTACAGAAATAGTAGAGGTTTAGGAGTATTCTGCATAAGGCACTATTAAGAGTAAGAATTATTTCATACTTTTTTGTTCATTATATAATAATTATTATTGTTTTTTACTCTGGAAGTCGGTTTTAATTTTTTGTTAAAAATATTAATTTCACTCTTTTTAGTAATTTAAGTAATTTATAAGGTTTTCTGTAAATACTAATGTGTTCTACTAAGTAACTTTAGAGCCTGGATACACCATAAAGTTAATATACCTAGCGTCCTCTCGGAATAGAGAATTGCATAAGCAACTCCAAGAATATACTTGTATCACTGTAAAATTAATAATATAAGCTTGACGTTAATCAAGCAATGATAAAATTAATGTTCATGCGCCTATCTCTAAAGGCTCTAAAGTTCTGTTCAGTGACTTTCTTTCGATCACAACACTCCTGGAAAGTCATTAGCTCACCATAATGTTCATAATATAATATTATGCTTAAACTACTTAGAACTACGTTAATATAACTATTTATTTTGTCCCAATAATAAGGAGTTTCCTACATACGGACATACCTCATAATTCATAGATCTCATGATCAAATTGCTAACTTGGTAACCTGATCACCAAGTTTGAATCATTTACTTTGATATAACAATATAATTTTTGAAATCGTTCGACAAATTAAGAGTTATGATTTAATGATTCATGGTGTGGTGACTGGTGGTAGTGGTGATGATGATGATGAATGTAACTTGCATAGTAGCATATGTTTTGAGTTCTTAAAACAGCGCCTAAACTCCTAAACTTGTATCTATAAGGAATCCGGAGTTCTCTTAGTATCTTCGGAACCATAGTATACCTCGGTGCAAAATCTTGCGTTTTGGTAGCATATTATGCTTAGGATGCTTCTTATAAAACCAAAATCACCATATAAATTTCGAGGAGTTCCCTCGATTACTCATGTATTGTGGACTGTATGACTTTTGTTGATATATTTTGAGTTTTGATGACTCTAATTAAACCACTTTTAACTATTTACTTTGTTTATTAACTTTTAATTAAAACTAGACTGTGTGCACTGTACCAATGCAAAGGGCAGACAGATATCCGTCAAAGTTTCTGAAGCCGCAGTTGCCGTATGAGTCCTATGCCCAAATCTAATCACAACGTGTAACGCAACGCCCCGTCTTGACCGCTGACCGGCCAATTTATACCTCTAAGCTTCACTCCCGCCATGCGCTAGCGCAGAGGGAGAAGACCCCGCCCACTTATCCCGGTGCGGGGATATACGCAGAATCCCGCCTTGTTTCTATCGCGCGGAGATACCATTTCAGCGTACTGCGTACATCTATCTCTTTTCTACTCATTGCGATGGCACTGTGCACTACACAATTACAAATTACATAGACAATAATAATTATTCAATACATATACAACAGTTTCGATTCCATGATATTATGTTCTTAATGTACAAAATTATAATATCATAATTCACATTTATCTGTACAAGTTCCACAACATAATCTATTTTCAAAGACACATAACCAAATACAAAATCCTTACTCGTATTTCTTGCCCTTATCACAAACGTGTGGATTACATAATAATTATAATTATATCATGGCAAGGAATACTCTTGTCTACAACTGTTTTATTAGACTCAAAACTTATAGCTAGATACTTCAGCACACATTCGTACCTAACCCCAAAGATGTCCCATATATACGATAGCACAGACTTTATTTATTTGTAGTTTATACATATTCCAAAACACATAATCAAGTACATAAACCTATCGTAGACAATGTGCCAAGCTGCAAGCATCTGCTAGCTTTCTCCAAACCCATTCTCACGCTAGTTTCTTATTCATTATTCTGACGGTCCATTGAAATCTTAAAACAAAACTTTATTACTTTTTAGAAAGGAACATCTCAATACAAAGTTCTAGGGAACACAATAATTACGTATTTTAAATAATAAACCCAATACAGTCAAAAGGACCAAACATGAAGCGATTTCACTTTAACAATGTCTTAGAAATACGCTACTTAACTTTCTAAAATATGTTCGCCACCCTTGTCATCGTTGTGTCCACAACATTTCTCCCCCCGGCGCAGCTTGCGTAGCCTTTCCTCCTGTAGCCGTCAGCTTCCTTCCAGGCCGCTGAAATATCCCCGTCCGTGTTAAGACGACAGCTGCCCGTACTTCTCCATCTGACCCCGGTGCGGTGTCCTCGGCGATATCCTTCGGGCCAGGTGTTACGTGGCGGTGACGTGCCAAAGTTTCTGACGTCACCACGCTGTATTGGTCGCGCCTTCTTTTGCGCCTCGCGTCGAGGCACCAACGTAGCCGTAAACTTTCTCAACCTGCGCCGCTTGAAATAATATCCGATGAAAGCAGGATCAGCACTAATTTTCCTCTTTGCGCTTTTCCGTTGAAGAGTCGCTTTATAGTGCTGAGTGATTTTCTTGTCGTTTTCGCGCCATGGGAGTCCAGCTTCAGATCTCTCCTGGGTCGGTCTGATAGTCATCGTGACCACCAGGGCTTGCTGGTCTTCTTTCTTCACCCGTGGTTTGACGCCAATGTCCGATGCCTCCATCTCAGAACTTCTTTCTTGTAGTAGTTCATCGTCTTCGATTGGGCTCATCTTTTCGATAACGTGCAGCACCTTCTCATTTTCAGATGCAGCTTCGGATTCTTGTGCCGTCTGTTGCAGCTCGTTATGCTGAGAGCTGTGATGTGGACGAACACATTCTTCGAGTCCGCAAGTTTCTGCTTGGTGCGTTAGCCTTCGTAGGTTTTCAGCCTGTGACACATTGTACATCTGTGTTGTGTCACCATACGAGGCCTGAGGGGGTTTCCAATCGGTTATCGAACTGGTAAACGTTGGCGGATCGCTATGAAGAGACTGAGGTCGCGCCATTCGTCCGATAACATCGGCCAGTTGCTCGATATCTGATTCATTTCGAGCAGCGACTGGCTCTGCAAACTGCTGCACTTGCTGATTTTCTTGGCTTCCTTTCTCCCCCCGTGAGGCGACCGAGTTTGTTTCGGCAACCCGTGGTCGATTTTCTTTCGTGGCCGCGCCCTCAAGCATTTTCTTCTGCTTACGTAGTGTGCCTGCTATTTCAGTCTCCAAAAGCTGCTTTACAAGGTCCTTTTCAATGGCCAGCTCCTTCATCTTGATTGCTGCTTCAATGGCCAGCTCCTTCTTCCTGATAGCTGCCATTTCTTCAGTGGCTTTCAACCTTGCTAGTTGCAATTTTGTTCTGACGCTAGCCATTGAACTGTGTGAGGCCACTGACTGTGTCGGTGACCGTAGACGGCGCTCCGCCTCACTCCTGCTCACTGTCGCAGGTACTGGGCTTTTTTCTATGCCGGGGCGTAGACGCTCGTATTCTGCTCTACTTGCACCCGGCTGCAAGTACTCATATTCCGACCTGCTCCTTCTTGTGTCTTGACACTCCTCTTCACCCGCTGCATTACCCTGGCTGCGTGTAATCACCATCCTGCTACGTGAGTCGATAATCGGCACGCTTCTTTGTTGCGATTCACCGACGCGCTCGTTCTCGCACTCGACGCCACGTAGTGCAACCGTTCGGTGTTGCGATGATTGTTCTATTACACGCCTCCTCACTTGTTCGCGACGCGGATGAAGTTTTGCGGAGTCAGACGGACGTTGCGTGGACTCAACGGCAAAACGAATAGACGTTGTCGTTTGACGGAATCAACACGCCGACGATGCGTGATTTCAACGTTACAACGCTAGACGTTCGTTGCTTCAAACCTCTTCGACTTGGTAAACTGGCACTGGCAAGTACTTCGTTCTTCTTATTCTTCCGACGAAAACTTGCTAACTATTCTTCGACTTTGAAGGGCTGATTTTCTTCCTGATAAACCAGCAGCTCGTTCTTCTTCATCCGGCTCGAAGGACCAGACAATATTGTGGACTGTATGACTTTTGTTGATATATTTTGAGTTTTGATGACTCTAATTAAACCACTTTTAACTATTTACTTTGTTTATTAACTTTTAATTAAAACTAGACTGTGTGCACTGTACCAATGCAAAGGGCAGACAGATATCCGTCAAAGTTTCTGAAGCCGCAGTTGCCGTATGAGTCCTATGCCCAAATCTAATCACAACGTGTAACGCAACGCCCCGTCTTGACCGCTGACCGGCCAATTTATACCTCTAAGCTTCACTCCCGCCATGCGCTAGCGCAGAGGGAGAAGACCCCGCCCACTTATCCCGGTGCGGGGATATACGCAGAATCCCGCCTTGTTTCTATCGCGCGGAGATACCATTTCAGCGTACTGCGTACATCTATCTCTTTTCTACTCATTGCGATGGCACTGTGCACTACACAATTACAAATTACATAGACAATAATAATTATTCAATACATATACAACAGTTTCGATTCCATGATATTATGTTCTTAATGTACAAAATTATAATATCATAATTCACATTTATCTGTACAAGTTCCACAACATAATCTATTTTCAAAGACACATAACCAAATACAAAATCCTTACTCGTATTTCTTGCCCTTATCACAAACGTGTGGATTACATAATAATTATAATTATATCATGGCAAGGAATACTCTTGTCTACAACTGTTTTATTAGACTCAAAACTTATAGCTAGATACTTCAGCACACATTCGTACCTAACCCCAAAGATGTCCCATATATACGATAGCACAGACTTTATTTATTTGTAGTTTATACATATTCCAAAACACATAATCAAGTACATAAACCTATCGTAGACAATGTGCCAAGCTGCAAGCATCTGCTAGCTTTCTCCAAACCCATTCTCACGCTAGTTTCTTATTCATTATTCTGACGGTCCATTGAAATCTTAAAACAAAACTTTATTACTTTTTAGAAAGGAACATCTCAATACAAAGTTCTAGGGAACACAATAATTACGTATTTTAAATAATAAACCCAATACAGTCAAAAGGACCAAACATGAAGCGATTTCACTTTAACAATGTCTTAGAAATACGCTACTTAACTTTCTAAAATATGTTCGCCACCCTTGTCATCGTTGTGTCCACAACATCATGGATCCCATCATCAGGTCATCACTTTTGTGAACATGGTACCAAATTGGAGTGAAACCTAATACAACAAAACAAAAATTTCGAAAATCGGTTCACAAACGGCGGAGTAATCGTTGAACATACAAAAATAAAAATAAAATAATAATAAAAAATATCCACAGCCGAACATATAACCTCCTCGTTTTTTGGAAGTCGGTTAAAAATAATGAAAACGAGTTTACACTTAGGAAAGTGTCAGCGTTTCGAAGTTTAAGATTTAATGAAAATTACGCAAAGAATTAGTGAGTGCAAACTACAAAGCAATATCCTTATTTGCTAAAACATCTCCAACCAGCTTTATTATATTCTGTATTGGACACTTCCTATTATATATTTACTCGTATATTATAATATTATATTTTAGGAGTACAAAAATTTGGAGATCATTGTGTAAAGTCAATTTTCTCAATTAATCCTTCGATCGGGGATTCTTGGAAATGCTATTGTATTGGTGTCGCGATCACCGGTGCTCTGATGTAGCTTGAAGGAATAATAATATCTACTTAAGTAATAAGATATTAATTTCTGAGGATAGTTAAAATAGAAAAGTAACCAATACTTACTAACATTATAAACAAGATGACGCTCGCAACTCTGTTGCAACAAAATTCGTTTATCGCACGGGAGCCGTACAACATGTCCTTTCCTAGGACTCAAAATATACTAAATGTTATCCCAGCCGTTTTAGCGGTTTGGGCGTGAAAAGGTAACAGACAGCTGATAGAGATAAGCTACGATAACATGGCGCGCCCCTCCAAATTACTGTTTCAATGTGTGTTAGTCACATCCTTATGAAAGAGTTTGTATATAGTAAGTATTCAACCAATCAACCAGTACTCGTAATATTTCATTTAATGTCACTTATTACCAAGATTTGTTGGTCAACTAATCATAACTAGCCGACCGCGCAAGACAAGGCACTTCAAACGTTTTGACAACGCACTTTAAACGGTTTGTCAACGCACTTCAAACGTTTTGAATTTTGGAGGGGCGTGCCATATTATCGTAGTTTATCTCTACACTGTCGCATATAATATAATATTAAACATGAATTCGAAATGTGTCTGTCTATCTGTCCGTCTGTCTGCTTAAATTATTAAACATAATTTTAAGTTAAGCTAGATGTGCAACGTGGGTTTGTGTGGCACAATCTATTGTATTGGATTATAATACTGTTACTTTATTAATTGGATATCTCCTACTCTTCTTACCTTTCTTCTAGTTAATTTCGTTGCGGGTCCTAGCTCCCAAGACAGATTTAGGGGCTTCGTGGTTGGTTCCCACTGTTGATCCTGGGGACACAGGAGTTTAAGTGGTGGGAATGGGTGGAGACTTGCCATTTGCCCGTTTTAAAAAAATACTGTTACTTCTTTATGTAATCGCTCAAAATGGTTACTCTACGTACGCAGAATGCGTGCGCAAGTAAGGCAATGTGAGAAACATAATTATATACAAATAAATACATTTTATTTGTGTAAATCAAGTCCCTTGTTTTTCTTATGTACCTACAAAAAATATTGTAAAACTGTGAAAACATTTACAGACAAGAGGTAAAATAGTCAAATATCCATTCACATCATGGTATTATTATACCATCAGATTTATGTTTTACCCTTTTTGTGGACAAAAAGGTTGAAACCACTCACGGTAATCTCCGTGGGAATAACTGGAACGTATTCTTATTGTGGTCTTAACAAACCTTTCCTACCTTTCCAATCAATACGAATAGAAATAGAAATCTCACCAAAAACATACCTGTTAAAATGGGGCCAAGTTCCTATTGGTTAATTATTCGCCTTAAAAAAGAGTTGAAATCCAATCCAATGCCAAGTTTAGATGCACTTCAAAATCGATCATAATCATCATCGTCAACAGCCTGATCCTTAATACTTCTAAATTTGAACTTGGCAGGTTGATTTGATTACATAAATACCAATATTAAATTTAATTATGCAATTAATCAAATGCTACGTATATAATAAAAACCTGCCAAGTTCCAATTTAGAAGTATTAAGGATCAGGCTGTTAATGATGATGATTATGATCGATTTTGAAGTGCATCTAAACTTGGCATTGGATTGGATTTCAACTCTTTTTAAGGCGAATAATTAACCAATAGGAACTTGGCCCCATTTTAACAGGTATATTTTTGGTGGGATTTCAATACTTTTTTCGAGAAACCGTACGGTCTATTTTTATAGTACCACACCCGCATGTATTGTTAATCTAAGTCATTCTGCGTTTCAAAGTAACTTTGCTAGCACGGTCTATTTTTATAGTACCACACCCGCATGTATTGTTAATCTAAGTCATTCTGCGTTTCAAAGTAACTTTGCTAGCGCCATCTATTGAAAGTATTTTATAAACAATATTTTCGATAGATGGCGCTAGTGGTATTTGTTAAACTATCAATAGAAGCGAAATTTTTAAGGTAGCAGTATTTATTTATAAGCTATACAGTGTGCATTATACATGACAATATTTTTAAACCCTTCTCTTTTCCTCCCACACGTATTCACTGTTACATAAGAAATTTTTCCTAAAATTCGTAGATGAGCTGGCTCACGCTTGACCGATTTCTTAAATTTCTCAATTTTTTGTTAATCTACATATAAAACCCGACCTGTGTGCCAAATTTCATAGCGCTAGGACAATTGGAAGTGGCCTAGAGGTTTTGATTACCGGTCAGTGAGTGAGTGAGTGCCAAAATAAGCTATTTTTACAAGGACATATTTCAGGATGTAACAACGCTATATCTATGAAATTTGGTATATTGCGTAAGTACTAGTACATGATTACGTACGTATAATTTTATCTTTGTACTTGCAATAGTTACTGAGCTACAGGGGGGTCATAAGTGCATCGAAACCGTTCGTGTAAATAGTGCACGGCATGCGCGCGGCCTGCTGGAACTTGGCGGCGCACGGGCGTGCGCTTTGATGAATATTTTAAATTGAGCTGTCATTTTCATTGGAATATTTTTATGATATTGCTTTTTATGTTGAACATTGAATAGATTTTGGTTTCGCTGATAATTATGTAACTAGCTTTTGACTGTTATGATATTATAAGCTTAAAATACAAAATGATTTTTTTATTTATTGTACAAAATATTTTGTTTAGAAAGACGACACTGTAAAGGAAGGAACTACTTATTTCTAAAGAATTTTTTACAGCAGCCCTACGGAGAGAGATTTGATCAGGTAGAGCGTACACAAATACAAGATAAAATTTTAAATCTATACTTATATAATAATAATTACAAAAGAAAAAGAAACAAATATAATAATATATTATGTACTAGTTTTCATTTATAATGAATATAACTATAATATATTTATATTTAATACATAATAATATGGATTGAGATTCATGGAGAAAATGTTGTAATTTTTCATGTAAAAGTAGTTATAAACTTATATGAAACTGTATCCTCATCAAGCAAAAATATTTCAAAATCGAATAACTATACATAAACAAGGACTTATCTAGTTTAGCACATTGGAAATCTCACATTACAAACGAAGGCAATTTTGAATAATTATTTAAATTAGTAAGTAGACAAAAATGTCTATTACTAGCTGTCCCGGCAAATGTTGTTTTGCCATATTATAAAGTATTTCCGTAAAGATTATAATATAATCACTACGTTTTAAGTATTTCACCCATTATTATTTTATTGAAGTTATAAGTATGGCATCATGGCAACGTCCATCGCTATCCCGTCGCTTAAACAATAGTCGCTGTTAGTCTCGAGTTGTAATAAATAATAATTTACTATTATTTATTGAGCAAATGCACTTATCAACATAAAAAGTACCCAGTAGCTTCTCTGAATATGCATATAAAATTTGGTAAAAATCAGTAAAGCCTGTTTCGGAGGAGTACGGTAACTAAGATTGTGGCAC
Organism: Lysandra bellargus; assembly: GCA_905333045.1. Lineage (NCBI taxonomy): Eukaryota > Metazoa > Arthropoda > Insecta > Lepidoptera > Lycaenidae > Lysandra > Lysandra bellargus. The sequence goes on from HG995327.1 coordinate 282,719, forward strand.
TAGAATTTTATATATAAGATTGTATCAACACTATCAGTGCTTACCCTGAATGTAGCTGTTTTATATCTAGGCAGAAACTAGCTCGCTAGCTCAGCTAGAGTCCTGATAGAGCGATACATGTTAAAGTAAATGGAGCGGTACAGAGTGGTTCACTCGACATGACGCCTTAGCAGTAGGCAGTTTTACTAGCAAACCACACAGTAAATAGGAATTGAAATAGGAAACTTTTCATTCCAGAAGTGTACATAAAATTAAGTACTTACACCCTTTTTTCCAAAGAAGCTTTTATCGTTACATATTTTTTGTTATACAAATTATTATAATATACTTTAGATGGTAATTCCAAAATCCATACCACATCCATTCTAATATTATGAATGTGAAAGTGTGTCTGTCTGTTCGTCTGTCTGTCTGTTACCAAACCTCTGAATCGGGTTTGCTGAAAAATGGTATGGAGATACTTTGAGACCCGGGAAAAGACATACTTAGGAAACATCTTATCCCGAAAAAATGTACGGTTCCAGCGAGATAAACAAATGTTTGCGCAGCATAGTTAGTGATATATAATAGTGATATTCTAGAATTAGTGTATATTCATACATGTAAGTGTACGAGAATTATTGAAGCATATAAAGTGATTTTTTGCAAATGTTGAGCAGGTTATAAGAAACCCTTTGGGATAACTGTTTTTTGTTTTGCTCACCCATAAACACTATTATCTCCAAGTTTTGAGCATTTCTATAGAGTAAGTGCATATTGAGATGAAAAAAGCTCTTTCTGTGTCATTTCTTTAATCCTTAGCAGAACGCTTGAAACTATGTTAACGCATTGTTAAACAACTTGTACGTACCGACAACTCGGCTAGCACGGGGGATGTATAGAATTTACTTTGAATAGGCTGTGTGGGGCGAATGTCCCATTGTATGGTATGTTATGAAGTACAATTTTGAAGAGATAAAGTATTCAAATTTTCATCAGAAAAGTTCATAAACAATATAACAAAGCAGATAACTTGTACGTCGTCTGACTCTGTGCTAATTTTCAAGGTTACATCAGTCTCAATTTTTGTAATACGCAATTAATATCATTAATTGCCTTTAGTTACCTAATTAATTTTGTAAGCAAACATTTAATCCTAATTACACAATTTGTCTTATTTATTTATATTAAATTGAATGACATTACTTACACAAGAACCAATTTCTTATCCCAAATGGACTAGTAATTTTAGTATGTACATTGTACGTTTGGCTTCACTTTAATTTTTAACTGGAGCCAAATCCAAGGTCTTAAGCCTTTAAGTTTCTGTAAGTTTCCGCAGAACTAAGTTTTTAGTCCAGTTTAGTTTGTCACATTGAAGTTGACTTAGCTATTGCTTTTTAAGCTTGCTGAGAAAGGACACGAGAAATTTCAAACGTCGAGTTTAATTCTAACACAATTTTAACTATCAAATTTAATAATATAACCAACTAGACATATTATGAGTTTGTTCAAATTATTGTTTTAAACATAGGTATACAATGATTTGTGTTTCTTATTCTGTACGCGGTAGATATAATTAATGCTAATTTCACAGTTATTATTTACATTTCACAATTTTGTTTTCCGTTTCCATATTGTCAAAATAACACATTACTCTTTCATGTTTATGAAAAAGCGAGAAAAGTCCCTATGATTCTTAAGTGTTAATGTGTTTCACCGACAAAAAATCCCGAAAGATAATGATGATAGCAAAGCGCTTTGGCGCCTGGAGCGATTTCTAATTACTTTTGGAATCTGACCATTAAGCCAACTAATTTATCACCCGATCGCACCTCACACGTCACGTCCCCCGGTTGTTATGAATATACATGAGCCTAGTGTGTGTACATACTTCGTCACAATAATAGTATCGAATGAATCAAAAAATTTTGTAACAAAAAAACCTAATATTCGTCTAACGTCATTTCAGTTCGGCAAACTTCGGCTCGGTGTGGCGTTTTGTTGTTAGTGTTTTTTGCGTGCGGATAGACGTATGCAAATTATAATTGCGTAAGTTGATAAAAAAATGCTATGCAACAGCTTTACCGCGGCAGTCCCCGAGTCAAAGTTTTCTGTAGGACCATATTCGAATTTTGTAGCAATTTACTCACTACAGACTTACATTTGTGTTTTGTCAAGGGGTGTTTTTTTTAGACACCTATTGATTTTATTATATAATAGTAGGGGAGGGGAAGGTATTAATTTTGTAGTCACTAGAGCGTCATTGAGACCTAGTAAGTTTTTAACATTAGGTAATACTGATAAAAAAATAATAAGAGTGTTTTTTATTTTAGCGGTGGGTTCAGAAACTGCAGCCATTTTAAAGTTTTAAAAAAGAAAATATATTCAAAAAATTGCTAATTTCAGTCAGTTATTATTATATTTTAGATAACACGGATTAAATCATTATTTAGTTTAGTGCAAAATAAAATATCTGCGAAACTTAGTTAGGAAAATGTGAAGGTTTCTTTTTTTATATTTTAAAATGTCCCTACAGGCTTACCTTGCCTTTGAATCGTCAGTGCTTTTTATGGAAAATTCTTTGGGGTATAATATTAAACATCTTAATCTGACAGATCGGATGTCATTTCAATACTCAATTATTTTTTTTTAACTCACCACTTGAGAAATCTGATTTCTATACCATGATTACTGGACACATGTCGGAAGCCTATACAAGTTTAATCTGAAACGCTCGAGCTACTCCCGAAATCCCCTCTTCCCCTCCTCTACTATAAATAACAACCCTGGTAATTGAGAAAGCGTTGAGCGAATAAGGTGGCATTGTGGTAAATTAAAAACTCTATCTTTTTTGTGCCGCTTTTCTATTATATTAGGATCGAAGGTGTGAATGCAGTAATAATAATAATAATAATATCTATGGACGCTTCACACCACGTCAGTCTGGTGGTAATTACCTGAAGGACTTGTGTTACAGGTACCAGACAACGAAAACATATTTAATAGTTTTATATTATACATATATTTAAGATTTTTATGATTTTTATTACATATATGATACTCATATTTAATACACATCCATGACCCAGGAACTTTATAAACTTTTTGTTCCGCCGGCGGGACTTGAAGCCGCGACCTCCGGCTTGAGCTACCAACGCGCTCACCACTGTGCCACGGAGGCCGTCAAGTGTTTTTTAAGTATGATCTGAAGGACATACTAAAACAGCTGGCGAATTACAGTAAGTACTCTACTTGTTTTATAAACCTCGTTAGTTGGGTGGAAGAAGTAAAAGGAAAAGCCTACTTTTAGTACTGCTTTCTGAGCTCTTTCAAGTTTTAATATAAATATTAAAACTTGAAACAATGACGATTGATTTATTTTGAAATAAAAGATTACATCCAATAAAATTATCATCAAGTAAATTTATATCAGATTTAGATATTATCATGTACTGTAGCAACGTGCGTACGTACATTTATTAGAAATTAATATGGAAACTATAGGATCAACCTACTGTATAAAGCTGACACCTGTCACAAAATTTACATCCCCATCTTCTGTAAATTTAGAAGTTTATGTTATACAATACAGCTTTAGACCTAGCTTCACTGGACTTTACTAAACTATAAAATAACTAGATGATCCGGTGAACTTCGAATCACATCTATCCAAACATTTTCCTTCTCTGGACTTCCTTGAACTTCCACAAATTAATATATAATATACAGTTAATACTGAAGACTTAAGTGAGCCAAATTGGTGCAGCCGTTCGCGAGTTTTTGTGAGACTAACGACAATTTAAATTAATTTTTATATTGCATATATTATAATGGTGTGTCTGTCTACCGGTTACGTCTTTAAGTCCAAACCGCTAAATCGATTTTGCTGAAATTTTGTACGGAGATTTGAGTCCCGGGAAAAGATACAGGATACGGTACTTTTTATTCGAAAAAATGTAAATTCAGCCTCTACAAACGAATTTTGCAAATTTTCGAACTTGCATGCTTGCTTATTCGCTTGCGGCGTCGTCTAGTTAAATAATAATATTATCATAAAATAATACAATATATTACTTGTGGGTATAATCACACCACAAAGGGACAATATGGCATTATTGTAATAGTCATAGAAGTATTTGTTAATTACAGCTAAGTAATCAGAAAAAAGTGGTGTATTACATAATTTTATCGAAAGAATGAAAGTATGTATTGTAATTTTAACTATAGCTTATGTTTTAATAAACTAGGTATTTGACCGAGCTTTCCTCGGTATTCGATAAAACACGAATAAAATGTCATTTTCTAAAAATGATTCCTAGCTAGATCGATTTATCGCCCCCGAAACCCCCTATATACTAAATTTCATAAAAATCGTTGGAGCCAATTCCGAGATTCCAATTATATATATTATATATGTCGCAGGAAATGAGGATATCAAGGATTTCACGATATCCCTAGGGATATCACTAACACCCGGTAGATGCCGAATATTCTTGTTTGTTACGTCTTCTTACTAAAAATATCTAGTGATATGTCATTTCACTAAACTAAATCTAGTGAAGCGTCAGAAAAGCAGAAACCGCCGAATAAAAAAAAAATATCCACAGCCGAACATATAACCTCCTCGTTTTTTGGAAGTCGGTTAAAAATCAAGCCACGCCAGCCATCTCTCGCCTGTTGTCTGTCCGTCTGTCTGTCCGTCTGCCTGTCTCCAGGCTGTATCTCAAAAACTGCTATAGCTAGACTTCTGAAATTTTCACAGATTGTGTATATCTGTTGCCGCTATAATAACAAATACTAAAAACAAAATAAAATTAATAATTAAGGGGGGCTCCCATACAACAAACGTGATTTTTTTGATCTTTTTTGCTCGATTTCAATAATGGTAACTATTAGACCCTTGCAATTTTCACAAAATCCTTAATTGTACGTTAGTTAGTTGTACGTAAATTAAAGAACATTTAATAATTAATAATAATAATAAAATAAAATAAAAAATTGAGGGGGGCACCCGTACAAGAAACACAATTTTTTGCCTATTTTTGCTCTTTATCGGTACGGAACCTTTAGTGCGCGAGTTCCTGACCCCCGACTTGCACTTGGCCGATTATTTAAATACATAACGTCCTATATCTAATGAGTATCGCAAATTAAATATTAGATTTTAAAGTGTAATGTTATTTCGTTTATCTAAATTCAGTTTACGAATGCGGTTGAATAGTTACACATTAATTTGAAATTTTAATCCATTCACCGAAACCCTAACGGAAATAACAATATATTTCAATACAAAAGATTAGTTACTGCGGTCGACCTGCATTAGTTAAATTATGTAATAAAGTTGGCTTTTTAATAGTAAATATTGTGTTAATCCAGTGGCAAAATAGGATATTGTGTATAAAAATATATTTGCAAAATGCAAACTATATCAATTACAATATGCACGTAATATATTACTCAGCTAAATGAGGTAGTAAAAAACAACACTACCTAGTAGCCAGGCCAGTAATACATTAGTGTGAAATATTTTAATATTACAAAATGCACGTAGCATGTACGTCTCGCGTAGCATATATTCGTAAAGCGTAGTTGCGCGTAGCATGTTCGTAGCGCACAGCATCTTCGTAGCGCATAGCATTTTCGTAGCGCATAGCATTTTCGGAGCAAGTAGCATGATCGTAGCACGTAGCGTGTTCGTAGCGCATAGCATATTCGGAGCACGTAGCATGATCGTAGCGCGTAGCATGTTCGTAGCGCGAAGCATGTCCGTAGCGCATATAGCCCAGAAAAATTAAACATTCGATCTCGAGATTTCGATTTTTTTGCGTCTAATTAGACCCGGCTAATAGCATAATATTATGTACGTAGCGTGGCAGTATTTTCAAAGCGCGTAGCACATTCGTAGCGAGTAGTATGTACGTAGCGAGTAGCATGTCAGTAGCGCAGGGCGCGGTGTAGCATGTATAAAATAATAAACATAAGATTAAGCAATAGTATTCAAATTAGCCCTTATATAATAATAAATATAATTATACACTGTATCACATATTGTACGAGTACAACTCAACTACAAACGTATTTACGTAATTTAAACGTAATTATATTTACCGAGTTTTTATATCATAAAAAGCATTTGTACCCTCAGATAAGTGAGTTAAGCGTAGGAGCCAGACACTTTGATATATCCAATTCATCTTGTACGTTTTGTCCTTTCCGAGGTCTATAAGGGTGGTTGCATACACATTTTTCGGTACACGCGATAGAACAATTTTTTCCCGTTAGAGTCAGAGCCACTACTATTTTTAGAATAGGTAGTATGCTAGTAGTAGTAGTAGAAGTTGAAAGTAGAAAGAGCTCGGGCCACTTCGAATCATCTTATCATCGCATATTTTGTCAAATAATATGATAAACGTGAACGATTTGTGACTGCTTGTGTTTGTTACTCCTTCAAGCAAGGGCTACTGAAATAATTTTAAGCAACATGTTTTATATGTAAAAGTTTAAATTTTCTTTTTAAATATTGGATACATTTTATTCCTATAACGTATAGTGAATTCGTGGATTACTATTTACTACCGATATAAACTAAATTGTTATTTCGTTGGACTACAAACTATTAACATCACAATCACTACCAACAAAATATTTATAAAAATAAAGTTTAAAAAACCAAAACCGACTACTAAAACACGCTCTGAAAAGTACGAATCAAGAAAACAGTTTATAGTGATATTATGGAAATGTTTAAAGGATAGCCGTGGTCGTATGTATGCCCTTTTAAATTTATTATTATCTAAAATGAATTTGTTTTGCTTGAGGTTTTGCTAAAAGAGGTGGCATACGACGACGGCTATCCTTTAAACATTTCCATAATATCACTATAAACTGTTTTCTTGTTTCGTACTTTTTAGAGCGTGTTTTAGTAGTCGGGTTTTGGTTTCTTAAACTTTATTTTTATTTCAATTATTTTGGGGCTAAGATTTTCTCGATACTCAAAAGGTATAATTTGTTTAGTTTAGGGTATAATAATTTCGCTTTCAATTTGATAACTTTGTTCATAAAACAGGAGAACTAAAACTCAACACTAACGACGAGACTAGATTTTCAGGAGGGGGGGGGGGGGGGGTTTGAGCGGATGCAGCCGGTTCGGACCGAGGGTGAAGGTACCACATGGTTATTAAATGATACTCAAAAAGTATATGTTTAGGGTACAATAATTTCACTTTCAATTTATAACTTTGTTCCTCAAACAGGAGAATTAAAACTCAACATTAACGACGCAACTTCGATAGGGGGCGTTTGGGGGGGGTGCAGCCCCCCCAAGATTCGACTGTGGGTGAAGGTACCACGTGGTTATTAAATGTTTAGGGTACAATAATTTCACTTTCAATTTGATAACATTGTTCATAAAACAGGAGAATTAAAACTCAACACTAACGACGCGACTACATTTTCTGGAGGTGGGGGTTTGGGGGGGTTTGTGGGGGTTTGGGTTACAATATGTTTTATGTGTAAATTGCATTGAAGCGAGTTTTATGAATTCTTGCAATTATAAGGTGATTGCTCGCAAACCCGTGAGAAATAGCTAATAATGTTTACATATTTGGTATGTGCTAATAAAGCTCTTTCAAATGATACCAAACACGGCATATTTATCTTAACTTTATTTTTTTACTCTGTATGTTTTGTCCGCTAGAGGGCGCCATATTATATTTTATGAAACCCCATATAGCCTATAACCAGCGGACAATTAAGACGCTTCTAATGATATGTCATTTGTCGAATTCTGATAAGTAGTTTAAGAGTTACGAGGGAACCGATGAACATACATACATACATAAATACATACATACATACATACATACATATATACATACATACATACATACATACATACATACATACATACATACATACATACATACATACATACATACATACATACATACATACATACATACATACATACATACATACATAGCCTGTCAAAATCGTAACCCTCCTTTTGCTTTGCCGTAGTCGGGTAAAAACTCATTTCATACTTTCGTACGCGAGTATATTTTAAAAGCTCCGTAAAACTCTTTTATCTTACATCACGTATAAGACCAATGCACTATTCAGTTATATTATTTATTAGCATTTATTAGTTATTTATATATTAGTCTACATTAACCATTTTCATTTCATTTAAAATTGAGACTAATAGTTCTTAAGACGAAAGAATAAAAAAAAACTAGGCCTTTACATCCGTTGTGGATGATTGATACAGTATTTTCAGAGCGAAGTAACCACTACTCAAATACTGTAGTGCCTGGGACAATATTTAAATGGCCGTATGGTTGCCCAAGCACATACGGCATTCTCGCAACATAGTCGGCCTAACCCAGAGGAAAGAACTAGCCAATACGTCTGGGACCAACCATGTGCGGGTTTCCTCACGATGTTTTCCTTCACCGTACGAGCGTCCGTATTGTGTACTTGAGATCAGAAAATGTCTCATTGGTAAGCGCCTCCACCTGGGATCGAACATGCAACCTCTATGATTGCGAACCAAAGGTCTTCCCATTAGGCCACGGACGCTCTAAAATAAAGACACACATAAGACGAAAGAATAAAGACACACATTATTACAGCATTTAATTTTCAGTTAATAAAGTTGGATAGATTTTTAAATATGTTAAAATAGTATGTGAGGACCTGTGGCACCAGGCTTAGTTTGGGCTCTTAGTATCCTACAAATTACTACATTGTAATTTTATATTATATTTTAATAGTCTAACATTAAAAATATTATTATATTTTTTTAAGTGATAGCTTCTACAGCTATGTTTGCGATGGTTTTCAAATATAAAACTTACATATATACACAAGCATACAAGTGACCTGATGGAAAATTTATGCAACATAAATAAGGACCCATTACTAAATACAAACACTAAAATATGGATGAAAGTCTGAAATTAATAATTTGAATTTGAATAAAACCAAAAACAGTAAGCCATTTGCGTTGGATAGGAAAAAATTATCTCCCTCTGTTTCAAATAGTAATTAATATGAAGTAGACAAAAATTATATATCCATGAAACGATTAAAGTTAGTTCGTTGTGCTATCTCCCGGAAATGCACTTAGAAGATATATTGCACAGTAAGTATATTCGCGAGCTTTGCAAATATCACTGTATTCGAATTGTGTTATCAGGACCGCAGTGCTCTACCAATTTGCGTTTCCGACACAGCTCTAAATAAATAATTGGAAACCGCCCACGCAAGAACAGCACGCACGTTTGAGACGAAACAAGTACAAAAGGATTTTATACCTATTAATAGTCTTCACCCACGAATTTCTTTTATCTTTTCCATTGGGAGTGTTTTTCTTAATGATGAAATGTCTGCGAGAATTTACACTTTAGGCTTACTATTCACTTAACGACTCGGAAAGAGATCGGCACATCGCCTTGCCGCTAAACAGGCGTCAACCAGGCGTCAACTGGGCTACGGCTATTTGACAACGTCGACAAAAGTTGCCGAGTGCTGGATGACGTTTGAATCCAAACGTTTACCAAGGGTACGAGACGTAAACAACGAAATGTAAGCGCGTGCACGACGTGCCATACCCATAAGCGCGGAGACGTAAGAAGCGCCCAGCTGTAAGCGCGCCTACGACAGCTTACGACTTGTTCGGCCCCCGTATTACGTATCTTGCGAGAGCAATGCGATAACAATTATTGCGCGATAATTGCTCCATAATCGCAATTTCGTATCACGTATCAGCCAAAATAACACGATTGCAATCGATCGCTATACATGACACCATTGTTTTTATATCCAGCAATCGCTCGCGCGATTATTACCAGTGGATTGTTGATCGCTGTTTTTACATGATACTGCCGAATCTTTTCCGCGGCATTAAGGGGCAATTTTACCTAAGAAATGGAACGCGTTTAATGCACAGTGAACCGATTCTAGACGTTTAAATGCGTTTTCAACACCGAATTGCATTTCACCAACATAAACTAAACGCGTTCACAGAAAATCCGAGTTTTCTAATGTTTGAGGCCTAACTTCATAAGACCTGTTCAAGTCCTGTCAGTACAGTGTCATGGCGGATCGTAAAACAGACAAAAATTTAAGATGACAGTTGCGTTTGGTTGCAGACAGGATGCGTTTGGTTAGTTCAGGTATGTATCGTGCTAAATTAACATTTTGTTGATAAAATAACGTGACAAGGCTCCAGAATGATGAAAACAAGTAAAATAATTGTGTGAAGTCACGTAAGCTTTGTCGCGATTAAAAAAAGATTGTCAAACGAGATTTACGTCGCCGCATGTACCCGTTCGATGAAAAATAAGTTTTATAAAACAGGGTTTAAATGTGATTGGTGAAATCCTCCCTAAATGACTTTATTATTTATCATAATATTAATTGATATAAAGAAACACGTTACACGTGGCAGAGGTGTCATTAAAAATCAAAGTCGTGAAGACGACCTTAAAATTACAATCTTAATACACTTGGGGTTTGGGTAATATTGGCGTCATTTTCAAATCCCGCAGCCACTCACCAAACCGGCATATTATGAAAGAACATATCAAGGGGAGTAAACTTTATTATGGGGACATATAGCTAAATTATATCGGGATTTATATATATATATATATATATATATATATATATATATATATATATATATATATATATAGAGTTAATTATATATATATATATATATATATATATATATATATATATATATATATATATATATATATATATATATATATATATATAGTGGCACAGTGAACTCTATATAAGGGACACATTCTCCTCCTCCTCCAGTCGTGTTCCTCATGTCTGAGGGTCGTGACCTCCCTCTTCCATGACCTTCCTTCTAATGGTCTTACGCCAGCTGTTCCTATCCTCCGTCACTCGAAGAGCGTCGTAGACGGTGGACTCAAGTGTGGTGCGGATTTGATCGGACCAACGCATGGGACTTCCATCTCGTGGTCTTTTTCCCTCAATCTTGCCAGTTATCGTGAGTTTTTCAAGATTGTCTCCTTTTTTTCTGGCTTTGTGTCCGAAATATTCTAATATGCATTTGAGGCAGATGGTAGAGAGCCTTGTTTTTATGTTCAAAGACTTTCAAAGACTTTAGTCAAGTTGAATCAGAATGGATGCGTTGGGATCCATCCATGGATGAAATCCATGGGATTCGGAACATTTTTCTCCAGCACCACCGGATAAAGAAAGATGGAAAATATGTTTTTAGCGAAATCTTTCTGTCACGCCAGATTTTATGCATTTGAGACATGGCACTCTTAGCCATCCCAATTCTCCTACATATATCTTGATCGCAGGAGCCGTTGTTCATGATAGTGGATCCAAGGTATATGAATTCGCTAACCACTCCTAGTTTTAGAGCGCCAGCCAATGGTAGTGTGTTTCCTCTATCTATGACCATTATTTTGGTTTTCTCTTTGTTAATTGAGAGGCTGTCGTACTCCTTTGCCAAACTTAAAGGGATGAGACGTCATATCCTTGATCCTTACTACGCCACGGCTTTTGCAATAGAGAGACTGGATGAGATATATTAGATGATCCGGAACCCCAAGTTCTTTCAGTACCTGCTAGAAGGAATTCTAGTTGACGCAGTCGAAGGCTTTGCTATAATCGACAAAGCACATTATTACAGGTGTGTTATACTCATATGATTTTTCAATGACCTGCCTAACGTTTAAGATCTGTTCACGAGTTCCCCTTCCATTATGTCGCATTTTCACTGGTCAACAGGGCCCGCATGCGAGGTGCGGGAGATTTCTGAAACGCATTCCTCGACCAATCAAAATGCGCCATTAGTTGTCATAGACTCCCCGTATGCTGTATACCGCACGAGTTAACGACTAATGAAAATGTGCCCTTAACAAAGCCTGATCCTGAGGAAGTTGCCAGTCCAAGTAATGCCGAATGCGTCTGTTAATGATATGGAGTAGGATTTTACTTGCATGTGATATTAGGGCTAATGTGCGGTAATTCTCACATTCCTTTGTAAAGCCTTTCTTATGTAAAGGTAGCACAGTTGACTCGATCCAATCTTTTGGCCACTCGTCAGTGGTCCAGATCTTATTGAGGTTTGCATGCAGTACGTCTACACCAGTCTCGCCTAGTAATCTAAGATCTTCTTCGATTATTCCATCAGGATCTGGAGCCTTCTTTAAGGGAGTTTATCGCAGTCAGCACCTCGGAACGTAGGATGCTTGGATACAAACTTATATTGTTCCAGTTCTCTACATTCTTAGGTTGTTGTTAAGGGTATCTTTAAAGAGTCGTTGAGAAGAGTTTTTAGTTGATTCCAGGATGTATCAGCCGAGCTCAAGTCCAAGCACAAAGACCTCAACCTGTCCTCCTTAGTCTGTCGAAAAGCGTTTCTTTCAGCTTCATTCAATTGGTGACGTTTGTTGACAATGCGTTTTCTAGGTGTTTTAAGGCGCAGATTAAAGCAAGCCACAAGGAGATTGTGATCAGAACCACATTCAGCTCCTGGAAACGTCTTAACATTGCTCACAGATGATTTCCATCGGGAATCCATCGGGAAATTATCCTTATGATATAGTCAATTTGATTTCTGTATCTATCACCTGGTGATTTCCACGTATACAATCTTCTAGGATGGTATTGACAGCAGGTGTTTAATATGACAAGATGTCGGCAGATGCAGAAACTGATTAGTCTGTCGCCTCTCTAAATTCTAGAACCAACTCCATGACGCCCCATAACCTCGTGTAGGTCGTCTTTGGTAATTTTTCCGATCTTTGCATTATGTATGTATTTGTTGTGTAAGTACGTATATTTACGTACACAAAAAATACAATGATAATGAGCCGGGAAGTAGATTAAAAGCTAGACTGAAAATTCTGCCGAAAGGGGGCGTCCAGTGTCATACTGCACAGAGGCCAAAATTCGCTAAATAGTGGAAATAATCGACATTATATTATGGGAACAACACTCTAGAGTCACTTTACCCACAACACATTCATACATAAGTCAATAATTATTATAATTGCGTAATATTGCATTCGGCCCTTTGAAAACCACTGTCTAATGAAATATAGTCTCAAGTCTGGCTATATTTTAGTCGGCTGAGAGTTAAACCCAGTGTCAAAATATGTATGAAAAATGATTCATATTTGACGCGGACGAAGTCGTGAGCAATAGCTAGCGAGAAATATATATGCAACAGATTAAATATACCCTTTCTACACCTGTTTGTTAAGGATAGCTCCATAAAGTAACGTTAATTACTATTGATTTTGTGAACATAAGGTGCAAAAATAAATAACCTAAAATAATCGTAGCTCAGCTCCGATATTACTTAGAACAATTTTTATTACTAATATATGTTTAATGTAATGGTAGTAATGGTAATGTAATGGTAAGTAATGGTTTTATCCCTGGCCGCTGGAAAAAAAAATTACGCCACAGGTCCATACAAAGTTACCCAATGCCCTTTCACTCTGAGATAAAGAAGAAAAATAAATGTTATAAAAATAAAAAGGCCAGCGTAAATATTATTTAATGAGAACAATCACGACAGTCATCACTTTTCCGTGATAGTAATTGAGCTGTTTAAAATCACTTTAACCGTAAATATGTTTAAAATATCCGATTAACATACACGCAAGCTATGTTACTGTACACGATTAATGATAAAATAATTTAAATGTTTTATGATATAAACATTAAACAGTACTAAAAATATTTTCTAGAAGAGGTCGAAAAAGACAATATATTTTAAAATATTTTGAAAACTTACTTTTATCTGTAACTTCAGCTAAATCAATAGCTTTAATACTATGCTATGTATTTTCTATGTCAATATCAAAAGTTGGATAGGGAATATGAAATTTCAGATCAACTATACGACCTAAACAAACTAACGAGTCCATTTAAATAAAATGGTAACTAAGTTATTTGTGAATTATAATACATTATCCATATTAATATTATAAATCCGAAAGTGTGTCTGTCTGTATGTCTGTCATTTCCGCTAAGCTGACTTTGCTGAAACTTGGTATGGGGATACTTTGAGTCCCGGGAAAAGTCTAAGGATACTTATATAAGGATACGGATTCTGGAAAAAAGTACGGTTCACGTGCGATAAACAAATTTTGGGCGCAACAGAGTTGCAGGCGTCATCTAGTTAAACATAATATTACCTATTGATGACCGCAAGTCCGTTGTGCAGAAAATATCCTAAGAAGTATCATTGGTAAGGGACAATATCTATGTCCACATTAAGCAATTTCATCTTCAAGCTTTGTCCACATTGTGCCTTTTTGGTGTGGCATGCCACACCTTCGCTGTTGTCCCGCTATAACGCATGCCCTTGTTGAACAAAAAAAGCTAATTTTCGTCATCTTCTTTTTATTCAACTTTCGTTTGGCATATTCAATAATTTAATGCGTCAAAATCCACCCGCGTTGAAAGAAAAGTGTCATAGCGAGCGCTACGATTTCAACGCGCGTCACGGGCATGCCTCACGTTCGCTGTTGCCTGCGCTATGATGCATGCCCTTGATGAACAAAAAAAGGCCTAGTGTGGACAAAGCTATTGGTCCCTTGCCGGGACTCAAAAAAACTCTTAATGATAATTAATTTTGATCTTAATGTAAGCATTGCTTACATTAAGATCAAAATTAATTATCATTAAGTATTTCAAATCGATAGTCCCTAGGTAAGTAATCGAATCTGAAAAACGCTACTTTACAGGAGAGCGATTTAAATTTTTTTTTTTTTTTGCATAATTTTGCAACGGGTGATTGAATCTTTGTAAAAAATAGGAAAAACAGTTGTGTTGGCCTTGCAAATTATTACATGAAAGCAAAATTTTAAATTATGAGTAGTTTTCGAGAAAATTGACCTACAATAGTCTACTTCGTAATTGAACTATCTTTATGTGTGGAAAGTGGCAGTTCGATTATTTATAGGGAACTATAAATACAAAGATTTATCGTATCTGCCTATTTCGATATGCTACTTTGGATTATGCTAGGAATATTTTATTTAAAGTGTCACTTTCGATTTCTTTTTGCGTACATTGATTGTACTATCTGAGAAGTTGATTCCTAGGCAGATGGCAAATCTAAAGCTAAGCACTGACATACAGTTTTGCTCGATAGTTTTACTCCAAATCGAGCAATAACCACCATGTGGACCGCCAAAACTGACGGCTCGAAGGCTCGCTTCGAGCCGGCTCGATGGAATTAAATATGTCAAATATGTCATTTCATTCGATTCGGAGTAAAACTATCGAGCAAAACCGTATGTGAGTACTAAGCATTAGTAATTTGGTCGCGTTAAGTCAAACCCATCCGACAGGTCATATGCTAAAATTGAATTGACATAAGACGACCACATGACGTTGGTCCGTCAACTGCCTAGGAATAAATTTCCTCGATGGTACTTGCCATTATTTTGTAATAGATCAACAACAACAAAATATATATTTAAAAACATCTGTAAATATTACATAACAAACATACGACTGTATTTATATTTTGGTCAGCACAAATATCGGGCAAAATGAGAATTTCTTGGCATCTTCAAATAATATCTTTACGTTTTCAAACTACATCAAACAGCTATCTTACTTCTTAGGCTCCCCTTTCACCGGTCTGACCATATTCCACATGTAGCATGTGCCAGTTGCCTTCTTTTATAGCTAAATTGAAAACGATAAAGTTAAACACAGAAAATTTTCATTATTAATAAAATAAACCGAGTATGTCTCCATGTGGATAATTTAAATTTTTTTTCAAGTCAAATTTAGTACATACATTATTCTTTATCTCCCTAGCTAGCGTCCCATTCTCTAGTTGCTTATCACAAGCCAGTATTTACTCTTCTGTCGGAAACATAATATTTTCAGAATAACCATGACACTTATCACAGATATCCTATTTAGGAATAATAAACCCAGTGTTTATGCCAGCATTACTGATTTCTCTGTACTGCCCTTCGTCAGAATCATATCATTTTCCCAAGAGAAGCGTGATATCATGAATTTTTATTTATACACATCATCATCATCATGAAATATGCGCTCGATTTCCATAGTTAGAAAGCTGGCCCCATTCTTTGTGTCGAGAAAACATCCTGTTCATATTCAAATTGTTATCTGAGTACCATTTAGTGATTTCTTTACGTGTATAATAATAATAATATCTATGGACGCTTCACACCACGTCAGTCTGGCCCTGTGGTAAGTACCTGAAGGACTTGTGTTACAGGTACCAGACAACGGAAATATATTTAATACTTTTATAACATACATATATTTAAGATTTTTATTATATGATACACATATTTAATACACATCCATGACCCAGGAACTTTATAAGCAAACTGTGATTATACTGTGATTATACTGGTTGAAAGCAAACTAAATAATCAAAAACACTCTTAACCATTGCAGTATCTACAACATTCTGACGATTAGGATTTTGCTATATAAAGAATCTGACCAGCTTTTAAACTGTGGAAATCGAGCGCATATTTCATGATATAAATAAAAATTCATGATATCGCGCTTATCTTGGGAAAATGATGTTTTTCGAGACCAAAAGCTTTTTTTACTCTTCATCCTTTTAACTAAGTCTATGACAAAAATCAAGTCGATTGGTTGCTTCGTTAGGGTGTGAAGAAAGGACAAACAACTTTCGCATTTCTAACATTAGTTCACGGATATTAAATCTTTAAAAATTTATGAAATTTCATTAAAAAAAATTTCATTTAAAAAACAGGTTTATTAATCACTAGATGACGCCCGCTACTTTTTTGTTTAAATTTCGTTTATCACGCAGGAACCCTACATTTTTCCCGGAAAAACTATCTTATGTCCTTTCCCGGGACTAAAAGTATCTCCATGCCAAATTTCAGCAAAATCGGTTAAGCAGTTTGGGCGTGTAACAGAATGGTAACAGACAGACAGATAGACAAACAGATATACTTTTGCATTTATTATGTTAAGTATGGATAGAAACTAAATAATAAAAAAACAAGTTGGTACTTCATTTTTATTGAAGAGCTGTCGAATTTTTCCAAAAATATAAGTATTCTATCGGTTAAAAAAATCGAAAGTGACTAAGATTTTTATTTGAAACACGACGTGTAGAATCGAAATGGTCATTTTCGATGAAAATGATGTACGAAAAAACAACGTACATAATCGAAAATGGTACGTACGATACTATTGATAGACGAAAAAACGGCCTAAACAATGGAATCTGCCCGTTTCAATAATTTGCGCGGTAAACATTTTAATGCTACTAAAACTGTATAAAGATAAAGTAAAAATTTACATAACCTATAGCTTAAAATCAAATAAAGTGTTACTTATTGATGACGGCACGTACAATCGCGATAATGGTAGTTTCGTCCTGTTTTGACGCTCACGAATAACATCGTAAATTCGCGAAATTTAACTTTCTTTGGACGGATAGACTATTACGTTTCGATTATATACGTCTCTAAATATCGGAAACCTAAAAACTTTTCAAAAATTTTGAAGCTGTATTAAAAAATATCCTTTAAGAGGAGCCCAAAACAGTAATAAAAAAAATTGGCATTTTTCAGATTCGATTACTTACCTAGGGACCATCGAAATGTACTATGATAATTGATAACCAATCAAATATAAGAGTATCTTACATATTATTGGTTGTTTTATAGTTGAAACATTCGCTCCTGACCTAATTCCGTATTTAGATCAGACTATCTCCAATATCACAATTTCCCTAATGATTTGAGGATCGACTCACTGTAGACTTTATTATATCGCTGTTGCAACTCCAATATAATATTTTATTACATTTTAATGAAGACAAGATTTCTGCAGCTAAATCCTATAATAAAATTGGTAGTTTGAATTAAAATTTTATTTCTTATAATTTGACATACTTGTTTTATTAATATAATAAATGCTATTATCAAGCTATAACTAGATGTACACTTTATCACAGAAATGTGAGTTATCTATTTTTTGTTTTGTAGGTCTTGCAATATCAAAAATCTTTGTCACATATTCGGTCATTGAAATCGCATGTAGTTTGTATGTGACTTGTCACACACAATGTAGTGGAAGACAGGGCACAAACGGGAACTGTTTGAAAGCGACGTGCCGTTTATTCTGTACAGATGTGAAAGCATCAGCTGATACAGCATGAAAAGTAGTCCTTATTTAGGTGCGAACATTGAATTATGAAATATACATAAACATATAATTTATAAATACCAGATGATGCCCGAAACTTTGTTGCGCCAATATTATTTTGTGGTGCGGAACCGTGCATTTTTCCGGGATTAAAATTATCCTATGTCCTTTTGCCGGAGTCAAGGTATCTTTGTACCAAATTTCAGCAAAATCGGTGCAGCAGTTTGGGCGTGAAGAGGTAACAGACAGATATATACTTTCGCATTTATAATATAAGTAACATATGGATCTCGTCAATAATATTTATTATCAATTTATAAATAAAAATGAAAATCCCAAAGCTCAATATGGGTTAGATTTTAATCAGATTTTGATTATGGAATATGGATTACCGCGGATGTTACATTCCCATCAAAGGATTTATTTACCCTACAATTAGTGTAGTTTGACTATATTTTTCATAACAACATATTATACATGGGGCACACTAAAAGTTTTGCACTTCTAGCTAATTGGAACTATTTTAGTTTTGAATGTTATATTTTTTTAAACGTTGCAACCTTCTTAGCAATATAGAAAAAAAAATGGCGGAAAATCAATTGTCAATTATTTTTTATCACATATCAAAGTTCTACGTACGCAACGAAATTGGAATTACGTCGAAAAGATTTTAGAGCGAAGATTTTTTATGATTTTATAAGTTTTCTCTCTCCGCAAGACTGTGCTGCTCGTCTTCAAAATGCTTTTGGGAGAGAAGCACCTTGTTTGAGCACCGTGAGGAGATGGTATGCTGAATTTGAAAGAGATCGAGTTTCTTTATATTTATATATATTTTCTGAGCTACGGATCCCATCTGTACAATTCCACCTGGAGATCAAAAGAGTGTTAATGCTGAGTGGTATTACACCATTTGTTTACCCAGGATATTAGAAAAAGTTCGCGAAAGACGACCAAGAAACCGCATTCTCCTACATCATGACAACGCCTTTTGACTTTCACACACGGTTAACGAAACAAAATAATTTTTAGCCTCCGAAAAAGCACAACTCGTCACCCATCTTGCGTTTAGCCCTGACCTAGCACCTTGTGATTTCTGTATTTTCCCCAAAATTAAAGATTTAATGAGAGGTTTCACTTTTATCACCTCCGAAGAGGCAGTGATAGCATTCAATCAGCGCGTAGAAAACATGCCTTCAGATCTGTGATCCTCCTGTTTTAAAAAATGGTTTGATAACATTAAAGAATGTTTAGAATGTAAAGGAGAGTATTTTGAAAAGCAATAAACATAATATTTTGGTTAAAACATGTCGGTTTTTTAAGTTACGCAAAACTTATAGTGTGTCCTACGTATTATGTAAAATGTCTGCGCGTCATTCGTATAAAGATCGAAAGAAATCATAAGCATAAGTATATAAATAGGGCTAAAATTTGGCACGCAGATAGATGTTATGACGTAGGCACCCGCTAAGAAAGAGTTTTGATCGATTCTACCCCCAAGGGGTTAAAATAGGGGATGAAAGATTGCATATAATAATACTTTTTAACGCGAGTCAATCTGCGGGCAATAACTAGTTAAATAATAAAATTAATGCAACACATAAAATAAAATAATAATATTAAAAACATCCCTACTATATTTTTAAAACAGCCATTATTCTACAAGCTAGAAAGTAGAAACTTACGAGCTTACGAGCTATTTGATAGAAATAATATAGTTCTTCCATCCATCCGTCTGATAAAATCGTAATTTCATTAACGCGTGATATCATTTCTTTCATCCCCGAATATGAGTTCATCCGATAGTCTGGAGTTAATGAACGGAGGTTCGCTGAACGCCGCGGACGTGCTCGTTAGTGAATCAATTTCGGGAACGAAAGGGTATACGCTATTCTTAACGGGATATTGCCAGTGCTATTTTGTGATGAATTGAGACTTTTAGGGAACTTTCCGTAGCTATTGATAACACAGTGCACGTGGCAAATAAATAAAATAGTTATGATCTATGCAAGATCGACTATTCTTTTCATAATTATAATTCTCTACTCTACTAGTTCTACTAGCTGTCCCGATAAACGGTTGTTTTGCCATATAAAGTTCTAGATGACACCCGCAACTCCGTTGCGCCAAAACTCGTTTATCGCGCGGGAACCGTACATTATATAATGTATCCTATTGTCCTTTATCGGGACTCAAAGTAAGTATTTCCATGCCAAATTTCAGAAAAATCGGTTCAGCGGTTTGGGCGTGAAGAGGTAACAGACAAACAGACAGACAGACAGACAGACGGACAGACAGACACATTTTCGCATTTATAATATTAGTACGGATTTCGCCCGTATTATTTTATCTAAATAAGTATGTCACCAAGGCAATGTCCATCGGCATCCCGTCGCACAAACAGTGGTCGCCGTCAGTCTCGACTCTCGAGTTGTAATAATTTACTATTATTTATTCAACAAATGCACTTATTATATACAAATACAAATAGTTTTATTGACCATAAATTATTATTGGTTCACAAGTGTTTTTGCAAGTAACGGTCCCCCAAACTACGCGAGGCCTGTCCTATGGGGAGTTTAAAAGAGTACAAGGTGGAAAAATTGCGGCTAACGACAACAGAAACAAAAATTTAATTTACATAAAATGACAAAAAATACTTATTATTACCAAATATACATGAATAAAATGGGTGTGTGCGTGTGTGTGCGAGTGTGTGTGTATGTGTGTGTGTGTGTGTGATAATAATAAATTATGTGTTTATTTGTACACTTTTAATAGATTTTCGGATTCGTCGTACGACCGAGGCAGCAGCGATTAGGCAAGTATCTTTTTTCCTTTATAAACTGAGTGTAGTTTCAAGTAAAACAGATTTACAAGTCTATTCAGTAGATGTAAGAGGACAGAAAAATTCCAAAACGGTAGGCAAAAGAAGTGGATACAGGGATGTTGGCGACTTTAAAATTTATTTTTTCTAGCATTGGGTCATAAGCAACTTTACATATTTTAGTGACAGATTTATGGACGGCTTCAAAGACTCTTACTAAATAAAGTTTCCTCACACTTAGAACATTGGTGTCATTGTATAGGCTTTTCCAGTGCTACCTTCAATACTCCTCTTTGTGTTCTTTCCAGTGGAATAAGTGTAGATGATGAAGAGCCACCCCAAGCGAGAATGCAGTAGTTAATAACTGATTGACATAAGGCAAAGTATACATTTTTCAGAGTCTGGCCATCAACCACACTTCGTAGTTTTCTCATGACGCCGATGAGTTTTCTAACGCGCTTTGACATTTCAGCTATATATATGTAGTTTAAAGGTCATTCGGTCGTCCAAGATAACTCCTAGGTATCGGATGGATTCACTGCGCTGGATACAGGAACAATTGCAGTGGTTATTCTGGGCTGGATTTGAGCAGTTTTGGAATGAATTTTCAACTTACAACAACAACAACAATTATTAATCAAGGAAGGGGCGGAAGGAGCAAATATATGAAAACAAAGGAATTTAGTTTATAGAATATAAGAAGTAGATGTTGTTCGATTCTCCACCCTAGCCGATATGCTCGCTAAGATTCACGAAAATCGGTCGAGCCGTTTCAGAGGTGTTCGTTCAACCACGCACACCGTGACACGAGAATTTTATGTAACTACTAGCTGTCCCGGCAAACGTTGCTTTGCCATAATGTAAAGTACCTATTTCGCCCATATTATTTTTTTGAAGTGACTAAATAAGTATGTTACCATAGCAACGTCTATCGCTATCCTGTCGCACAAACAATGGTCGCCCTCAGTCTCGAGTTGTAATAATTTACTATTATTTATTCAACAAATGCACTTATCAATATATAAAGTAACCAATAGCCGATTCTCAGACCTACTGAATATGCATATACAATTTGGTAAAAATCAGTAAAGCCGTTTCGGAGGAGTTCGTGGACTAACATTGTGACACGAGAATTTTATATATAAGATTAATTAAAATAAATTTTTAAAATAATTTTTTCGCAAAAAAAGTGTTATTACTTCAAATGGACTGTCCATTTGAAGTAATAACACTTTTTTTGTGACAACAAGCTTGTCATAGTGATTTCAAATGTCTATTGCTATTGGAGGATGGTTCCATTCTGCCCATTGTTCTTTATTATATAAGTCTTAATAAATCTCATGTGAAACGACCTCAGCGACTATTGTAAACAATAGTCGCTAACTAAAGTGTATCAAATTTCCGACAGTGTGTGTTAATTTAATATGACTTAAAAGTGATATATGCATAATATGCTAAGTCATCACTTTCTCCGTATAAGAGAAGTTGCAGAAAAGTGGCAGCACAAGTCAAGTAAATAATTTTGTTTCGGATTGTTGACGCCTGACACCAGTTCGCAGCAATTTCATAAACGTCGCTTGTTTCATACTTGAGTGTGCCTATGAACATACATTCAATCTAATAATTAATAAGATTACTGATTACTGAATTAAATCATAAAATTCAATAGACTATTACGATCTGCAAACATTCAAGAAGCGAGCATATTTCCTTGCACGCACTGATGTTGCGAGTGTCCATGGGTGACGGTAGTTGCTTTTAATCAGGTGACCCGTTTGCTCGCTTACACCCTAATTTTATAAAAAAAGTCATTATTATATTTTGTAAATTGTGAAAATAACTATGAAGTCTCACGCTTCATGGTTTTACTATAGTAACTGTGGCATGGCAACCTTTGAAATTCGGGCAAGCAACTTAGAGGCTTTCAGGAAAAACGAGCGTATTGAACCTTCAGGCTACCACTTGCCGCACTCTCGTGAAAAAACGTATATAAATGCGTGAAAAAGAGGTGTAAAGAAACACATTTTACGAAAACTTACAAGGAAATAATGTTGATAGTGTATTATAATGGTCTTAAAACATGGCGTAGGTACTTACTGTAATAAAAATTACATTGTAAAAAAATATTATATGCGCGTTACGTACAAAATATAAAATGTAAGTAGTCAGTGATAACTTAGAGCCTATAAATAACTTAACGGATTTCATTAGAGTTTGCGGATGAAATGTTTTAAGGAGAAAAAAAGGAATTTCTTTAGAAAATTACGAAAACCTGAATCCTAAATACAAATAATAATAAAGGTGGTAGTAACATATTGTTACGGACACACAGAGCCATCTAGCGTCGAAGCAGTGGAACTTACCAAGGGAACACAGGCAACATAAATCCCCTACTCGATACTAGATGGCGCTAGGTGTACCTACGAGTAATTTCTAGAAATATCTCATACTTGTTTACGCATATCGGGTTTATTCTGGGATGTTCCGGAATTTTCTGAGATTCGATCCGGCCCGTATAAATAGTCGAAGACAGTCCAGCCGGCAGTGCAGTTCGATCCGAGCGATCATCAAGGCGACTTCAAAGTGAGACAAGTGATCAATAGTGAGTGATTGTGATAGTGAACTAACGACTCGGCTACGACCTAGGACAGTGATAGTGCTCAGTGATTTGGATCTAGTGCTTAGTGTTTGGACTTAGTGATTTGTGTGAGCTAGTGTTTGTGAATAAAGTCTTCAAGAGAGTCACCAGATCTTTCTCTCCGAATCCTCGAACCCTAGCACGTAACAACTGGTGTCGGAAGTGAGATTTGGAACATGCCATTGACTCCGAGAGAGGACTTCGAGGGAAGTGTCAGAACAAGGGCGCAACGGGCTGCGGAGGCCACATCCACTGGGGACCAAGCTCCGCCCACTGAGGGACAGGCCCCGCCCACTGGCTCCGCCCACCGGGACCCGCCCACTGGCCACGCCCCCCAGGCTCCGCCCACTTTGGGCGTGGCCACGCCCACTGGCTCCGCCCACTGGGACCCGCCCACTGGCCACGCCCCCCAGGCATCGCCCGTAGTTTCTACGGCCCCTCAAATGGCTCCTCAATTGGAAAGCATAATTGAGTTAATTCAGGCTTTGCAAGATTCTCAAAGGGCAATGATGGAGGCACAAGACCGCAAGCTGGGCGCTTTGCAAGAGTCACAAGACCGCAAGCTCGACGCTATGCAAGAGTCACAAGAGCAACAAAAGGACCTCCAAGAGAAAGCGCTTCTGGCCATAAAGGATGTCAGTGACACGATGACTAAGCTTCGGAAAGAGGTCGACGTAATGAATGAACGAGTTACCGGGTTAGAATCGGTTGTGGAAAATTTGAAAACCGGATTCACTGAACTGCAGAAGAGAGTAATGTCTAGTGGAGCCACTGGAGTGACGCAAGGGCCAAGAGTCAAGGTGCCGTCGTACGATGGCACTTCTTCTTGGAACGCTTATCGTCGGCAATTTCAAACTGTTGCTACCGCAAACGGATGGACGGAGGAGCAATGCCTGACCGCTCTTACTGTTGCACTCAGAGGGCAAGCTTTGTCGGTCCTGGAGGCACTGCCTCATACGGGAAATGGGTTCCAAGACCTGATGGAGGCACTGGAATCCAGATACGGGGAGCGACACTTGGAGCACGTGTTCCGTGCCCAACTGCGTGACAGAGTCCAGCGCTCAGAAGAAGGGCTTCAGCAATGGGCGCTGGAAATTGAAAAACTCGTCAGGAAGGCATACCCAGGAGCTGACACCAAGATGGTCGACACAAATATTGTTCAAGGATTTGTCGACGGAATCAGGGACCTAGAAGTCAGAGCTGCAGTAAGGCTAGGTCACCACACCTCGCTAAAGGAAGCATTGGCGCATGCTTTGGAAGTCGAGGCTGTTCGGCGTGGCATACGGCAGACCCATAATATCCGCGAGGTCGCTGTGGAAGTCAGGGAGGTTAAGGCTCCTGCAAGGAAAAGATTCGAAGCCATGTGCTATAAGTGCGGTGAGAGGGGCCACCTTCAGCTCAACTGCCCGCAGAAGAAGACCCAGATGGCCAGGATGGAAAGGATCGAGGAACAAATAGAGGAGCTGAGGAAGCAAGCAGTTTCGTCCCCTGCCCGGGACAAGGGGAAACGAATAGAATTCAGGACTAGGTGGCGAGTATTGGACAACGTGGAGAGAGCCCCGATAACTGTTACCTCCCAGGCACGGAGCGGAAAAACAAAGACAAATACTTTGGGTCTCTTGGAAAATGATGCTATGAGGAAAGCTCAAGAAAAAGATGACGACCTTCGGCACATCATCACATGGAAGAATCGCGGTGACGTAAAACCAATCTGGAGTGAGGTTGCACCCACTGGCGCTGTCACTAAGGCGTACTGGGAGCAATGGGACAGTCTGATACTTCAAAACGGAATACTCTACCGGAAATGGGCTAACGGTAGAGAGTTCTATTTTCAGATAATTGTCCCAAGGGCGAGAGTACCAGATGTTCTCCGCGAGATACATGAGGGTGTATCAGGGAGTCATCTAGGTGTCAAGAGGATGCTAAGGAAAGTGCGAGAACGATTTTTCTGGTTGCATTGGCGTGATGATGTGCAGAATTGGTGCCACGAATGTATTTCTTGCGCTGATGTGAAGGGACCGCAGACCAGGAGTTGTAAGGACAACGTGGCGCGTTACCAGGGCAGTAACAACGATGCTCGGGACGAGCATCTCTAAGAGGGGAGTAGTGTTACGGACACACAGAGCCATCTAGCGTCGAAGCAGTGGAACTTACCAAGGGAACACAGGCAACATAAATCCCCTACTCGATACTAGATGGCGCTAGGTGTACCTACGAGTAATTTCTAGAAATATCTCATACTTGTTTACGCATATCGGGTTTATTCTGGGATGTTCCGGAATTTTCTGAGATTCGATCCGGCCCGTATAAATAGTCGAAGACAGTCCAGCCGGCAGTGCAGTTCGATCCGAGCGATCATCAAGGCGACTTCAAAGTGAGACAAGTGATCAATAGTGAGTGATTGTGATAGTGAACTAACGACTCGGCTACGACCTAGGACAGTGATAGTGCTCAGTGATTTGGATCTAGTGCTTAGTGTTTGGACTTAGTGATTTGTGTGAGCTAGTGTTTGTGAATAAAGTCTTCAAGAGAGTCACCAGGTCTTTCTCTCCGAATCCTCGAACCCTAGCACGTAACAATATTGTCGGTTAGGTGTGAACGAAACAGTGAATATGTATGGAAATACAATTAACTGTGTAACGTTCGCTCACATTCGGCGGCTGACAGTCAGTTTAGTGTGAACACGGCCTAATACAATGTGTTCTTATGATTTGTATTTAGTTTAAAACTTTTCGTTCAAATTCCTTTGAACGTAATTGAGATGATGTTGTTATTAGTGTAAAACATGTTATAAATATACATTCATTGATTTTCCAAAAATTATCAAAAACTAGCCTGCTACGGTACTACTGAACCCTATATTGCTTCGCGTGGCCCAACCTGCAGGGGTACGGTTCCCCTTAAAACTATCTAGTTACGCAAATTTATACATTCATACCATAATATGATTTGAATCTGATGACAATAAATAATTGATAATTATTGGCCGATAAAAATAGACTACTACTACAAAATATTTAACAGGTAGTCCCCGATAGAACATTATTTTAGGCTACTTTTTAGAATACTATATTATATTATAGTCAATATTATATTATACATTACCGTTACAATACAATAATAATTATTATCTTAGCTTTGATGTACTAAATGCTATCGGTTGTCAATGGCGCTTCAAACAATAAGCAAGCAATCCATACTTAATATTATAAATGCGAAAGTGTGTCTGTCTGTCTGTCTGTTACCTCGTCACGCCCCAACCACTGAACCAATGCTGAAATTTGGCATGGAGATATTTTAAGTCCCGGGAAAGGGCATAGGATACTTTTTATCCCGGAAAAATATACGGTTCCCGCGCGATATACGAATTTTGGCTCAACGGAGCTGTAAGTGTCATCTAGTTAGGACTTAGGAATATGCGGAATCCGGTTTCAATCCACTTTCTACTTCATTCCTGAATTTAACATTCAGTTACTCAAAGACAATTAGTTGTAATATAAGTAATTAAGTAATCTGAATTAAATTGTGGATTTACTGAATATACACAACAAAGGTAGTAAGCATAATAATCACACGAGAGCTTAAACTTAAAATATATATCGATCGATGAACGATGAATCTCTCCTGTTTTAATATCCTCCACTGAACAACCTCCCGAATTTGCAATCGCTGCTGCAACTTCTGCTGGTGTAACGGCATCATCTAAATTTCTAATGCGCATTTCGCCCATTTTCATAGGACGAGCAACGTTATCACCAAATTCAGCAAGAGCTTCCCGCAAACGCGTAGCTAGAATATTCGCTTTTTCTATGCAGTCATCACCTACTAGTTTTAACAAGAGCCCTCCAGTCACAGTCCTCTTTATATCAACCTTCTCTATCCCGATTTCAGAAAGGCGAATTCGGGCTTTAGCAGCTAACATAACATCAGCGTATGACGTGATAGAACCTTTCGGCACGGTTATAGTAATAGCAGCTGCTGGAAGGGGCAAAGATTTGGTAGGTCTAGCCATCAGAATATCATTATTGGATACCTTCGGTGGAGAACGACCCAATTGCAGATTAGGGTTTGCATTTGAAGCAACTATGGACGCCCAATTTGATGAGTTTGTCGACACTTCTGCTAATTGAGAACTTAAGGGTACCCGTGGCAACTCTTCTACCGGGGGATGAACAGGACGTCTACCCCTGCGATTTTTATTCTTTTTTTGTTCCGTACCTGCACTAAATCTGCATCACCTGTAGCTAACGTTGACGAATACATGTTACTCTTACCAAGAGGCGACCTAATGGCTCTGTCTGGAAAGAGTTCCATTTTAAAGGCTGTCAGCTTATCTTCTATAAGAGCACCAATCCGCGCCATTAAGTCGACTTCAGTTGAGCTAGAAACCGCTCGGGTTGGAGCTGGAGCAGGTGGAGCTCTAGATGAATCTACCACTGTATGGCGCAAGTTTGAAGAACGCATGACCGTCAACTCCGCAGCAAGTTTGTCAATTTTTTGAGTAAGAATTGAGACTTGACTACGTAATTCTGCATTTTCGCGCTCAAATCGAGCAGCGTTTGCATCTACCATGTCACGTCTAGCAATTTCATCCATCGCAACATTTACAAATCTGACTGCTGCACGAAGATCGCGAGCAGAACTGCCCTTCAAATTTTTAGAGCGGTCTGCTATACTTTCGACAGTCGCCAAATGACTTTTAATACTTGCGCCAAGAGCATGCGGCGAAAGCGACTGCACTTCCTGGGACAAATTAATGGCACCAGAGGCACTACTGCTGCATGTTTGGAGACTAAGCTCAATATCGTCAGTATCTGTAATATCTTCCGAATGTGCAGAAATAGAATAATCTGACTGAATCATCCCGGCTTTATCTTTATTAGCTTATCACTTGATGCCGAATCTGACCCAACAACACTTGATTTCTTAGATCTCGGCCTTTTGTTGGTACGTTTGTCATTACCTATTACTGATTCTGGTCTAACAAATTGATCAGTAATTACTTGAGAATCGAGGCCTATCTGACCTCTACTATCACCTTCAACGATAGAGTGGCAATTGGTGCCAAGAATACGTGGGGCAGACGGATCCCGAGGGATCCGTGAGGGATTCTCCAGCCGCAGAGCGACTGGTACCCTCCTGGGGTAATAATAATTCTTTTCCACTTGCCATAGTTCCTTTGAAAGGGTTCGGTCCCTCCTTTTTAAGGGTGAGGTCCCTCCTTTATAGGGTAAGGTCCCTTTATCTCTTCCCAGAGCGCTTACATAGCCGAGAAACACAGACATGTTAATCTCGGTCATGCATCCCTTCGGCACGCTAGACCTAAGGATGTAGATTATTTTTAACGAGGATTTTATTTTTTTCCTCTTCTACCTCGGATTAAAACTATGCACAAAACAGAAACATAGGTGCGATAGAGAATGAAGAGTAAATTAACCGAGAAATAATCACCAAAGAAGACACCACCCAGCCCAGCTATCTGCACTATTTTACCATATAAAACAGCACAGAAACAAAGACCGGGAGATTGACTTCAACAGTGACCATACCCAGCACGAATACTCTCCACTAGCGATCCATCAAATCTTCATAAGCACAAAGTTACCTTCCATTATTCCAGACTCTTCCTATAAAAGGAGTTCTGATAGGAGTCTTCAAATCTCACGTGTCTTCTTTATAAGAAGTGTACTGAGAGAAGTCTTCGCGTCTCTTGTACTTTCTTCTATAAGAGAGGAACTGAGAGCGGTCGTCGTATCTCCTGTCCTTTCAAGGAAGATACAGGAAGCTGCCTTCTTAGTTCAAATTCGCAACAGCCTGAGGTGCAAGTACACAAAGTACTTACACCTCAGACTATTGAGCCCCTTCGCCACGACAAGGCTTGAACCAATGGGGGGAACGTGCACATTACCTAGGACGGTAATCTGCAGATTCCCTGATACCATCCGTTAAAGTGTGAAATTTAAATAAAAAAGCTTATATTTGCACTTTACCTAGTTAGTTTGCATTCTCTTCCTTCGTAAAAGTCCTAAGACTTTAATTTAAGCTTGTCAACCTAAGACTGTTGTTGTTTTGACTGTTTTTTTTTTTTAGTTACGATCTGTTATATTTCATTAGTGGAGTTACATTTTACTTGAAATTTAATAATTTGTTCCTATGTTTATGTCAAAAAAATTATATTTAAATATAATTCTCTACAACTAAATTACATGTTTTGTTCAAACGAGAACCTGTTTTATGTAAATAATTAGACTAGAATAAACTTTTTGTACTTTAATTGACTCACCCAGGTAATCTGCAGAATACCTTGTTAATCGGCAGTCTAACTGGTTTACGCACATTAACGGTAACATATACATATTATATTATGTATGGCCACTCGTTTGAGCTAAACGGCTATCATTTTTACTAACCAAATAAAAGGCCTTGTCCGATTATATTAAGTTCGCGATTCAGACGGCACAGCAATTTATAATCCGCAGACTGTTCTCAGTTAATTCTCACCCCATTCGGTGAAGGCGATGGGAATTTAATATTTTCGGGGGAAATATTTCTCAAATTATCCCCTTGATCTTTTTTACATTACATTTAGATACGAGTTAAGGGAAAATCAACTCAATATTATTTTCACGTCCCCAAAATCTCATTACTTTTATGCGTCAACTCGACAAAACGTTGTCTTACATACCCCAAGGAATGCTCTAGTAAATGAAAAAATATCTTATGAGTTATGAAACATTCATACTTTGTCAATGTTAGCCGACGATTGCCTACAGAATAAATATTACGCAATACGAGTGCCAGATTATGGTACCAAAAATGACAAATACAGAAACTACAACACCACGGAAATGCTTAATAAATAATAAGCACAAAATATAATAAAGAACAACCGGAAACGGCAACTTTTCTGGTGTTACGAGTGTCCATAGGTGACGGTTGTTGCTTTTCATCAGCAGACCCGTTTGCTCGTTTGCAGCTAATTTTATAAAAAAAGAACAGATAAACGTATTGTGTCAACTTTGTGCTGCATGTGCAGAATAGCATTATATATCAATTTAAAATTCTACATTGCAAACTTAACAATAATTTAGTTCTATTTGTATAAAAAAATTTAGTATCCTCTTTTGCTTTAGGTCTTTTTTAAAAACCTCAAACACTAGAGGAGAGTACTCGTCAGAAGTTTACGAAACGTATCGTAGTTTGGGTAAGCTTGACCTAAATCGAGCCACAAGAAAACTCGAAGACAATGATAATTATGTTGTCGACGACTGTCGAGAGTTACTTAGTTTTATACATTTCTTTACATTTAATCTAAATGTAAACAAATTCCAGTGTCGACGTCCATTATCCATACTAACATTATAAATTGTTTGTTTGTCTGTTTATTTACCTTCACGCCCAAATCACTGATTTGATTTTGCTATTTGATGATAAAAATATTTAGTATCGAATAAAATTGCACATCAATTTTATTGAGATGAAAAGTGTGTTCAGATCATTTTGTGAATGAACTGTAAAAAATATTTTGAATAAAAATATTGTATTAGACTATTTAATCAAAATAAATTAAAACAGAGTGTGGGATGAACCGGTTAGGAATTAAGGTGGGATTTCACCAAATACACATAAAACTTAGCTTTATAAAACTTAGTTTCCATTGAACGCGTTCATTCTGCGACGTAAATCTCGTTTTGTTTCGATTGGATTTCACTACCTTCTTTTGATCGCGATTATTAAATCTGAGTTTACGTGACGTCACGCAATTATTTTACATGTTTTCAGTATTTTAAAGCCATTTCACGTTAATTTAACTTCAAAATAGAAAGAAACAATACATAAACTTACAAACGCATGTGTCAAAAGTGTCATATTGACATTTCTTTTGTCTATGTTTTTCGTTCCGCCATGATAGGGCTTGAACGGGTTTTATGACGTTGAACTTCGGACTTTGGGCGTTCAGATGATAAAACTCGGATTTGCTGTGAACGCGTTCCGTTTACGCTGGTGAAATGCATTTCGATGTTATAATCGCGTTTATACGTTTTGAGCCGGTTCAGAGTGCTTTGAACGCGTTCCATTTCTTTGGTGAAATCGCCCCTAAGGCTTACAAAATAAAAATATACATTTTTTTATGCATTTCACCTAATATCATTATAGTTTCAAATGCTGAGAGCCATTAAAAAAGTTATTTGTACTGCACAATGTGTATAGAGGTTGTTGCCAATTTCTAGCAAGGACATTGTTTCAAAAGCGGAAGGGTAATGACGTAATTTGGTCGGGCTATGTCTAGGCCACAGTCGAAGTAAAAAGCAGCCCCCCGCTACGAAGCGCCGTAAAAGAGGAGCTCCCTCCGACAAGGCTCGGCCGCGTGAGCCTGGAGCCGGTGGTGCCGGGGTTAGTCAGCCCCAGCCCGCCATGGAGGTGGAGCAGTAGGCTCGTGGGCGGTCGATCGGGGGATCTCCGCCCGCACGAAGGGCCCCGAGACGAAAGCTCCCTAGATGCCCGGGGAGCTCTCGGTGAAGAAAGGCGGTTGCAGAATACTAGCCGCCACACCGGAGATGTGCCGGACGCGGTAAGCGCTGTGAGGATGCGGAGTTCGCCAACAGAGTGCCCGTGTCCTACGGCTGGAAGGAGGGCATGGGGGGTTTTAGTCGGTAAACCTCCGGCGCACCGAACTGAAGGGAGTCCGACATACCCCCGTCATCCACCCCCGTGCGCGGCAGGGGATACGTAACGTATTTCCCCCTCATTAAAAAAAAAGGCCACAGTAGAAAGTTTACGGGCTATCAGATATCTGCCTATGAATAAATTTTTCTGATGACACATTATTGTTACTACTAGAACTCATATATTATATAATAACTAGCTGTCCCGGCAAACGTTGCTTTGCCATAATATAAAGTATTTCGCCCATATTATTTTATTGAAGTGACCAAATAAGTATGTCGCCATGGCAACGTCGATCGCTATCCCGTCGCACAAACAATGGTCGCCGTCAGTCTCAGGTTGTAATAATTTACTATTATTTATTCAATAAATGCATTTATCAATTTATAAAGTACCGAGTAGCCGATTCTCAGACCTACTGTATATGCATATAAAATTTGGTAAAAATCAGTAAAGTCGTTTCGGAGGAGTTCGTGGACTAACATTGTGACACGAGAATTTTATATATAAGATTATGGATGCTGTTATGCGTTCGTGTTCCATCCCACATCGGACTAGTTTTGAGTAATCGGTGTTTTAAGTTTTTTTGGAATAATCTTTATTTTCTGCTTATTTTAAGCAAAAAAATGTTATTGTGCGGTATCTTTTTTTTTTTTTTGTTGAAATGCGTAGATTATGATTATGAAAAACATTTTAATTTTACATTCAGTTTTAAGAGAAAACGTATAAAAATTATTAATGCAATATTGCTATGGGCTTATTACATAGCATAATGTCCTTTGTGATATTTCACATAAATGCAATATTCTGATTTGTTCTTTCAATACAATTTATATAAGTGCTTATTTTAACAAAATGTTCTCGTCACGCCCAAACCGCTGAACCGATTCTTCTGAAATTTGGTATGGAGATACTTTGAGTCCCGCGAAAGGACCTAGGGACCCTATGTCCCTTCCCGGGACTTTATTCCGAAAAAAATGTACGGTTTCCAGGCATTAAATAAACATTATTTCTGTTTATACCGCTACGTGGATTTCGATGATATTTGGTATACACTATACAGATATTACGTTATGTCTCGGGAAAGGACATAGGATATTTTACATCCGGGAAAAAGGTGTACGGTACCCGTATGATAAACAAAAATGATTTGCGCCTAAACCACTGAACCGTTTTTGATGAAAATTGGTGTGCACATACTTTGACTCTCGTGAAAAGACATAAGATAATTACTGTCTTGAAAAATGTACGGTTAGCGCGTTATAGAATTTTCTATTTTGCGCCTATACCGCTGAACTGATTTTGATGAAACATAGTATGGAGATACTTTGAGTCCCGGAAAAGGCCAAAGGATCCTTTTTATCTCGGAAAAATGTACGGTTCTTTGGCGTTAAATAAAATTATTTCTGCTTATACCGCTACAATGGATTTTAATGATATTTGGTATGCAGATACGTTATGTCTCTGGAAAGGACAGAGAGTTCCCGCTTCTTCTGCCCTTCCCGCACTTCCCGCAGAGGGCTCTTGTGTATTGCGCACACACTTGGGCACTATAAAATTACTCCTTCTTAACTGGCCAGTTTTTATTGAAACCAGAGTGCTCTTGTGTATTGCGCACACACTTTGGCACTATAAAATTACTCCTCCTTAACTGGCCTGTTTTTATTGTAACCAGAGTGCTCTTATGTATTGTGCACACACTTGGGCACTATAAAATTACTCCTTCTTAACTGGCCTGTTTTTATTGAAACCAGAGTGCTCTTGTGTATTGCGCACACACTTGGGCACTATAAAAATTACTCCTCCTTAACTGGCCTGTTTTTATTGAAACCAGAGTGCTCTTGTGTATTGCGCACACACTTGGGCACTATAAAATTACTCCTGCGTAACTGGTCTGTTTTCATTGTAACCAGAGTGCTCTTGTGAATTGCACACACACTTGGGCACTATAAAATTACTCCTGCGTGACTGGCCTGTTTTCATTGAATCCAGAGTGTTCTTGTGTATTGCGCACACACTTGGGCACTATGATATTACTCCTGCGTGACCGGCCTGGTTTTATTGAAACCGGTCACCGCCACCGAAACCTGAGTGGGAGTATTTTTATATTTTGATTTTTATATTTAGATGACGCCCGCAACTCCGTTGCGCCAAAATTCGTTTATCGGGACTCAAAGTATCTCCATACCAAATTTTAGCAAAATCGGTTCAGCGCTTTGAGCGTGAAGAGATAGATACAGACAGACAGATAGACAGACAGACAGACACACTTTTGCATTTATAATATTAGTATGGATTATAATTACCAGCATTGGACATTGGGCATAGTTATTGAAATACTTGTTAGTCCAATTAAATTATTAATCTAATTGCAAACTAAAATTAGAATACATTTTATACATATTATTATTATTAATCAACTTACGGGTAATTTGAAGATGCACAATTACTTCATCAATGTGATTAATTTGTAATCTGATTAAAATTACTAATTACTTTTTGCCCAACTCTGCACGTGATAAAATAATTATTTCTACATTAACTAAATTTAATCAAAATCGGTTCAGCAGCTTAAACGCAAATTAATAATGTTTATTGCGTGAAAACCGAACATTTCCCATGACAAAAAATATACTATGTCCTTCTCCAAAATCTTACGTAATATCTACATGTACTCAATATCGATATCACAAGCCAAATTCATTTTTGTTGACTACGCGGAAACCGTACATTTTCCGGGACAAAAAGTATCTAATGTAATTTTAATTGATTCAAAGTATCTGCATACAAAATTATATCAAAATCGGTTCAGCGGTTTAAGCGCAAATCATTTTAGAAACATAGTACATAAATACTATATACAAAACCTCACTTAGAGGAATAAGCATTAACCATTTTTGTACTCTAAAATATGCTACAGTGGGTTTTCAAAACGGATTTCACTGTCGTAAACCTTATGTTATAAAGAATAAAACTGCATTATTAACTCAAAACCCGATTTTATGTGGAATGGATAACCAATGCTAAACAGCAGCCATATATAGAACTCACAATATTGATATTGTTGTAATCTTGGCAGTAATGTCTGGTATGGAAATAAGATTATTTATTTTGAATATTAAAAGAAAATATTATGTAAGAAAATATATTATTCTCCTACAAAGTAATATGTCACGGAATTCGTGACCTGACCCTCAACCCTGAATTGATAATGAAGGTGACGATGTGAGTAACATTTCTATTATAACGAGACAATATTATGGCAATGCAGGGAATAAAACATTTACAATCTGGGATTTAATAGACAAGTTTAACATTATGGATATAATTATATTTTCTTTTGATGTTTTGTAACATCCATATTATTATAATCTTATTTCTGTATCTAAATATAAATATTTTAAATGAGTAAGTAAGTCTGCCTGTCTGTTACCTCTTCACGCCCTAACCGCTAAGCCGATTTTTCTGGGTATGGGAGTCCTGGGATAGGATTTTTTATCCCGAAAAATGTACGGTTCCCGCGCGATAAACGCAGCGGAGTTGCGGGCGTCATCTAGTAAAAATATATTTAAAACCTTTTTTTTACTTTAAAATGAACTTCTATACAGCCTCCTGCACTTTTTGGGATGGGTAAACTTGCGTCAGCACTTAGCTAATCGAAGATTCGTAAGACGGAAGAACAGTTACTGCATCTGATAGTAGATATCATGTAGTTATCAGATGCAGTGGGCATAGGAATTTATAATTTAAACTACATGCCGAAGTCGATAGCGAGAAAGGTACGGACAATATTCCGTAACTGATGTCTGAGTTGTAATAGTTTACAACTTTGCAGTTAGCCGCTAAATTTAATAATCGCCGACTAGATTTAATGCATGAACTAAAATTCAAATTTAATTTAGTTTCGTATTCTCAAATCTAGTGTATTATTTTTGTGTGAGTGGAATTATATTATGATTTTAAACTCACTAGCAAAAACTGAATTACTGTTATAATTGTTTCATAATTTTTGTGTCATAATCCCTTTGGTCATAATATTATTGTCTATTTTAACAAAAATTGCTTGCAATTTTTAAACGTGCACAATATTTAGATTTTGGCCATGACATCTTAGAAAGTACTTTAAAAATAAGTTTAAATTATAAAAAAAAACAGCAAGGCGACAAAACGGATCGTCCGATAAAAAAGTGTGTCAGCTCCGACGCACGACTGGAGTTTACTCCGAGTACGAGTACGAGTATCTAACCATACGCAAAAAGTGTTTATTCAACTGAAAAAAGATTAATATAATATGAAATCAGATGTTCCGGCAATATTATCTACACCCCTTTCTGCCATAGTTATTTCAAAATACTTTTAGTTCACTTTAGCCAGTATAATGATAAAAATTATAACTTCACAATAACAATATTAATTATTGATATTTATAACAAAATAGCAATATAAATACATCGACACTGATAGAAACAAACAAGCCCAATAACATATAGTATATAGGTGTAGTCGCCTATACAGCATACCATATGTACTAGTAGGGGAGGTCTAGCTAGCGCTTACTAAGTAATTTCATACCGACCAAATTTTTGTCCAGCGGTAGCTTAATATTTATCAATCAATATAATCAGCGTCAGTCGCCGCACCCGTGGTGGAATGTTAACTGAGAGTATTTCAAAGTTGTAAAAAAATAGTTGCGAAAAGTGATTTTATACCGAATGAAACTTTGATGGATGATTATTGAGGTCATGTTTAAATAAAAAATCACCGTCAGCCGTATAGCAGACGGGGGATTCAGCGTCAGTCGCTTTACTAAACATGTAAAAAATTTTGGAATATAAAGTCATTTTATACCGTACAAAATTTATACAGGTGAATGTTACTACTTTGTAAATAATAAAGAAAACCGTCAGTCGCTAATACGATGGTGGAAAAATCGTCAGCCAGCGATATAAGTTATGACCAATATAGCCCTACTTCGCGCTCACTGTATCCTAGGGCGTCGCGTAGACGACATTTCCACTGCAAACATTCAGCTGACGGCGATTTTCGTTTGAATTAACCATAAAATTATCTCACAATTTTAAGTAATTAATTCGATAGTCAATATTTGTGAAGAAGAATTATATACATTTTACTTTAAAAGCGCCATCTGTTATTATATACTAAAACAAAAATAACGCCTTCCTAACCTAAGCGTGTATAATCTAGATATGAACCTTTATTGGGTGCGAATTGGGATCTTTTTAATGTCAATTCAATACGATTCCCAACAACAACTTTGAAATGCTCTCAATTTTTATTCCACCCATTATGAAGTGGCTGACGATCAAAGCTGTTATGTATTAGTGGAATACTATTATTGTAATGATTTTCGCTCGGTATGAAATGACTTTTTAAACTGAGCGCGACCTCCCCTACTATACGTCTTAATCATAAAGTTAATATACCTATCGGAATATCTTATATAGAAAATTCTCGTGTCACAATGTTAGTCCACGAACTCCTCCGAAACGGCTTTACTGATTCTTACAAAATTTTATATTATGCATATTCAGTAGGTCTGAGAATCGGCTAGTCGGTACTTTATATATTGATAAGTGCATTTGTTGAATAAATAATAGTAAATTATTACAACCTGAGACTGATGGCGACCGTTGTTTGTGCGACGGGATAGCGATCGACGTTGCCATGGTAACATTGCATTATTATTTAGTCACTTCAATAAAATAATATGGCAAATGGCAAATACATTATGGCAAAGCAACGTTTGCCGGGACAGCTAGTCTTCATATAAAATTCTCGTGTCACAATGTTCGTTCCCGTACTCCTCCGAAACGGCTTGACCGATTCTCATGAAATTTCGCGAGCATATTGAGTAGGTCTGAGAATGACGACCTCTGTAGCTCAATTGGTTGAGTGTGTGGCTCAAGCCGGGGGTCGCGGGTTCGAATCCCGCCGACGGAACAAAAAGATTTTCAATGTTCCCGGGTCTGGATGTGTATTAAATATGTGTATAAT
The DNA here is from genome assembly GCA_905333045.1 of Lysandra bellargus. NCBI lineage: Eukaryota > Metazoa > Arthropoda > Insecta > Lepidoptera > Lycaenidae > Lysandra > Lysandra bellargus. The sequence continues at coordinate 321,046 of HG995327.1, forward strand.
ATAATAAAAATCCTAAATATATGTATAGTACAAAAGTATTAAATATATTTCCGTTGTCTGGTACCTGTAACACAAGTCCTTCAGGTACTTAGCACGGGGCTGGGCTGACGTGGTGTGAAGCGTCCGTAGATATTATTATTATTATTATTATTATTATTATATAGTATATAGGTATAGTCGCCTATACAGCATACCATATGTACGTCTTAATCATAAAGTTAATATACCTATCGGAATATAATATTATATAATAATATAATATAATATTCCGATAGGTATATTACCTTTATGGTCTTAATACACTCACAGCCAAATTAGAAAGTTGCGCACTAAAGGTGCGCACCAAAAACGTGACACATTTTCGTTACTTGTTAGTAGGTTTTACCCCTCGGATTTTTCTCATACCGGGCGCCTTATATATGAAAATCGATTCTTAAGGAGTAAACTCCAAAAAGTGGACCAGAGAAGACACAAATGCGTTGATAAAAGTCCCGACATTTTAATCACTATGTGATTTGGAGGCGTGAGGCTTGTAGCCGCCCGGCCGTAGGCGTCCGTCCGCAAAGGGGTACGAAGATTTTGGCCGACCTACTTGTCCGCCAATTTGATTTTTTTTAATCGCGTTCACGAATAATTCTTTGAAAAATGGATAGCTAACATCAATACAAACAAAAAATAATCTTGGACAAAACCGCGTAAAGTGTCACGTTTCGAAGATATGAGCTGCCAAAGTTTTACCATTGGAAATAAATATTTTAGATATTGCAACTCTAAGGCACGGTTAAACCAAGTGGTTTCTCTTCTATGAAACAGTAGCCACTCTGTTACACGCCGTTGCGTGATGACAATGTGCAATCTAAGCTCAAACAATAATTTTTATCAACTACATATCTAATGAGAAACTCGCGACGACATGCGGTCGTCGAGGTAACATTTTACATGAAATGTTTTTGGTGGGATCTTTATTTTTTAAGTTTTAATGGCACCTATGTATTTAATTTACTAAATGTCAAATATTTTGCTATAATCAGCGTTTTTGTTTATAAAATATTTATCAAAGGTATCTTTGCAACTTTGGTAAATATTTTTGAAATACCATGAAAATGGACCTAGTAGCAATAAGTAATTTTAACCTTTCGATAAGAGAAGTTAGCGGGATAATCGTGTAAATCCCCGATATAATATTCCACCTGTGAATAAACTACGTAGACGTTTTCGCCACACATATGAGTGATTTACACAACACAAAATTAGTGCACGCCATGTGCACGCAGAACACACTAAGCGACACTTATTAATCCTAGGGTTGTCAATTTATGAATTCTGCTAATAAATGCTTGATTTAATGGATAAGTACATAATATTTCTGTACACGTATTTAAAATTTATACGTTAATATAGTATATATACATTGTACAGAAAACAGCAAACAAATAAACAACAACCACAATGAAGTATCGTAAGACGGTAGTTAAATGTAGTAAAAATCGATCCAACACAACTAAAAGGAAACGCAGCATTTTAAAATTGTTAGAATTAATCGCTCTTTATTCAAAAGAAACAAACACTACGATAAGTACCTAAATAGTAATAAATATTATAAAAACAGTTTTACGTGACATTTATTTAATTTTGTTTATTGGCAACCCTTGTAAATATATTTATATTTTCCTACTAGTCCTTTTATGTGGCCACAGCTGAGGGCAAGGGTTTCCAACATGGACCATAAATTACGTATGGATTTTTACGGCTTGCCTTGATGATCATTCGCAATTTCGCAGGGACCCAGGATTATTTTTATGGTGTCCATGTTATGAACAATATAATATTATATTTCAGAAAAAATTTACGTTTGTTTGCGTAAAATAACAAATATTACACAGGCGGTGAATAAAACATCATGAGGATACCCGTATACTGAATATTTGACCAGTCATGTCCTGGACTATGTTGTAAGAATGTTGTCTGTATAAAAAGATTCTAAACCGCCTGTCCTATCTCAGGTATATCAGCATTAAATTGCTTGCAGTTTTGTTCAAAGAATTCACGTTTAATACTGTTAATGCGAAAGTGCTTGTCTATTTTGCACCTCTTCGTACTCTTAGTGTCTAAACACACTAGGCTGAATTACGCCGGCGTAAATTCCGCCACGTTTACGCCGCGTTTCAAACGCATACAAAATACGGACGGAACGCGATGGACGATACACTATGCCGAAATTCCGTCGTGAGCCGAAATTCCGTCGAGCCGAGTCGAGCGTAAGGTTTGGCAGCGTTTCGGCGGTAATGTTTTGTTAAAGTTTGGATGTATGTTTTGTTAATGTATGGATGTATGTTACTCTTTCACGCAAAAACTACTAAACGGATTTTAATAAAACAATACAATAATATAGATTATAGCTTCATCAGAATAACACATACAATTTGATCCGACTTTCGAAATGGGGGAGGTGTTAGGTTCGTTTTTTTATGTTCAACGATTACGGGTCAATTTATATTAGCGCAGAAGCGAAGTATAAAAACCGAACATAGCAAATACAACCTTAACTTCAACGCACACATTACATCTGAGAATTTCTGAATCTGAAAAATTACGCCGCGTAATTTCGGCTCTTCGCGTAATTTATAGTGTGTCGTATCAGACGGATGCGGCGGAACGTAATTTCGGCCACGGAAATTACACCGGCGTAATTCAGCCTAGTGTGTTTAGATACTTACAGAGGTAAAACCTCCAAACTTAAAAGCCAATGGACCGACTTAGATCCATAACCCGATATTTCAAGTCGGGAAATGTATGGCTCACGCGTGATAAACGAAATTTCAGGAATTTTGTACTATACGGGCGAGGCCGCCAACTTTTGCTGATTTTGCAATTATTTTTCTCCGCCCTTTGTATTTTAAAAAGTATTGTGTTTATGTTATGCTCGAAAACTGATTCTAACGAAGAAAACAAAGTACTCAAGCATGCATTAGAATTATTTGAGTTCCAATAATAGTTTAAAATATATTTACAATTAAACATAAAAAAGGTAGAAATAGCTAAATTAAAATCAATTACAATCTGCCGTGGAAGAGGTGCACTTTAACTATCGCTGTAGCAGTTAGTATGACAGATTTGAATATAAGTCATGAATATAAGACAGATATGTTATGAATACTTATATAAAAGGCTATTACCTCATCTAATTCTTATAGTATTTCAAGATAACTTTCTTTATAAACTTTTTAAAATCAAATGAATCGTTAGAAACATCAATTCTACCCCACATTTTAAACGTCATCAATAATACCGATTTATTATTATCGTTGGGTGTTAGGGAAGGAGGTGGCAACGCTGAGTTTTTGCATATTCTATGGAAAATCTCGTAATATTCGCCATTTCTCGACAGTTCAAATTTGAACCTCAGTCGGGCTGTGTACACAGTTTTTTCAAAGTTAGTTTTTTTGTGACACAAATGTAAGTATTTCTGTTTCACATAAAACTATCAATGCATCATGTGAGTAGTCAAAAAAATAAGTTTGATTTTCTCAACGCTATGATAGTCCCAACGTCACATTTCTCAACGCTGTGATAGCGTAGAGGAATAAATTAGCTACCATTTTGGTGCTCCAAACGTCACAAGCAGCTTAGATATTCGCCAATTTTCTTTCCCTCGGAAAATTTTTCTGCGTCATGTCAGCAAAAATTGGCAGCATACAAAATCTAAAACCAGTGAGAAAATCTAAGTTTGAAATAAAATAGTTTATTTTCAGCATACCCGAAAATACCTTTTAAATTCCATTGTAATGCGGTATTAAAATTCTGGCAACTCGCAATCGAATAATGCGTTATAAATGTGTAATAAGCCAATCGATTGGGCGAATGTTTTCGCATTCAGTCACATGGAATATAATTCGGTTTTCATATTACGGGTAGCATTTTGTTCAAGCCATAGCCTATTATTTTAATTTTTAACCACATATCATCCGAGTAATTTTATCAAAAGTTTAGTTAAATAATATTATAAGGTTATAGTGGTATTTCCGAAAATATGTGTTGATAGACAGGTCGTAAAATACATAATATTTATGTATAGATAAATAACAATATTTAGGGCCTGTTTCACCCCTTCCTGATAAGTGCTGGATAAGCCATTCACCACTTAACTTGACAGATAGAGTATGGAGAATCTGTCAAAAAATTTGTAGATAGCCTATCCGGCACTTTATCAGGAAGTGGTAAAACAGGCTCTTATTTTGCTATATTAAGGGCCTGTTTCACCGCTTCCTGATAAGGTGCCCGATAGGCCTATTTGACAGATTCTCCATACTCTATGTGTCAAGTTAAGTGGTGGATAGCCTTATCAGGAAGCGGTAAAACAGGCCCTAACACTGCCAGTGCATTCTCATCATATCATCGTTAATTTTTTCTACCATTGAAAGTGTTATTGCGACAAACCTACAATTTATCAGTCGATTTCTAGAGTTTATACAGCGCTTGATTGAGTATACTGAGTAAAGTATTTTATTTATGCTCAAACGTTAGTACATTATGTTATTTTAAAGGAAAAGGTCTTGTGTTTACCAAAGGGTATTTCTTCCTCAACTATACAGATACAAAGTAAATTGCTTTGTGCCCTAAGTGCTCGCATTGTCTAGGCCAAGATCAAGGCCAGTAGCTGTATTCTGTTAAAATCAATAGCGTAGTTTAATCTCTGTCATAATCACGAAACAATATTATGCATAAGTATATACCTAAGTGTGTTAATGCATACAAAGCGTAGTATGTATCTAATACTGTTCTAACTTCTACCTTTAGAATCAAATTAACAAAAATAATATAGTACTTACTGTGGCGGTACCCACAATTCGCCTAACATTCCTGCATCGCGCTATCGAAGTTTTCTAAGCGCGGCGGTATATATACGACAGCTGAAATGTATCACGTGGGCTTCGGCCTGACCGGGCATAACACCTCGCTCGGTCGGAAGATCTTCCTTTGGCCTCTACGCATTATTCCCACACTTACAATTGAAATACATTTCTCGTACCTACATTTTTAAACAAACCATATGACTTATCTAATTCATTATCTTGGTGTACATCTAAACTACTTTTTTATCATTTCAAATATTTTTTCCAGTCCTAATGCCTACATTTAAACAAAAAAAAAACGTCAACGTTGCGTCTTCAATTATGACAATATCTTATTATTTAAGCGGCGAAAATATTTAACCAAGACTTAACTTAAACCAGACTAGCACATTAAGGCGACGCCTTGATAATTTGGCTGTAGCGATGCCGATTTTTCTCAGCAATGACTAAAGCTAAGAAACTAAAGTTCATTGTCAGTATTCATCATGTCTTTGTCTTTGAATTGCCCATAGCATAACACGATTGGACAACTTTTATAACACAGAATTATCAATCGAAAAGACCTCTGTAAAAAAAGGGATTCCTATTTTTCCAACAGAGGAGAGTGATTTAAGGTTCCAAAATTTGTACATAAATTGGTTGAAGCATACACTTTAATATGTGCATAGCTTATATGAAATGTATTTATGGTTTTTAAATTACGCGACAAAAACCATTTTGTTGCTTATGCCCTTTCCATTTTTTGCTGTTCCATTGCTTGTTTTCTATGAGAGGCCGGCCCGGCCTCTCATAGAAAACAAGCAATCTAAAACATATCCAACACGGTTTCTTACTTTAACGCGGCGTCACCTTAAGTGGGCCTTACTTCTTTTGCTGTTTCGCACTTCTCTTCGTTTCTTGTAGTAACTTTGAGCTTGCTTGTTGGCTTACAGAATAATATTTTCTCGTTTTATGTATAATTTAATGTCTGACATATACCTACATATTTTAATTAATTTACACAGAATAAAAGTGAATAGGTAACTTCAAAATGTATTATAATAATTATCTTAGAGTTTTATCAATCCTACTAATATTATAAACGCGAAAGTAAAAAGTTATTCCTGCATTGTAATCTTTTTATAGTAGTTCAAAGTTTATTCAAGTGATTTTCTGCTTCAAAAGTCATGACATTGAAAGGCCTTCGATGTAAGCGATCTAAGTATCTTACGTACACGCCGCCGTTCATAAAACATTCTTGGAATAGGCACTTAACACGGCATACGGTTAAATAAAAGTGATAAAGACTAATGCAATAAAACAGCCATTCCGAGAAATGTAATGGTGTAAGGGTTAGAGCATTGAAATACAATCCTATAGATTATTCATTATACAGCATGACTGGTGAGACATGATCAATACTTAAGGAGAGTACTCGGTACTCGATTCTCATTATAATTATGTAATAAAATTAGGTACTTAATTTTTGACCAAATTTCCCTTTAAAAAAATGAATCATGGACATAGTAAATTACTATGCGGCCAGCGCGGCGGCATGCGCCCCGCGCCGCGCACTACCCCTCCCGCGCGCGGTGTCCATGCGTTGGGTAAATAATTATTTAACTTTAAGCTACATTTACTCAGTGATCAATTGATATATATTTTTTATATATATTTTTTCAACTAATATAATAGCCAAATATCACGTCATCAAGTATTAAACATGTCTCACCAGTCATGCGGCAGAATAATAACTAACACATTAGACTCAAATATTACTCCAGTTACCGCCCTAAACGTAGCTGCAATACACCGGACGCAGTACTACTAAAAGTACACATTGGTGTGCTTTTCGTGGATCTATTTTTTAATCACTTAAAGCCTTTCCGTAGTCCGTACTACTAGTAGCTTGGACTTTTAAAATAAATAACGATAATGTATAGGTGCTTTCCTAGCTAGCATTATTTACTTCATACATTTACCAGCTGTTACCACGTTACTCTTCTATATTATGGTATTTCAATGAGTAAAGGGATATAAAGGGCTAACTGCGAACGAATATAAGGCCTTCCATCTGTTAGCCACCGCTTGTCAGACCGCAGTTATATAACTCTATACCGATTCGTTTTTATCGCAATTTCGGGCTCTACATAAGATGTGTTAGATAAGAAAACTTAAAAGTATGTTATGTTTTATACTTGTAGTATTCACGATTATGTACTCATACTAATTTTAAAATGAAAGTGTGTACGTTCGTACCACCTTTGCTCTTAAACTGCTCAACTGACTTTAATAAAATTTGGTTTAGAGACCCTTTGGATCTTAAAAAGGGCTAGTAATAAAGTAAGTCCTGTTTAAAGTAGTAATTGTGGGAAACATCGAGTGTTTACAATAGTTAAAATATATTTTAACTAGCTGTTGCCCGCGACTTCGTCCGCGTGTACTTCAGTTTATAGCGCGCGGTGTCAACAAAATTGGTGTCAAATTTAAAAGCTTTTTAAAACCCTGGTACCCCTCAAATCAAAATACCCAAAAACAGCAGCTGTGCAGTGTGCACATAATATTTCATTTTTTAAATTAAACTTTATTTATACCAAATTTAAAGCTTATTTAGCCCCCCATTACACAACTTTAGCTTTACCCATAAACTATAGTTTATCATTGGTAGATTTAAGGTTAGGTTAGTTAGTGGGTTTTTTAATAACGTATATAACAATCGAATTAATCGAAATTCGAAAAACCAGACTCAACATCACACCACATCTTCAATTTACGCATTTTCACCCGCTTACAACCCCTTTTTCCAGTTAAAAAGTAGCCTATGTCCTTTCTCAGGCTTTAGACTATCTGTGTACAAAATTTTATTACAATCGGTTCAGTAGTTTTGGCGTGAAAGCGAGACAGACAGACAGTCCAGCAGTTTCGGATTTTCGCAACTAACACCGGGATACGAGCATTTTTCTTTCCCCGAAACTCAAAGTATCCCAATACCAAAATCGATTTAGGCGTGAAAAGGTTACAGATAGACAGACACACTTTTGCATTTATCATAATAAGTATGGATATTAGTATAGTCTGCGTGAAATTTTAATGGTTGATTTCCGGCAGTAAAAAGATTATAATCTTAGTAGTAAAAATTACAATAGATGTGTGAAGTTTTTTTTTTATTAAAATCATAAATAAAATTGGCCGGGTCATAGCCGCTCGCGCCTATCGGCATAAAGTTGCCATAGTACGTCATACAAAATATTTTTAATTTTCAAAATAGCTTGCAGGATTCGATAGTACTACTATTAAATCATTCTGTTGCAGGAAAACAACCACTAATGTTACCTTGCATATTAGTATGGATGTGGAAGTATAGATTTTTATCATTCTTACGAACTGTATTCTACGTTACAAACAAGCTGATTTATCCCCTTCGTTCAATAACAAAGCCTCAAGGCTCAAACACTCGACGCACAGAATCAGGGCACACACGGAATACCAAATCACCAACATCCAAGACTCCGTTTGTATCATTTCGCCCCTAAACCGTGTTACCTGAGCCATTTTGTAACCTGGGTTCTATTTTCAGCCTTAATTAGAAATCTGCATACAGTTCTGGCCATTTAGCCAAATTTTTTTCGTAATCAGAGAAAAAAAAACTCGTCTTATGAAGTTCTATAAAGAGCGATGAAGAAAAGATCTTGGCTCACCCCCCAGGTGTAGGCGAGCAATGGATTTATCGTAGATAGATATTTAACGGTTGCTCAGACGAGGTTTCGTAATAAAAAATATGGTATATATTTCACAAAAGAAACTACAATATTTTGCTCACTATTACGCGAATCGTTGTCATATTATAAAGGCAAGAGGTGAGTGTGCATAATAATAAATATTTTGTTATTTATTAACGCGAAAATTACTCAAATGCTAGTGTCATCCATAATTTTGCATTGTGCATGGTAGTAGCTTAGGCTCGGAATTGAAAAAAAAAGGGTATATAACTTTGTGTTCCGAAAAATCTGGATTTCCGTCGGACACTTAAATAATTCTTGTAAGAGCTATATTATTATCTAGAGGGTGTAACAAAACATAGTGATAATACTTTAGGGTGTGTATGTATTCCTAGAATAGAGTTCACTGTATAAGTAAGCGTTGAAAAACCAATTTTTGTTTTTATTTTGTATGGAAAAGCATCCCTGTGTCACGAGTCTTGAAAAAAAAATTTGGTCTTTCAGCACTGCTACTTTCATAGTCACTACGAGAGTACACACCCTAAAGTTTATCGCTTAGTTTTGTTAGACCCTGCATACATAATTATTATATTATGTATTTACGTTCCTGCCATCTTTCTTCAACATTGTCTTTCTGTTTGTGTCTTATGCAATTTTATCTTATATATAAAATTCTCGTGTCACAACGTTAGTCCGCGAACTCCTCCGAAACGGCTTTACTGATTTTTATCAAATTTTATATGCATATTCAGTTGGTCTGAGAATTGGCTACTGGGTACTTAATATATTGATAAGTGCATTTGTTGAATAAATAATAGTAAATTATTACAACCTAAAACTGACGGCGACCATTGTTTGCGCGACGGGATAGCGATCGACGTTGCCATGGCGACATACTTATTTAGTCACTTCAATAAAATAATACGGGCGATAGACTTTACAATATGGCAAAGCAACGTTTGCCGGGACAGCTAGTTTTTCTATAAAATTTCGGCTCCAATAATTTACATGAACAAAATATTTGTTTTAATACTACAGTGAGAACATGCACAAAACTTAATTCTCTACCTATTAAGTTCTGACCTTTGTTTCATGGTTCTGCTGAACTGATTTCTATGAAATATGCCTTGCATATTATAGGTACTTTGAGTATTGGGAAACAACATCATATTTTTTTTTAACACCATATTTTATTTAACATCATTCTATCAGTGTAACTTCTCAGTAAAATGTGAAATAGGTTTCGTAAAATATAAAGGACCAAACCCTGGAGAGTGCAAATAGGCCTCAACAGTTACGAATCTCACCGGTAGCGCTGTAAGGTGGTTTCTGCTCGATATACATAAATGATGAGGTTTCTCCGAATCTGAACTACAGCATAATATAATATGATGAATGTTATGCATATTTGAGGTAATCCGACCACTACGTGTGCTATATTGTTACATTATAATACCCAACATAACTACGCTATATGTATATTGTAACTAGAATGTTCAATAACACAAAACAAGTTGTCCACCCATCAATCCCCAGACCCCAAGCGACACCCGGCTGCCGCATAACAATTGAAAATATATTGTATCTGCGATTCCCATGATCGAGGTATTAATAATTTAATACCGAGGTATATTCTCCGTCGTCGCGCCTCAAACTCAAAATTATTATTGTGATAAATATCATTGAAGAGGTGAGTTTAAATTTCAATGTCAATATTTTTGCATTTAAGAAGCTGGAAAATAGTTAGAAAGCTGCGAATACAGATATACTTACATTGCTGTATTAAAATTCCTACAAAATAAGTACGAACTAACCTGACTAAGACTCCAACCAATGTAACCAAAATAACAATCTGAGAATGCTAGAAACAATATAATATATAGTTATACATACAACATAACAAAAATCACCCCACATGTACAAGACATGGTTAATTTCAGCCAATTTGCTCCAAGATATGGCTCACAATTTATTTCGGGACACAAAATAATTCAATTTATTCGTGAAATTAATCTTACGTCAGAGATAATATGTAAAAGCCTCTCAATTTATCTCTATACATAATACCATTTTGTCAAGCGTCGCGTATTGACAAATTACTCGCCCTGAGACCCGACTACACTTATACGAGGAATTCAGAATACATTTTCCTTGAACGACAAAATGCCTTCACCTTTTACCTCTGAATTTATTTCTGAAAGTTTTCGAACGGTATTTTTAACAATATTCATAATTGAATTCTACAAAAATTGTTATTTTTTTCTTAGGATTTGGAGTTCGAGCAGAATTTCGTTTATCGGTTGGGACCGATTTTTGCGTAATCAAATTATCCTTTGCTCTTTCCATGGACGTGAAGTATAACCATAGCAAAGTTCATCAAAATCGGCTTAACGGCCTGAAAGTAAAAAGGTATCTTATATCTGTCGATAAACGGCGGCCAAGTTTTTGCATATTTTATTGTTTAAATATACAGAGTATAACAAAACAAACCCCTGTTTTTATGACACCCTATAGATAACTATTTTCATTTCTCATTAGTGTTTTCTCCAATGACGGGGCAAAATTTTTTCACGGCAAAAGCCTGTTTTAAGGTGATCGCCCATTTATCAGCAAGGATGCGCCGAAGGCACCGCATTTTAGAATTCGTTGTATGAAATGATGTGATGATGAAATTCCGCACGTACGACGCGTAGGGTGCTAACAGAATATTATGTGCAATCATCTTAACTTTCTGGCTGTCGTGGACTTTGATCTAGTAAAAATTAGGCTAATTTTACCCATAATTATGTATCTCTGTACCACGATCTATTTACAACAAAAGATAATCGTTACTCATACAACAAACAATATTAATTAGACGTCAACTAATCTGCTTGATAAACATTGTTGTTCCACTACATGTCATTCCGTGGAATCCTTGGGATCGTCTTAACAGCTTGTTCTACTAATTACTAAATTGTTTATCCCGTCAACCTAAAGGGAACTCTATTTTATTGCCTCAAAGTTCTTATTTCAATGCGCTGCCCATCTTTCTAAAATTCATTGGGTCCTTACATAAAACTGGAGATATAACTGCACCTTATACTGTAAAGATAAGGTCGATATTGGAATGTCGGGAATCAGTTCCAGAGAGCAGGCATGAAGTGTTGAGATCGTGATTGCTGTGCATGTTATCCACTATCCGTGTGATCTAAAACCACATCCTTGTCTCAGACTGTAGTCCATTCACGTAAGTTTAAATTGAGTTAAATAACTACAAGACTAATGACATATAAACTTTTTAAGCTAATGCATAGCTTTTATCTAAGGCTTTGAGCACGGTGACCGAATCAAGGAATTCGGTAACGAAAAAAATCTTACAGTCACTTGTGAGCTGCTAGATGTTGCCTGCAACGTTTTGGAATTTAGAATTTAGAATTCTATTTGCACGTGGGAATCGCAATTTTCTAGGCATGAAACCGTTGCATTATTTAGGCAAAAATCCTATGTTCTTTCGCTTTGTTTTCTCTTCTCCTTGAGTGGGAAAATCTGATGATAGACAAACACAATTTCGTATTTTTTTATTAGTATAAATTTTGACCTCTAGCAACCTTAGCTGTTATAATAATATTGTGTGGCAACGTCTTTCTAGGAAAACTGAGCTTTAGCCACTAACTGCAATTACCGTTAGAGTAAACGTTCTAACCGTTAAAGAACCCCTGGAGTTCAATACAATAAAATTTGAGGACCACTACGTGCCTCCGTGGTGTGCGGTACAATCCTCTATAAGCTGTTGTTTTTCAATAACATACTTTGTTAGCGTTAGTGAAACGAGAAATGTAACAAGAAATACTACTATGTTATTTGGGTTATTTTTTTATTAGGTTGTAATAAGTTGATAATCTTCCATAATTTTAGTTATATTACAGGAAGCAAGACAAATAATTTCATCATTGATATGACACATCGTAAAAATCATTAGCTTGCTATTACTTAAAAATTAAAACAGTAACCAACTAGATATCAGATAACAACTTTGTATACTGCATTCTGTGAATAAACGATTTGGTTGATTGATTGGTTACGCATTTTATTTCTGGCCTGGATATAAGTTTTTTTATGAATTACTTATCTACGGTACATTATAAAAAGTAAATAATATTGTAAACAAATAATAAAGTATGTGTCGTTGAATTTATGCACGTACTTTACATTGCTACGAGGTACAACGAAAGTCCATGCTACGCTCGTAGCGCTGCTACGAATTTTACCGTAGAGTATAATATTATCAAAATAGATAAAAACATAATCAAAATTCAAATTAAATCAAATAATATTTAAAATGCATAGTAACGTATAGTGAGAGAGCCCTAGAACATTTTTTTTCTGATTACTGACAAGCTAATTTTTTGTAAGTAGCTTTATTTTGATAAAACAAACAACCTTTTTATCTGCGAAAAATCTTGAAAGTTTAGTGGTAGCTAACAGAGATAGAAAGGATTTCATACTTTGATTTTATGGTCCTAAAATATGGATTGTTCTATTTGTGGGGTTATGTTACTCTTAAATTATAAAACTATTAACCTACAAAACATATACAAAAAATCGGCTGGTTAGGGTTCAGTTTTAGGGTTCTGTAATCAACAAAACTTGGTTGACTACAGTACCCTAAAACGGGAACCTAACCAGCTGATTTTTTGTATATTTGTAGGTTAGTAGTTATATAATTTAAGAGTAACATTGTCCTACAAATAGAACAATCCATATTTTAGGACCATCAAATCAAAGTATGAAATCCTTTCTATCTCTGTTAGCTACCACTTTCAAGATTTTTCGCAGATGAAAAACTTGTTTGTCTTATCAAAATGAAGCTACTCACAGAAAATTTGCTTGTTAGTAATTACAAAAACATTAATTGTTCTAGGGCTCCCGTACTAGTAGGCGTACGTCGTTAAAAGAAAAAATCAATGCTTTTTCAGCGATTCGTTAATATTTTTTTATAAAAGCTTATAAATCAAATACCCTGAAATTACTACATTCACAACAATAATATTAACTAATTAAAACTAGATACGTTTGTACATATTTCAATAGATAATGTAGTCAGATCTATCCTCATAATCCAAAACATCATTGTATATGGTGTCCGTTTTTTCGTAATCTATACTTAATAACCCATAAATACTATCAAGATATAAAGTATTATTACGACTGCCAGAACATATCAGATAATTAGAATCACCGCGATAGTAAACAAATATATGTTTGGAAGTCCGCCAAGCAAGGCAGTGTAATAACAGTATTATATAATATACAAAATTTGAACCTGATATCGAATATAACATTAGTATTATGAGTGTATGTAATAGAAACTGAACTTTGGAATTTTAAACGATATGCAGCCTTTAACGAAATACGGACCGGTTTTTAACGATACGCAGACGTTTTAACGTAACAAATCTAAGCCTTAAAAGATGCGTGGATCTTTTAAAGAAATGCATGGGGTTTTTGACGATATACAGACCTTTAAACGAAATATATGAAGGTTGAATATACAAAATCTTTTATTTTACATACAATATGTGAAGAATGCGGTTAGCAAATCATATGCTAAGAAAATCATATTTTTCGTTGCCATGAATAAACTAGTTTTTCATATTTTTACTGCCAAATTTGAAGACGGGAAATCTAAAATTCTTATAAGATAACATACTATCAAAGATTTTAAATGCGCACCGTAGCAAGTTTTTAGGCTTATTTCGAAAAAGTTATTAAAATAATTTTAAAATGGATACAGTAGTTATTCTTAAAACAAAAGAGTTATCAATAAAATAAATACATTCACGATACTGTATAGAGTATAATATTTGATATAATTGAAATTATAATCAATATTTTTTCCCGGAAATGTTCATTATTCTTTCAACGAATACGTAACGAGCTTTTCCATGAAATGGCATCGCATAACAGCTTTTGTTTTACACAATATAATGAAAACGTTTATCTCTCGCGCTTTTTGGAGGCGCACAAAAAGATACCATTATCAACAAATATGAACTGCGCTTAAGACGGGAGACGCTTTTGTGTGAGTACATATTCGCTGCAGCGCATTCAAAGCCTGTTTTTAGGGCGCATACAAAATTCATGTCTGTGAGGGTAACGTGAAAGCGTTATGTGCACTCAGCACTGAATACGGGTGACCCGCTGGCCTATTCAGTGGAAAGAATGCAATTAAATTTGCGTAAAAATTCACGTTACGCGCTTTTAATACCGCGTATGATTGAAAGTAAATTAATCTGTCATGTTTGAGTATGGATAAATGGCAACGATAATAGAAGTGTTTATTTCGTAACCTTGACGAATAATGGCTGGTTTACACCTATTAAGTAGATAAGTAGTCAACTAAACCTTATCTTATCTTATATCTTTAAACGAGCAACTCTTGTATATATATAAATATAATATAATTGGAATCTCGGAATCGGCTCCAACGATTTTCATGAAATTAAGTATATAGGGGGTTTCGGGGGCGATAAATCGATCTAGCTAGGAATCATTTTCATAAAATGTCATTTTATGTGTGTTTTTTGAATTTTTTGAATACCGAGCGAAGCTCGGTCATATAGCTAGTTTTAACTTATGACTTTATAATTAAGTACTTAACTAAATTTGAACTTGCAACTTGCTACTAAATTTTGTGTTTACATGCAATTGATAGCTTAAAATTTCGTTAACCAGCCATAGAGTAGACAGAATTACGAAAACGATACTGACGCGATGCTGCAAAGCAACTATTCAAAATAAACTTTACTACTTAACTTGTCACTAAAATAAATTTCCGTGCGCAGCGCTGTAGAACGCACGATTTTTATTTTTGGACAAATAAAGCTGAATGTTGAATTGTAATCATAATAATTCAACGCCACATTTCGATTCGTCTCAGTGTGACCTATAAATTAGCTAACATCTAATGTTACTGAAAACAACCTAACAATAAATATGTTTATTTTGTGTTACTCACACGTTCATAGGTAAAGACTAAAGACATAATATAAATTTCATTACTTTAACGGCACTGGGAGCACTGAATTCTACAAGTACAGTGGTTGTACTTGTAGAATTCATTATTGAATGCAGTGTTTATTTAGAGCAGAATAAAAAATTGCAATCAATAAAAAAGGATAAGACTTGTATAAAGCTGAGCCACTCAGATGGCGTTGTGAAAATATAAATGTAATTTTTTGCTCGCGCCGTCTTCGTAGCGATGGGACTGGAAATGAAGCAGAATTAAATTACTGCCAGCAGTCGTAAGAAAACAAGCTATTTTTAAACTAAAATCCCAATAAATATTGTAAAATGTAATGCAGTTAAGGTGCATCAAGTATTTTATGAAGCTAAAGGCTAACGAACATTATAATTTATATTATTTTAGAAAATAATTAATATCTTGCTCGTTAAAATTATTAAGACCAGATAATTTAATTATAATTGTTAAAATTATTATGAACAAACAAATGTGCCAAAGACTTTGACTTCAGCAATTCTAGGAAACAATTTTGTAACATTAAATAAAACTTAATTTTATAGAGCATTCTTTATAGATAATTAATATCAAGTTATTTAGAATTCAATATTAATACTGCTTAGATCCAGTGAGGTCCCATCAAGCAATAATAATTATATTATGTTATAAATCAATGTAGTAATTTTATACTTTTTATAAAATAGAAGCTATAACTTCTTACCATCTACGTGCTCCTGTCTCTAAGGAAAGTAAGTAAATGTCCTTGAAATCATTTCCAGTGTGAGTATTAAGTAACAAAATAAATATTAACGTTATTCATTATAACAATAGCATATCATCAATCAATATGTATTACATTATGAGCCCATTTCAAGATAAAAGGAAACACAATCGCTAAAAATATTCAGAAAAAAACAACAGCAAATTCTCAGAATGGCTGAAACACGTGTAAGAAAAGAAAATTTAGTTAAAAATAATGTAAAAGAAATGTCCCGAATCAAGTTTGCGAGTGCGGGAAATAATAAAAAAAGTTTTCCGAACTAAACTTGTCAAGGAATATGGAATCTCATAAGAGCTTTTCCCTGTCGTTTCTATATTATGCAGCGGGTGATTTTCAATTTCTGTTACAAAAATTGTTTTTACATCCGTAAATTATCACAAAATTGAAGACGTGAGTGGAAGAATCGAACAAGTTACATTAATTCGTAACGTACGGATAACAACTCATTTTTTCCCTTGTTATTATCATAAAACTTGTAATTTATCTATTTCATAACCTAGCTAATATATTTGGCTACACATAATAAATAATATAATCCACAGTTTTTCGATTTTAAAAAATTTTTCCTGCCCTAAAGCCTCCATTTAAGCAAAAAAAAAACGGGAAGTTTTTTCATGTTACTTACCTTATTCTTCCACTCACGTCTTGAAACAATAATCTTATATATAAAATTCTCGTGTCACAATGTTCCACGAACTCCTCCAAAACGGCTTTACTGATTTTTACCAAATTTTATATGCATATTCAGTAGGTCTGAGAATCGGCTACTGGGTACTTTAAATTATATTGATAAGTGCATTTGTTGAATAAATAATAGTAAATTATTACAACCTGAGACTGACGGCGACCATTGTTTGTGCGACGGGATAGCGATCGACGTTACCATGGCGACATAATTATTCAGTCACTTCAATAAAATAATATGGGCGAAATACCTACTTTATATGGCAAAGCCTCAGACCAATAAAAAAAGAAAGACGGAGTATTTACAGATAATGGCGTGAAGTCGCTGTCGATCATTGTGTGCGTCACGCCTAGCATAAATACGCTAGGCGTGCGCTTGTGTGCAAAAAAATAATGTTGCCAACTCAGGGTTTCAGATTGTCAAACTCCCATCCTGTTGCAGTCTTATTATACTACTAAGTAATGACTACAAAAGTTGCTATCAAACTAGATTGTTAATCATCATTCATTAGTAATTGCTGAAAAAAGTAAATACTTAAATTTCTATATGTAATAAATTATGTGTTTCAACTAAGAACAGACAGACAGACAGACAGACATACATACATACAGACAAAAATTGTAAAGAATGTTGTTTGGTGTATGCAGTATGTATCGTATACAGATTAATATGCAAATAGTAAAAAAATCTTTCAATACTACAAACAGACACTCCAATTTTATTTATATTAATAGATTTTAAATGTATAACGAATTTTAGGTTAAAAATAAACATTTGTCAGGATAATACAGCACGTAATAATATTTTCCTCCTATTATGGGGAAAAATATATTGCGACCAGCATGCAGCACTGATTGAGGTTCTGTGTTCCGAGACTCCCGAGACAATTTTTAAAACTAATAAATTAAATTCATTATTTCGGTGGTAATACATAAATATTCAACTAATTACTTGTGAGACGTAATCCCACAAGGTTTATTTTGAGCACAAGAAATGTTTTTGCACCATTTAACGATGCAGGACGGCATATTTTGATATTTCTTGACACAGATGAAAACAACATGCGCCGTCACTCGTTGAAACCGGAATGGCGGGCGGCCGGCTTCCTATGGCCGTATCGGCTTCCTATTGCCTGCCTCACCGCGTAGCATGGATGGCTCTGTCTATCTTTTTTTATTGGTCTGAGGGCAAAGCAACGTTTGCCGGGACAGCTAGTAATTAATAAATTTATTGGATATTTGTTGGGTTATAGTTTATTTTACACTTTATTGGTACACCATCACAATACCTAGATATATATAGGTTTTAGTTTTTAAGTTTTTATATTCTAGGTGTATAATAATTAATTTAATATTTCTGGAAACCCTAAAAAATATTATAATAAAACATGTTTTATACTTCTTTTCAATCTTCTTGTTTCATATACTTCTTCACAATTTAAATCACATTATTATTGATGATAATAATTTCGGCTCTAATAACAGTCTTGCGTTGTCTTAATTAAACTAATTAAACTTTGCAGATGCAAAATCTAGGAATTTATAAATCTATAAAATTGTTATCATATTTCACGAGTGAATGAAGTGGGTATAACTAACATTTTGAAAATTTTTGTTTTTGAAGTGAAAACTTCTTTAGCGGCGTTGAGCACTTTTGTGGGATGGGTAAAAACTGTGAAACTCGCGTCAGATTCTCGTGCTGATCGAAAAACCTTGGAAAAACCGTAAGACGGTTGGAGAGTAGTTAGAGTAGGTAGTAGAAAGAACTCGAACTCGAACTCGAACTCGAACTCGAACTCGAACTCGAACTCGAACTCGAACTCGAACTCGAACTCGAACTCGAACTCGAACTTGAACTCGAACTAGAACTAGAACTCGAACTCGAACTCGAATTAATTGTAAGGGTTTCGATTAATTAAATCGATTTTTTAAAAATCGATTTTCATAAAAAATGGGTTAAAAATTTAATCGATTGTGAGGGTTTCGATTTATTAAAAAAATCGATTTTTTTAATAATCGATTTTCATAAAAAATGGGTTAAAAAATGCACCAAGTTAATAATCAAGTTTTCACTTCTGCCGGCACTCCCGGAGTGCAACCCGTCTTTTTTTGTGTAAATGGAGGCTTTAGGACCGAGAAAATGGTTAAAAATAAAAAATGAGGATTTTATGTATAGCCAGATATATCACCAGATAATGTAGTTGGTAAGTTACAAGGCTTGTTCAAATAAAAGGGAAAAACTGCGTCTTTGTCCTTCTATATCTATACTTATTATAAAACAAAGTCGCTTTTTTCCCTCATGTCCCTTTGTTCCCTTTAATCTTTAAAACTACGCAACGGATTTTGATGATTCTTTCAGTGTTAGATAGCCCATTTATCGAGGAAGGTTATAGGCTATATTTTATCACGCTAAGACTAGTAGGAGCGAAGAAATAGAGGAAAATGTGGAAGAAACAGAGAAAATTATTTGAAAGGGCTAACTTAAACGCGCTAATCTCGTGAACTACTGGTCCGGTTTGAAACATTCTTTCAGTGCTAGATAGCCCATTTATTGAGGAAGGCTATAGGCTATATTTTATCACGCTAAGACTGATAGGAGAATGTGGAAAAAACGGGGGAAATTATTTGAAAGGGCTTATCTCGCGAACTACTGGAGCAATTTTTATGTTATTTGGCACAGTTATGAAGTAGACCACGTGAAGGATCATAGGTTATCGATTTTAATAATTTTATACACGTGCGACGCCGGGGCGGGTCGCTAGTATGTTATAAAATGTGATTTACCCACTTCCGTCTTCAATCGAGTCACGTTTGAATCTTGCAAAATTAATAAAAGGGTCTAACGGGAAAGTACCGCCACCGCAAGAATCCGTTTCAATAATTAAGTAGCTATAAGTTTTGTATCATAATAGAAAGAATTAATCCGTAGTACTATTATAAATGCGAAAGTGTGTCTGTCTGTAAGTCTGTCTATCTGTCTGTTACCACTTCACTATAATATACTTTGAGTCCCGGACGGAGGACTTGAGGACTTCCATACTTCCATAGTAATATTATAAATGCGAAAGTGTCGTCTGTCCGTCCGTCCGTCCGTCCGTCCGTCTGTCTGTCTGTTTGTTACCTCTTCACGCCCAAACCACTGAACCGATTTAGCTGAAATATGGCATGGAGATACCTTGAGTCCCGGGAAAGGACATAGGATACTTTTTATCCCTGAAAAGGTACGGTCCCCGCGCGATAAATGAGTTTTGGCGCAAAGGAGTTGCGGGTGTTATCTAGTAATATTATACTTTTTAACCCGGGAAAATGTACAGTTCCTGCGCAATAAAAGAATTTTGGCGCAGCGGTGTTGCGGGCGTCATCTGGTAAATATATTATGAATTTTATGCGTAAGATATTATGAAATATCTTACCTCATAATCCTCGTGTGCACCTGAAATACACTCAATAAAAAAACCTTTGATAACAAAATATGATATTATGCTGACATTCAATTACCGCTAAGTGATTTTACCCTGTTTTATAAAAAAAAAAAACAGTTGACAAGGAAGAAGTTTAGTAAGTAATAACAATGCTTTAAGGCTAAGCGGAAAAAATAATACTGTGTATTGTGTAAAATTAAAAGAGTAAAAAGTAACATGCGAGCCTCTTTCATCTACTAACAAAAGGGACTAATTAAAGAAACTCATTAAGAAAAATTGACTTTTGTGTGCGTGCGTGCGGTAACCCATCATCCCGTGGAACATCACTTTGTAGTAGGGGAGGCCAATAGGGGATGTCGATGCTCGAACGTGTCAGATTAAGCTTGTGTAGGCTTCCCACATATCTCTAGTTATCATGGTCTCAAAATCAGATTTAGATCAGAAAAAAGTTATTTTCAGGTATTGAAATGTCATCAGATCTGTCAGATAAAGATATTAAGCACACCGCAAAGAAGCTTAAACATAAAGCAGTGATGATTTAAAGGGGAAGCCTGTAAGGTCTCCACGGCGTAGCGCTCAATTCACTACAAAAATATCATATTGGTCTCCCCTATATTACTTTTCGAGTAAATGTGACAAAAACATGCTATCAAGTTGTAAAGACCGCTATCGCACTTTTATGATTTTATTTCCTGTTTTCGCGAGAATTTATTTGGCGTTACAGCGCATGGCGAAACTTTGCAGTTGTCTGACGCCATTTAAAAGTTATGCGTTAGCCAATAAACGCATAAGAGCCAGTCCACACGGTGCATTGCGTCAGCGTTGCGTCGACGCAGCGCTGCCATGATTGCGTTGTTTTACATACAAATAACTAAAGTGTACATACGGGCGGGAGGGGGTGTTGACTTTAAGCACAGTGAAAATAACTACAGTGGTCCAACGAACACGTCTAGACAGAGCAATAG
Organism: Lysandra bellargus; assembly: GCA_905333045.1. Taxonomy (NCBI): domain Eukaryota; kingdom Metazoa; phylum Arthropoda; class Insecta; order Lepidoptera; family Lycaenidae; genus Lysandra; species Lysandra bellargus. The sequence continues at coordinate 342,452 of HG995327.1, forward strand.
TGCGGGGCGTGCGGGGTGAGAGAGGCGCAGTAGCGATACTGAACTGCCATACACTCGTTCGGTACACGTCAGCCGGGGTTGACGCTTTTTAATTTAATTGTTTTAAGTGGTTTGCGACCGACAGTGTTTCGTTTGAGTTGTATGTAATATGTACTTATTTAAATACATTATATATATATATATATATATATATATATATATATATATATATATATATATATATATATATATATATATATATATATGTGTGTGTGTATTTATATTCAATATTTTTTATTTTTTTATTTTTGATATTTTCAAAATTACATACAAATTTCATACTCTAATATGTTTTTGTCGTAATAGTTGATTCGAAATAATTTGTATGTCTGATAATTTGAAGATAGGGAAGTAAAATTAAACTCATTTATTTATTATTGATATTCAAAGTTTTCAAATAAAGTAAAAATCAACGATAGATACTTTTGAGTACTTATCAAATTTTTTTAATGAAATAAGGGAGCAAACGAGCAAACGGGTCACCTAATGGAAAGCAACTTCCGTCGCCCATGGACATTCGCAGCATCAGAAGAGCTGCAGGTGCGGCCGGCCTTTTAAGATGGGATAGGGTAATAGGGGAGGGTAGGGAAGGAAATAGAGAAAAGGATAGGGGATTGGGCCTCCGGTAAACTCACACACAGCTTTTTTAACCAGAAGAAAAAAAGTGTATTAATTTTATCAGTCGAATTAACTTAACACATGGTATAAATGGTATAAAAATAAACAAGGAATTTTCTTCCGAAAAACAGGGGTCACATGGGTGTGTGTGATTTTATATTTTATGAATACTCGCTAGCTTTACACACTACGCGGAAATTCGTGACGATTTCTCAAAAAATGTGTACTATGGATTTCGCTTTTATTAATATATTATTTTATAATTATAGGAATAATCTAAAACATTTTTAATAATATTATAATATTATCAAAAGTAACTGGATAAATCTGTACGTTTTTACTCAATACTCATGCACAAAACATACGGGCCCTAAATTTCCTGTCATGCGTAATGCGTATTATCGCCGGCGCGCGGATCAGTAGCCCTAGCATGGCCACCAGTAGAAATGCGAAAGTATAGACAAACTGTGGAGATAAGCTTATGGTGCCGTTCCGATCTTTTTTCGTTCCGAAAAATTCAATTAAAATGCAACTTTATGATAGACTATATCCTCGTAGTTATAGTCCTAAAAATTCAAATAATATCCTATACTAAAGTCTAATTGAAATCTGTCGATCGTGATTAGCCGCGGTAAAGATCAGAACGGCGCTTTAAGTTTATGTACACAGTTTGTTTATACTTTCGCATTTCTACTGGTGGCCATGCTAAGGCTACTGGTCCGCATGTGGGGTCTCTGGCCGCGCGCATGTTGCCCGCATGATTGGGAAAACATATTTTATGAAATGATAGGATGAGCATACATGAGTCATGACAGAAAAATTAGGGCCCTTAATGTGATACAAGGACGATATACCTAATATTATTCCTCGAATAATATTTAGACATATTAAATAAATAAGTAGATAACTGAAAAGTTATTCTATATAATATTATCCAAGTTATTGTCTTCAACCGAGGTTTAACGTCACGCAGCCAGCGCTGCGGTAGCTTTCACTAACGAGACGGCTTTCAATTAAAACTCTACAATTGTGACGTTTGACGTCGCCAACTTTATACATAAAGCATTATAAATTAAAATAACCCAAGAGCCAGCGACAACCAGACTTTAACCATTTTATAAAAGCTGAAAGTTAACCTGTATATGACCTCTATAGAGGAAGGATTTAGGAACGACCAGCGACTACGGAGTTTCGGTCGCGGTTGCTTTAGGGTATATTATAGATAGGTATCCAGTTCTGAAGGTCTACCTGAACTTCGATAAAGAATGAAGCTCAATTTTTTATCCTATTTTCTTCGGGGTAACGGTAGAAATCTATGTTATGTTATAAATGTTAGTAATAAAAAAATCTTTATTTATAACAGTTTATACATTTCTACAAATAGGTAGAAATGTATAAACTGTTATAAATAAAGATTTTTTTATTAGTATATATACTTAGTATATATACAGTAACACAACATAATAGTATATATACTTAGTTTAAATAATCTTATTCAAATATGGTGCCATTGTCGTGGAGGATGTCGTAAAATAATAAAGGCGTGTGGAAGTCTCAAGGCTTTTGGCAAAACAGTAGTCTCTCAGCTTCGTTCTGAAAAAAATACAAATATTATTACAAAGTATATATACGTCTTTCACGGCCAGACAGTTGCTTCCCAATGTCAGACCACCTCAAAATCTGAATATACTTTAAGGAAATTTAAGGGTGTGAAATTGCTAGTCGTTCTTACCTCTATAGGGGTCATAAACAGGTAAACTTTCAGCTTTTATAAAATGACGCAAGTCTGGCTATCGCTGGTTCTTAGGTTATAATAGAGAATATAAAATAATATTTTGCCGTTTATCCAAACTGGTTATTTAATAAAACGCAGCTGCTGGATTTCGCCCAGACGAGTTTTAGTGCCTTTAAGCCTGTGAAAAGTGATTTATTTAATGACATGTCAACTTCACTTTTTACAATGAACAGTTAACGGTTTATTAAAATACAAAGAAGTAAAGTAGATTTTTACATACTGCTGTTAAACTAATATTACCGGAAAGTTTGTTATTTCTTCACGCAAAATATATTGATCAGCTGATGTTGATCAAAAGCATATGAAATAATTCCTTTAAACACACAGCTTACTTCTAGTTTAGAAAGACTACCAGTATTCCTGGAGAAAACTGTAGTAATTTAAGAGTTGAATTTAATACTAGCACTAACTACTTGCTGTATCTACCTTACTTACTATTATTTACAATCTAAGTCTAGCTACAAATAGAGAATACTAGTTATCATTATTAGCACCTAGGTCTTAAATAATAATTCTAATTTAATACAAATAAGTAATAAAAAAGTAGTCCATTATAAGATTGAGTTTTTTAACACTCAAGCCTGCACTCTCGGTCATAAAAACCGGAATCAGAAAGTATATAGTCCCATCATTTTCTTGGGGAATTTTCTTTCAGTCCCATCTCTTCCTGATTAGCCTCATTGGTGTCAAATTGACCGTGAAGCGTGACCATTCTTCGTCGCAATGTCCTGATGCGAAAATGAAAGGATTCGGCTTTGTATAGCTAATGAAAATCACTGACCGAAAATTTCATAACACTACCCTACTGCCACAGAGTAGAATCAATAATAGGTATTAGTTGCGCAGAATAACAAATATACGCTTTCGTATATAGAAATACTAGCGACCCGCCCCGGCGTCGCACGGGTATAAAATATATAGCCACTGAAAAAATGATTAAAATCGATAGCCTGATCCTTCACGTGGTCTACTTCTTATCTGTGCCAAATAACATAAAAATTGCTCCAGTAGTTCGCGAGATAAGCCCTTTCAAATAATTTCCCCCGTTTTTTCCTGATTCTCCTATTAGTCTTAGCGTAATAAAATATAGCCTTCCTGAATAAATACACTATCTAATGAAAGAATTTTTCAAATCGGACCAGTAGTTCTTGAGATTAGCGCGTTCAGGTTAGCCCTTTCAAATAATTTTCCCGTTTTTCCACATTTTGCTCCATTTCTTCGCTCCTATTAGTCTTAGCGTGATAAAATATAGCCTATAGCTTTCCTCGATAAATGGGCTATCTAACACTGAAAAAATCATCAAAATCCGTTGCGTAGTTTTAAAATTTAAGGAACAAAGGGACATGAGGGAAAAAAAGCGACATTGCTTTATAATAATAAGTATAGCTATAGAAATATCAATGATGAAATAATAAATGTTTTCACTGCTACAAGCACACATTGCACATTTGGCAGAATCTCGATTTATATTGCTCCGGCCCAACTGGCGTAATTTCACTGTTCGATAGATTCCGCATGCGTGGTGCAGGAGATTTCTGAAACGCATGCCACAGGGCCCGCATTCGGGGAATCATTTTCATTGGTCGATAGGGCCTGCATATTTCAACTACAATAAGCACCTGTGAATCGAAATTGAATAATGAAAATGTGTTTGACTCGCGTCCCGCAATCTGTATATTGACCGATGAATTTCATTGGTCGATATCACGGTCGGTAATCGGTATAAAGCATGCGGGCTATCCCCGCAGGCGGTGTAACGAAAACGTATCGACTTGTAACTTTCAAGTTGTTCTTGGCTGCGGGGACTCCCCGTATGCTGTATATCGAACGAGTTAACGACCAATAAAAATGCGCCAAACGCGTGGTTTGGCGGCTACACCGCGAGATGACAAGCAATTGAATGTAAATGACAGAGCGACCGCGCTGCTATTTAAATAAGTCGATACATATGTGATGTCGCGGTGTAAAGTACCCCGCAAACGATCAAATTGTTTGTCAAATTTTACGTGTTTGTCAAACAGTTTGATAGTGTACAGTTTTGTTTGAAGCGTTTATCAAACAAACTACGTGTTTGACCTGTTTGAAGAAAATTTGGATTTGCGTAGCGTTTGACAAACGTGTTTGAACGTGTTCCGCTGTATTTGTCAAACAAGATCTCATGATATCAAACCGATTCAAGCTAATTGTTTGACAAACTCGTTTGATGCACATTTGATCGTCTGCGCTGCTGTTTGATGAAAACATAAATTACATCAAACATGTTTGTCGAACCTGATGCATTTAATATAAATTCTGATAATGTAAAATATAGCGATGTGAGCGTTTTATAGTAAATAGTTTAAAAGCCTTGTAATATTGTGTGCGAAAGCTTCATTGTGACTACTTCTTTGTGTGTACTTTGTTACCCTGTGACAGATCAATGTCTTTTGTGTTACTGTAATGCTATGCTGTGGCTAATCTAAAGATTAAAGTAGACGTGAATTTGTGAAGCAACTAGCAGCGTTACTCGCCATCCCTCGGTGTTTCTTTAAAGTTTGTGAAAATGCCAACTTTAAAAGAAAATAATTTTATTTAAGTTACAACTTTTCTTAATTTTGTAGCCAAACTATGAACAAAAGTCGTTTGCCTGAGAGAAATTGCTTTACCGTTTTTTTTTTCTTATCATTTCTTTGATTTACATACTTTGTAGCTGACTGTCGTCAGAATCAAACCTAACCTAAAGTTACGTAGAATACGAAATTCGATAGCTGCATACATTGTCCGGTTGAAATTTAAATTTTACACAAAGTCCTTACTCCTATACCAAAATTCTCCAAAATAGCCAGTCATGACTTGTATTCAATGTCCCGTTAAAATTAAAACATTTAAAAATTAGACTCTATATCTTAACTCTCCAGGCGAGATAGTACAAGATCCAGTCAGGATTCTTTGTCAATGTTTATCGTCTAAGACGAATTAGCTAGATCTATCTCGATTAAAGAAAGGATTAACTATCCACTATCTAGCTTTGCAATGTTTCTCAGTTTTCTAACAATATTATGGTATCTTCACAAAACAAGTTATTCTAGCAACTATAAGCGAGGCCACACAGCTATCGTACGCTGCGGCACATTGCTTTGCCGCAAGATAATTTTGTGCTGCGTCGCAGTAAATGACGTCAATATAATGCAAAACGGTAACAGCGCATAATATTGTGTAAGGCCGCGTAACTATCAAACATGGCGCGGCGTCGTCTACATGCATCTATTCACCCAATCACTGCAGTTCATTTTGCCTAAAAATTAGCACAAATTAAAAGTATTTTCATATGCCTCGTTTAAGTTTGGAACGCAGTTCGTGAGTTTTACCCTGAGGGCGTGCGGTTCACCGATTCACGGTGGCGGCATCGTGTCGGGGCACGGTGACGACCGCCGCAGCATGTTTGATGGGGATGTGCTGTCCCTTCGAACTGTCCAGTTCGTCATTTCTTGATTATTCTACGACGCAAAGCATAAATGTATAATACCATAAAACATAAAGGCATACAACCTCATCCTCCGCAGTCTACCCATTATTGCCGCCTTCTTTGTTTGAAAAATAAATACTTTCATAAATTGGATTTTCTGAAGCAAGAAGCCAGTACCTTTTCAAGCAAAATATTATGCTAAGTACTCACATACGGTTTTGCTCGATAGTCTTACTCGAAGTCGAGCAAAAACCACCGTGTGGACCGCAAAACTGACAGCTCGAAGGCTCGCATCGAGCCGGCTTGACGATTTTTTTGACACTAGTTTTTATTATTCGTAGCTAATTTCCTTCGAACTGGAGTAAAACTATCGAGCAATGCTGAATGTGTGGACGAAAGCCCGAGCCGCGGTTTTTACTCTACGTGATTGCTCGATCGAGCAAAACCGTATGTGAGTACTTACACTTAGAGCGGCAAAGCTGCGACGACGTGCCGCAACGTACAGAAGCAAAGTGGCCCAGCTCTTGTCGGTTTTCGGCACGAGGCCGCTTAGTACGTCACTAATCCATATTAAGCTACATAGACAATATAATATTATTATGTATTTAATAATAACCAAATTATAACTCAGTAGTCACCAAAAATATTACAAGTATGTTAAACATTAGTTATTTAAATAATATTGACGCTAACTTTCATGATAATAATTCATGATAATAATGAAAAATTATCCAATCGCCTTTTTTTGGCCCCCCTCATACATTGCTTCCTAGAAAGGTTGTTAGAAAATTAAGGAAGGGGTTAGTTAATATTGACCATAATACAGGGGTTCCCAAACTGTGCGCCAAGGTGAGTCAAGAGGGGCGCCGCGCCGTGACTCGTGAGTCGATCCTTCATCATTATCCATATTACCACAAATAGTATTGTAAAATAAAATTATAATATTGTGAATTATGCAATATGCAGTCAGATGATTAAATATTTCCTTATTATTATTTACTTGCTCAACCTACCTATAATCATGAAAGGTGTTTATTTATGTATATTTTTGTAATAGGTACGTAAAGTAGGGCGCCGTGACAAAATATTGAGTTGTAAGTGCGCCGCAGGCTGAAAAAGATTGGGAACCCCTGCCATAATATTTTGTCAATACTCGTTCCAAGTTACAATACAATTATTATGATAATAAAAGTAGGTACCTAAGGGTCTACACAGATGGACCGCATTGCAACTGCAATCCAACCGCAAATTGCAGTTCAAGTGCAGTTTGAATGCAGTTGATACGACTGCAATACCACTGCAATAGAACTGCAAACCAAACAGTTCACACGACTGCACGCCAACTGCAACTGAACTGCAATCCGACTGCGCGTTTGGTTTGCAGACTGCAGTTCTATTGCAGTCGTATTGCAGGTCGTGTCAACTGTTCAAACTGCACTTGAACTGCAATTTGCGGTTGGATTGCAGTTGAAATGTGGTCCGTCCGTATAGACCCTAATAAGCCTAAGATACATATTACAGTATAAAACAGAGTTTATAATAATAAACACTATTAAAATTTTAATCTATTGATTGTATTCACAATATTCGCCTCAAATTTCTGATACAGCGAAAGAACTCGAGTCTCGATTACGCAACTTAATCTATATATATAAAAATGGATTTTCAAATGTGTTAGTCGCGCTTAAACTCGAAAACGGCTGAACGGATTGGGCTGATTTTAGTCTTAAAATATTCGTAGAAGTCCTGGGAAGGTTTTAAAGTGACACGAAGTTCACCGGGACAGCTAGTAAGCAATATAAGCAAATACATAATAATGTACAGGTAATTCCGTATAACAATAAACTTCACTCGATTATCCATCAAAACTGTTATTCAGTGGAATAACAATGTTTATCTTGGCTAATTGCTGAGAATTTGTTCGCGACAAAGGTTTGCCCCGAATCGACGGCAAATAATTAAGTTTGGTTTAATTAACCATCAATTACTTTAAAAACAGTTTGCTATATTTGTAATGTTGTTTAGCCGTTATTTCTAGACGTTTAAAATAGATATCTCATTACAAATAGGAAACTTTTCGAAATACACAATGTTTTTGTACTATCAAAGATTTAATATTTATTCATAGGCAGATCACGAACCTACGTCGCGCGTCGTTTGGCCAAGTTATGTCAAGGCTTCTGTCTATATGTATTTATGTCTTTTTTTCTGTCTACGCCAAAATCACTGATCCTATTTAAGGCCGGTATAAATAGTCAGTACTCAAGATGCATCTTGGTCTCAAGACACGGTTCAGGCTCTATGATTGGTTGGCTGTCAAAATTTGGACCAATCATAGACCGCGTGTTGAGACCGAGATGCACCTTGAGTACTGACTATTCATACCGGCCTTAGTGACATTTTATATGGATACAATTCAAGACGTGAGTGGAAGAATAAGGTAAGTAACATGAAAACACTTCCCGTTTTTTTTTGCTTAAATGGAGGCTTTAGGGCCGGAAAAATTATTTGAAATAAAAAAAACTGTGGATCATATGTGTAGCCAGATATTTATCTAGGTTATAAAGTAGATAAGTTACAAGTTTTATAAAAATAATTAGGGAAAAAATCGTCATGATCGTAGAATAAAGACTGTTCTGATTTTTTTCAATTTTCGGTTTATTGCACAAATCGATTTGTATTTATGTGTTTTATCGACTGAATAAATTTTTTTTTTATAAAAATCCACCAAATGCCTGATTTATAGACTAGAAAAACGACGGATTTGATTATGTGACCGTAGTACAACGACAGATTAAACAATGCGTCTGAGTTCGGTGGACGGCGTCCGTCCCCCACCCCCCGCTCACCGCGGCGGATGGTTAATACTGTCCCTGTTCTACTTTTTACTCGTAACGCACTTTTTAATAATTTTTAAAGAATATTAAAATAGTTTATAATAATTTTAGGCAAATGTAACTCGAATAAGTTCAAAATATTATGCATTCAAGGTTAAAACGGATGTTAGCGTTTGTGCAAACTAATGATAATATTATGGGTAAGTGAATATCATAATATTTTGTTGCTTTGTTAAGACTTTAGATGCTGTTTACTTATGAATTAAACACTTTTGCTACATTAAATAGAAGAACAGTAGAAAATTGATTGTTACGCGACCGAATTCGACCGAACAGAAGACTTAATTTTCTTATCCACCGTACAACGACGGATTTAATAAATCCGTCGTTGTTCTAAGGACTCACTTTTTTGGTATATGATTTCAGTATTTACACTGATTAAGCTTTATTAAAAGTAACTTTATAAGAGTCAAAACACTTCTTTATTTGTTCTGTAGGTACTTTTTTATTGACGGAATTGACCAATCGTCATTATTCTATGGATCATTTAAAGGCGTACCGTATGAACCGTCATTTTTCTATGGATTTATGCTGGTTGGATTTGCATATCCGACGTTATTCGTGGCACACAATTTAACATAGGTCGTTTTTCGATAAAAAATAATAAAGATATTTTGACATTTTCAATTGTAATTTGATTTAACCGTTAGCATAACGCTTACTTTAAAGCCTTTTTTCATTGATGTTTAAAATTTATAATATTTTGGCTTTTTGAAATTATCTTCAAAACGTATAAATTTGATGAAGATGAAACTCATCTTAAGAACCGCACTGCTGATAGTGCGGTTCTTAAGATGAAACTTATCAAAGTTGTACTCTGCAATCCCAATGTCACTTATGCTTGTCTTGTATAGCATGACATATTCTAAGAGTACACAATGTAACAAATTGGCTAAATAAGTTTTGCTGCTTGAAGAAAGAAAAGTAAGTTCTAGGTAAGCATCTAGCAATTACATATATTTTTAGCGGAGCAGACACCTGTAACGCAATAGCGTTACAGCTGTCTGTTTCGCTAAAAAATACGTACAACAACGATATTTATACATATATTTATACGACAAAATTTCAGCTGCTCCTTGTGGTAATGACCACAAGTTAGCAAATGCAAGATGTATGGAATTATGCCTTTACGGAAGACGTGTTCAAGTACCATGTCATAAAGGTGCATATCACCAAGATAAATTAATTGCCTCCATTTCCATTCCTGAATAAAATGACGATCCTTTTATGCCTGCAGGTGAAATGACGCCTGTTGACGCCTGACGGCAAATGGATTTCCTCAATCAGAAACCTCACAAGTTCTCAGCAACGTTAGATTCCCAACAACGTTGACTCCCATTTTTATCCCAGAAAATATTCAAGATTATTCTCAAGTGTTAGTACCCAAAACTCCAACTGCATCACCAGTAAAAAGACATGCAAAATGTGATGACCCGTTTTGTTGCCAACATGAAACTGATGATTTTTCTGCCCTTCTGTATCTACTATTAGCACATACTCGAATCCATCATCTCCATCGTGTTCAACGATCTTAAAGAACAGAGGGAAATTAATGCGCGCTAAAAAAATGAAAAGTGGAGAAAAATAAAACTAAAAGCTTTAAAAAAACTTATGCAAACGTATGTATTAAAAAAGGGCGTATAGTCGCTGCTAAAACTATGAAACCTCCATGCCAGTGCAAATTCCAACTACTTATGAGATTTTCACTAAGTTTTGGCAACTTGGTAGCAAAAAGCAGCAATGGTTGTATGTAGCAAACTATATGTAAATACTATTTAATATTATACTTTAACTGTCGTTTGAATGTTCGGTTTTTCGGTCTTCTATAGTTAGCTACATTGCTTTTCTTTGCTACCAAGTTCCCAAAACTTTGTGAAAATCTTAAAACGCTCTGCGTTTGAAATTTTAGACGTGGAGGTTTCACGAACACGATGGAGATGGTTGGTTTGAGTATGTGCCAATAGTAGATACAGAAGGGCAGAAAAATCAACAGATTCATGTTGGCAACAAAAGAGGTTTTCAATTTTGCATGTCTTTACAGGGGATGCAGTTGGAGTATTGGGTACTAACACTTGAGAAGAATCTTGAATATTTTCAGTTATTGGAGATGATGAACCAAGACTGATTAGTTCATATTAGGTTTAAAAATCTTACCACGAAATGGTTCTCTCTATTGTTAAAATATTTTACTTGTTTAGACAAGTACTGTTGTCTTATTAAAGAAATTATAGCATTTTTTCATAATAATATTATTTTTAAATATATATTGTATCGTATAATGTACATTTATTTTTATATGCACGTAGGAGAACCATGCTTTGGTACGCATGGTCCGGCTCGACCTGAGAAATACCACGGGCTCACAGAAAACTGGCATGAAACAGCACTTGCGCTGTGTTTCTCCGAGTGAGTAAGTTCACCGGAGTCCCTATTCCCTTCCCTACCTTTTCCCTACCCTCTCCTATTCCCTTCCCTACCCTCTTCTTCCGTATTGCCCTATTTCCTTTTAAAAGGCCGGCAACGCACCTGCAGCTCTTCTGATGTTGCGAATGTCCATTGCTTTCCATCAGGTGACCCGTCTGCTCGTTTGCCCCCTTATTTTATAAAAAATATGTGTTATTTTTATATAAAAATATATTTTGTAGAGGAATTAAGATCATTAAGTTTTTTCTAATACATCAAGAATTTGATTACATAATATTATTGATTAGAATTTGATTACATATATTATTGTTATTTCTTCTTAAGCTTAATAAAAAAACCGTTGTGGAAGCAATAAATGTTTTTTATTCCATTTCCTAGACCTATACTTTTCAAAACCGGCCATAAAGTTTTGTACATATCCCTATAATATTGACGGAAAGTTTCAACCGTCATGCATCTAAAAATAAAACTCCATACAATAACGTCGGTTCATTACATACGTCACATTATACTCCAGGAGATAACGACTGATGTGACTTTTTTAAAAAACTACGCAAATTAGGTATTTGTACTGTGAATCACATTATAAAATTCATAAAACAAAACCACATGCCCAAATTTCACGTCCACTGAATGGCTAGTTCTGAAAATATGAAACAAAATACGACATAATCTTTGAAGGGCTCTCCTGTAAAATGGCTAAATTGCAGATCCGTCTTTGTTCTACGATTGCGACGAAATGAGTTATTGTCCGTACTCCGTATGTTACGAATTACTTGTTCGATTCTTCCACTCACGTCTTCAATTATTATAGGGTAGTACTTAATTAAATATATGGTCTAAGTTAATCTAGTTATCCCAAGTTATAAAATCTAGTTATCCCTAAAAGGATCATAATATAATTTCATAATTTATTTTACAGCATAGTAAGTTTCACAGGCACCGTTGCATTCTCATACACAAAATCGCAATTTCGAGAGCTCAAAGTTTTTGCTAGCATATAAGATAAAGTTTAAATGACTGTCATGAAACTAGAACGAGATTAAAAATATATTTATAAAGTGTAGAAAACTGTTTTTCTAAACTACCAAGTTGCCGATTGTAGAAAATTTTAATTTAAAAGTTTACGTCGCTAAGATGTGGTAGACTAAACATACTGGTAAATATACTAGAAAAATTATTTATTTTTCCATATTTGATTTCCGTATTCGGAATTTCGTGAGACAACAGTAAACGTTCGGTTTTTTCAAGCGCAAACGCGTCGGCTTGCACTTGAAACCTACGTGCGCAATTATTTCAACAATTTTTTTTTTTTGATAAATGGAAAGATCATAAATAAGTTTTATAACAAACAAATTTTGTTTTTTTGTTTTTCGCAATAATTCAAAAGTTATTTCAAAATAAAAATAGTAAATACCGAAGACACGCCGACACTCCGGCACGAGCGCGTGTGACGTCATAATGTTAATCTTCACCATAGAACAATAAAAACATCTACAGCTAACAATAGTTAGCGCAAACAATTTTGACCTTATAATTATTAACGAAATAAGGGTAATATTGCCGTATACCTAATACTGAAATGTATTTAACATTTTTACGTCACATCTCAATCATGGCGCGTTTATAAGTCACGTGACTTTATTTAAATTTCACGAATTTTTAATTGCTTATAATTAATTGAAAAAACATTTTTTAAAGTTTTTGCATTAAATATCTATATTATTAATAATATGGTTTTAAAATACATTTAAAAAATCAATATTTTTTTAATACTCAATTCGTTCCGTACCGAGCTAAACCTAACGAACCACCTAGGCGTCCTAGGCCATGTTTCTCACGGTACGAAAAAATTGGAAATTGGATAGACACTTTGACTGTTTGTGTGCGTAGATTTTTATACGGCGTGTTACAAATGTTATATTACCTAATCAAAATATCTAGAAACGCCGAAGTTATTCAAAGACGAAAGAATCCTATCAAAAGTTTAATTTCAAGTTTGTTGGGGATTCGAACACAGTTTTTATTGGCCTCACGGTTGATTTTCTTAAAACGTGGCGGGGACTGGAGACTTTTCCGTTTATGCAGCCAATCAGTGGCGAAGCGTCCATATAACCCGATTCCCATCGGCTTCCCTTAGGGCTTAGAAAAATCGAATATACGGGCCAACGACATATTTATCTAATAAATATTTTACATACCTACTTAAAAAACTTTGAATTCACAATGTTATATGCAATAAATTTTTCTCTCACTTGAAATACATAGTTTGAATTAATAACTATCGCCTACAAATTTTAAAAGGCAATGCAATGTGCGGGCGCAGAGAATCAAATAAGCCGCAGGATTAGCGGCTTATTTCTCCATACAACGACAGTTCATAGTAAGCATCTGTCCTTTTCATTCCTGTGAACTGGTCGTCATGTTCTGTCTCGTTCTAGCACGCGCGATATATACTTGGAAATAACTCGATGCCCGACGAGTTATTACGGAGAAAGGTTAATTAGCAACGCACAAGTGCAAGCGAGATAGATGAGTCATGAAGTAAAATTGTTATGATTCGAATTTAAGAATGAATGTAGCGACATTATACTTTTGCTGGCGCGTAATACATTTTATTTTGGTAGGATTTTTTGTAATACGACTTTATTAAGAATGCCTTTAGCGGTACTAAATATGACAGGCGCGTAATACATTTTTATTTTGCTGGTTTTTAGATTGACATATTAATATGGCGGATAGTGTGTTTGTAAACAACATGTCGTTTGTTTTGTTTTGTCGAATTTAAATTTTGTTTTAGCGTTAGAACTTAGAAGAGTGTCGTGAATTAAATTAATTTATATTGTGACTTGTGAATTGTGAGTCGTACGACGTAATCGTGTAGTTCGGAAAATATGGCATTAATTCAGAAAGACTGCTGTCTGACAGATTATATTTTGTTGTCGAAGGAAACTTTGTTTTCCAAACTTAGTTTTGAAAATTAAAAGCATGTCATTCAATTATAAATTACCAAAATTGGTAAGTAGATTTTTTACTCCGGCTTCCCTTCTCAAAATATTCACCCCTCGCCACTGCAGCCAATATTATTTGAAAGGCAGAATTTATTAATCCTTACTTCCATACTTACTAATATTATAAATGCGAAAGTGTGTCTGTCTGTCTGTTACCTCTTTACGCCCAAACCGCTGAACCGATTTTGCTGAAATTTGGTATGGAGATACTTTGAGTCCCGGGAAAGGACATAGGATACTTTTTATCCCGGAAAATGTACGGTTCCCGCGCAATAAACGAATTTTGGCGCAACGGAGTTGTGGGCGTCATCTAGTAATATGTATTAGTCAGGGAGCCCTAGAACAATTTTTTTATTACTATCAAGCTAATTTCATCTGTAATCAACAAAACATGGTTGACTACGGTACCCTAAAACGGAACCCTAACCAGCTGTTTTTTTTTTGTTTATTGGTAGGTTAATAGTTATATAATTTAAGAGTAACATTGTTCTACAAATAAGACAATCCATATTTTAGGACCATCGATTCAAAGTATGAAATCCTTTCTATATCTGTTAGCTACCACTTTCGAGATTTTTCGCAAATAAAAATGTTGTTCATCTTATCAAAATGAAGCTACTCACAAAAAATTAGCTTGATATTAATAAAAAAATTTGACTGGCCATTTTTACCCGACTACGGCGAAGCAAAAAGGAGGGTTATGATTTTGGCCTGTATGTACGTATGTATGTATGTATGTGGGTATGGATGTTTGTCTGTTCCCTCGTAACTTTAAAACTACTTGTCCTATTTAGACAAATGAGGTATTATTGGAAGCGTCTTGATTGTCCGCTGGTTATGGGCTACATGACTTTACGTAAAATTGGCTATAGCGCCATCTAGGTCACTTAAAGTATAAAACAAAAAAAAAAATCCTGACTATGTTGTGTGGGGTATCAAATGAAAGAACTTTGTTGGCACATTTCAAATATATAAATTTTATTAGCTATTTCCCACGGGTTTGCTTGCAATCACCTGATTATTGCATGAATTCATGATAATTATCACTTCAATACAATATGAAACAACAATTAATTATATATACCTTCACCCTCGGCTGGATGTTGGGGGAACTGCGCCCCCCCCAAACCCCCCCCCCCCCCCCCCTTCCTGAACATGTAGTCGCGTCGTTAGTAATAAGTTTTAATTCTCCTGTTTTCGGAACAAAGTTATAAATTGAAAGTGAAATTATTGTACCCTAAACCAAACATATATTTTTTGAGCATCATTTAATAACCATAGCTTCATCCTCGGCTGGAACATGGGGTGGGGGGGTGGGGGGTGGGGGGTGGCTGCGCCCCCCCAAACCCCCCCTCCTTCCAGAATATGTAGTCGCGTCGTTAGTGTTGAGTTTTAATTCTCCTGTTTTAGGAACAAAGTTATAAATTGAAAGTGAAATGATTGTACCCTAAAACTAAACATACTTTTTGAGTATCATTTGATTACCGTGTGATACCTGTACCCTCCGCCGGAACTCGACTGCGCCCCACCAAGTTCCGGCCGAGGGTGCAGGTACCTGGAAATGTTGTCGCATCGTTAGTGTTGAGCGTGGTTCTTGAGATACAGTTGGATATGGACAAACGGACAGGCTGATATTTTATCTTTGTGATCGGGTCCCGTTTTCACCCTTTGAGTAAGGGACCATAAAAAGGAGAAAATTAACCATCTCCGTTATTATGCTATGCTAACGCGGACGAAGTCGCGAGCGACAGCTAGAGCTGAAACAATAAATAACTATTCGTTTGCTCACTAGAACCAAATAAATTGTAAAATATCCTTAATATGGTCGTCGATCATTTGAGGAGTTGGGAAGGGTAAGAAATTTATCGAGCGAATTTTAGCCCCAAAATAATTGAAATAAAAATAAAGTTTAAAAAACTAAAACCCGACTACTAAAACGCGCTCTAAAAAGTATGAAACAAGAAAACAGTTTATAGGGATATGGAAATGTTTAAAGGATAGCCGTGGTCGTATGTATGCCCAATTTTATTATCTACAATGAATCTGTTTTGCTATAATAGTAGGTGGCATACGACCACGGCTATCCTTTAAACATTTCCATATCCCTATAAACTGTTTTCTTGTTTTATACTTTTTAGAGCGCGTTTTAGTAGTCGGGTTTTAGTTTTTTTTTTTTTTTTTGCTGTACTTAAAGTAGCAATGCAATGCAATATCATATTGCTTGCTCACAAAACTTGCTTCCGTATTGAGCGAGTTTACTTTGATGCTGAGTTCGATTCTGCATGTGTTTTTTGTTTCTTTATTTTTGTTTTATGTACTATGTTATGTTTTATTCCATAATATGATATTATGTTAAGAAAGGTTAATTTTAGGGTTCCGTACCCAAATGGAACCTTTATAGATTCGTCATATCTGACCGTCAGTGATTATGCCACAGCCATATTTTTTAATCTTTAGTTAAAGTCTTGATACGTCAATAATAATTTATTATTATTATTATCTGACGTACGTCAAGCATATAAATTAACGTTACAATGTGTATGACCTTGGTCCTTGGCGGAACGTACGTCAAGATGGATATTGGATAATAATATGAATACAGGGCTTTATTCCTTATTTATGATGCTTATACTGTATTGAACTTTAAAGTCTTGCACAAGTTGAGTTGACAGTTTGGCTGGGATTGCGCTCAGTCGACCGCGTACTCACGTGCGCAGCTGCTCACACGGACTAGAATAAATCACCTTTAACTCTTTGTTGGCAGAAGAGCAATACGAAATCCGAAACGTCTTTCCGGACAATAAACCTTCAGAATAGTGATTCAGGTAAACGATACCTGGTATTCGTACTCATAATATAAATGCGAAACTGTTTCTGTTTGTCTTTTCCCTCACCATTTGAAAAAAATACATAATTTTGATTTACTATCAGAGAAGTTGATTCCTGGGCAGATGGCGGACCTAAGTAATACAGCCAACATCTGGGGGCACGGCAGTGCCCCAGCCAAGCTTTTTAGCAAAGGCACAGCCGTACCATACTTTTCTCGAAGCGGTTCGCGGCTATTTTACACCCCCATTATCTTCGATGTTAACAAAGCTAGGGATTTAAAATTTCGGTCACTTGGATCAAGTATTAAAACTACATGAAAATTCGATAAATAGTTTAGTAGTTACGGATGGTCAAAGTTACTACATTTTGTCACTGACTGACAGATCATCAAAATTCTAAGGTACTTCTAGCAGACTTAGAACCTTGAAATTTTGAAACCGGCCAAGTGCGAGTCGGACTGGCGCACATTGGGTTCCGTACCGAAAATTTGTATGGGAGCCCCCCTTTAATAATAAGTTAATTTAATTTTTATTATTAATTATTAAAGTTGACATAAAATTGAGCATTTTCTAAAATTTTCAAAAACCTCAGTTTTACCATTATGGACATAGAGCAAAAATAGGGAAAAAAATCGTGTTTGTTGTATGAGGCCCTCCTTTAATAATTTATTTTATTTTGATTAGACTATTAGCTTTTATAACGACACCAGAAATACATAATTTGTGAAAATCGCAACTATCTAGCTATTGCGGTTCTCGAGATCCAGCCTAATGATACGGATGTACGACGGACACACAGCGAAGACTTATTAATAATAGTGCCCCGTTTTCATCCTTTGGGCAGGGAAACCTAAAAACTGAAAATAAAAAATAATAATATAATACTTTAAGTATTAAATAAAATAAAAGATTTTTTTTTGTTTGTATCTTTGCAAGAACAGTATGAGTTTCGACTGCATATTTGTTTGACGTACAAAAGGCTTTATGTTAGTTATGAACTTATTGAAATGGTATTAATTAAATAAAAAATAATATTAGCAACGTTAATAATGAAACAATAATTAAATTCGATTTAATTAAATATTATAAATGTAATCACTAATCACTAATCAGTACTGAGATATACAATCCTTACTTGCTCGATATAATATGGGAGTTTTAAGTTATCGCATGAAATAAGGCGTGCTCCTTTCCTGCGAAGAACGTCGAGACGCTTACAACAGTGCTATGTATTCAACGGTAATGCTAAAAATGACCTTCAAGTATTAGCTTAAGAGTCAATTATATATTATGAACATAATAATCGACTCAGAACTCAGAAGTATTTACGTTACGTTGTCCACCTATAGAACTAACGAAGCAGAAATTTATAACGTGACCTGAAAAGAAAAGAAAAAAAACCTTCAAAAAGAAATGAAATCCCACCAAAACATGAAATGTAAAAGGAGCCAAGCAAAATATTGCATAGCTATTTTATAATTCTGTCGTAAAAAGTTTTCAGATCACATTCAAGCCAAGCCTTCAACTTATTTTGTAATTTAAATCAACATTCAGTAAATAAATCAATAGATTTCTTTATTTTATAATTATTATAGTGGCTTGGCAATGAGCACAATAGAAACAAATATAAAACTGCATATTAGGAGGAGTTCATACAGTTTACACAGACGGCAAGCGTAAAGTGTATTATTCATTTTATTTTATTTTTATTTATTTATTTAAATCAGGCTACGTAGGCCCATACAATAATTATATACCTTAATGTCTGACATACATATCAATTATAATCTTAATAACTACACTTTATCACGAATTAACGGCGACGTGACGCGCGCTTCATTCCAGAGTCTTCCCCGGAACCTTCGGTAAACCACATCAATCGGCCAGAATTCCTCCGCTTCAAAGGTCGACAGAAGATGCGTCGGTACTCTCACCACAAAAGAACTGAAGTTGACCTTGTGGCGAGACTGCAGACGTTCGACCCTCAGGCGGAGGGATGTCTTCTTACTGATGTAGTCCACGACGTCCTCGACCTCCATGGACCAGTGCAGACGGGATATGTACAGGGGCGTCGCGGGGACCTCGCTCCGCAGACGCAGCTCAGGTACATAGGGAGCGGTGCCGCGATGGTTGCGGTCGGCGGGCTTCTTCTATGTAGTAATGTAATATGTAGTGTATGTATTCTTCTATGTAATATGTAGCGACGCATGTGGCTGATGGTACCCAAGAAATCCAATTAGTAGCTGATTATTTCTCTAGTGTTTATTACCAAGCCACTATAATAATTATAAAATAAAGAAATCTATTGACACATTTACTGAATGTTGATTTAAATTACAAAATAAGTTGAAGGCTTGGCTTGAATGTGATCTGAAAACTTTTTAAGACAGAAGTATTAAATAGCTATGAATATTTTGCTTGGCTCCTTTTACATTTTATGTTTTGGTGGGATTGAATTGACAATAAGCCGATCAAATGACGTTAGTTCGTCAACTGCCTAGGAATCAATTTCCTCGATGGTACTTTATATCCTTTTTTAGATTTTTTCATCGCAAGTTGTATGGTCCCACGCGATATACGACATAGTTGCGTGCTTTATTTAGTTCAAAATAAAATGAGATTTTTAGACTTCAGTTATGGAACAAAGAATAATATTATGCACTTGAGGCTGGATTCGGCATATTAAAATCTAAATATCTTGGAAATCTAGCTTGTAATATTCTGTTCACCCAAATTCCAAAGATAGCACTTACTCCTTCATGACGGCTATTACTTTATCTGTTTTATTTTAATGTTAGTGTGTTGAAATAAATAGTATTTAATTAAATTTATTTCTTTTGTCCTTTCTCTTAAAGTACGAGGGCAGCACTGAAAATTTCGGGAATCGAGGAGGTGACACAACAGTACTATTTAAAAATGTGTTTATTGCTTTTCGAAGTGTTCTCCGCGAAATTTGACACATTTTTCCATACGATGGAACCAGTCATTGAAGCAACCATTCCATTCGGAAGTTGGGGTCTCCAAAATGGCCGTTTTGTAGGCGTCCACAGCTTCTTCAGATGATGAAAATCTCTGACCACGCAATTTATTCTTTATTTTAGGGAAAGGATAGAAATCATTAGGGCTTAAGTCGGGGCTGTACGGCGGATGGTCTAATAATTCTATGTTTTCTTGCTCTAAAAACTCTTTTGTTCTGTGCGTGGTGTGAGAACTCGCATTGTCGTGATGGAGGATGATGCGGCGGTTGCAGTTCTCTTTACGGAGTTCAGATACGACCTGTGGCAAACATAATATAATAACATAGTTTGGCTGCAAGAAGTTTTAAAATTATAAAATGTTAAAATATTAGGCAGCGGCGTTTGTGTAAAAACGAACCTATTCATTTACAAATATGGCCCAATGCTTTTACTTTAATAAATATTTGATACTCACTTTACATATGAGTTCAATCGCCATGAGCTTTATGATACTATATCTACTTACCGCTAAGAACGAAAAAGGACGCAACCCAAAAAGTACCTAAATATTTTTGGGTTGTGTCCCTTATAAATACAGTCCCCCGTGACTACTGCCGCTGGGAAAATGCCGAAAAATCGGATTATGAAAAGTGCTTCTTGACAAAGTCCGTAAACCTAAGAAATTTGAAAAGTGAAAAATTATACAAAACAAATTGTAAGCGTATTATTTAAATGTTTACTAATTCATTTTAAAAACTGTAAATTTATAACAATTAAGTGATCCCTATTTAAAAGATACTTCATTGTTAAATATCCCTTTAACGATGAAGTGTCTTAACTTTTTAAATTTAGAACAACTACAAAAAAACTCTAAAAAGTCAGTCAATCACCAATTTATTAGCAAAGTACCTAATACATAACTTGAAGGCTTTTCTTACGAAGTGAATATCAATTTATTCACATCTAGGCACAATTTGTCAAATAACTATACTCACTGGTTTGTCTACTCTTGTTCTGTTTATATCCTAAGATCCGACCGTAAAATCTTGCATGAATCATTTTTTTCGATCAAATATATTTTAAAATAATCTTTAGAAGTTTAAAAATATATAATTATTTATTTATTTAGAAAAAAACGATTCATGCAGGATTTAACGGTCGGATCCAATACTATTATATCAAAATTATTGTGTCTTTATGTGTATTGAAAATCAATTTTTTCTTTCTTTCTTTTTTTCTTTCAATATCTTAGTTCGTCATTTAAATTGTACGGAGTTCAGATACATACTTTAGTTTAATATTAAACAGCTTAAAAGGTTCTGCGCTGACCTTAGAAAGCTACTCACTTTAAAAGCTTTAGTACATTTGATATTTTTTCATTCCTAAGTAAAAACGAAGCGCTACTACTTTTCACTTAGGAATGTTTTTTAAACCGGGTAGTTTAAACTCGGTTTAGCCGCAATCTTCTAGTGCAGATTGCGGCTAAATATTGTGGTGTTAATTCGCCTTCCTTACATTATTGTTCTTCCGACAAAGTTTTTAGCGCATTTTATGAAACTTAAGAGGGCGAAGAAAGCAAAAATCAAACATGGACGATGTTTCTCTCTTCACATTCACGTCCGTCTTTCATTTAATAAGTGAGGTGAAAACGGACGACGTGGGATCATCGCCAAGTTAGTTTTTTCTTAGAAACTCGATAAATATACAACATTTTAAAAATCCTTTAGGTCAGTTTCTCTATTATAGAATTTTATACAATGTGTTAAAATATTAACTTACTAATGCACGGTTATGGCAATATATGAAAAATTCGTGCAAATTAGATGCATCTTTGCGATTTTTTTCTATCGAGAAAATTTAAAAATATCGTGTTTTCGCTCAGATCAAATACTTGGACATATAATGTTGGATCTAAGTTTAAAAAATGAATCAATTCGGGGCTTACTTCAAGTATAAAAATTTAAATTATAAAATCGTCAATTTTGCTATAGTCGCCCTCTTAATACATAGTATCTTGTATGAATAAACGCGTAGAACCTTATAATATAGTCTCGTCATGGCTTATAGCATAGTATAAGGAGGGGAAGTAAGTTATCTTCATACAAAGGTACCGCGCGCGGCTTATATGTGTGCGCCATAGTATCAATGCGTCGCCGCACGCACACTAATTAGAATCTCGGACCGTTTTCGGACCGTACCAGTCGGGGCTAACACTTTACGCTGCACGCCCGCGTAATTGTCTTTGTTTAAAATTTAAATTACCAGTTGAACAGGAAAGGTAAGTACTACTCACTTATTCTAGCATAATATAATTTCTACTAGATGATCAGATACCTACTTATTTCTTTATTTTATTAGTTTTCTATCACACAAACTTTCCCACTAGAACATAGTACTTATAAAATATAAGAGAATGTTTTAGGTACCTAAGTACTTTTAATCAGTCAACTAATTTGCCGCTATTGCTTTGTTTACGTTTAGCAATGCCGATTTCTCTGTATTGTAGGTATATTAACTAACTACTTACAGTCAATTACTTATTAAATCGTTATTAAAAATAAGCAATTGACTAATTGTAAAACACATAAAGCAAAGTTCGAATCATAACAACAGATTTGTTTATAGTAGGTACCTATAAGAGACGGGCGTTAGTTTTTAATGTTGTTTTAAAGGGTATATTTATAATTTTATTTAGACATCGGATTATATGCACGTAAATTGGCCGAAATATGGACAATCAAGAGTCACTTATTATTATTAAAAGTCGGAAGACCGCGACGTTGCCGCTGTTCATGCGGTTGCGAACGAAGCGCGGACAGCCGCTTGCCGCTCTCACATCACAACGCCGCGCCGCCGCATCGCAATTGGGCCGGAGTTACCCTACTTCCCCTCCTTTTACTATGCCAATAGGCTCTAACTACAGCAGCAGTTCTCAAACGTTTCTGGTGGTGAAATCCTTTAAAATGAAGTCTCATTTTTGACGGATCCCAAAAAATAATAATAACTACGGCAGCGGTTCTCAAACTTGTCAGGTGGCGGAACCATATTATTTTGAAGAAGTGTAATTTTTGATGAACCCAACAAAAAAATGTTTTGTCTTTGAATGAATTGTCTGCATATTGATTATTGGTGTCTGATAATATATCTGAAAAATATATGTATTGCTCGCCGAGCCACTACAAGGCCTTTGCGGGACCTCAGGATTTTGCGTGCAACTTTGAGAATTACTGAACTACCACGGTATCTAACGATAAAGAAAAAAATTGTGTATCATATGAAATTAACTGAATAATATTATTGTGCAGGCTTGGAAACACTTGCAGGCTTAGCATGGTCAACATAGAAGCGGCTTCTTTCTATTGAAGAATAGACAAAGTGACAGTTAGACAAAGGCAATCCACCATTTTGTGAATAAACTCAGTCAGTATGTCCACTCTTCTTGTTTCTAATGTTGTTATGACCTGCAGTACAGTCTCAGCATTTAGAATGTACAACAAATGTAAATGAAGCTTTCACTTCTTAGTTTCAGTGTTAGCTATTACATAGGTCAGATGTAGCGCTGTGTCGGACGAGACAAACACTGGCTTAGTGTACACGGCCTTTGACATGGCTTTGAAGCCAGTGCTGTTTCTTTGAGTGTTTCGTGCAAGGGATTGTATGTTTTTAATTTCACTGGAAGGGTTAATTATTTTTTATCGCCAGATATTAAACCAAAATTGATCGTTGGTTTACTGGCTTTTGCCAGCGGAGTAACTGTTTACATTATTTCGCAAAACAGTGTACTTTTTTAACCGACTTCCAAAAAACGAGCAGGTTATATGTTCGGC
Organism: Lysandra bellargus; assembly: GCA_905333045.1. Taxonomy (NCBI): domain Eukaryota; kingdom Metazoa; phylum Arthropoda; class Insecta; order Lepidoptera; family Lycaenidae; genus Lysandra; species Lysandra bellargus. The sequence goes on from HG995327.1 coordinate 366,293, forward strand.
TGTGGATATATTTTATTTTTTTGTATGTTCAACGATTACTCCGCCGTTTGTGGACCGATTTTCGAAATTTTTGTTTTGTTGTATTAGGTTTCACTCCATGTTCACAAAAGTGGTGACCTGATGATAGGATCCAGGAGTAATCGAGGGAACTCCTCAAAATTTTTATGGAAACATAAGGTGATTTTGGTTTTATGTGAAGTGTACTAAGAATATGCTACCAAAAAGTTAAATATTGGGTCAAGGTATACCATGGTTTCGAAGATGCTGAGAGAATTCCTGACTGTTTATAGATACACGTTTGGGAGTTTCGGCGTTGTTTTAAGAACAGAAAGCATATGCTTGCAATTCAAATTCATCACCATAATCATCGTCATCACCATCATTACCACATCGTGTTAAGGTCACCAATGTCTCATGGCACAAAATAGATAATAGTACAAGGCATAGGTATGGATACAATAATAATCATTATGTACATAACAACACCAATTATTATAGGCTGTTTAAGGCTGCGGTCGGCGCCGCAGAGGCAACGGCGTCGCCGCGCGCTACCGCTCGTTTGCGTAAACATCGTATTCAAGTTCTAACCGGAATGTCAGGGCATGCGAGCATTTTGCAGCACGTGTTCACTTAGATTTTTTTAAATGTATTGTTTAAATTTATCTATCCACCTGATATTTGGGCCTTGGGGTATGCCGTATGACTCTTAACAGTCTTAATAAATTGTAATAAGATACGTAGAATATACGCAGTACCACCGACAACCACTAATAATTCGCGGACTATGACGGAGGTCAACTTAATAACAATTATACGAGATCAATTACCACTCAATATTATGATTTATGTTGTCAATTCAATGCTCACTGCTCACACCAAGCTCACTGTTGAGTTGTTAGTTGCTTACAAACTTTCAACAACACGAAAGAAATCTGTGACAAGTTATAACTACCTACATAAAACTTCTACGTACAAGCGTTAGCGCGACACAGGAGCGCCTCAGTGACATCTAGTGAAGACAATATGAAACTACTTTTTTATACAATTTGAATTGGCACTAACAGTTTACCCACTAGGTAACTAAAAAGAGTGAAATTATTATTTTTAACAAAAAATTAAAACCGACTTCCAAGGTAAAAACAATATTAATAGCATCCTTATACTTAATATGAACTAAAAAGTATTAAATAATTTTTCTATCTAATATGTAGTGCCTTTTCCCGAATTCCGCTAAGCCTCAACTATTTCTGTACTCAATCTTTATTTGAAGTCGGTGCCAGTTCCAAAAGTTTAAAATTTTCTGTCAAAGAAATAAAGATTCAACTATATCTGGGACCGACTTCAAAATGATGAAGATTGGGTACAGAAATAGTTGAGGTTTAGCCGAATTCGGGAAAAGGCACTATATATTAGATAGGAAAATTATTTAATACTTTTTAGTTCATATTATAAGAATGCTATTAATATTGTTTTTACTTTGGAAGTCGGTTTAAATTTTTTGTTAAAAATAATAATTAAATAATAAGGCCCTGATATAATATGGGGAAGCCGATCGAGCCGTCCGGCATGCAATGATCGCCCTCCCCATATATTATACTAGCCGTTGCCCGCGACTTCGTCCGCGTGGACTTCAGTTTATAGCGCGCGGTGTCAACAAAATTGGTTTCAAATTTAAAAGCTTTTTAAAACCCTGGTACTTCTTAAATCAAAATACCCAAAAACAGCTGTGCAGTGTGCACATAATATTTCATTTTTTAAATTAAGTAAACTTTATACCAAATTTAAAGCTTATTTTAGCCCCCCATTACACAAATTTAGCTTTACCCATAAACTATAATTATTTTATCGTTGGTAGGTTTAAGGTTACGTCACTGCATAGATAAAGTATGAGTAGTGAGTTATTTAAATAATGTGTAAAACAATCGATAGAATCAAGAAACTTTACTCAGTATGGTGCCACGTCTTATAGAAAGACTTATGAGCAAGCGATAGCGAGATGTAGGCGACTCTTAGCGCCATCTTTTATGAATTTTTGGAACTAAATTAATTTTAACAAATTTACGCATTTTCACCCCCTTACAGCCCCTTTTTCCAGTTAAAAAGTAGCCTATGTCCTTTCTCAGGCTTTAGACTATATGTGTACAAAATTTCATTAGAATCAGTTTAGTAGTTTTGGCGTGAAAGCAGACAGACAGACAGACAGAGATACTTTCGCATTTATAATATTAGTATAGATTGGCGTCGTTACTCGTTATTGTTGTTTCAGAACACTACTGGCTTATCGAATCTTAACTCAACCGTACCTTAGGTACTTAGTTTTTTTGGGCTGAAGTTATAGAGAGAGAATATAGGATTGAGTAAACATCTATAGGGTCTCTAGACAATCAATTTTATTGTGCAATATCATGTATTGTAAGGACAAGGACCTCTACAACGTGTAGGAGAGGAAATGGGGGGTTACCTGGTGGTTGAGGTAGCTGAGCTGAGTAGAGGGGCTGAAAATTGCTGATGTGGTCACACGACACTGCTATTGTTTTTAGTCTGTGGCGGTACCCACAATTCGCCTAACATTCCTGCATCGCGCTATCGAAGTTTTCTGAGCGCGTCGGTATATATGTATACGACAGCTGAAATGTATCACGTGGGCTTCGGCCTGACCGGGCATACCACCTCGCTCGGTCGGAAAATCTTCCTTTATGGCCACCACGCTTATTCCCACAAGTCTATAATCACTTTCACTGAGCTGAGATTAAACACGGCAGATAAATATAAGGTTAATTCGCGAACTTTGGGCCGACGACTAGCCGATAGATTTCGTATAATTAGCTCCGCGAACGAGTGTGAACGCCACTAATGGACTGTGTCGTACTGTCAGGGCCGACGTTTGACACTGACAGCGACTCATGCGCAGTGTTGCCAACTGCTGCATTCGCCGCGTTAAAGTTTGGCGCGAACACGTATTGTGCAATATTATTGACGGTCTAGGGTTAATATTCAACCCGCCTTTCAATATTATTGTCAAATAAATTGTGTAACGCAGGGTTTTTAAAAAAATCGGGTACATCCCTAATGCATCACTGTTCGCCATCCCTAAAACGCCTCCCCTCCCGCGTCTCGGTCGCCGCGGACCGCTCGGGCGCCTACCGAGAGCCAGTACGATTTAAACAAGCAAGCGGCGCGCAGCGTTTTCGCGCTTCTCCGTTCACGCGATCCTCCGCGCCACTTTTCGTACCTACCAGCGATGTTATATTCCCGCTGGCCTTTTGTTTCTCTGTGTGTACAATGTCATAATATCTGTAAAATTGTAATGCTCTTGTTTGAATAAACGTTTTACGAACAAAAGTGTTAAACTGGCGCCCATACTAGTGGCTCGAATCCCGCGGCTCGGACATTAATTTTACGTGCATAATTACGTAAAATCGTGTAGGTAAATACCTAATCCGCTTGTGTGGCAGAAGCACGGACCTCCTACGTGATTACGATGACGAGAACACGGCAGGACGCGCTCCGGCATCGTCAACAAGATGGCGACGGCACGCCAACCGAGACCGGCGACGAAGACACTACCGGTGAGTTCGGCCACGCTGAGCAACCTGCGGAAGGCACGAGGCAACCGCAAGCACCAGCATACCAGCTCACCGAGCAATTCCTATCCACGCTGGTAGATAGCATCACACGCGCTCAAGCTGAAGCGAACAGAACCCTCATCAGCTCACTGATGACATCCGCCGGAGACTTCAGGGCTTCCACCCCGGTGGCATCGACGTCATTAGCATGCGCGCCCGGCGGCAACTTTACGAAGTGCACCGCCAGATTCGACGGGTCTTCCCATGACGGCGAAGTATTGGAGGTATTCCTCGACGCCGTCGAGATATTCAAGGACTGCGCAGCCGTCAGCGACGAGCATGCTCTCCGTGGATTACCAATGCTCCTGGAAGGTGACGCAGCGATATGGTGGAGAGGCGTCAAGTCGTCGGTGGTGACGTGGCACGACGCGCTCGCCCGACTCCGCGCAATCTACGGCGTCGCCCAACCGGCATACAAAATATTCAGACTGATTTTCGCGTCCGAACAACAAGATGACGAACGCGCCGAAGTTATGTTGTGTAAAGTGCGCGCTTTATTCGCTAAGTTGCCCTACAAAGTAGATGAAGTTATGCAAGTAGATATGTGTTACGGTTTGTTATGTAATAGGCTTAAGAAAAGAGTGCCCCGCGAGTCTGTAAATAGTTTAGATGAGTTACTATGTAACACGAGGATCGCGGAGGATAACATGAAGGAATATCAAGTAAGTCCCGATATTATTAAAACACGTAAGTCGCAAACTATACCTACTTCTACTGGCCAGCATCCCGCGCGATCCGATTTGCCTTCCGCGAGTACTTTCGCTCCGCGTAATAAAAACAGGCCGCGTTGCAGCTATTGTAGAGCTTTCGGTCATATAAGTGATGAGTGTCGCAACCGCGAGAAAACTTCCCAAGTAGGTAGTAAGGGTAACGACCCCAGTAGTTCACCTAATGTTGTCCGATGTTACGGTTGCGGAAAGATGGGTGTCGTGCGGGCGAAATGTGATGTTTGTAACCCGGGAACGTCGACTTCGATGCCGACGAAAAAAGAAGGGACAGGGCTCAATAGCGTGACATTTAATTATTATACCGAGCCGAATAGTGATATTACATCGAGTTGCGACTTTTGTTATTATACTGATAAGGGTAGTGACACACATGTGCACCTAGGTAATACAGTCGCGTGCGAAAATTCATCGCACCCTATGGTGAATATTCATGTTATGGGTCGTAACGGTGTGGCAATAGTCGATACGGGTGCTACACATTGCATCGCGAGTCCTATGGTGCACCGAATTTTAGTCGACGCGGGAGTACAATTTAAAGAATCCCGCCGCGTTGTACGTTTGGCTGACGGGTCTCAGATCCCGCGAGACTTGTTGTCAGCCGAGGTCACAGTCACGATTGAAGGTCGTGAAGTAACGAGTGAGTTCCTGGTGCTGCCCGGAGATGAGACTAGAACACTTTTGGGTGTCGAGTTCTTGTCCCGGGCCGGTATGGTACTGGATGTTGCTCGAGGTAAGTGGACGTTTGCGGATGATCCCGAACGTTTGTATGACTTTGTGTATACCTACTCCCTTAGACCAGCTGACACGGGGCTGTTGCGCGCCGACACCGCGCAGCTCTCGTTGCGCGAAGATGAAGGAACGAAGTTGTCAGGGGAGGAAACGCGCACTCTGAACGAATTAATCAGTAACAGAGCGGCCCAATTTGCGCGCCACGGTCCTGCCACGGAGTTCGCCACCCACCGCATAAAGGTGAGTCCAGACCAGGAACCCATTGCTAACCCGCCGTATAGGATGTCCCAGAAACGGAAGGAGGCGTTGCAGGGAGAACTGGACAAGTTACTACGTGACGACGTTATCGAGGAATGTGAGTCCCCTTGGGCCTCGAACGTTGTCCTCGTAGCCAAGAAGGATGGAAGCTTGAGGATGTGTGTGGATTACCGGAAGCTCAACGCGGTAACCGAGCCGGACCGTTACCCACTCCCGCGCATCGAGGACATCCTGCACGCAGCCAAATCCAGCGAATATATGACAACCCTCGACCTCAGGTCAGGGTACCATCAGGTCAGTCTGTGTCCTGGGGATCAGGACAAATCGGCGTTCACAACGCCGCTCGGAACCTTCAGATTCAAACGGATGCCGATGGGCCTACGGAATTCCGGGGCCACTTTTCAAAGGTTGATGGACCGGTTCCGTTCTAACCTGAAGGGAGTGGAACTGCTGTCCTACTTGGACGACTTGGTTCTCCTGTCACCAGGTCCCTTCGAAAGGCACCTGGAGGACCTGAAGGCAGTCTTCGACCGGTTGGCCTTATTTAAGCTACGGGTCAATAGAGACAAAAGTCATTTCGCGCGTGAGTCGGTCAAGTTCCTGGGCCATGTTATCGTACCAGGCGGAATCCAAGTGGATCCAGACAAAACCGCAGCTGTAGATAACATGCTGATGCCCACAAATGTGAAACACCTTAAGTGTTTCCTGCAGACGTCGAGCTGGTTCCGACGCTTTATTCCGAATTATGCAGAGATTGCACGACCACTCACTAACTTCCTGAAGAAGACGAGCGTTTGGCGATGGGACGCTGAGCAGCAGGAGGCGTTCGAGCGCATTAAATCGCTCCTCGTGTCCGCTCCCATATTGCGTCAGGCAGATGAGGCAAAGCCGTTCATCCTCTGCACTGACAGTAGTGGATATTGCCTCGGGGCCGTTCTCATGCAGGGAGAGGGCTCCGATGAGAGGCCGATCGAGTACGCAAGCCGACTTCTCACCAGCGCCGAGAGGAATTACTCGACGACTGAGCGGGAGGCTCTAGCTGTCGTGTGGGCCTTGTGTAAGTTCCGCGGTTATGTGGAAACCGCGAAGGTTATTGTTAGAACGGATCACCAGCCCTTGCGTTGGCTGATGAGTCAGAGGTCACCTAGTGGGCGACTGGCCAGGTGGGCCCTAACCCTGCAAGAGTTCGACCTCAGTATTGAATACACACCCGGACGTTCAAATGTGGTCGCGGACACGCTGTCGCGGCCTGTTTGTTCGCAGGACCCGGTGTGCGACGTATGTCTCACCGTTGTTGATTTGCCGAAACGGAGCAGTGGTGATGTCCGTAACAATCAGCTAATGGACCCAGAGGTTCGCAAGATTATTGAGGACTTGGAGTCCGACGAACCCTCTAGGGGGAGATCGTGGTCCGACCGCGGATATACACTTTCCGACGGAATCCTTTATAGGTACAGTTTGGAGTCCGACGACGGAGAAGACGCATGTTTGGTTGTGCCCGAGCACGAACGCAGGCAAGTGATGGCTAACCTCCATGATGCACCTACAGCAGGTCACTTCGGAGTGGAACGCACCTTGAGCCGCGTTCGGTCTCGCTACTATTGGCCTGGCATGCGCACGTTCGTGACGAATTATATTAAGGAATGTGTCCCCTGCCAGAGGTATAAGGCCGACAACAGGAAACCAGCGGGGCTGCTGCAAACCCCTGCCGTGTCAAGGAGGTTCGAGGTTATCTCGGTGGACCTATTCGGTCCATTGGTTGAGACCCAAAAGAAAAACAGATGGATCCTGATTGTGGAGGACTGCTCGCGCTGGGTGGAATTGTTTCCGCTCGAGAATGCCACCAGCGTCGAGTGCGCGCAGACGTTGGTCAACGAGGTTTTCCTCAGGTACGGTGTACCACGCCGCCTCATCAGCGACAACGGCGTGCAATTTGTAAGCGAGGTTATGCAGCAGGTTTGTCATGTTCTAGGGATCGGCCAGTCGCTCACGCCATTCTACCATCCGGAGGCCAACCCAATCGAGCGTAAGAACAGGGACCTCAAGGCGCACCTTGCTATTCTTGTGGGCCAGGATCATAGCACCTGGGATTTACACCTCGCTGCGGTAAGGTTCGCAATGAATTCTGCCATTACCAGTAGTACAGGGTACTCGCCAGCGCAACTAACCTTTGGGAGAGAGCTGCGAGCTCCTTCTGATTCCGCCACGGACATGAGGGCTATCTTGGAGGTGGACAACTTCGTCCCAGGTATCACACCCTACTTAAAGAAGATGGCCGCGACCTTGGACGACGCCAGGGACACTCACGAGAGAGCTCAAGCCGTCCAGAAAGATAACGCCGATAAGAAGCGCAGGACGCCTCCAGACTACCAGGTAGGTGATCTTGTCCTTCTGAAGACTCAGGGGCCAAACGATGCGGGGCGCGGACAGTCCGCAAAGTTCATCCCACGCCGTGACGGCCCATACAAAATAGGTAACATTGCTAGCCCAACTACTTATATGTTGGAGAACATACAGACTGGGGGGAACGTAGGCAAATATCACGTTTCGCATCTCACGCCCTTCTCCGGTCAGATAGAACCTCCCGTCAGGGAGAAACGCAAACGTGGAAGGCCGCGTAGGTACTTAGATGACTAGCCCAACTGCGAGGCGCTTAGTTAGGCTAGAGGGGGAGGATGTAACGCAGGGTTTTTAAAAAAATCGGGTACATCCCTAATGCATCACTGTTCGCCATCCCTAAAACGCCTCCCCTCCCGCGTCTCGGTCGCCGCGGACCGCTCGGGCGCCTACCGAGAGCCAGTACGATTTAAACAAGCAAGCGGCGCGCAGCGTTTTCGCGCTTCTCCGTTCACGCGATCCTCCGCGCCACTTTTCGTACCTACCAGCGATGTTATATTCCCGCTGGCCTTTTGTTTCTCTGTGTGTACAATGTCATAATATCTGTAAAATTGTAATGCTCTTGTTTGAATAAACGTTTTACGAACAAAAGTGTTAAAATTGTTCAATAAAATATTGTTCAATACATGCCCAGAGAGATATGCTCCATTTTACTTGTACCTTTAGCAATCTATATAGGTACGTCCGAAGCGGCCCACATATAATTGACAACATTTCAAATATTTTTTGTACTTGTTTTATGACAAAATATAAAAGTAGGGGTTAAATTAGGGGACTCATATTTTTTTTATTTTTGAAAATGTAGTCATTTTCATTTACAAAACTTGGTTTTTAATTCTGATCAATCTAAAATGACTTAAGCGCTAAATGACGTCATTGGTACGGTTGAACAACAAAATACCTTTGCACGTCATATCTGATTTCTTAAAAAAACTGTCAGTACTATCACTGACTTTGTGGTACTTTACTTTGAGGTTATTGAATTTGTTATTGTGCTTTGATCAGCATTATTTTCGTTCCTACAAGCAAAAGTGTGTAACGTATCGTATTCTGCAATATCAAAGACGTCACAAGTGGATTTTTCATTTTAATTTTTTTTTCTCGGAAGTTAATGATTAAAAAAATCTGTAAATTTCTTAGGACTTCGGAAATAACAAGAAAGAAATGGTATTTTTTATTTTTGATGATTAATTAAATTAAATGTTGTCAATAATTGTGGGTTGGCTTTCCTGGAATCTGTAATATTACCGAGAATAAAATAAACTAATTGTGCTAGGTATAAATTTCTCAATTTTAAACTCTTTGAAGGCAGAAATTAATCTCAATGAATTCGTTTGTGCCAGAAGACTGAACCTAATTTCAATTTAGTCTCCTCAACACTATTTATTAACAAAGAGTAATTCCTCTAAGCTCTCTTTGGGTTGGGAATATTTAATTTAATATCATAGAATTCATAGGTATTATAAATGTGAAAGTGTCAGTCAGTATGTCTGTCTGTTACCTCTTCACGTCCAAACCTCGGAATTTGATGACATTAAAGGGAAAGGATATCAAAGCGCACGCCCGTGCGCCGCCAAGTTCCAGCAGGCCGCGCGCATGCCGTGCACTATTTATACGAACGGTTTCGACGCACTTTTGACCCCCCTGTAGCTCAGTAACTATTGCAAGTTCAAAGATAAAATTATACGTACGTAATCATGTACTAGTACTTACGCAATGTACCAAATTTCATAGATATAGCGTTGTTACATCCTGAAATATGTCCTTGTAAAAATAGCTAATTTTGGCACTCACTCACTCACTGACCGGTAATCAAAACCTCTAGGCCACTTCCAATAATTGTTCTAGCGCTATGAAATTTGGCATACAGGTTGGGTTTTATATGTAGATTAACAAAAAATTGAGAAATTTAAGAAATCGGTCAAGCGTGAGTCGGCTCATCTACGAATTTTAGGAAAAATTTCTTATGTAACAGTGAATACGTGTGGGAGGAGGAGAGAAGGATTTAAAAATATTGTCATGTATAATGCACACTGTATGGCTTATAAATAAATACTGCTACCTTAAAATTTTCGCTTCTATTGATAGGTTAACAAATACCACTAGCCCCATCTATCGAAAATATTGTTTATAAAATACTTTCAATAGATGGCGCTAGCAAAGTTACTTTGAAACGCAGAATGACTTACATTAACAATACATGCGGGTGTGGCACTATAAAAATAGACCGATTTCTCGAAAAAAGTATTGAAATCCCACCAAAAACATACCTGTTAAAAATGGGGCCAAGTTCCTATTGCTTAATTATTCTCCTTAAAAAAGAGTTGAAATCCAATCCAATGCCAAGTTTAGATGCACTTCAAAATCGATCATAATCATTAACAGCCAGATCCTTAATACTTCTAAATTGGAACTTGGCAGGCTTTTATGATATACGTAGCATTTGATTAATTGCATAATTAAATTTAATATTGGTATTTATGTAATCAAATCAACCTGCCAAGTTCAAATTTAGAAGTATTAAGGATCAGGCTGTTGATGATGATAATTATGATCGATTTTGAAGTGCATCTAAACTTGGCATTGAATTGGATTTCAACTCTTTTTTAAGGCGAATAATTAACCAATATACTTGGCCTCATTTTTAACAGGTATGTTTTCGGTGGGAAACTTTTAGCGCAACGCGACGGAGTTGCGGGCGTCACCTAGTATATTCGACTTTCTGTTCGTATAGGCTGCCCTTAACTCTCAAGGGAATAAAACTGAAAAGCAAAATATATTCAATTTACATGTAAAAGAAATTAGAGGTAAAAATATAAAAATAATAATAACAGCCATGATAATGAATATTGTTCGATTTAACGATTTTTGGGAACTGTTCTGTTCATGTTTAATACAACATTCTGAAAAAAAAAAATTTTATTTTGTAATTCCGTAAATATAGACGTGGAACTGCAGCTGTGGTTTCATATAATTATATTAATTATTATTATCATATTTCTTAACTAGATGTTGCCAGCAACTTCGTTGTGCAAAATTCACGTAACACGAGGAAACATTTTTTCAGGGATTAAAGCTATCCTAAGGGCCGTGCCACATCGGAATGGCAGCGGCGAGGCGTGCACTATCAGTGTCATATGATTTTATTCCGGCGGCCATAGACTTCTCAAGCGTCCACGAGCGGCCAGGGGCGGCCGCGATTTCTCAAGCGACACTATGTATTACAATAACTAGCTATATGACCGAGCTTCGCTCGGTATTCAAAAAATTCAAAAAACACACATAAAATGACATTTTATGAAAATGATTCCTTCGGGGGCGATAAATCGATCAACGATTTATCGCCCCCGAAACCCCCTATGTACTAAATTTTATGAAAATCGTTGGAGCCGATTCCGAGATTCCAAATATATATATACAAGAATTGCTCGTTACAACCTACAACTGAATAATTATTTAAAAAATGGCCAAGTGCAAGTCGGACTCGCTCATGAGGGTTCCGTACCATTATAAGGCAAAGATAGACAAAAATTTGTGCTTTTTGTATGGGAGATTGAGATGGGAGTAAATGTTTATTTTATTTTACTTTTATTATTAATTATTAAAGTACAAATACAATTAAATATTTTAAGCATATTTTAATTGTCTTAGTGCTGCTATTTTTGATAAAGAGCAAATAATCGGCCAAGTGCGAGTCGAATTCGCGCACTAAGGGTTCCGTACCATTATAGAGCAAAATTAGGCCAAAAATTGTGTTTTTTGTATGGGAGCCCCCCTTAATTTTTTATTTTATTTTAACATTATTATTAAATATTAAAGTACACATAAAACTAAGGACCTTGAGAAAAATTCAAGTAAGGTACTTACTTGAATTTTAACTTTACCTGTTGCCATTATTGATATAGAGCCAAAAAGGCCAAAAAAATCACGTTTGTTGTATGGGAGCCCCCCTTAAATATTAATTTTATTTTCGTATAGCGGCAACAGATATACACAATCTATGAAAATTTCAATTATCTAGCTATTACCGTTCTTGAGTTACAGCCTGGAGACAGATAGACAGACGGACAGACAGACATACAGACAGACTGACAGACAGACGGACAGACATCGAAGTCTCAGTAATAGGGTCCCGTTTTTACCCTTTGGGTACGGAACCCTAAAAAGGCCACTAAAATCCTGTTTGTTATAATATGAGAGCCCCCTCAAATATTAAATATAATATGTTTTTTAGTATTTGTCGTTATGGAGGAAAACAAAATACATAATATCTGAAAATTTCAGGTCTTTACCTATCACCGTTCTTGAAGCCTGGAGACAACAGACGGACAGACAGCGAAGTCTTAATATTAATAATTGTGGTTAATGTAAAGAGCTACAAGTTTATTTCTAATTTTTTTTTCTGTATTTGACAATAATCACGATACAGGTCGAACAGGTCGAAATTATACTTTGACTTGTTTTTTGCAGTTATTTCCGTAAACATTGATTTTTTAAAAAAAATTATAAGGACTAAAGTTGTAGAAAATCAAAATTTCGACAAATTTGATCCCTGTCATTTTCTTGAAAAAATAAAAATTTAAGGAGATATTATAGCTAAAAAAATTGGACCTTCAAACCAATATGGCGGCTAACGCACACATTGTGGATGGTCGTGTTTTCGAATTTAAGCTTTTTGTGACCTCCTCTAAACACTGGTTCAAAAAAAATTCTGACTATAATTAATTTAAAAAAAAAATCTAACTCTACTGGGGTATTAGTTTTCTGCGTTTTCTGTCTGATATCCGTATTCCTGGCTTTATGATTTATCTTTCAATTTCAATCCGAGCATGCTCATTTCCATGGCTCGCTGACATTTAGCAAGTTTTTCCCTTTGGTTTTTTGTCAATGCTCAGGTTTCGCAGCCATATGTGATGCAAGGAAGAATGCACGCTTAAAAGGTCTTCGTCTTGGTTCTGATACTGAGTTCCTTACTTTTCATTATTTCCTTCAAGGCCCAGTATTTTTTCCACCCAGTTACGATTCTTTTACCTATTTCTTTAGACATTTGGTCGCTTGGAGATATGATCTGTCCTAGATATACATACTCCTCAACGTATTCTAGTTTTTGTCCATTGACAGTTATGTCTTCAGCTGTTGCGTTTGTCACATAAAGTTAATATACCTATCGGAATAGAGAAACAAAGGCCTGAGCAAGCGGGATGTCACTATCAGTAACACTGCGTGGTAGAAAGAGAAGCGTGATTTGAGGTTGCATAGCTTTTTTTTCATCTGTTTGATAGTCTGTCTGACCCTGTGCCGATCGTTGTCAATTTGGGATCTTAGAAAAATTGTGATTTTAAGTTAAATAATGAATAATTTTTAGAAATACTGCTCCAGAAACACGGTTAAATATTTGTGGAATGATTGTCGATCCACACATCGAAAAAACCCGGACAAATATTCATTTCACAGGTGAATTATTCTACATCGACAGGTTTTAAGTTTATTTTTGCCAATTCCCTACGAGTTATTGGTATTGATTTTGATAATTCACTTCTTTAGATGTTTAATTATATGAAAAACATAACTTGACTAGCCATGGTGCACAATTTAAGGATATTTTGTGTAAACAATTTTCATCTATTTTACACTAGGGCTGCATCAAGTTATCGATAAGTTGTATCGATATGAAAATATTTTTTAGTTAAGTATACTAATTATCTAGGAATGTTGAAATGATAACATACTCATCCGTAGTTTATAATTAGTTTAAGTATATTAATATATTAACATACATAATTTATCGTTTATAAGGTTCCGCACCCAAAGGGTGAAAAGTCCTAGTAGTGAGGTCCCGCTCTACTACTAAGATTTCGTTGCCTGTCCTTCTGTCCATTCGTCCGTCCGTCTGTCTGTCTCCAGGCTGTATAACAAGAACCGCTACAGTAATAGACTTCTGAAATTTCCACAAATGTAATGTCATTCTACATCCAATATGGCTGCTCATCCAAGATAGGGGAATAGTTGAAAGCACTTCTGCAAGATGGGCATCAAATAAAAGGGCTCAAATGTCGTGTCGTATCGTGCCGGCTTTTAGAAAATGCCCGGTTGAAACCGGTCACCCTTCATGCGCGAGTCCGACTCACACTTGGCCAATTTTTCAGATTTCCTGCTGACCTGGATACCAGAAATTCATGGCTTAAAATAATTAACCGTCCAAACTGGACTCCGAAGAAAAATTCATGCATACTTAATTATGCAGCAAGAATTTTGAAGAAAAGTCACATTTTACTTCAAAATTACAATTTTATAATAAAATATCTATGCAGTTTTATTCTATCCCATTTTATTATTTTTACAATCTTACAATTATTATTCCATGATCGATATTTTGTCGAATTACAATATGTTTGTACATCACTGAAACGCACACGTAAACATAATTGTATACACAGATGTAAATCAAATTTTGGTTAAGCTTCACAGCTCGAGATTGTTTCTCTATTCCGATAGGTATATTACCTTTATGGTTTGTCATCAGTTTTTTTCTGCTTGAGCTCATTTCCAAACCCACTTCCAAGCTTCTCAACACAATTTCTATATTTCTATATTTAAAAATCGGAGTGGATCATTCTCGGTAAGAGTAAAACCAGAACTGACCTTGTTCGTGTCATCGATTTTATAGAAGTTAAACTGTCCGTGCGGAGTTTTGAGTCTACAGTTTTATTTCTCGTCGGCGACGCAAATGTTAAGATCTACGAATGGTATCGTTTGTGGAATGAATATATACGGCAGGTCCCAGAAGAATTGGCGCTATTTCAGGAGGTGGGTTCACGTCCTAAAATAAATAGCGAAAACCCTTTAAAAATTAGCATGATCTAAATACTTAGAAGCCATGTAAGTCATAATATTATAATATCTCGAACTATCCGGGATACGATTCGGAAGTACCGTATACAAGATATTGTTATTTTTAAAAACATACGTTCATCATTTTGTTCATAATAACAATAACGCGAAACAAATTATATTCAAATGATAAACAAAAAGGATACATAATATTGTGATGTATAATCTTGTCACTGGATTTTTTACGCGTTTCCGTAAAAGTATATATATGTCGCAGGGAAAAGAGGATATCAGGGATTTCACGATATCCCTAGGGATATCACGAACTCTCGGAAGATGCCGAATATTCTTGTTTGTTACGTATTCTTGTTCACCCTGTAGACCAATCGTGCTATTCCAGCGGAATGACAGCGAAGCGGAGCGAAGATTTCGAGCATGGTGATTTGACCAATCATTCGGCACCTCTAAACTCCGCTCCGTGAAGAGGTAGAGATATAATAATGACAGACAAAGTATCTGTTACTATATCTCTACCTGTGAACAGTTAGCAAAGCCGACTCTCATAATATTATTTATAATATTAATATAATGTTTGTAAAATTGTATGATTGTAAAAGTCTGCATAGATTTTCTTCGTGATACTCCAAGCGTGCCTAATAATAGCTCGTCAAGGAGCTTTAAGTCGAGACGTAATCATTTGTGTTCGACAAAATATGTCTTTTATTGCTCAGCCTCCTCAGGCGACACCCTAAGGGCCGGGACACAAAAACACGATACGACGACGTGTCGTTCCACGATGCTGCGTCGTTTCACGATGCGACGTCGTGTCGTGGGAATCTACGACACGCGGCGTAAAAAACTACAACACGACATCGTAACGTGCCACAGTACACGGCACGACGTCGCATCGTAGAAACTCATGACAGTTGTCAGGGCCGGGACACAAAAACACGATACGACATCGCGTCGTGGAAATCCACGACGAGCGTCGTAAAAAGCTACGTTACGACATCGCACGACTTCATACGACGTCGCGTCATAGAAACTCATCTTTGAATTTCTACGTGAGTTTCTACAACGCGACGTCGTACGATGTCGTGTCGTAGTTTTTGTTGTAACGTGGCACGTTATGACGTCGTGTCGTAGTTTTTACGACGCGTGTCGTAGATTCCCACGACACGACGTCGCCTCGTGAAACGACGCCGCGTCGTGGTACGACACGACGTCGTATCGTGTTTTGTATCCCGGCCCTTATTTGGGATTATTTTGGAATCTCATGAAAAGTTACTGCGTATTCGGTATCTTAGCACACCCTTGATACAGAAATGTGATGGATTTTAACACATGAGGTGTCATAAGTTTCGGATCAGTTGTGGGGATACATTGTTGTTGACGGGAATCCCCTTGGGAACTTTTACGGAAACGCGTAAAAATTCCAGTGACAAGAATATACATCACAATATTATGTATCCTTTTTGTTTATCATTTGAATAGAATTTGTTTCGCGTTATTGTTATTATGAACAAAATGATGAACGTATGTATTTAAAAATAACAATATCCTGTATACGGTACTTCCGAATCGTATCCCGAATGGTTCGAGATATTATAATATTATGACTTACATGGCTTCTAAGTATCTAGATCATGCTAATTTTTAAAGGGTTTTCGCTATTTATTTTAGGACGTGAACCCACCTCCTGAAATAGCGCCAATTCTTCTGGGACCGGCAGGTCCCAGAAGAATTGGAAAGTTTGTGGAATGAATATATACGGCAGTATATATTCATTCCACAAACGATACCATTCGTAGATCTTAACATTTGCGTCGCCGACGGGAAATAAAACTGTAGACCCAAAACTCCGCACGGACAGTTTAACTTCTATAAAATCGATGACACGAACAAGGTCAGTTCTGGTCTCTTTCCGATAATACTCCACTGCGATTTTTAAATATAGGTACAGGAATTGTGTTGAGAAGCTTGGAAGTGGGTTTGGAAATGAACTCGAGCAAAACAAAACTGATGAGAAACGCAACAGCTGAAGACATAAAAACTCGAATACGTGGAGGAGTATGTATATCTAAAACAGATCATATCTCCAAGCGACCAAATGTCTAAAGAAATAGACAAAAGAATCGCAACTGGGTGGAAAAAATACTGGGTCTTGAAGGAAATAATGAAAAGTAAGGAACTCAGTATCAGAACTAACAAGAAGACCTTTTTTTTTCAATTTATTTATTTAATAAGAAAATACATAATAATTTATAGTTACTCTCCATAAACCACTAAGGTTTGTCCGGAGTGTACTGTTGTTTTATAATATGTACTACATTATTTAGGAAACTTAATTCAATATTATGCGCGCGCTTTGAAGCGTGCATTCTTTCTTGCATCACATATGGCTGCGAAACCTGGGCATTGACAAAAAATCAAAGGGAAAAACTTGCAAAATGTCAGCGAGCCATGGAAAGGAGCATGTTCGGATTGAAATTGAAAGATAAAGTCAGGAATACGGATATCAGACAGAAAACTGAACTAACGGACATACTTGCACATATCGACAGACTAAAATGGAGACGGACAGGGCATATGCTCCGTTGCAAACACGATAAATGGAGCAAATTATTATTTTTAACAAAAAATTAAAACCGACTTCCAAGGTAAAAACAATAATAACATTAATATGAACTAAAAAGTATTAAATAATTTTTACTATCTAATGGTCCCTTTTTCCGAATTCGGCTAAAACTCAACTATTTCTGTATTCAATCTTCATTATTTTGAAGTCGGTACCAGATAGCTGAATCTTCAGTCCTCTGACAGAATATTTGAAACTTTTGGAACTGGCACCGACTTCAAAATTATGAAGATTGAATACAGAAATAGTTGAGTTTTAGCCGAATTCGGAAAAAGGGACCATTAGATAGTAAAAATTATTTAATACTTTTTAGTTCATATTAATGTTATTATTGTTTTTACCTTGGAAGTCGGTTTTAATTTTTTGTTAAAAATAATAATAATTTCACTCTTTTTAGTTACACTAGTAGGTAAACCTTCGCGTATATTTTACGTATCTTATTACAATTTGTCAAGAGTCACAACTCACACTCACAAAATCATATATTATCAGTGAAGTGAACATATTGTGCTAAGTAATTTAACAATTTTAATGCTTCAAGCCCCAAGCGGTCACCGGCGATTGAGATAACAATAGAAAGGCTATTGTGTCTCGTTTTTCCACGATCGAAGGATCTATCAGATAAAAAATTGTATAAACTTGCATAGGATGTAGCGTAGCTACTCATAATATTTAATATTATCATAATTATTGACAGCTCTGTTCTTGTAAAGCGCTTATTCCACTTATCCTAGCTAGGAAGTCCTAGCTAGGATCCTAGCTTTCTAAATGTTATTCCACTTGACTAAATTTTTTCCGATTTAGGATCCTAGCTAGGATCCTAGCTTCTAAATGTTATTCCACTTGACTAAATTTTTTAGGACCCTAGCTAGGACTTCCTAGCTAGGATAAGTGGAATAAGCGCTTAATCAAGAATTCAAATCGATACTTAGTGCGCCATCTATCGATTAATAAGTATAACTGATTAAAAAGACACTTAATGACTTTGTTTTGTGTAAAATATGCTCTTTTTAAAATAACTTTATTTTAATTCTATTTGTCTATTTAAATTTTATAAAGTAATTAGTAAAGTATTCGATCTGTTGTCTGCCGCCACGCGCCACGCGGCGCGGCGGCGCGGCGACGCCGTCGCCTCTGCGGCGCCGACCGCCATGTATTAAACAAACAGGTGTTGTTATACAGTACATAATAATTATTATTAGTATATCCATACCTATGCCTTGTACTATTATTAATTCTGTGCCATGAGACATTGGTGACCTTAATGATGATGATGACGATGATGATGATGATGATGATTATGATGATGAATATGAATTGCATAGTAGCATATGCTTTCTGTTCTTAAAACAACGCCGAAACTCCCGAACGTGTATCTATAAGGAGTCAGGAGTTCTCTCAGCATCTTCGAAACCATGGTATACTTTGACCCAATATTTGACTTTTTGGTAGCATATTCTTAGTACACTTCACATAAAACCAAAATCACCATATGTTTCCATATAAATTTCGAGGAGTTCCCTCGATTACTCATGGATCCCATCATCAGGTCACCACTTTTGTGAACATGGTACCAAATTGGAGTGAAACCTAATACAACAAAACAAAAATTTCGAAAATCGGTTCACAAACGGCGGAGTAATCGTTGAACATACAAAAATAAAAAAAAAAAAAAAAAAAATATCCACAGCCGAATATATAACCTCCTCGTTTTTTGGAAGTCGGTTAAAAAGTAACAGTCTGGTATCCAAGAGATAGATCAAGGAGCCGTGGTCACAAAGTGAGAAGACGGGAGGATGAATTAAAATGGACTCTGGGCCCCCTGTGGCCAAGAATTGCAACGGACAGAAAACAGTGGAAAGTGTTGGAGGAGGCCTATGCCGTAAGGCACATCGAACGCAGAGACATATTTTTATGATCATAAACTAATGAGTACCTAGTAAGAAAAAGCTTTGAAGTTCGGAACAAAAAGCTTTATTATTATTATTATGTTTTTTTAGGATTTCCATTCTCCTTTACAGGGTTCTAATAAAGTTGCGGGCTTGTGGCCAAACAACTACAGGTGATGTGTTAATTAATTATAATAATTATTATTATTATTACTATTATTATTTGAAAGAGTTTTGTCTCGGCTTTCGCCGGTAGAATGAAACAGTTACGGGCGCTTGCCAAGTTACATGTTCATGTAGTGTAAAAGAAGTTTAGTTGATATGAAATATTTTTTAGTATTTAAATATTTTGTAGTAAATTTAATATTTATGTATATATTTTTTAGTGTGTTACTCTATTTTTAGTGTTTAAATATTTAGTAGTAAATTTAGTAAAAAAAAATTATACACAAAAAAAAAAAATTTAATGTTAAATATTTTCGTATGACAAAATGATTTTGGTATTACGAATGTATGAGAAATAAAGAATCGAATCGAATACTAAAAAATATTTTTTAGAGTTGAAATATTTTGTAGTAAATTTACTATTTATTTATATATTTTTTAGTGTTTTACTCTATTTTTTAGTGTTTAAATATTTAGTACTAAATTTAGTAAAAAAAAATTATACACAAAAAAAAATTTTTTAGTGTTTAAATATTTTGAAGTTAATTTTTGTTCAGGAACCTAGGTAATTACTATTTTATACTGAAAAATAACTCAAACATGTTAAATATTTTCGTATGACAAAATGATTTTGGTATTACGAATGTATGAGAATTTCGAGGGTTACCCGAGCTCTTAAGGAAGCGGCGGACTATAGAGCAGGTAACGATAACAATTTACTTTTGTAATTGTATATATGTGTTTTTGTGGAGGTCAAGGGATTTAAGTGCAACTGCAAGTATTTTTGGGATAACGCCGGTTGAAGAGATGATAATAGGGATTATTTTTACTGTATTTTGATGCCACATATTTTGTTTGATATCATCTGCAAGCGGTATGTATTTTTGGATTTTTTCTGTGTGTTTCTGTTTCAGGTTGTTAGTGTTCGGAACGGCGACGTCTATAAGGTAAGTGGTTTTTTCAGATTTTATTGTCACGGTTATGTCTGGTCTATTGCTTAGAATGGTACGGTCTGTGACGATATCGCGATCCCAGTAGAGTTTTACGGAATCATTTACTAGTACGTTAGATGGTTTGTATTTGTAGTATGGTGTACGTGTTATTATCAGGTTAAATTTGGTTGCTATTAGTTGATGTAAGTTTAGCTACGTTATCATGACGGTGAGTATACTCTTTATTTGCTAGTGCACTGCATCCTCCGGTAATATGGTCTATTGTTTCAGAGGTTTGGTGGCATAACCTACATTTGTCAGTTTCTATGGATTATTTGAGGATAAATTTTAAGTAATTGCGAGTTTTGATGATCTGGGCCTGTATAGCTATTAAAAATCCTTCTGTTTCACTATAGATATTGCCCTTAGTCAGCCAGCTGAATGACGCTTCTTAATCGATATGGTCCTGATTTAACTGGTACGGAAATTTACCATGTAGAAATTTGCACTTCCATTTTTCTATTTTGTTAACATCTCTAATTATTTTATTTTTAGGGTCGAATTGATCATTATTTAGCTGTAGTGGTATTCCAGAATGGGAGAGACTGATAATTGCTTTATGGAGTGGGCTTGTGTCGGCTTTTGTTCTGAAATATGTTCGAAGGCTATCTATTTGGGTGTAATGTAAGTTTTTTATGTTATTATTATTATTTTGAAATGTTTAAGATTCTCCTTTGCGGGGTTTTAACTAAAGTTGCGGGCTTGTGGCCAAACAACTTCAGGTAAGTTCAGGTGAGTAGTTAATTTATTGACAAAAATTTCCTAACGATCCTATAAGTATTTAAAATAACTGCTTTTTGCAGAGTTATGTATGTGAGTGGGTGAATGTCGAGTGTTTTGAGGCTAGTGTGTAGTGTTTTGGGAATAATGCCAGTGCTGGAGATGATGATTGGTATAATCTTGACTGTGGTCGCTTTCCATTTTGTTTTCAATTCGATTGTCAAGTCTACATATTATTTAGTCATTTTGTTCGTATGCGTGGAGGTAAGATTGTGTGAATTGGGAATAGCGATGTATATCAGATAAACTGTTTTATTTCGTTTGTTGCGGAAAGGTCATATGTCAGGTCGGTTATGGTGTATGATTTTGTCGGTCAATATTGTCTGGTCCCAGTATAATAATAATAATAAAATTCTTTATTCAAACCAATAATGAAACACGGGTTACAAAGAGAGAGGAGAAAAAAAAAACAGTTAGAATTGGCGGCCTTACTGCTGGAAGCAGTCTCTTCCAGGCAACCGTAACCATATAGTTTGAAGTCAGGTGAGTCAAGTATGATTTGAGGAGTGTATTTATAGTATGGGATTTTGTCTGTGATGAGATTGTGTTTGTGTGCGAGTGTCTGGTGTATGATAGCTGCTACCTGGTCGTGTCTGTGTCTGTAGTCTGTTTGTGTGATGGATGAACAAGCTCCGGTGATGTATTGGATTGTTTCGGGCCGTTTGTGACAATGGCGACATTGGTCGTTGCCTGCTCCAGCAGTACGGATAATGTGTTTCCTGTAGTTTTTGTGTCGATAACCTAATCTTGGATGGCCATCATAAACCCTTCTTTATTATTATTGTTTTTAAGTTATTTTACTTCTACACTAGGAGTGTTTCACTAAAGCTGCGGGCTTGTGATCAAGCAGCTTCAGATTAAGTTGAAAATCAAGTAATCGACAGGAAGTTTCTGACGATTCGGCATGTATTAAGAATTACAGCCTTTTGAAGGGTGATATAAGCACAGTATAGCAATATATATTACTAGCTGTTGCCCGCGACTTCGCCCGCGTGGATTTCAGTTTATAGCGCGCGGTGTCAAAAAAATTGGTGTCAAATTTAAAATCTTTTTAAAACCCTGGTACTCCTTAAATCAAAATACCCAAAAACAGCAGCTGTGCAGTGTGCACATAATATTTCACTTTTTAAAATTAAACTTTATTTATACCAAATTTAAAGCTTATTTAGCCCCCCATTACACAACTTTAGCTATACCCATAAACTATAGTTTATCATTGGTATGTTTAAGGTTACGTCACTACATTAAGTACAGAGTAGTAAGTAGTGAGTTATTTAATAACGTGTATAACAATCGAAAGAATCGAAAAACGTAACTTAACATGGTACCATCACTTATAGAAAGACTTATGAGCAAGCGATAGCTCGATGTAGGCGACTCAAAGCGCCATCTGTTATGAATTTTTAGAATAACTTATTTTTAATAAATTTACGTATTTTCACCCCCTTACAACCCCTTTTTCCAGCTAAAAAGTAGCCTATGTCCTTTCTCAGGCTTTGGACTATCTGTGTACAAAATTTCATTACAATCGGTTCAGTAGTTTTGGCGTGAAAGCGAGACAGACAGACAGACAGACAGAGATACTTTCGCATTTATAATATTAGTATAGATGTCATATTGCTTTACTGTGATATAAGTGAGTGGGTGAATATTGAGTGTTTTAAGACTTTCCGGTCTTGATATAACTATTGGTATGGTTTTAACTACATTAACTTTCCACTGTGATTTTAATTCAATTGTTAGGTCTATATATTTTGTGACTTTTGTTGTATGTGTGGTAGTAAGATTGTGTGAATTCGGTATGGCGATGTCTATAAGGTATACAGTTCTATTGCGTTTGTCATGTAGTGTTATGTCAGGTCTGTTGTGGTGCACGGTCTTGTCTGTCAGTATCGTCCTGTCCCAGTACAATTTGTAGTCCGGTGAGTCTAGTATGATTTGTGGTGTGTACTTGTAGTATGGTGTTTTGTCTGTGATGAGTTTGTGCTTGAGTGCGAGTGTCTGGTGTATGATTGCGGCTACTTGGTCGTGTCTATGGTTGTCATTATTATTATTGTTATTATTACAGGAATTGTTTTAGAAATCAATTTCATGTTCAATTTATGTAAAAGTGTTCTAAGGCTGGCCATATACGTTTTCCGTATTCGACTTTCGAATTAGTTTTCCGTATTCAGAAATCCGAATGGAATCAGTAGAAAATAAATTAACTGGCGCACTCGTTTGCTTTTTTCCGATCGAAAATAATTCCGCACACGGTACATTATTATTATTTTTAACAAAAAATTAAAACCGACTTCCAAGGTAAAAACAATAAGTATTAAACTAAAAAGTATTAAATAATTCTTACTCTTTAATAGTGCCTCTTTCAGAATTCGTCTAAATTTCAACTACTTCTGTACATACTATAGCTTCATTATTTTAAAGTCGGTACCAGCTAATTTAATCCTGAGTTAATCAGTCAATGTCAGAATATATGAAACTTTTGGAACTGGTACCGATTTCAAAGTAATAGCTATAGTATGTACAGAAGTAGTTGAGATTTAGACGAATTTTGAAAGAGTAAGAATTATTTAATACTTTTTAGTTCATATTAATACTTATTGTTTTTACCTTGGAAGTCGGTTTCAATTTTTTGATAAAAATAATAATTTCACTCTTTTAAGTTATTTATCGGTAAACATAAGCTGTCAGTTGTAGATATATAGGATTTAGGTATGAAAATATCACAACTACTATACTCAGGTAGTTTTCAAAAAAGTTTTATGCTATGTCTCAAAAGCCATGAGCCCTACTATAAATATACAGACCTATCATGAAATGGCTACTATAACACGTCCTTATTTATTACTTATTTACTATAATATTATTACTGAATTATCATGAATAGAATTTGCATAGTAGCATATTTTCAGTTCTTAAAACAACGATGAAACCCCCAAACTTTCAAATGAAAACTTATCTGAGTTCACTACCACTTTAGAATTTCTTAAAGAACTATACCACCAAAGTTGCAAAAAGATGACAATATCGGGAATCAACAAAAAGTGTTATTACTTGAGGGTAGTGTGAAAAATAAATCAGGTGTTGCTCCGACCTTGGAAACGGCCGTGAATGTATCGACCGCACAGTCGTAATGTCCGAACCGGTTAACGACCGCCATATGATTTCCGATGGCAACCTGCCCGAGTATTTACCCAATCACACGACAAGCGAAGCATTCGCGACGGCACCCGCGACATTACAAAACCGTAATGAATGTAATAAAAATACTATGGTAAAGTCGTATGCAGACACTTTGAAGGATCAAAATTGGACTCTGGTACAAGGAAAGAAACAAAAGAATCGTTTTATCGGTACTAAGGGCAAAGCTTTGGTGGAAGCAAATGTAAAGTTCAAGGCCTCGGACACTATGATACCTATATATATCTATCAAATTGCCAAGGATGTAACCGAAGATGATATTCATAGTTACATACGAAAAAAATCCGAAATGGATGTTAGGTTAGAGAAAATGAATATGAAGGTTGAAAAGGAATATAATGCCTATAAAGTATTCGTACCCAGAAGCAAGTTATCTTTGTTTATGCAAAGTGATTTTTGGCCGGAAGGCATTTCTTTTCGCCGCTTCATAGATTTTAATCGAAGACTCGGAGTCAAGAAAATCAATAATTAGAATTTGTGGATATGACCACTACTACAATAATTAGTTTTAATTGTAAAAATGTGAGTCGCTCAATGGATTGTGTGAGGGGCCTATGTGTTGAAGCTGATATTTTGGCGCTACAAGAAACATGGCTACTGCCGCAAGATATACCTCTTCTCGGAAATATACATTCTGGCTTTGCATTTCATGAGAAATCTGCTGTGGATACATCCAGTGGAGTGCTACGGGGCAGACCACACGGAGGTGTGGCATTGCTGTGGAGAAAGTCGGTGTTCCCCAATGTTTCCATAGTTGATTGTCATAGTGTTCGACTTTGTGCTATTAAAATTCATCTCAGTAACAACAGTTCAGTGTTAGTGATTTCTGTATAATATATGCCTACGGACGACGTTGACAACCTCCCCTTGTTTGTGGAATGCCTAGGTGAGATAAGTGCTCTGATCGACACGTGCAACAGCGAATATGTGTTTGTTCTTGGAGACTTTAATGCCCACCCCGGTGAGTTGTTTTCGCATGAACTTTCTAATTTCTGTAAAAATTTGGAAAAATACGAGTAAGTTGAATCCTAAGCCGAGCCTTCCAATGTCTGTGGCTGGTATTAGTGATCCTGCTGGAATAGCAAGTGCTTTCCAAAAGTACTTTAAGATATCCTCCCTACTTCCTCGGCGGAATGGAGTGCTGTGGGGCCCAAGCGCCGCCGAGGAAGTAAAGGTTAAATTCAGTGCTAAAGAGGTTGCCTCTATTATTAAAAAAATGCGTCGAGGCAAGTCTCCGGGACAGGATAGTCTCAGTGTCAAGCACTTGAGATATGCTGGGGTGCACTTGCCACGAATAATTGCTATGCTTTTTAATTTGTGTGTGAGTCATCAATATCTGCCACAGACGTTGATGTCTACAGTTGTTGTGCCTATTATAAAAAATAAGACGGGAGATGCCTCCGACCTGTCCAATTACAGGCCGATATCACTGGCTACTGTGATTGCCAAGGTACTGGACAGTCTTCTTGACAAAAGGCTGGAACTGCATACAGATATAAACGATTCCCAATTTGGGTTCCAGCCGGGCCTGTTCACTGAAAGTGCCATTTATTGTCTTAAGCAGGCTGTGCAGTACTACACATCCAGGAAAGCGCCGATATACGCTTGCTTCCTGGACCTATCGAAGGCATTCGACTTAATGTCATACGACAAATTGTGGCAAAAACTTAGCGACGAAACCAATCTGCCCAAGGAACTGATTGGACTCTTTTAGTACTGGTACGGTCATCAGAAAAATAGTGTAAAAAGGGCTGGAGTGTTTTCGGAGGTATACGGGTTGGAGTGTGGGACGAGACAGGGGGGGGTTAAGCTCGCCCCGCCTCTTTAACCTGTACATGAATCGGCTGATAGGTGAGCTCAACAGCACATACATAGGATGTCACGTTGACGGCGTCTGTATTAATAATATAAGTTATGCGGATGATATGGTGTTGTTGAGCCCATCTATCAGTGCGTTACGTTGGCTTCTCCGTATCTGTGAAGAGTATGCGGTGGAACATGGGCTCAGATATATCGCAAATAAAAGCGAATTTATGGTTTTTAATGCAGGCGCCGACAGGAGTCGCAGAAGTGTACCTCCTGTGACTCTTGGAGGTGTGCAGCTGAAAAGAGTCGACCGAGTTAAATATCTGGGTCACTGGGTCACCGCCTCTCTATCAGATACGGAGGACATAGAGAGGGAGCGTAGAGCGCTATGTGTGCGCGGTAATATGCTGGCTCGTAGGTTCGCACGATGTAGCAGGGACGCAAAAATAACGCTCTTTAAAGCGTATTGTCAGTCATTCTACACGTGTAGCCTATGGGTCAGATATACGCAGCGCTCATATAGCGCTCTCAAAGTCCAGTACAACAACATATTCAGGATGCTGTTTGGTCTGTCGTGTGACTGTAGCGCCTCATCTATGTTCGCTGAGGCACATACAGACTGTTTTCAGACCATCATTAGAAAGAGATGTGCCTCGCTCTGGTCGTGTATGCAAAACAGTCCAAACAGAGTCCTGAATGTGTTGGATAGCAGGTGGGATTCCGTGTTGCTGAAGCATTGGGTGCAGCTCCATGCTCCGATAGCACGGTTCCCATATATTTAATTTTCAAGTTAAACTCCAACTTATTTTTACTTTTACTAACACTAGAATAAGGACCTATTGTTGAAACTAACACTATGGATGAAAATCTGAAATAAGTTAATTGAATTGAATTGAATTGAATTGAATAACCTCCTCCTTTTTTGGAAGTCGGTTAACAAACCGGTGCATTCGCGTATGAAAAAAAATGAAAATCGGCCAAGTGCGAGTTGAACTCGCGCACGCAGGGTTCCGTACCATTAATTTACCAGCAAAAATAGTAAAAAATTGTGTTTTTTGTATGGGAGCCCCCCTTAATTATTTATTTTATTTAAATTTTATTATTAATTATTAAAATTTAATTACAGCTGAGTATTTTGTGTACATTTCAAGTGCCTACCTGTTGTTATCATTGACACCGACCAAAAGATGTTTGAAAAATCACGTTTGTTGTATGGGAGCCCCCCTAAATATTTTTTTTTTTAGTACTTGTTGTTATGGCGGCAACAGAAATACATAATCTGTGAAAATTTAGACTCTCTAGCTATTACCGTTCTTGAGTTACAGCCTGGAATCAGACGGACAGACGGACAAACGGACAGACGGACAGACCTCGAAGTCTCAGTAATAGGGTCCCGTTTTTACCCTTTGGGTACGGAACCCTAAAAACGCAAACATTTTCCGTGAAACTAGCGCAAACATTTTGCGCTAGTCTCACGGAATTCAAAATCGTAATTCTGGAAATCGCATACGGAAAACGTGTATATGCCTAAATCATTCGCATGGTGAATCAGGCGATAATTTCTTGGCAGGCGTCAGGCATAAACTAATTAATAAATTAAAAAATACAATATGTTTTATCCTCCTGTAAACATTGTGAAAATTAAATTTTCAATAGACTCAACCCGGCAAATGAGAATAAAAACAACACGGATGTAAAAAAATACGGATGGAGCATTACACTATAAAGAGGTGAAGCACGCAAGGTACGACAATTTCGTGTGTGAGTGTCGGTCAGCTGTCGGTTCCTAGTTAGGTACTACAACCCGCTGTCATTATACATAGAGTGATGGCGCCAATGACACGCACACACCCTATACGGGCGGCCATTACTATGCTTCACTCGGGATTAGACAAGGTTACGTCCGTATTTTTTTAAGTCCGTGAAAAACAATGCAATTGAAATACAAATCATTTGTTTTACAAAAAAGGTAATCTTGTTCTGATTGTGACAGAAACAAAGAACAACCTTAATATTATGGTAATTGCACAAGAATTACTATTATTATTTATTAAAATAAAAGTTTACTTAATATTTTTACTAAATGGTAGGTAGTAAGGAGGCTTAAAATAATGTAGATAGCACAGACATAGATCTTAATAGATACCGCATGTCGCTCCATTTGTATGAAAACGAACGTGTCACTTTTTTCCTACCACTGTGACGTAGAGATAAACTACGATAACATGGCGCGTCCCTCCAAAATTCAAAACGTTTGAAGTGCGTTGTCAAAACGTTTGAAGTGCGTTGTCTTGCGCGGTCGGCTAGTTATGATTAGTTGACCAACAAAATATCTTGGTAATAAGACGTGACATTAAGTGCAATATTACGAGTACTGGTTGATTGGTTGAATACTAACCTACTACATACAAACTCTTTCATAAGGATGTGACTACACACATTGAAACAGTAATTTGGAAGGGCGCGCCATGTTATCGTAGTTTATCTCTACCGATGATAAGAAACGTGTCCATTATCAAGGCCAACGTTTCTATTTGAATTCTACAGCTCAACACTTTTAGGCATTCAGGCATTTTTAAAATTACGATTGACGTCCGATTCCGATAGCAGACTAAAAACAGACTTCTGAAAGACGAGCATTGCTCGTCGTTTGGGAACGCGATATGGCACGCGAAGTACATACGCATGCGGTATCTATCTTGATCTATGTCTGTGGTAGACAGTTTATAAAAACTAAAAAAGAATAAACTGCGTAGGCAAAAAAAATGTCTTATTTTCTTCATATTTCTTTATATTATCATCCGCGAAAAATATAAGTGTTTCTATAGTTAAACGTAATTATAATTAACAGCAATAAAAATTTTTCAATTTAATAATTTTACATTCCAAATATCAACAAATATTTTTAAACTCTCTATAGCTTTGTAATTTGTATTCAAAGTGATTGACAGAAAGTAATAATTTAGCAAATTGAGGAAGGTATGAACTTATTGTGATCAAACCCACGAGGCAACTTGTAGTACTTCGTACTGTTATAATTAGGTCAATAATTGTATGCCTAGGCTTTTAAGGCCTGATTTTGGCACTAATAGTTCATAATATTATAAAGTTGAATGTCCTATTATTGGCATTCATAGCATTTTCAAACAAAAGTTATAGTGCCAATAATAGGATGGATACTTAAACTTTTTTCCCATTTTAATAGATTGAAGATTCGGCACTTACTACATTTTTCATCATTTGAAAAAGACGCAAAATATAGTACGCCTGTGCCCGTTTTTATGCCAACGAGTATACCTACATAGTATCATCCGATTTTTCGTATTATCGGAAGTCAACATTTTAGTTATTTATGATAACAAGACAGCCAAGTTGGAAAATACTTGCCTCCAACTTTCGAATCAACAATCCCGGATAATTTTATGATTAAATTTGATATTCTGTGTAGTCCCATTTCCAAGTCTTCTTGACGCTGTAGTCATTTGCTCGCGTGGTGTGCGGGTAATCCTGCAAAAAAAGTTTCGTTTTAGGAGTTTGTAATTAAAATGGGAGTCCCAGTGCGTCGCAAAAAAAAAAAGGGTAATGTGACTCGGAAAAAATAAATATCCGTGTTTTATGTTTGTGTGCGGGAATTGGGAATACAAAATGAAGCCGGACCCCGAGTACGGTCAGCTATCAATCATGGTTAAAGTGGCGACTTTTGAGTATTTAAATAGGTCAGCATGGTACGGTATTTCGGAAACTGCTAACTTAAGGCGCTCTATTGAAAAAACTGTCCTTTTTTGACCGACTTCCAAAAAGGAGGAGGTAATATGTTCGGTTGTATCTTTTTTTTTTCTTGTATGTTCCATGATTACTCAGCCGTTTGTGGTCAGATTTTCAAAATTCTTTTTGTGTTGTATAGGGTTTAACTCGAATTTGGTACCATATTCACAAAAATAGTGATCTGATGATTGAAAGTGAAAAAAATGATACAAAACATAACTGCATCAACTAAAGCATTGACTACCGATCGTCGGAAAGATCTCGAGGTAGAAACTATAACATCAAGGAAAAAGACAAATGCACAAAGATGTAGAGAATATCGTGAGAGAAAAAAATTACAAAATTCAATGCTACAAAATATAACTGCAGAGAGATCAGATGAATGTAGTGAGACTGATCAATTACCAGCTAAAAAACCTAAAACTAATGCAGGAAGAAGAACAAAAAATCATGAAGCGCAGAAATTAGAGAAACAAGAAAGTAAATCACGTGATAATTGCAGTGCAAAAATATGTAAACATCCAGAAGTAATACGTAATATTGCAGAAGAAACGCAGCAAAATAATGCATTACACATTCCATACCAAGAGTTCAGAAACTGTGCACAGCCACAAGGAATTTATTACCAAGATGTTAATATTCCTACAGATGGAAATTGTTTCTTTTTTTCTATAATAAAAATTATAATCTATCAATGTCTCCTTTACAAATAAGGCAACAACTACTTGCTTCGCCCTTCGTCAACTCGTGCATCAATCCAAATGGTGCAAGGTCAATTCTCAGCAGTGAATCAGAGTATGCAGAAATGGATTGTATAGACTATAGAAATATTTGCTAAAGTGTATAATCAGAATGTTTGTGTACATAATTACTATGTTAACACTAGAACTAACGTAGAAGAAAGACAATTCCTTCATTTCAGAGTCAATGACTTGCAAAATTTTATTACGAAGCTTTAAACACGTAGACGTTTGATAAACCGTTCAAACTAGCTTAGCAAACGATTGAAATGGTTTGAGTCAAACCAAAATTTACATGTTTGAATGAAACCATTTGACCGTCTCGGGGGCCCTTAATTTTCTCGAGTCACGGTGTTTGTGCGCGAACTCCTTCAAAACGCCAACCGATGTTAATGAAGTTTTGTATGTACTTACCTACATTCGTTAGAATAGGTTTTTATCTACTTTTTATATTGATACTAGAAAAAATTGTACGGCAAAATAACGTTTTCCGGGTCAGCTAGTTATAATATTATAACAGTGCCTTTAGCAATAATTTAATTTTATAACTCTTAGTTATTGAAATGTACCTTTCGTAGAAATTCGATTACAATAGCTTTGTAACTAAAATCTAAATACGCACTATTTAGTTACAAAACTTTGAAATCTGTATTTCAAAGCCGTCTACATAGAAATATACGCAAAAAAATATAAGAGATGCAGCGATGAAGACCATTTTATAATTTACTTTTTACATGTGAATATTTTTCAGCTCTCGCAGCTAGCACTTAGCAGCCCCAATCGGTTATATTCGCAGGCGCGAACAGATGTTTTCCACACTCGGTATCATAATATGAAAAACGCGCTATGCGGCACTTACTTAGGGTCAGGTCACACTGCAACCTGACGCGACGATGCGATTTTAGATTATCCATTCTAAACTGCAGTCCTACTCCCAATGATTCGATTTTGATGTACGAGTCTGCTTAGTTCATAATTGAGCCCCAGTATGATTTTGCGCTAGTATATAATAATAATGCAATAATATGTCGGAAGTAGCAAAAGCTGTTGAGATCGAGCTGATTCTATTCTCGATTCGATTCTTTCGAGAGTAAGGTAGCAGAACTTTATTAATTACACGATACCCATTAAATTGACAGACTTGTGACCCGCAGTGTATAATTATAATTTTAAATGGCTCATTATAAATGCCTCCAAGCCCACACCAGAATTCCAACAATTGCCTAATTATATTATTTATCAAGCTAAGATTACACGAGTAAATATTAATTTCATAAAAATATGATTACATTTTTAAAATATTACAGAATAATAATATCAATTTTACAGTGAAAATTTAAAAGTCAAGTAATAAAAACATGATGGACTTTGCTTCAAAATCCACACGAAAACAAATTTTCTAAAATATTAAAATATTATCCTTTGAAAATAGAATGTAGGTGTTATGTTTGAATTTAAAAGTTTTCCATTGTAGTGCAATGTCTGGCTTTATTTAACGTGAATTTAATAAATTGTTTGCTCAATAAACTCATATGAGCTTTACTCTAAGTTTTATGTTAAGGCGCTATATTGAAAAAACTGTCCTTTTTGACGTAATACTATAGGACCCTCAGAAATGTTACAAATGTAGTAATGAGATATACATAATTATCTTCATAGCCTTATCGAGGTATGAGAAGAACTAGAAACACGATAATGTATTTTGCCTCGATACATTTAATTTTCAAAAAATACGAAATTTGAAGATTATTTTTAAACGAAAAAAGATGTATTGTAGGAAATTAGTCTAATTGATAGACACCTTTGCAACTCAAAATCGTATAGAAGCATATTGCTTAAGGTAGGGATCAATCTCAATCCAAAACGATAACTTTGCACACAACCAAAAACCAAGCGTATATGCATTGCAATAATATTCGTTTTAACTTAGCATAAAACTGTAGTTACTAGGGACGGATCTTCTCTATTTTCATGTTTTTTTTTTTAATATCTTTGGAAATAAATATTAAGAAACAAAATTGTTCGGTTATAGATATTTTAATATGAATTTACTAACAATTTATTCAAATAAAATGTATAATTATCCTAGTTAATACTTATATTTCGATGAATTAGATTTTTGTCGGAGGTGAGTTTGTAAATTAATTACAGCTAAAGTATTACGTTTTATAAAAATATGTATGGTTTAAAGTCTTTTAAATATTGTGATTTATATCTCATATTTTTTTACATTTCGTTATTATATTGGAACTAGGTAAACTGGGAGTCACGGAATAACAAATTGGGGTTTATGCCCGCCTTAAATGCTCCTAGTTATTTTTTAAATGATTATAATTATGTTTTTTCGCATGTTTTCCGAGCGAGCCGATAGCTTCTGGCCGCAGCGTATTCACGACTACAAATTAAGTATAAAAGTAAGTCATACAGTAAGTGTAAGTCATACAAATTAAGTATAAAATTGCCCTTGCGGTTAAATTACTTTCGATATAGAGCCTTAAACATTAAATTCCTAAGACAAGGGTTATTGTACTTAATCTTTGCGAGGATATTTAACAATCTTGGCTAACATATAACATTTATGGTTATACTAATTTTAATAAAAGAGGTAAATTTTGTTTTTTATGGCGGGAAAATTATCGGATAACATTTTACGCAGGCGAAGCCGCGCGCAACTTCTAGTGTCAAATAAAGAACCCTATGATGTGTTGTAAATAAAGCTAAAAAGTAAACTTTCCTACAGAAAAAGATACATATTACTTAGCATTAGCAGACTTGGCACCCGCGGTGTTGGGCTGCCTAATGCCTATTCCAATTTCGAATGAATCATTTAAAAATGCATCAACCATTGATGTTTTAATATATTATATCATAGGCATCGACGCATCACCCCTCCGAAAAGCTGCCTTGCAGAAGCGGGAGATCTCTCTGTTTTGGATTGAGAGAGAATGAGAGGGTTGACGAATTAGCCAAGGAGGCCGCGCTGGGATTGAGAAGGAAGCCTCACTACGATCTGTGTCCTGTTTCATTCGTCAAGCGTAACTTGGGAGAGGATATAATTGAGAAATGGGGCAGGAGATATGATCTGAGAGGGACGGCCGGAGTCACGAAGCTCTTTTTCCCATGCCACAAATACAAAATAGTCAAAAAGATAGACATCACACACTACACCACACAGGTTCTGACTGGACACGATACGTAAATTGAAAAAATTGAAATGTAATTTAAAACTTAATAGATAACATGCCCTGACACTGTTAGGGGGATGAGAAAAAAAATGTGAACTGATCCTCACGGACAGGATTTGACTTATACAAGTATTTTAAATAGAATCGTAGAATATTTAAATAATACTGCGTGGTTTTCACGCTAGTGCTAGCAGCATTGACAGTACAGTGAGGGAGCCCCAGAACAATTTTTTTGTGATTACTAACAAGCAAATTTTTTGTGAGTAGCTACATTTTGATAAGACGAACAACATTTTTATTTTCGAAAAATCTCGAAAGTGGTAGCTAACAGAGATAGAAAGGATTTCATACTTTGACTTGATGGTCCTAAAATATGGAGTTTTATTTGTAGGACAAGGTTACTCTTAAATTGTATTAAAAATATTAACCTACCAATATACAAAAAAATCAGCTAGTTAGGGTTCCGTTTCAGGGTACCTATAACAGTAGTCAACCAAGTTTTGTTGATTACAGAACCCTAAAACGGAACCCTAAACAGCTGATTTTTTATTTCCAGGGCTTAGCTATCATTAGGAAAATCCATTTAACTAAAAAAAATTGGGCAAAATTTGGCAGGACGGTTTAATTGTACCATGTATAATTTAAGAGTTATCTTGTCCTACAAATAAAACAATCCATATTTTAGGACCATCAAGTCAAAGTATGAAATCCTTTCTATCTCTGTAAATAGATTTCTTTATTTAATAATTATTATAGTGGCTTGGCAATGAGCACTAGAGAAATAATCAGCTACTAATTGGATTTATTGGGTACCATCAGCCACATGCGTCGTTACATATTAAAACACTTTACGCTTGCCGTCTGTGTAAGTGTGAAGTCCTCCCAATATGCAGTTTTATATTTCTTTCTATTGTGCTCATTGCCAAGCCACTATAATAATTATAAAATAAAGAAATCTATTGATACATTTACTGAATGTTGATTTAAATTACAAAATAAGTTAAAGGCTTGGCTTGAATGTGATCTGAAAACTTTTTACGACAGAAGTATTGAATTGAATAGCTATGCAATATTTTGCTTGGCTCCTTTTACATTTCATGTTTTGGTGGGATTTCATTTCTTTTTTGAAGCTTTTTTTTCTTTTCTTTTCAGGTCACGTTATATAACTTTTCTGTACTTAGCTTAGCGCCCATTCCCTATCTCCTTTATATTTTTTCTTTGAGGCTTCGTTAGTTCTATAGGTGGACAACGTAACGTAAATACTTCTGAGTTCTGAGTTCATAATATGTAATTGACTCCAAAGCTAATACTTGAAGATGGTCATTTTTAGCATTACCGTTGAGTACATAGCAGCACTGTTGTAAGCGTCTTGACGTTCTTCGCAGAAAGGAGCACACCTTATTTCATGCGATAACTTAAAACTCCCATATTATATCGAGCAAGTAAGGAGTGTAATACCTCAGTACTGATTAGTGATTACATTTATAATATTTAAATCGAATTTAATTATTGTTTCATTATTAACGTTGTTAATATTATTTTTTATTTAATTAATACCATTTCACTAAGTTCATAACTTAAAGCCTTTTGTACGTCAAACAAATATGCAGTCGAAACTCATACTGTTCTTGCAAAGTTACAAACATAAAAATATTTTATTTTATTTAATTCTTAAAGTATTATAATATTATTCTTCAATTTCAGTTTTTAGGTTTCCCTGCCCAAAGGATGAAAACGGGGCCCTATTATTAATAAGTCTTCGCTGTCTGTCCGTCGTACATCCGTATGTCACTAGGCTGGATCTCGAGAACCGCAATAGCTAGATAGTTGCGATTTTCACAAATTATGTATTTCTGGTGTCGTTATAAAAGCTAATAGTCTAATAAAAAAATTATTAAAGGGTATACTCATACAACAATCACGATTTTTTTCCCTATTTCTGCTCTATGTCCATAATGGTAAGACTAAGGTTTTTGAAAATTTCAGAAAACCCTCAATTTTATGTTAACTTTAATAATTAATAATAAAAAATAAATAAACTTATTATTAAAGGGGAGCGCCCATACAAATTTACGTTACGGAACCCTATGTACGCCAGTCCGACTCGCACTTGGCCGGTTTCATAATTTTTCCTTTCATTGTGAATAAAGACCTTTCCGGGTACCAAATTTCAAGGTTCTAAGTCTGCTAGAAGTACCTTAGAATTTTGATGATCTATATGTCAGCGAGTGACAAAATGTAGTAACTTTGACCATCCGTAATTATTAAACTATTTATCTAAATTTCATGTAATTTAGAGGTTAAGCTAGTTTTAATACTTGCTCCTAGTGACCAAAATTTGAAATCCGTAGCTTTGTTAACATCGAAGATAAAGGGGGTGTGAAATAGCCGCGAACCGCTTCGAAAAAAGTATGGTACGGCCGTGCCTTTGCTAAAAATCTTGGCTGGGGCACTGCCGTGCCCCCAGATTTTTTTACATTTAAATAAATGTAAAAAAAAGTTTTGCTCGACATTTAAAACTTTTCTGTCAATATTTTGATATGGCGTGTGCGACATATCACCGGCCAAATATATTATAATGTAACATACAGCTGTAGTATGTGCTAGTAGCGCCCTCCGAGCAGACCTTTGCGTAATGTTACCTATTATTGCTAAGTAACAACACATACACGTGACATATTATTATCTTGTATCCAGTATGTAATCAAGGATGCTCACACGATTATTATTATTAATAGTTTCAAGTCTCCGAAATCGCCTAACGCACGTCTAAAGAAGGTTTTCAAGAAATCTTACTTGAAATTGTCCTGGCATATTGACGTTGTCTTCCGGCAAGGGTGGCAGGTTCAGCGGCTCGTACTCATCAGACAGCCCACTATCGGTGGAGGCCAGGGACTGAGTGGAGTTCAGGTAGCCCTTGGGCTCTCTGTTCTTATGAACGCAGTAGTCCCCGGTGAATGGGTTTTGGTATGCCACTACTGTCCTGGAATTTTGAAACGTTCTGTTACTAAAGTGAAAAACCTTTTTTTCGCTCTTTTTTGCTCGGTGTCAAAAATTACTACAGACAGGCACTTGAAGTTTTCATAAAATTTTAGGTTTTCTACTTTAATCTAATCTAATATATAAAATTCTTCTGTCACGGGGTGCGTAATCGAACTCCTCCGAAACGGCTTGACCGATTCTCATGAAATTTTGTGAGCATATTTGAGTAGGTCTGAGAATCGGCCAACATCTATTTTTCATACCAAAAATTATTTATATGGCAAAACAACGTTTGCCGGGACAGCTAGTAATATATAAAATTCTCGTGTCACGGTGTGCGTAATTAAACTCCTCAGAAATGGCTCGACCGATTTTCGTGAATTTTAGCGAGCATATCGACTAGGGTTGAGAATGGGACGATATCTACTTTTTATATTGATAAGTGTGTTTGTCGAATAAATAATAGTAAATTACTACAACTCGAGACTGACGGCGACCATTGCTTGTGCGACGGGATAGCGATGGACATTGCCATGGTAACATACTTATTTAGTCACTTCATTAAAATAATATGGGCGAAATACTTTACATGGCAAAACAACGTTTGCCGGGACAGTCTAATAAATAATAAAATAAATATCTACGGTGTGGAACTCTTAGAGCATTAGTTCGACTTGCTCTTAGCCCATTATATTTATTTCTGAGTTTGACGTCAAAATTATCGAATAAAAAACTAAAATCAGTCACATGAGACACTTGCCCCAGTGAACCTGGATAATCAATGATGGCTGGAGATGAAACTTTTTGAATATAATATTTTACATCGCTGCAGCCATTCCGCCTATGATTAATTCTTGGAAATACAGACGGGCCGATGTTAAATAAATGTAACGCAGTTTTGTTATAAATATGGAGGTTTCATTAAAATACAAATAAAGTCCTTGCTACCTTTCGGGTTCAACTGCACTGATGGGATAGAAATAATAATTACAGTGCATCAATGTAACTATCAGAGTCAAAGCCTTTTTAGGGTTCCGTAGCCAAAATGGCAAAAAAACGGAACCCTTATAAATTCGTCATGTCTGTCTGTCTGTCTGTCTGTCCGTCCGTATGTCACAGCCACTTTTCTCCGAAACTATAAGAGCTATACTATTGAAACTTGGTAAATAGATGTAGTCTTTAAACCGCATTAAGATTTTGATACAAAAATGGAAAAATTATTAAAAACTAGCTGTTGCCCGCGACTTCGTCCGCGTGGACTTCAGTTTATAGCGCGCCGGGTCAACAAAATTGGTGTCAAATTTAAAAGCTTTTTAAAACTCCGGTACCCCTAAATCAAAATACCTACCCTAAAAAACAGCTGTGCAGTGCGCACATAATATATTATTTTTTAAAATTAAACCTAAAGCTTACTTAGCCCGGCCCCATTTTTTAGCTTTTACTATTTAGCATTGCATTGGTAGGTTTAAGGTTTCGTCACTCATCACTGCGGTCTGCGTAGATAAAGTACTGAGTAGTGAGTTATTCATTATCGACGTGCATAACAATCGCAAGATTCGTAAAATAATTCTTATCATGGTACCACGTCTTATAGAAAGATGCATGAGCAAGCGATAGCGCGATGTAGGAGACGCACGGCGCCATCTATTATGAATTTTTGGAACTAACTTAATTTGAATAAATTTACGCATTTTCACCCTCTTACAACCCCTTTTTCCGGTTAAAAAGTAGCCTATGTCCTTTCTCAGGCTTTAGACTATCTGTGTACAAAATTTCATTACAATCGGTTCAGTAGTTTTGGCGTGAAAGCGAGACAGACAGACAAACAGAGATACTTTCGCATTTATAATATTAGTATAGATTTTAGGGGTCCCCATAGGTATAACTGAAAGAAAAAAAAATTTTTCATCTAACCAATGCGTATAGGGTATTTATGGATAGGTCTTTAAAAATCATTTATTATTGAGGTTTCTAATACCATTTTTTTCTAATCTGAATAGTTTGCGAGAGAGACTCTTCCAAAGTGGTAAAATGTGTGTCCCCCCCTCTAACTTCTAAAGTAGGGGCATGGTAATTCTAGAAAAAATATATGATGTACATTATTATAAAAACTACCAACGAAAATTAGTTTGAACGAGATCTAATAAGTAGTTTTTTTATACGTCATAAATGGTAAACCTTAATTTAACTTTCATTAAATCAACAAAAATATAAAAATAAATAAAAAACCTTGTAATTTTACAGAAATAAACCTTATTGCTGCTGCGGAACCCTTCATGGGCGAGTCCAACTCTCGCTTAGCCGGTTTTATTTAATTTAAAAATTTGATTAATAATCTTTCTTCGGGTTTGAAAATACTATCAGAGAAATAGATTCATAGGCAGATGGCGGACCTACAGTACTCCCAAGTTAATAATGCGCATGGAAATCTTCGCTAATTGTCGTAATCCCGAAAACAGCCGAATCTGCGAAACGTAAGAGCCCCAAACAATACACTTGCATTTTGCACCTTGTTCAAAGGAAATAGAAGTAAATATCATAATATAGCCCGTGTCCCGGCTGTCCGCTTTCGCCGGTCCGTCAATAAGTGCTATCACCGGGAAGCCATCGCGGCATTACCATGGTAACGTACAAGCAAAGTCAGACGCCTCTACGTCGCTGCAAAGCGCTGTTTTTCTTAAAGTTTAAAAATTAAAACAGCACTTGCAGCGACGTCTTCCGTCGCTCGGGAAATACGACCGTTGCCGAAAAATTACGAAAATTTCTATGCGCATTATCACTTTGTGAGCACTGTAAGTATAGGTGTACCAGAATCTGATGGCAAAAAGTGAGAAAATAAATTGACTCTAGTCTCTAGCAATACCGGGGTAATTGAAATAAAACATTTTGATCCTTTTCTTTTAGCAGCTAATCTGTATATTAAACATGCAAATATAAAATGTATCCAATGATTTAGGATATTTTTTGAAAATTTGCTGTCAAAAATTGCCATCAGATTCTGGTAGACCTATAGTTTGGTCGAGTTATGTCAAACCCAGCCGACACATCACAACTTACATTTACCTAATTGACATAATCCGACTAAATGACATAGATCCGTCAACTGTCTATGAATCAATTTCTCCGTTGGTACATAATTATCTCTAGATACATCACTTAGGGCTGGTTTACACGTATTAAGTAGATAAGTAATTAACTAAATTTTAAGTTGTTAATTGACCCTATTTATGCAAAATGAGTCCAATCCACACCATTGCCAAAATTGAGTCAATAAGGCAGAAGTATTCCAAAATGAACCTTATATCGACCCTATGAAGATCTAACAATTTTGGCAGAACAAAACGTTTTCACAACAAAGTTACCAACTAACAAATTAATGAGTATTGTTTTGTTTTAAAAAGATCTAAGCTGCAGAGTCCCTTGATTTTTTTAAAATTAGGCAAGTAGAATCATGCGGCTTGGTTCTCGTTTGCATATTAAAAAAGGCTTACTTCTCAATATTTTACAAAGACTCACGTCAGTCACGTGGCTGGTTTTTTGTTGATATAAAGGCGACGGGTCATTGTGACCCAGGCCCGACACGACACAAAACTCTTGCGTAACTGGCCTGGTTTTATTGAAACCAGAGTGGTTTTGTGTATTGCGCACACACTTGGGCATTATAAAATTACTCTTGCATAACTGGTCGTGTGTATTGCGCACACACGAAAGTTACTACACGATAGTATAGAGGTGAAAAATCCAGGAAGAACAAGCCGGAGAACCCCATATCCAGGACAAACAGTTGCCGAGTTATAAGCACTCAAACTCCAGTCGCAGTCCGCAGTTCACAGCTGACAAAATATTATTGTGATAACTGATAAGTTATTGTATCGAACGAAGATAACTATTGTTTTTTAAACTTAAAATAATATGTATGTCATTTTAGTTTGTATTGCACTTATTCTTATTATTAGTTGTTCTTCCCCGTGAAATATGTATTAACTAATTAATTAAAAGATTACTGTATAAGCATACTCTGTGTTAGCAAGGATATAGTTTAAATGTATTAGCGCGTGGTGAACTTTCTAAGGTGTACCAGACAAACCTTGCAGGTTTGAGGTACATTCTCAAATAGATAGAAGTTAAAATTGTACTGCTTAGATAAATAAATAAATAAAATTAATAAATAAATAAAGTTTGACATTGACAGCTCGGCAACTGTCAAACGTCGAACAAAAGCGGCCATAACTCCGCTCCCAATAGGCCTAGAGGAACGGGGTTTCTTCTAACATTAAAGGCAACATCTCGGCTACCCTCTCCCCGAATTTGAACTAAATTGGAGACATCAATTTTTTTTCTCCGTTCTGAGGCCAGGATCGAATAGAGGCAAAAAATCCAGGAAGAACAAGCCGAAGAACCCCATATCCAGGACAAATAGTTGCCGAGTTACAAACATTCACACTTTGACATTGACAGCTTGGCAACTGTCAAATGTCTTACAAAGGTAGCCATAACTCCGCTCCCAATAGACCTAGAGGAACGGGGTTTCTTCTAACATCAAAGGCAACACCTCGGCTACCCTCTTCGCGAATTTGAACTAAATCGGAGACATCAAATTTTTTCTCAATTCTGAGGCCAGGATCGAATAGAGGAGAAAAATCCAGGAAGAACAAGCCGAAGAACCCCATATCCAGGACAAATAGTTGCCGAGTTACAAGCATTAAAACTTTGACATTGACAGCTCGGCAACTGTCAAATATCTTACAAAAGTAGCAAAAGTAGCCATAACTCCGCTTCCAATAGGCCTAGAGGAACGGGGTTTCTTCCAACCTCAAAGGCAATAGCTCGGCTACCCCCTCCCCGAATCTGGACTAAATCGGAGACATGAAAACTTCAAGGACGAATCTTCTACTATACTTACATTACACATTATTTGCATTTAATGGACAATGAAGGTCCGATACATATAATGGCTCATTATTTTGTAAAATGGCAATGTAAGATACTCCATTACTATTTTTTAGGAGCGCCACATTATATCAGGTAGGTACTTACTGCCGAAGCATACAACAAGATATACTTGGGATATGCTCACCTAGATACAAAAAAATATTAAGTTTTAAATCTAAATTATGATTTTTTTTTCATTTCAATCTTTTTTTGGGAATATAAGCAACAATATAAACTAAAAAATAATGAATATATATTTCATTCTATGACTACATAACCGAAAGAAAAAAATGGCGGTTTTCTTCAAAATTTGAAAGTTCATGAGGCCTCAGTTTATTTAAAAGCAAATGTTATAAGTTAAAATCGTTGTTTCTATAACTAATTAGATGTTAGACATCCAAATAGGGTGCACAGATCTCATGCACGAAAATCCTGTTGACTTGTGTAATAAATCTAAAGAGATGGTTCGCTTTGGATTATATGTATCCCACACTAATATAGTTTTGCTAAAAGGAACCCTCCTGTTTTTGTTTAATTTTTGTTGGAAATAGTAGTAATATTTAACATATTTATGTTTGTACGCATAGAATAAATTACCAAATATACTATTGTAAATTAACTTTACTTAAAATAACAATCAGTTTTAAAGAATACACAATTTTTATAAAAACGGCTTTTTCTCAGAACTGCCATCGTGTGGTTTGAGTCCGGTATGCATAAATGGGTCCATTATTGCGTGTAAACACAAAATTTAGTAGCAAGTAGCAAGTTAAAATTTAGTTAGTCCTAAGCTAGATTACAATTAGAATTTAGTTACTACTTATCTACTTAATACGTGTAAACCAGCCATTAGAGGTTTAATTATG
The DNA here is from genome assembly GCA_905333045.1 of Lysandra bellargus. NCBI lineage: Eukaryota > Metazoa > Arthropoda > Insecta > Lepidoptera > Lycaenidae > Lysandra > Lysandra bellargus. Next base: position 408,803 of record HG995327.1, read on the forward strand.
ATATGGAAGACAAATGGACACACCTCTTTCTGCATTTATAACATTACAACGTAAATTGTATTCATTATGTTTTAAATGATACCTTATTGCCTGTATTATAATTTTTTATATAATATATACTAATTATAAACCGCAAGTTTAAAATAAATAGTTTTCATAAATAAATTTTGATCGCTCCCAATTCAATATTCCTATAATTCTCCTCTAAATACACCAGATGTTCCACTAATTTGTATGTAGGAGCAGTCTTTTGTGCAGGAACATTTGGAATTCAAATTGGCGAGTTTTTATTCGGAGCGTTTATTTGCTCAGTTAATTTTATTAAAAGCGCTTGATTTAGGCCTTTTGAATAAAGCCACAACTGAAAATTGTTATGTGTTACGTTCGTCGAGAAAAAGTTCGCTTTTGTTTGTCTTAGACCCACTTTTTCGGGCCAATTTATTTAAATATCCGCAACCAGGTTTTCGCAAACGAATTCCGAATTAGTGCTCTAAATACAAATAGGAGGTTTTTCGAGTTGTTGTTTTTATGCATGTTTTGTTATATACCTCACGTAGTAAAAGTTTATAAAATCTAGAATAAAATTAAAAAGGTTTTGTTTTAAAAAATCACTCTGCAACTAAAAGGAGCGGAATTGATGGAAATGTGAAAAAAAATCGGGGCAAATCTTAGTTATTATTATGTTCAACGCGGACGAAGCTGCGGACAATAGCAAGTACGTAATAATATGGAGAAAAAACTAATGCAATATACAGTGCTTGCGGTCCTACTCGCTTATTGTTCCCAGATGGTTCAACCATTATCGTTACTATTAACTGATGTAATGGATGTACCGTTTGCCAATAATTGTATTAGGTATGTTCCAAGTTATATTCGTCCTATTTTACTCCTAACAGGACAATTATTGCAGTGACATAACCAAAGGTCACTCGCATAGACACTATCAGGACGTAGAGGTGTTAAATAACTCTGAATGGACTGTATGTTATAATATTATAACAATATGTTTTTGATCACGTATTTTATAGAAATTCCTAAAGCAGATAGTTTATGACCTTTTCTAGAAAAAAATTTAAAAATTATGGTCCTCACATAACCTGAGTTCCAAAAACATCATAATTCATAATAAATGTAATATTTGCGTATAATTGACTATAATATTATAGTCTCGTGGCGGCTATAGTTATTCAACCAGTGACCTTGTTCTTTCTGTCAAGTTAAGTCTAAATGTCCAGTAAAGGGACAGCAATATACTAGTCCCTTTACTTTTTTCAGAAACAAGAGCGTACAATATAATCTTTGTTCTTTTAATACACACAGTTTTCATTTCTCGGTCACGAGCGTTGATTTACTAAAATCTTTTGTATAATATTCTAGCACTAGTTTCCAAAATATCGACATTGAAATAATTGATAAATTGAAAAGCTAACATTGAAAATCGCGCAAAAATTTTGTAATTTAATATTATCTTAACTTATTATTAATATCTTCTACAGCGCAAATTTATTTTTGCTACCTTTATTACGATGTGCCCTACGGGGTTATTTCCACAGATAGACCTTACAATTATTCAAAGTGTGAACACTTTGGGACAAAGTTTATGATAATAAGTTTAGGCAAAGCGTCTAATCAGAGGGGTATGCAAATGAGGGGGGAGGAGGGAGCCGAGTGGGTTAGAAGGTCTCAATAACTATCGATTTATCCTCCATATATTTATCGTGGCACAAGAATTAGTGATTCTATACTGAAATCAAATTGTATCTGCCAGCCACGTGTTTTGACTTTCAAGTTGACATACTGTGTTGGCAAGCAAAAGTCTTATGGTGTATAATTAAGTGGGTCAAAAGTGATTCCAAATGGTTCGTGTATTACACACGGTGCTGCCATAGTATAAGGAGGTGCTGCTCGCCAGTTCCGTTTTACTTGAACTTGGCTTGACACGCTACCGCGTATATACCCGCATAGGCTCCTAAACTACTGCACATATTTTGATTAAAAGCACAGAATATGTTTAGGTTTTTTTTTTGTTCTATAATTCACATAAATTTCTATTTACTTATGTTCTTATAAATACGGGTACCTATTAGCTTTTTGTCCTAATACCTCGTAAATTTTTTCAAAGTTTATGAAAAATTTTACGAGTTATTTAATAAAACGGGATCGCTCAGGCACTCCAATAAAAGTAACTTGCAAAATAATAATTTCTCTCACTAAAGTGAGAGAAATTATTATTTTGCAAGGGATGAAATCAAAGGGAATTGTAAACGATTCCCTTTGATTTCATCCCATTCGGATAAGAATTAAAGACGTGAGTGGGAGAACCAGATATCTAACATTTTATAAGTATAACATATTACGGAATTACATTACTTATAATATTCTTTTTTTAAGTGAAAACTTCTTTAGCGGCGTTGAGCACTTTTGTGGGATGGGTAAAAACCGTAGGACGGTTAAAGAGTAGTGTTGTAACATCGAAATCGATTAATCGAACAATCGATGTCTTTTTTCGATTGTCGATATTTTTAATTGATTGTAAGGGTTTCGATTAATTAAAAAAAATGATTTTTTAAGAATCGATTTTCATAAAAATGGGTTAAAAAAATTGTAAGGGTTTCGATTAGTTAAAAAATCGATTTCTTAAAAATCAGGTTTAAAAAATAATGCACAACGTTAATAGTCAAGTTTTCACTTCTGCCGGCACTCCCGGAGTGCAACCCGTCTTTTTTCTTATAATTTTAACAAACCTTATAACTTATTTACCTACTTCATCATCTGGCCAATATATCTGATTAGTGATTACTGATTACACATAAAATCCACATTTTTTTATTTCAATCATTTTTCCGGTCCAAAAGCCTCCATTTATGCAAAAAAGGCAATTTTTAAAATTTTACTTACCTGCCCTTCCACTCATGTCTTCATTATTACAAAAGATGAATAATGACAAAGTGTTGCACTATGGAAGTGGCTGCAGAAGTAAAAACAAAATGGGAATAGAACATTTTAATTTTTAGGCGCGCGATAAAAAGGTAGGGTAGATATGGTTACTTCTTATGTCTTGTGGATGTCTTATTTTTCGATCAAGTCACGTATCTACACGCACGTTTTACAATTCACTCTGAAAAATAAGAGAATAATATGTCGTGTGCGGTGTTGTATTCGGGGACTACCTCGATAAAGATACGTCTTAGCTCTAGTCGCACGCACAAAAATACCGTGCCGAAGTCTGGCAACACCGCACCGCTGTGCCGGTCGGATGTGGTAGGTTTTTTCGTTAAGGAATTTCTTAGCTAGCATAGATGCAATTATAGCTTCAAAACAATACAGGTAACACAAAAATATTTTTGTGACAATGCCACCAAAAATTTTACACTTCAAAAAATGTGTGAAGAGAGACCTGAAACAGTTCTATAATATAAAACCTAATAAGTTTATTTCAATTAGTGATAAGTGATAACGTTATAACAGCCTTCCCAAAGTGGGCGAATTATCGCCCACTTTGGGAAAGGCTGCTCCCACAATGGGGCATTAGCCCCATTGTGGGAGCTGAAGGCCTAAAGGTGTGGGACCCAGAAAAGAATGGGGTGTTGTGTAGAGGCTTGGGGGTGATTAAATGTAATTTTATTTCATCTAAACGTGGGCAGCAGGCAAAATAAGGTTGGGAACCCCTGCGTTATATCCTTAATTGGAATGTTTAGTTAATTAACGTGTTGAACATTACAAAATATTTGTCAATTAGGTACTAAACTGATGTTTAATTAGGGCTTCGGTAGTGAATTGGTGTAAACGAGTCAACTGAAATAATGATAGTGTTATCACCAGTAAGCTGTTGGTCGAGTGAATTTAGTTTATAGAGCCAATTTGAGTGCATATTAGTACTAATGTCCCATAATTATTTATTACATGTATTATATTGTCCTATATTATGTATTATATTATATTAAGTAATGCGTCAATTTCCTGAGTACTTCGTCAAATTGTACTCGAAAGTATAAAAAAAAGATAAAACGCATCGCAAGCGCACCCAGAGTCAAATATTAATTACTTAAATGTATTTAATTTAAAATTTACGTATTTAATTTTTAATTTATTTAAGCCTTATACATCATCTGCCAAACTCTTCATAAAATTTAAGGTTAATCATAATTAAGTGTCTCTGAGGCAGTTAATGTTATGTTAAATCCCATAACATTTTTGACATCTAACTTCGCTATTGAAACTAAAGAATTTTTAATTAGGACCCTGACTCAGCACTCTGGCGACTGGCGTATATTTTTGGACTAAATTAACATTACGGTGTCGGATTCAAGACGTCGCTCAGCGCCAGGATACTTTAACGTATAATTATTCTAAACTCGCGCCTGTATAAAGTTTTGAAATTAAGATATGAGTAGATGAAGCAACTGACAATTTGAAAACTGATCTTCTATCTATCTATACATCTTCTATACTTATTATAAAACAAAGTCGCTTTTTTTCCCTCATGTCCCTTTGTTCCCTTTAATCTTTAAAACTACGCAACAGATTTTGATGATTCTTTCAGTGTTAGATAGCCCAAATATCGAGGATAGTTATAGGCTATATTTTATCATGCTAAGACTAAAAGGAGCGAAGAAATAGAGGAAAATGTGGAAAAAACGGGGAAAATTATTTGAAAGGGCTAACTTGAACGCGCTAATCTCAGGAACTACTCGTCCGATTTGAAAAATTATTTCAGTGTTAGATAGCCCATTTATTAGGAAGGCTATAGGCTATATTTTATCACACTAAGATTAATAGGAGAATGTGGGAAAAACGCGGGAAATTATTTGAAACTGGGGAAAATTATCTCGCGAACTACTGGAGCAATTTTTATGTTATTTGGCACAGATAAGAAGTAGACCACGTGAAGGATCATAGGCTATCGATTTTAATAATTTTTTCAGTGGCTATATATTTTATACCCGTGCGACGCCGGGGCGGGTCGCTAGTTTTTTGTATAAATGGAGGCTTTAGGACCGGGAAAATGATTTGAAATAAAAAAAATATGGATTCCTCTTAATATTGCCTAGATGATGAAATAGGTAAGTTGCAAGGTTTGTTCAAATTAAAAGAGGAAAAATGAGTAATTGCTCTTATGTTGTAAAAAATTAGTTACCCACTTCGTCCGTCACCAGTAGGCCGACTTAGAAGAGTTCCCGAAATTTATACGTTTGACGTAATAATAATGACATATCGGCGCCTTGGTTAAACCAGAGTAAACAGAAATGTAAGTCTACCAGAATCTGATGGCAAAAAGTGCGAAAGTAAATTGACTCTATCAATACTAGTACGGGAACCTTAGAATTTCCGTTATAGGGTTCTGTAATCAACAAAACTTAGTTGACTACTGAACCCTAAAACAGAGCCCTAACAAGATGATATACAAATAGTATATTGATAGGTCAATAGCTACATATTTTAAGAGTAACATTGTCCCACAAAATAGAACAATCCATATTTTAGGACAGTCAATTCAAAGTATGAAATCCTTTCTATTTCTGCTAGCTACCACTTTTGAGATTTTTCGCAGATAAAAATATTGTTCGTCGTATCAAAATGAATCTACTCACAAAAAATTTGCTTGATAGTAATATATATTTTTTTTGTTTTAAGAGCCCGTCCTCTCTTTTCTACTGCTCTCTTCACACTCACGCCCGTCTTTCATATGCCAGGTGAAAAAGGATGATCGCCAAGTTAGCGGGCAGATAGAGGTTTTCTGTTTTTAAAGGGTTTTTTATATTGAAGTGGTAAAAAGTAATTCCAACATTGTATAGACGACTTTCTCAACAGTACATTGTATTTTTTTCATACCGTTAAGACGTCAATACAATTCATAAAAAGGTGATATTCTAAACCTTTTACAGCAAAAATCACAAAACTGTCGCGGGTTTGAGTTGGATTATTTAAAGATACTTAAAAAAAAAAAAAAATCTAGCTCCAACACTATATTATAATTGAAATGATCTTACATATTGTACATTAAAACTTATAGAAATAATGTATTTTAACTGTTAAATCACGTCTGTTAAATGAGCGAAATCGGCAAAATTTCGTATACGGACTCTTAAGGCCCCCGTACTATACCGGGGTAATGGAAATATTTTAAAATATTTTGATCCTTTTTTTCCTTATAGATCAGTTAACTAAAGCTGGCACGTTCACAGTGCTCACACTCATGCAATTTCACTATACAGTATGTTTAAAAATATAATATTCTTACGTGCTAGGGTTCGAAAATTCGGAGAGAAAGACCTGGTGACTCTCTTGAAGACTTTATTCACAAACACTAGCTCACACAAATCACTAAGTCCAAACACTAAGCACTAGATCCAAATCACTGAGCACTATCACTATCCTAGGTCGTAGCCGAGTCGTCGGTTCACTATCACAATCACTCACTATTGATCACTTGTTTTCACTTCGAAGTCGCCTCGAAGATCGCTCAGACGAAACTGAACTCGGGCCGTCCACCTGCGCCTATTTATATGGGCGAGTCGAATTCTAGAACGTTCCTTACTCGATTCACGTAAACAAGTGAGCACGTAAACAAGTAAACAAGGGTTGGACTTTTCTAGAAAGTGCGCGCATGTACCACCTAGCGCCATCTAGTTTCGAGTAGGGGATTTAAGTGTAGTGTGCCCCCTAGTTTTGCCGGTTCGACGCTAGATGGCTCTGTGTGTCCGTATCCGTAACAATATGTTTGCATCATGATAAAAATTATCGTATAATCTGCGTACGATAATAACATGCCATCGTACATTGGTACATACGCACAAAATTATCGTATGTGTACGATAATTATCGTACAGTTCCGAACGCTGGCCGCGCGCCCATCACACAATACCGATTTGCAACATCACGCTGTATTTATAAACAGTAGCATAAGAAAAACAATAATTACTGTCCTCTCACGCTCATAAGATAGGCCACGTGCGAGAGAGACGAGCAAACTTTTTATGATGCGTATGCAGTACGACGTTACGCCACGCGCTTATTCACACAAGCGCAATGTTTAAATGTGTTGATCGTGCCAGCTCTTGTTAACTGACCTGTATAGCGGCTGATCATGTGTGTGAAATATGCAAATACTAGATGATGCCCGCAACTCGGAAGTTTTATTTACCGCGCGATAAAGTAACTAACGGAGTTAGTTAATTTATCACGCGGAAACCGTACAATTTTCCGGGATAAAAAATATCCTATGTCCTTTCCCGGGACTCAAAATATCTCCAATCTCCATACCAAATTTCAGTCAAATCGGTTCAGTGGTTCGGGCGTGAAGAGGTAACAGACAAACAGACGGACGGACAGACAGACAGACAGACAGACAGACACACTTTCGCATTTATAATATTAGTATGGAAATGGATATAATCCAATGATCAAGGATATTTTTTGAAAATCTGCTGTCAAAATTTGCTTTCAGATTCTGGTAGACCTATAACGACTTAACGAGTAGGCCAACTCAGAAGATATCTCGATACGTTTGACGTAGTATGTCATATGACATAATATTGGCCAGTGCGCGCTGTATACGTTGCTCAGCATTGTGAAACATGTCGAAAGTGGTACTTGCGTCCAACTCGCGTAGATAATATACGCCCCGTTTGTTTAAAGTTGAGGACCTCCTTAGTTCTGTCTACTCTGGTAATACGTTGCGCAGCCGTTTGTAGCATGTTTACAGCAAACAGAAGCGGTACTCGCGCAGATTCGTCACTTTGTTTGAAGTCGGCCTACTGGTTAGTTCCATCTATTGTGCTAACACTTGTGACGTGTCACCTAAGTCCTTATAAGGCCAAAACCTTAGGTGACTCGCAATTTTTGGTGGAAACGTATTTTGTCTTAAGAGATAATGTGGACAATAAATGACCTCTCGAGGGTGTCAAAACGGTCTTAACACATTTTTTTTGGGTTCCATATCAAGTAGTAAAAATTGAACTCATTAATTGCTGATCTCTTAAACCTGTCGCCTTGTAACTCATGATTCGTGCTGTTTTATTCGAAACTCTTTTATGATTCTGGCTAACGCAGCAAAAGTATTTAATGATGTATATACAATTAAAATATAAATAATAGTATTTAAAAAAATAAAACCGACTTCAAATTGTACGTACTTAAGAATTAAAATTCCCTATCTCAAAAACTACTGAACCGATTTTGATTAAACTTGCAGTATCCCCTAAGTTGAACAATACCTGGTACAATGAAAAAAGATTCACTTAAATCGGACTTGTATTTCCGGAGACATGCGTGCACAAACATAAAACATACATACATACATACACTTTTGAAATATGGTACATTTGTTCAGAAGCTGTTATAGATTAACATATACAAAAACTGGACAGTTTTGGAAATATTACATACATACGCGTCGAATTGATAACCTCCTTTTTTTGAAGTCGGTTAAAATGTGTGTTTATGTGTATGTTTTCAAGTGTATTTATGTCAACAAGATAGCACAAAATAATTGTCATAATAATTGTGTTGTAACATTGTTATCTACAAAAGTTTTGATACCTCAACTGTTCCGAGTTGTCTTCTGTTCTATGTGAGAATAATACTTTTGTCGGTCGCAGTAAAATCGCCACCTGAAATGGAAAAACATTTTGTTTTATACACTTGTAACATTACTTTTATAACAATATTTTTTTAACAAATACGGTACGGGTTGCTTCAGACCGCAACGCAACGCGTAGATGCATTTCTAAATTTATATGGATTTGACAGATTCGCAAGACGTCTCAAGCAATTGAAATCTGTCAAATCCATACAAATTTATGCCGCGCCGCGCCTCGCCTCGCCTCGTCGCGTTACAGGCGGCCAAATTTTTCATTCAAATAACGAATTTGTTCATAAAGCTTTTATAGAAAATGCGGCCCGCTCCGCTGCTCCCCATCGCAATGTGCGCGCAGCTTTATTGAAGGCGGATCAACCACGTCTATCCAAGCTTACGACAAACGGATCAGACTCTTCGCCCTCATTATACCGTCAATGCTACTAATTCGAGGTTTGATTTAGGTTCAGCCGAAGCCGAACCCTAGAAATTCTCATACATACGTAATACCAAAATTATTTTCTCATACGAAAATATTTAACATGTTTGAGTTATTTTTCAGCTTAAAATAGTAATTACCTAGGTTCCGAGAGCGAGAGATCAGGCGCAGAATCGACTTTTTACATGCCCATCCGACGCATGGATCATCTAACATCTTACTTGTCAGATTCAGATGTTAGATGATCCTATCAAAGTACCAGTTGTATACTAAAGAAAACGAGAGAAATGCGTGGCTTGATTTTTACTCGGCGGTGTCCGCTTTTCTGACATTTCACTAGATTTAGTTTAGTGAAATGACATATCACTAGATATTTTTAGTAAGAATACGTAACAAACAAGAATATTCGGCATCTACCGGGAGTTCGTGATATCCCTAGGGATATCATGAAATCCCTGATATCCTCTTTTCCCTGCGACATAATATATAAGTCTCAGGATTGGGTGATAAAACATACTAATATTGTATTGTTATTTGTTTGTCTTTAATATGTCAGTCTGTCTCTAACCTTTTCACTCTTATGTACGCCATACACGCTACGGTTTAAACGGAGAGGTCTGTGGGAATAGACCTGCAGACTGCAGTATTTTAGGCCTGCGCTGTCGACCGGACTGAAACCGAAAATAAATTCTTTCGACTCTTATATTTTGATCTAAGTTTCGACTGATACCTGCGCAGGTATACCCCTACTAGACAAGTGGGCAGTGGCAAGCGATTATCGTAAACGCTAACAAAATGCATGCGATTTGACATATTAAGTCATCGCTTCGCTAGCGAATACTAATGTCAAATCCGATAGGTATAATATTTTGTTGGCGTTTACGATAATCACATGCCACTTGTCTAGGCCCTACGCAGGCGGCTTCTTCGGTAAACCGTAGCGTGTATGGCGTACATTTTTCTGGAATTAAAAGTATCATAATAATATTGTGCTCCTTTCCAGGGACTCAAAGTATCTCCATAATCCATACCATACCTACTCAATGTCAGCAAAACCGGTTCAGCGAATTCGGAGTGAAGACGTAACAGACAGATAGACAGACAGAAAGACACACTTTCGCATTTATTATATTAGTATGGATGGAATCACATTTTATTATCTCAAATCTAAATTAATTATAATTAGCACTTACATTATTATTAACACTTACTTGTCCATTTTGTTGCATGCGATGCACCCTGTATGCACAGTACCCGCATGTGAAAATTACCAACAGCAACTGAAATTATATTTTAAGTTTATTTTTAGTGTGACTACTTTTAAATATAATGTTGATTATAATAATAATTATATCTATGGACGCTTCACACCACGTCAGTCTGGCCCCGTGCTAAGTACCTGAAGGACTTGTGTTACGGGTACCAGACAACGGAAATATATTTAATACTTTTATACTATACATATATTTAAGATTTTTATTATATGATACATACATCCATGACCCAGGAACTTCATAAACTTTTTGTTCCGTCGGCGGGACTCGAACCCGCGACCTCCGGCTTGAGCTACCAACGTGCTTACCACTGCGCCACGGAGGTCGTCAACGGATTAACTCTATGTAAAGAAGTGAGAAAGGTAAATAATTATGACCCTACAAGTCTCTATTCGTAACAAAACTAATGATACCATAATGTGTTTGTTCCCAAGTTGCACGATCACCAACATGATCACCGAAGTGTGACATCATGTGACACGGAGAGGGAAGTAAAGTGCCTTCTAGAATCTAGACGGCCAGGAAGAAACCCCTTTTTAGGTGTTTGGTCCTAGACATTTTTCAATTCATTTTACACGGTCGATGGTTGACTCAACTTGTCTCTGCAGTGTTCCCAACTTAGGAGTTTTCCCCCTAAATTATGGGGAAAAATGTGGAATGTTTAGGGGTTTTATATTGCTAGGGGTCATATCATATCAAACTATTTAATCATAAAAATTACCTACCAAAAAAATCTTCTCTAAAAATCATGAAAATCTTGTGACGTACTCTATGGATACTGAAATATTTATTATAGTATTTTCAGAGCAAAGTACATAACCACTCCTCAAATACTGTAGTGCCTGTAATGTCCGTATGGTTGCCCAAGCGCATACGGCATTCTCGCAACATAGTCGGCCTAGTCCAGTGGAAAGAACTAGTCAATACGTCTGGGGCCAACTATGAGCGGGTTTCCTCACGATGTTTTCCTTCACCGTACGAGCGTCCGTATTGTGTACTTGAAATCAGAAAATGTCTCATTGGTACACGCCTCCACCCGGTATCGAACCTGCACCTTCTAAGAGTGCGAACCAAAGGTCTACCCATTAGGCCACGGACGCTCGGTCCGGTCTCATACTATGGAGATAAAAATACACAAATGGAATAACTGGCAATCGGCTGCAGCATCCCGGGGTCGCGAATCCGACATGCATAATTAATGTTCTCCGTGAAACATTCCGCCTAGGCAAAATTAATGCGTCGTATAACGTTCTCATAATAGGATTAAATTATTTACAATTCAAAATCTTTGCTTTGAACCTTGTTGCGTTAATATCACAGTATAAGACAGTAGATAAGTTTATACTCGTAGTACCTTTCAAATCGAGAAAGCAACACGAGCTTACGTGCTCGTGCGATGATGGTAAGATTATTCAAAATTACCATTCAACAACTGTACGTAAAAATATTCTATCAGAGAAGTTGATTCATATAGGCATATGGCAGACCTACGTAGTTTGGTCGAGTTATGTCAACAGATCATGACCTAGTACCTACATTAAATTGACATAATCCGACCAAACGAGACAAGTCCGTCAACTGTCTAGGTGTCTAAGCACACTTGGCCGAAGTTCCGCATGATTATGTCCGCAATATCAAACGCATAGAAAATACGGACGGAACGCGACGGAATAGTGTGTCATCGGTAATTTAAAAATACATTGCGGGCATAATCATGCGGAATTTACGCCGTGTAACTTCGGCCTAGTGTGTTTAGACACTATGAATCAATTTCTTCGATGGTACGTGTGTACTGTGCACGTCTGCCGTCTTGGACAGAAGCCGATAACAGATGTAATGGCCTGATTAAACATACCAAGTAGAGTGGCGAGACAGTGGCGTGTACGTGTTCTCGACTAGGGTATCGAAACCCGGACCCAATTTTCAAAACCCGGGTTTCGGGTTTTTTGTTTGATGAAAACCGGGTACCGGGGTTTTTCCGGTTTTTTCGGTTTTTTTAACAATTTAATAATTAACAATGCGAAAATACTTTACACATGGTTTTCTGCGATTGCCATCACCTATCCAGTAAAATACTATTTAAATACCATTGTCTGGGGGTCACAGCAGTGCCCAACCAATTCTCGAGTAAACTGGCACGGCCGTATCATACTTATATCGAAGCGACTATTTTACCTCTCCTATATTTTGGATCTTATCAAAGCTAGGGATTAAGATTTTCGGGTCAAGATTAAGTATTAAAACGAGCTTGACCTTCAAATTACATAATAGTATTAAATGTATTTGTATTTTATGAAATATGTATATAAAAATTAATTGAATGTCGACAGTAAATGGAAGAATAACCTTAAATATAAAACGTATGCAAACAAATGTTTATTTAATCTTTTACATTAATTTTATTGCTGATTGTCAAATTATTAATAATTATTTAGACCTAATTGATGTTGGCATGCTTTAAACGTTCTGTAATTAAGTTTTTGTGCCTAGTTTTCACCTAAAATTGCCTTTTGTCTGCCTTGCTACGGTATGAAGCCGAATATTCTTTGTAATTTAAGGTAACTTTTCTCTGTCATCTAACTTACTGGAAAATCTTACATTACTGAAAAATTTTACATTACACTACACCTCAAAGCTTTTTGTAGTTATTTGTTCTAGTCACAATAGACAGAATTCATGTCAAATAACCATATAATTGATCAAACCAGACCACGTGGCAAATGCGGAAGGTTGCTTTTAATAAGTTTAGAAGGTTAACCATGGCGGCATGGTGTTTACACATAAGAAATTGTCTCTGGCGCTGGTGCTGATAAAAACTCGGCTTGTATTTCATCTGGGTTCACTAAAATTACATGTTTAAATAATTCCGCAGTGAGTATGACATCCACGGCTGGCTAAGGAAACCCATCATTCATCCACCAATTGTGTGGGTGTTACCAACATCATTAGTCTCTCAAGCAATGAAAAGCAATCTGCCGCATTTGCCAGACTGCAATACTGGAATACAAAATGGTTTCACATCATACTTGATCAGGGCCGTGCCTGGGTATATGGCCGCCTGCGTGCCAGTCTGTATGGCCGCCCCCAGGATAACATTAAAAAAAACTACTTTAATTTTCAATGTTTATTATTATACACAGGGCATCAAACCGGGAAATCAGTTTTTGGTTAACCGAAATCGAGAACGAAAAAAAATATTGGTTTTGTTCCGAAAACCGGTTTCTGAAAAGAAAAACCGGCTAAAAACCGGTTTTATGAGATTTATATGTTTGGATGAAATTTAAGAAAAAAAAATGCACAAAATAAACATTTTTTTATTTAAAATTTAAACAAAAATAATAACATGAAAAAAATTACAAAACTGTCGCGGGTTTGAGTTGGATTATTCAAAGATACTTAAAAAAAAATAAAAAATCTAGCTCCAATTCCAGCTTAGATTATAATTAAAATGATCTCACATGTTGTGCATTTCGTTCGGCAAAATTTCGTATACGGACTTTTAACCCGGTGAACACGTTTTTTCTATTTAAGTATATATTTAATTATCATGAAAATGAATGTTCCCCATTTATTTATTTTGTCTGAAAAATAATTGTTATTGTAGGTTATAATATTATAGGATATATTTAGATATAGCCACACTATTTGGTCGGTCACTAACGATGCGACGATCGCTCGGCGGCTGGCGCCCGGCGGCCGGCGCGGGCGCCGAGCGCTCGCTTCTTCAGTACGAGTCCTAACGCCTTGTATGCGCCACGTGTTTTTGTTATCGGAGTGTTACTTGTTATTACTGTTTTCTTGTTATTACTGTTTTTTGTTTTTGTTGCTGTTTTGTTATTGCTGGTATTGAAAAATGCCGAAAAGACAACGAAAAACTGTACTCAACAGTGAAACGCGGGAGTTTGTTGTGCGTTTGCGAGATTACTTTGCTTGTGAACAACAAAATGGCGGCCCTTTGTTGCCACTTGAAAACGTACCCATACAAATCACAAAACATTTTTTTCGCTTTCAGCGCTGAGTACTTTCACTGTAAAGTGTAAACTATATAAGGAACGTTGTGCACTCGTTTCCATTACCGACATTTTTTATCGATACTTGCCGCCCTAGTCGATAAACGTCACACGACGTAAGTTTTGCAGGACGTAAACATAAATTGAGATTGAGATAACTTCTCGTAAATGTTAAGATTTGTTAAAAATATCAACGGAATACATTACTAATGGTATAAAGCTACGTAAAATTTTTAAATGGCATTTTTAGACGCCCCCAATATGATCCCAATTTAATGGTGACGCCACTACAATGTTATATGATGACATTAGCTGTCAGTGTCATAGGGATCAAGGTTCGCCGCGCCGAGTATAATGAAAACAAACCGATTATATTTTTGCCCAGTAAACAACTTGTAACGATTTGGCCGCCTCTTAATTTCGGCCGCCTGCGTGCGGTGCACGCAATGAACGCCCGTCAGGCACGGCCCTGTACTTGATGGAAACTCCTCTGCATGGTTTTGTCAGTTTCTAGGGGCGGGTTGCTCTCCTGGAACATTTTTTTAAGTTTTTACTGATTGCATTGTCTTAATATTGTCGTTATTTGTTACATTGTAAATACAACAAAATATTATGACAAAAAGCATAACGACAAACTAAAACCTCTTGAGAATTTTTAGTAAGTAAAGCGACTGAAAATAATGACTTTAAATTGCAAAGTAGACTGGGCGTCATACCGTAGCAGGCCACCAAAAATATTTTTAGTAAAAATAATGTATGCCAAACATCGATCAGTATAAATTATTACTATGTATTAATTTGACAATCCACAATAAAAATATCTCATTCGAACTAAATTTTCAGTTTATAAAACGAAATAATGATTTGTTGACTTATCATTGATTTTTTATGACTAGATATTTGTGATTGTTTTAGAAATGAAAAATTCGGAAAAGTGTTTCAATAATATGTTTTATTAAAGACCAAAAAAATAAGCTATCATTGTTCTATACACTGTCTTCAAAAAGTCCTGACAGGTTCTTAGATATTCCAAAAATACAAATATCCCTAAGACTTTGTCGATGGGTGTATTTTATCAGCAACTGTCCATAGAAGTTTCAACGTTTTGTGACTTAACTATAAGTGGCTGACTTGCCCATCATCAAAAGTCTACGGTACTTTCAGCAGACTTAGAACCCTTTGAAGCTGTACACACTTTAATTTGTAAGCCTTTGATCACATAATAAAGAAAACTGTGGCCAATCACTGAATGTTGACTGAAAACTATAAAATAAGTTTAACAAGACTTGGCTTCTATGAAATTTGAAAACTTTTTGCGAAGGATAGATTGTTTTAAGAGACTTGGCTTTTTTACATTGAATAGTTTTAGTAGGATTTTCAAAATATGTATTATTAATTATTATTAATAAATATTTTTGTGACAATTAGTCTTTAATGCTCTTAAAACGAAACTTTTACTTTAAAACCTATACAATATGTTATAAAAATAAATAATTTGTATGTTAGTTTGTTAAAAATACCTTAAATCAGGTCTTGCCTTTAATAATTTATAAAAAAAAAAACGAAAAACCCGAAAAGCTCGAAAAACCCGGGTTCCATTTTTGAAACCCGGGTTTTTTCATGATCCCTAAAACCCGGGTTTTCCCGGGTTTTCGGGTTTCGGGAGAACCCGGTCTCGATGCCCTACTCTCGACCAATTAAATTGGCATTTTATCGCACACAAAAATGTTCAGGGCCTTGTTAGGAAGATTTTAGATAACGTAAATATAGAACAAAACAAAGGTATATTAGGTGAGCGTGAAACTTGTTTGTTGGACTACGACTGAGATACGCTACTGTATATTATGTTTTGTATTGGCTTAATACACAGTTTAAGCTTTAATTTATTAATGTTGATTCATGTTCTAAGATTCGGCGTAGTTAATTTATTTTGTATAATCAACATTTTTCATTTCACCCCCACCTTTTGCCGCCGTTGCCGTTGCCGTTGCCGTTTCGTATGCCATTTTATACTTTGCGCAAAGCAAAAATGAATCGTGCATATAAAACGGCATTTCAGTCTATATTCTGATTCAATTTCTTTCATTTCCTTTGCGAAGGAGTAAATGTATGTCAGAACTCGGAGCGAGCGCCGAACAGCGAAAGTACAATAAAACTATTACTGATTGTTCCCGCTATGATCTGATTCACAAAGCACTTCTAAATGCTCGATGTTGGTGTGTAGTTGTATATTATGTAGAATGTAGATATGTGCTAAATGTGCAAAGAGCATTGTATGGATGCAAGCAGTGGAAGTGACACAAGTACTAAGTTGTTAGTAGAGATCAACTACGATAACATGGCGCGCCCCTCCAAAATTCAAAGCGTTTGAAATGCGTTGTCGAAACGTTTGAAGTGCGTTGTTTTGCGCGGTAGGCTAGTTATGATTAGTTGACCAACAAATCTTGGTAATAAGTGACATTAACTGAAATATTACGTGTACTGTGATTGGTTAAATACTTACCACATACAAACTCTTTCATAAGGATCTACACACATTGAAACAGTCTTTTCACGCGCCATGTTATCGTAGTTGATCTCTAAATACGTCATACTGAAATATATGATGTGCATATCGTGATGGTACGCAGCGTAGCGGGCCGCATTTAATTACAACACAGCGTCATAACTCACAATGTGTGTGTTCCTTAAGAATTTTTGTTTTAATAACCACTGGGTATCTTATGGAATGCATTAATAATTTTTATTGTTGTTAATATTCATCACTAATTATAAATTAATCTAATCTTCACTTCTATAAATTGAGTTTTATAATATTATGTTAACAAAAATATTAATTTCAATCAAATTTTATTTAAAAATGCATCTTATTAGATCGTACAACAACACGATCAATTATTGCTTTTATAGTAATGATATCTTGATATTCAAACATAGTTAACATTTTTATGTCTAGTACTTTTTGTGCTATTAATTCTGTCACACTTATTTTCCTCTGCAATATTTTATCATCTATCAGAAATCAATCATCTAAGGGCCTGTTTCACCGCTTCCTGATCAGTCTATCCACCACTTAACTTGACACATAGAGTATGGAGAATCTGTCAAATAAGCCTATCGGGCACCTTATCAGGAAGCGGTGAAACAGGCCCTAAATATTCCACGAAATAATTTATCGAGCACAAATCAAAGCGTATAACATACCAACACGTAATAAAAATGCCAACAAGCCTACAATATTATGTCTGAGTATTCAGAATATTACACAAATTGAAACAAAAAAATGTGATGCGCTACGCCGAGGAATGTCTATTACTTACCTAACTATAATTCCGAAAGCACGAAAAAATTCCACTCACCAAAATAATAAGCAAAATGATATCAACGTAGATTATAATCATTTAGACACAAACGAAGAACTGCCGGGGAATTCCTAATAACACTGTGCTCACGAATTCTCCATTTTTTCACTAAAACTGCCTCAGAGAGGCTTTGTACACATAAAAATACTACAACGCCACTGACCACACCAAAAGAAAACACCAATAGGGAAGAGATACATTCTTAATATGAAAATATCTTTGATTATGCCAAAGCCAAACTATACGGTTAGAGGGTGCAGTTGATAATGTGAACAAGGGAAAAATAATAAAAGGAGCCCCTTAATTTTAATAAAATATTTTAAAGGAGTAAGAATAACTTAGTCATCAATTTTCTCTATTGTTTATTAGAATGCCTGAATAAATAATAGAGCAAAGTTTTAAACACCATTCAGCACGTTATACCCCTTTAACCATTGAGAGTTCATAAAACTTGAAAAGCAGAAATTTGGTAGGAACCGGAAGTCCCGGTATATAAACTTGATAAATAATAAATTGTACCGCTGAGCGCATTCAAACAATTACGGTATAATTTAATAACTTTAAAATCTAGTTTACTTTAATTTTGGTTTCTAATTTAATGTGACCCTTCCTTATAAACATACATTTTTCTTCTTCTGTTGTATATAATTAATAAAATATTGCATGTGATAGAAATTATGTCAATATTTCATTTAAAGAAACTTATGCTTAATAGAAATTATGTAAATATTTTATTTAAAGAAACTTATAATAGATATCAAAATTTTACTAAGCATTCTGTTGCAGTTCGAAATACAATGAAAATTATTCGTTTCAAAAGTAACCTTTTGAATTTACTACTGAGAATATTATGTTTTCAATATTGTTACTTGTCTGTCGCACTGAATGTTGTTAGGCACTATGCATGTCCACTGCACCTCTACTCTCTATCTACTCTGCGGCTCGGAGCGAGCTGGCGCCAGTGCTGTCGCGACGTCTGTCTCCGCCTCTCCCTCGTTATACAACAGCCTCATGGCCTCTGAAAATACTTGAATAAAACACTCACCAACTAACATGCGATCTATTATTATGCTGCCTCCGTAACACTGAGTAAATACGCTTCGATTTTTTTACGTGTGTAAGGGTGAAGCCAAACGAGCGTAATTTGTGAGTTGTGAGTCGCAGATTTTCGGTCGCGTAAATTATTTTTCACACAAATCATGACTCACAAAATTACGCTCGTGTGAATAACAGGACTTTTGTTTGAAACTGAATGCAGCAGAATTTCTGCCAGCCGAAATTCTGCTACTCACAACTCACAAATTACGCTCGTTTGGCTTCACCCTTAATGTGTGTTCTATATGGTATTTCAGCTCATAGGTCACAACGGATTGTTTAAAATCTGACTCCCCCCAAAATTGTGCGGTAATCCGGTAACCTTACATTTTTAGGATAAATCTATTCGATGGTCCTTTCTGGGACTTCAAATTATATCTTCATGTCACACTTGACGCGAATATCGGTACGACGCTACGGTTGAAACGTAAAGAGGTACCAGACAAACAGAAATAGATTCTCACTTTATTATTGGGTCTGACATACGGCTACGGGCACTTACCAGTCAGGCTCACTGACGTTATTTAAGGCCATCCCCCGAGCAAACGACCTTGACCATATATTTGCCGCGTCGCTGAGATCGCACCAAAACCCTATTTGTTTTACTTATCTTAGTTCAAATTTGACATAAAAAAAAATTAAAACGTGGAATATGTAGTTTATGATATTGTCGATCTATTGGCGTGTGTTTCAAAAAACAGTAATTTGTAAATACTAAGGAGATGCTGAATGTATGCTTTAATTTTAATAAATCGGTTTTACTTTGGAAGCTGATATCAGTAGTATAATAAACAAAAATAGAAAATTTAAAACGTGGAAAGGAATGTTGATATGCTGAAGATTATTGCTGTATTTTTATTATAACTTTGTAGCTTTCAAATTATGAGTTTATAAGCATGGTAAATTACGGAATCTCCGTAGGGAACGCCCTTAAGGGGTTTGCAGACGCTAGATGGAGAAAAATCTCTGTTTTTCGATGCAGTTATCTAAGAAAGATAAGATGCAAATTGGTTCAATAAATATAATCCCACCAAAAATATATCTGTTAAAATGAGGCCTAGTTCCTATAGGCTAATAATTGTTGGTCTAAAAAAAAGAGTTGAAATCCAATCCAATGCCAAGTTCAGATGCACTTCATCGATCATAATCATCTTCATCAACAGCCTGATCCATAATACTTCTAATTTGAACTTGGCAGGTTATTTAAATTCTATAAATGTTAACTAATTATATAATTAATCAAGTGTAACGCATAGCACAAAAACCTGCCAAGTTCAAATTTAGAACTATTATGGATCATCAGGCTGTTGATGAAGATGATTATGATCGATGAAGTGCATCTGAACTTGGCATTGGATTGGATTTCAACTCTTTTTTTAGACCAACAATTATTAGCCTATAGGAACTAGGCCCTATTTTAACAGGTATGTTTTTGGTGGGATTTCAATACTTTTTTTCAAGAAATCATACCTATGTTTTCTTTTTGTGCTACGCCCGATATAAACAATACTTTCAATAGATGCCTCATTAATGTATCATTGGTACATAAGAATTTATATGTAAAGTTCATAGATGAGCTGACTCACGCTTGACGATTTCTTAAATTTCTTAATTTTTCGTTAATCTACATAATAATATAACACGACCTGTGTGCCAAATTTCATAACGCTAGGACATTTGGAAGTAGCCTCTAAAGTTCGTAGATGGGCCGACTCATGCTTGACCGATTTCTAAAATTTCTTAATTTTTTGTTAATTTACATTTAACACATGACCTGTGTGCAAAATTTCATAATGCTAGGACATTAAAGTTCGTAGATGGGCTGACTCACGCTTGACCGATTTCTAAAATTTCTTAATTTTTTGTTAATCTATATAATATAACACACGATCTGTGTACCAAATTTTATAACGCTAAGACATTTGAAAGTAGCCTCTAAAGTTCATAGATGGGCCGACTCACGCTTGACCGATTTCTAAAATTTCTTAATTTTTTTTAAATCTACATATAACACACGACCTGTGTGCCAGATTCCATAACGCTAGGACAATTGGAAGTGGCCTCTGAAGTTCGTAGATGAACCGACTCACGCTTGACCATTTTCTACAATTTCTTAATTTTTCTTTAATCTACATGTAACACACGACCTGTGTGCCAAATTTCATAACCCTAGGATAATTGGAAGTGGCCTAGAGGTTTTGGTTACCGGTCAGTGAGTGAGTGAGTGAGTGAGTGAGTGAGTGCCAAAATTAGCTATTTTTACAGGGACATATCTCAGGATCTACTGAAGCTATATCTATAAAATTGGGTATACTGCTTAATTACTAGTATATAATTACGACAGGTATAATTTTATCTTTGCTCTCTCAATAGGCACTGAGCTACAGGGGGAGTCAAAAGTACGTCGAAACGGTTCGTGTAAATAGTGCACGGCATGCGCGCGGCCTGCTGGAACTAGGCCTGTGCACTTCCGTGCGCTTTGATATATTACTTACCTACTCGTATTTATAAGACTTTAACAAATAGGAATTTGTAAGGTAGGCATTCATTATTCTAAGCATTATTAGTAATGACTAATGTCAAATAATTTGGAATAGAATTATAATATATTTTAAACGAATTTTTTACATCCAGGCTCCACTAAATAATTATGCAAGACCCCGCTAGATTTACTTTTACTTAGAATTTTTTTCTAACCTCTGCAATCCCCTTAAACTACCGGGAGCATCCGATTAAGCAACCCTCAGGAGCTCGTTTTTAAAATGTAGTTTATAAGTACAAGTAAAAAATTTTAATGTTGAAACGATTTAATATTTATTAGTATTACGATAATATTATAATTCATATCACAGACCATAACACAATCAACTTTGCATCAACTCGAACAACAAACAAAATGAAAATATATATTCAATATTCAACCCATGAATTGAATTTGTAATTTGTATTATTTTAATTGCAAAGGAATTCTGTATTTACCATACATTAATAATACTAGCTATTTGACCGAGCTTTGCTCGGTAAGTATTCGATAAAGCACGAATAAAATGATATTTTCTAAAAATGATTCCTAGCTAGATTGATTTATCGCCGCCCCCGAAACTCCTATATACTAAATACCCTTTTATACTACATTTATATACCCCTATATACTAAATTTCATGAAAATCGTTTAGAGCCGATTTCGAGATTCCAATTTATATAATACTAGCTGTCCCGGCAAACGTTGTTTTGCCATTTAAAATATTTCTACTACATCAGTTGATACAAATTCTTACCCCCTCTTTTGTCCCCTAAGAGGGGTGGGGCGAAAAATTGCATACACCAGATGTTAAGTTGGAAAAAACAGTTAATAATATGTCAAAGTAAGTCCATTAAAGAAAAAAGTTTGATACAAAATCTGACCCCTTCTTTGGTTCTCTTAGAGGGGTGGGTGGGGGGATTTTTAGTCACCAAATGTTGAGTCGGAAGAAGACAAAATATATATCTGTGAAAACCGTATGCAAATCGGATCAGTAGTTTTCGTGTTAAAGCAAAAGTCTTATACAAAATCTGACCCCTCTTTCGTCCCTTTAGAGGTGTGGGGGGAAATTTTTTTATACACCAGATGTTAAGTTGGAAGAAGGCAAATATATCTGCGCAAACCGCATTCAAATCGGATCAGTAGTTTTCGTGTGATAGTGGAACAAACATACAGACATACAGGAAGACAAAAAAATAACTACATTTTTGGCTTCTATAGCGATGTAGTACGACACCCCCCCCCGCTTATTATTTTTTGAATATCTTTAATGTACAGAATTTTCATTTCTACAGTTTTATTATAATGTATAGATAGCAGTCGCCCGCGGCTCCGCCCGCGGCTCCGCCCGCGGCTCCGCCCGCGTGGATGTCGGTCACCGCTGCAAAAAGCCTACCCAGGAAAGACACGGTCAGCAAAATGATTTCCAGGCCAATTCACAGAAACATCGACGACGCAGTCATTTTCCGCAGACTGCACAGATTGTCTTTCTGTGGATGTTAAAGTTGTTAATGATGAGAATATTTAAATGTAATTAATAATAAGTTTTCACCTCTGACGGTAGTCCCGGAGTGCAACCCGTTGTTTTAGGATAAATAACTAAAGCGATTATTGTAGAGCTTTTCTATAAACAACATTAATAATTGACGTTAAGTTATTTTCAGGTAACAAATATACTGATGGTCGGGATCCCCGACTCGTGATAGAGCAAAACATTTTTTTCATAAATCTATTCCTACTAATTTGAATGTTGGGCCCTGGGATTTACATAATATTTATCGTTAGTGCAAAATAATTTTTTACAGGAAATTGGAGCCTTTTGAAGGGTAAAGGCAAATCAGTAGGGATCATTGGTATTCTTGGTATTATGAGCCAATTCACCAGCTGCAGGGTCGGTCATAATCTTCGCTACTGTACACCCCCGCCTTGATAGCGCCCACTTCGAAACGGGCATAAATCGCAATTTTTAATTTCGCCTTAACTTCTAAACCAAACGTCCAATTTTAATCATTTAAAGACCAAATATTATCTACATAAACTGTACTTAGTGATGAAATAATTCATTTTGATAAAGATTAATAGCATGAGTAAAATAAATGCGTTAAATGTAGTCCAAAAAAAATTAAGATTTTTAAATAAAATAATGGTTGTTGTACCTCACTTGACATAGATAGGTATAGTGTGTCGCGGACTTTTTTGTAGATATTTAAAAGATCTACATTTACTTAGAACATTGTATGGTTCTATCTTTTATAGTTTAGGCAGCGTACGCAAAATAAGTAAATTTTCTGGTTGATTTTTTTCACCTTGTGTCAGAAAAATCCAAATATCTTACGGAACCCTACATTATCCGAAATAAAATGTAGCCTATATTACTCGTAAATAATGTAGCTTTCGAATGGTGAAAGATTTTTTTAAATCGGTCCAGTAGTTTTTGAGCCTATTCATTACAATTAAACAAACAAACAAAGTTTACCTCTTTATAATATTAGTATAGACTAGCTGTCCCGGCAAACGTTTCTTTGCCATATTGTAAAGTATATCGCCCGTATTATTTTATTGAAGAGACTAAATAAGTATGTCGCCATGGCAACGTCGATCGCTATCCCGTCGCACAAACATTAATGGTCGCCGTCAGGCTCAGGTTATAATAATTTACCATCATTTATTCAACAAATGCACTTATCAAGATATAAAGTACCCAGTAGCTGATTCTCAGACCTACTGAATATGCATATAAAATTTGGTACAAATCAGTAAAGCCAGTTCGGAGGAGTTCGTGGACTAACATTGTGACACGAAAATTTTATATATAAGATATACATATGTTATTGTAAAAGCTCGAACTTCTGTAAATCTTAAGATTTAAGGGGCCGGGCTACCCTCGAAATTCTCATACATACGTAATACCAAAATAATTTTTTCATACGAAAATATTTAACATGTTTGAGTTATTTTTCAGCTTAAAATAGTAATTACCTAGGTTCCTGTACAAAAATAAACTTCAAAATATTTAAACACTAAAAAAAAAAATTTTTGTGTATAATTTTTTTTACTAAATTTACTACTAAATATTTAAACACTAAAAAATAGAGTAAACCACTAAAAAATATATGAATAAATAGTAAATTTACTACAAAATATTTATACTCTAAAAAATATTGTTACGTGCTAGGGTTCGAGGATTCGGAGAGAAAGACCTGGTGACTCTCTTGAAGACTTTATTCACAAACACTAGCTCACACAAATCACTAAGTCCAAACACTGAGCACTAGATCCAAATCACTGAGCACTATCACTGTCCTAGGTCGTAGCCGAGTCGTTAGTTCACTATCACAATCACTCAATTGTTTTCACTTCGAAGTCGCCTTGAAGATCGCTTGTCTCGAACTGAATTGATTGCCGGCTTGTTTACCTTTTATATGGCCCGCCATACTTTCTGGAACGTCCCATTCTGGATTGTTTACGTAAACACGCAATTCGCATAAACAAGGGTTGGACTTTTCTAGAAAGTACGCGCAACTGTCGCGCGCAGGTAAACAACTGCCCGTAGCCGTAACAATATTTTTTAGTTTTTAAATATTTTGTAGTAAATTTACTATTTATTTGTATATTTTTTAGTGTTTTGCTCTATTTTTTAGTGTTTAAATATTTTGTAGTAAATTTAGTAAAAAAAATGTATACACAATTTTTTTTTTAGTGTTTAAATATTATGAAGTTTATTTTTGTACAGGAACCTAGGTAATTACTATTTTAAGCTGAAAAATAACTCAAACATGTTAAATATTTTCGTATGAGAAAATGATTTTGGTATTACGTATGTATGAGAATTTCGAGGGTAGCCCGGGCTCTTAAGTGTCAATTTTAGGATTTACCGACACGAGTCGGTAAATGTAAGTATTTCTAACAATACGACAATTTTTTCGAACATTTACCATTAAAATTCGGTATATGCTAGGTTTTACTACTGTCAACTGGTAAATGTTGGTTTTAGGAATAAAACAAAGAGTAATTCTAAATTATTTACCTTTAATAAACTATAAGACAAAACAGGTAGGTACATAATGCTTACTTAAGCTACTATAATTCAATCAGTATTCTTCTTATATTTGGTTTTAAGAAAAGTAAAAAGGCAATCAAAATATGTTATTAATTAATATTATTTAAGGTATGTACCTAAAACAAAATATTTCACTTGATGGAAAGCCACTTCCGGTGCCCATGGACACTCGCAACTTCAGAAGAGCTGCAGGTCTGTCGGCCTTTAAGAGGAAATAGGGTTAAGGGTGATAGGGGTAGGGGAGGGTAGGGAAGGGTAGGATTGAGCCCCCGGAAAACTCACTCACTCGGCGAAACACAGCGCAACTGTTTCACGCCGGTTTTCTGTGAGTCCGTGGTATTTCTCTGGTCGAGCCGGCCCATTCGTGCCGAACCATGGCTCTCCGACAGTTAATTATCCCACTTTAATAATTTATAATAATATTATAATAATTATAATAAAATAATGATTTATGTTTTTTCTCTATAACAGTACGGAACCCTTCGTGCGCGAGTCCCACTCGCACTTGGCCGATTATTTATCTTCACAAGTGGCAGAAAGACAGGCACCATATTTTCTTTGAATTTCATGTTCCACCTTTATTGTCTTTCTTAAATCAATTTAGATGCAACATAATGATCTTAGCGGGGCTAAAATGGTCGCTTTAAAGAATCATATTATTATGAATCATAATATGATTCATTTTTTTTAATCGCAAATTCAAGTCTGCTTGCAATTCATGTCTAGTAATTCATACTGATTTGACATTTGTCAGTTTGACAGTTTTGACAATTCATTTGCTGAATTTATTGAGAGGAATTGCTAAATGTGACAATTTTAGCCCCGCTGAACGTCTTTGAAATGTATCTCTTCAATTAATTGTTTTGCGAGACACCTTTAACAATTTTAACAAAATAAATATTTTAGATGTCTTCCTCTAAGGAAAATAAAGATTAACCAGGATAAAGCTTTGTCACGTATTAAATTTGAATTTAAGGAGTATAAGCCCCTCTGGTAACTTTACAAAAACGACAGATCTTTTTAACAAACTTTATAACTTATAAGGTTTTTTGGAGTAAGATAAGCATTGTATTTTACTGTTAAAAAAGCAATATACTTTTTGCATGGCATTAACAGCACAATAAAAAGCCTAATATTTAATATAGCCTACCACATAAGGCTTCTTACAGACGAACGGCACGTGTCGGCGGCAGTCGACGGCAGTCAACGGCAGACGACGGCACGTGTCGGCGGCAGTCGGCGGCAGTCGACGGCAGCCGACGGCAGCCGTTGACAGTTTATGACGCTTGCACGGGGCCTACCACGAACTTTCCTAAAACTATCATGTTTCCAGAACACTTTGTTGTAAGATTACAATATCATTACCGTACTCACTCTTTAAATATAATTTTACTAAAAAACAGTAAAATATGCAAAACATTGTTAAATCCGCTGTGAAATATCAACTTTTTAAGATCGCTAGCTTGACGTAAAAGTAATAAATGTTTATCTGTCAAACGGTGTCGCTTAGGAGAGTTGGTGGTAGGCCCCCAGTTGTGACGTACCCCCGCAAGGTAAGCGTCCACAGGTCGGTATTGTACGCAACGGACGTCACGCATCAAACGGACATTTTTTCACAGTACGTCCGCTGAATTGGCAGTGTACGGATTACCGACTAGCCTAGTAAATGAATGCTCAAAAGGGGGGTGTGGATGGAAAAGTCGAAAGCAGAAATTTCCGATTAGGAACATTGTTTGGACTAAATTGAAGATAAGCATACTGGCTAGTCGGTAATCCGTACGCTGCCGATACAGTGGATCTACTGTAAAAAAAATATCCGTTTGATGCAAAACGTCCGTTGCGTACGATACCGACCCGTGGACGCTTACCTTTACGCGTTAGGTCACAACTGCAAGCGTGATAAACTGCCAACGGCTGCCGTCAACTGCCGCCGACTGCCGCCGACACGTGCCGTCGTCGCCGTCGACTGCCGCCGACACGTGCCGTTCGTCTGTAAGCGCTCTTAGGATTGTTCTATAGAATAACTTACTTTTTAATTATATTTAACTGCACCGAATATAAAATTAAAAACATGACGTTATAATAATGTTTCCAAAAATTTTGGACTTTGATTGTTATTTTTTATTCATCTTCTTTCAATGTCTTCCAGTTTTCCTATGATTGCCAAAACCATTAGCAACTTAGTTTTACAGTAGGTACCTTTATAAACATTGCTAAGACTTTAATAATATGCTTTTTTCGAAAAATCCTTTAAGCATTATTACTGTACTGTTGCTACATTGACTGTTAAGTCAAAGATATCACCAAACGTATGACTAGGGTTACACGGTCAGTCTGGCTGTGTGATTTAAACAACAGAGTGATTAAAAAAAATCATAACTATGATTCGTTTTTTTAAAATCACTCTGCTTGCAATTCATATCCTTTCATCTGTCACGAACTGTCAGGTTTGACAGTTCGTTTTTCGAAAATTTTTCAGTTTGCAATTACTCTCATTAAACTGATCAAATTGGACAAAGAAACTACCATGAAAGCTATATATAATTTTTATATAATTAGCATTTTAAATAAATAAGCTATTAGTCGCAAATACACATAGTTTTATGTTTGAAACAAAATATTAAATCGGTATTCTGCAAAGTAGAAGAAGAACTTTTGAATAGTTTTAGGGTAAGGCGCCCATTTTGTTCGCTTGACAGATGAGCTAATATGTCTAGTAATTTGCACAATTTGTAGTAATTTGACATTTGTCAGTTTGACAGTTTTGACAATTCATTTTCTGGAGGAATTGCAAAACGTTACCTTTTTAGCCCCGCAGTCCATCAATCCAGACTGACGGGAGGATGATCGTGTAACCGTTTGATTGACGGACTGATATTTTTTTATTAGGTATGTACATCTTGACATAATATGGTCATTGGTCATTCTAGTGTCAGTCTCAAACTGGTGAACTGTGGGTGGATTAAACATGATGTCAGACTACCGTGTAACCGTACTCTATGATTTAATAATATTAGTGCATTTTGATTAATACTTAAAATATTAACAGCTCATAAAAGAATCTTATTTTCTGTTCTACATTCTGTGGAGTCAGTCAATGGTGTAACTTCTGATTGTACTGCTCGATCGACTTTAGCCGGCAGCAAGACTTCTTGATACTCCATCTTCAGCAGTCCCTTAGTGTGTACTACCACTAGTAAAACAATGATCGACACTACAAAGGACAGGCCCTGAAACAAAAAAAAAACTGTTTTAAAGTAATAATTATAAAAATATTTTCTAACATCATACTGGAATGGACTGAAATTGAAAAAAAAATGTTTATAAATTAATAAAATGTAAGGAGTAAGGACTGAAAATGCTGCTAAAAATTATTAAACACTAAATAAAGCCCGCAGCTCCGTTGCGCCAAAATTTGTTAATCACGCAGGAACCGTACAAATCAAATCTCATCTAATCTCTCTGCAAATCTCACATTTTTTTCACATTTTTTTCTCAACAAAATAATACTATTTTGGTCCATTTCATCCAGATTTACGTATGCTTAAGATAATTGTTATACGATTAAGATTATTCACAAATTCGTTCGAAACAAAATTACGTAAACGTTTGGTTTGACAGTCAGTAGGACTATCAAACCAAACGTTTACGTAAGAAACCCAAATTTTAAAAAATCTCACGTGAGATTTGTGGGGGAGGAGGGGTTGAATAAAATCTCACAAAATCTCACCAGGGGGGAGGGAGGGGGGTCAAAAAATAAAAAAAAAAACACCTCACGTAATTTGTGGACGCCACCTAATGTATTCACAAAATTAAAATCTGCGTTATATTATGCCTATGATCTATGCCTGTAGGTAATCTGCCTGTAGATTACCTACAGGCATAGAGTTATTGTGTACTACCTACAGGCACGGATTTAAAAAAAATACGGATAAGAGCATTACACTATAAAGAGGTGAAGCATGCAAGGTACGACAATTTCGTCACAATTTCGTTTATTGTACACGTGACCGACACTCACACACGCAACTAGGTACTTACAACCCGCTATCATTGTTCATAGAGTGACTGCGCCAATGACACGCACACATCCTACACGGGCGGCCGTTACTATGCTTCACTCGGGATTAGACAAGGTTACATTCGTATTTTTTTTTTAAATCCGTGACTACAGGCTATATTTTTTTACTTCTCTTCTACTATATTTTGTTTTGGTGTATCAAGTACTATGTTATTCGATGTTTATTTTTGTTAATTTTCTATGTAGTTGTACGTCTCTCGATCAACGTCAAAACCAGAAGCAGATGGAACGCTCACCGTCAACTTCAATACGTCTCGAAATCAGGATGAGGAAAACCGGTTTTCTTTGTTTGGCTTGAGTAAGGAATAAGCGTTTTATGTGTTTTTAGGTCAAAAGCAATAACATTTGCGTACGCGCAAAATCAAAGAGAAAAGATTTTTAATTATTGCAATCATGGATAAAGGAGGATGGTAGTTTAAAATACATATTCCTACTTCCATACTTCCATATCCATAGTTCCATACTTCCATACTAATATTATAAATGCGAAAGTGTGTCTGTCTGTCTGTCTGTCTGTTACCTGTTGCTGAAATTTGGTATGAGGATATTTTGAGTCCCGGGACAGGACATAGGATACTTTTTATCCCGGAAAAATGTACGGTTCCCGCGCGATAAAGGAATTTTGGCGCAACGGAGTTGCGGGCGTCATCTAGTAAGATTCATCATAAATTATCATATAATATAGGATTCTATACTATGCAGGTATTTTCTTTTATGATTTATTTTATACGGAATATCTGATATTCAGTTACCTACAGATTGGAATGTAAGGTTAGGTTTATCAAAATATAAACAAACTCACGGCCGACACTCCGAACGTTAAAATAACATCCTTTGTAAACTCGAACATGTTCACTAAGATGAAAATAGCCCAAGAGAATGTTAAATTCTATTCACATTTATAAAAACTCAAAACTTTGGTTAAAATTAACAACAACCACAAACTCAGGTGACTTAACTAAAGTTTAAACCTTTGTGCTATATCGAATGTCAAGTCAAGGCTTCAAGCGATATGACGACTGCGCTGCGCAAGCGCATAGCGAAGAGTGGCAACGTCGCAAATGTGTAAACACCATGTTCGATGACATAAATTGGAGGATTATCGATACACTTTTCAATTTGCAGTTTGCATAGAAAAAATCTCCATTGTTTTCCTTAGTTCCATGATAGGACATTAATAATGGAAGCTAATTTTTTGGGTTCCATACCCAATGGGTAAAAACGGGACCCTATTACTAAGACTTTGTGGTCTGTCTGTCTGTCTGTCTGTATGTCTGTCGCCAGGCTGTATCTCAAGAACCGCTATAGCTAGACTTCTGAAATTTTCACAGATTGTGTATATTTGTTGTCGCTATAACAACAAATACTAAAAACAAAATAATATTAATATTAAAAGCCCCCCTTTAATATTAATATTATTTTGTGCATACATGATACAACAAACATGATTTTCTTAGCCTTATTTGCTCGATATCAATAACATGGCAACAGGTAGGCACTTGAAATTTTCACAAAGGCCTTAAATATGTGTGTACTTTAATAATTAATAATAATGTTCAAATAAAATAAAAATTTAAGGGGACTCCCATACAAAAACACAATAATTTTTGGCCTATTTTTGCTCTATAACGGTGCGGAACCCTTCGTGCGCGAGTCCGACTCGCACTTGGCCGATTTTTAGAAATTACTGATGATCATGCTCTTACACACCGAAACGAGATCAAACAAAATGCAACACGATGGTACATTTATTTTCAGAACGTTCTATAATATTGTGTTGCCTACCCCTGGTTCAGGAACTAACCCGACGAGAAGGACCGGCGTAAGAAAGTCGAAATTTACTCCCTTTTGCATTGTGAACTGCACCAAGTACTTGACGTACAATAACACTACGTGCATATTCTATACCTTAAAATACCGTTTCATGTAGAATCACTTATTAATAAGCAATTCACGTTAGCTTCGTAACAGAGTCATAATAATTCTAAGCATTCGGTGATCTATCAAACGGTTATCATTACTCCTATCCCCATCGTCCCTAGAGATATAAATGTGTGCCCCGTACCTTGATTCTATAATTTAAATGTAGTTTAGTTTCTTTTCAGATCTAGTTTTCTATCAAACGGCAAAATATTCTCTTGAAA
The DNA here is from genome assembly GCA_905333045.1 of Lysandra bellargus. NCBI lineage: Eukaryota > Metazoa > Arthropoda > Insecta > Lepidoptera > Lycaenidae > Lysandra > Lysandra bellargus. Next base: position 440,367 of record HG995327.1, read on the forward strand.
TGCCAAACCATGCACCAACAATAGCAGGCAGATCATTTTGATTGGACTGATCACAGGCCGATTTGATCAGATTCTAAACAAGTTTTGTGTCCAATCCGGTCGGTCAGCCTGCAAAACGCCTCCAATACAATACCAACCAATACCAACAAATAAAAAAATTGAAATGAGACATTTTGTAGTTTGATAAGACACGGACGGGATCGAACAAGGAATGAAGCTGTACTAATATTGCATTAAAATAGCACAATTGGGGTACTAAGCTGTAACTCGACCCAGCACGTACTATGTGGTACTATCTAAGTGAATTACATTTAACTTATCCAATATAATTCAGAACTCATTTCATATCCAAACAAGGGCAGACCGCTTGTCTCAGAGTTGCAGAGTTAACTCTGCAACTCGGATTGATTTTCCAATCTTTTGGTGTCATATTATTATATATACTCGCAGCACTAATGTGATTTTTAACAGTTTTTTTAAGACCCATCAAGCCCCGTACGAGCACTGGTGCACGCGACAACAACAGAAAAGCTATTGTGTCTCGTTTTTCCACGATCGAAGGATTGGCGCAGTTTACGTTGACTCGGGCTGTTTTTTAAAAATGCATGGCATGAGTGAGTTGGCATTGCTAACGCCTAGCGACGTTGTAATATTGTGACTTACACAAATGCTCTACTCCCAAGGTTTTTTCAAAGGATTTTAAGTCTGTTCACCGGCAATTGGCTATCGTCACACACGTTAACCAGTCAACACGTTATTGAAAGAAACTGTCAAAATATCATAGTAGGAGAGATCAACTACGATAACATGGCGCGCCCCTCCAAATGACTGTTTCAATGTGTGTAGTCACATCCTTATGAAAGAGTTTGTATGTAGTATAAGTATTCAATCAATCACATTACACGTTATATTTCAGTTGATGTCACTTATTACCAAGATTTGTTGATCAACTAATCATAACTAGCCTACCGCGCAAGACAACGCACCTCAAACGTTTTGACAACGCACTTCAAACGTTTTGAATTTTGGAGGGGCGCGCCAAGTTATCGTAGTTGATCTCTATGGAAGCATTTTTGGTTGTCACATCGTTATAATATTTGCGGTTATAACCTGTCGTATTAAAGATTTTTAAATGTCACTGTATACATTTTATTTAGTGCCATTTAAAAATCTGTATAAAATTTTCACGCAACACATGATGGAAAAAGCAAAAAGTCATGGAATGTATATAAAATGTAGAGCGAAAAATGTCAAGTTATTTCATCGCCCACCACAATTTTAATAGAACATGTAGGTAGCTTTTGGAACGTATTTATCATTTAACCCTGAGCAAATATTGAAATCGAAGTCAAACAAGATCGCCGAAGTATTAGTATTAAGAAAATATTATAAGAAAATTAATAACCGAGCTAGTTACGCTAAAGAGATTTTCGTTTAAAGACTTATAGTCGTGTGCGTACAAGACAAAAAAAACGAGGAATACGGTGGGAATACGGCTTTTGCTGAACCAAAGATTTCCTTTGCTAAGATTGATCTTTATATGCCTAAGATGGGTTTACGATGTGGAGCCATCTGAATATTTCATGCAGGTGGGGGAGGGGGGGATTTTTAGCTTTAACAAGGTATGAGGTCAATAACTGCGTGGGATTTAGGTATATATTAGAGTTTGGTATCATTTTCGATTGAATCGAATGTTTGAATGCCAATTTTGGAATAATATTTAGATAAAACAGTAAAAATAAAATAAAATAAAAAATTTAGAATATATGATTTTCAACCAACGAAAACGCTGTTGACAGGGCTTAATTAATATAAGGAGCTGATAGCCGCATTATTCTGCATGCCAAAGACATGGTGATGAATGGAGCAATAAACATATTAATAATACTAGACCGCGTAAATCTGAAATTTCACGGAAACCGTATATTTTTCACAAATTAATAACTCATGTCTCACGTAGTCTACTATATATTCGTGTCAAATAACATAAAAATTGCTCCAGTAGTCTGAGATATTAGCCCATTCAAATAATTTTCCCCGTTTTTTTACATTTTCCTCTGCATCTTTGCTTTTATTGGTCTTAGCGTGATAAAATATAGCTTATAGCCTTCTTCAATAAATAGGCTATCAAACACTGAAAGACTTTTTCAAATCGGGCCAGTAGTTCTTGAGATTAGCGCGTTCAAACAAACAAACTAACCAACAAACTCTTCAGCTTTATTTCCACATTTTCCTCTGTATCCTTGCTCCTATTGGTCTTAGCGTGATAAAATATAGGCTATAGTCTTTCTCGATAATTAGGCTATCAAACACTGAAAGATTCTTTCAAATCGGATGAGTAGCTCCTGAGATTAGTGCGTTCAAACGAACAAACTCTTCAGCTTTATAATATTACTAGAAGTTCCGCGCTGCTTCGCCCGCGTAAATTAGATATTTCACAGACAAATTAGTCCACAATAAATAGCCTATGATCCGTCACGTTCCTACTTTTTATCTGTGCCAAATAACAGAAATATTACTCCAGTAGTTCGTAAAATAAGCCCTTTCAAATAATTTCCCCAATTTTTTACACATTTTTCTCTATTTCTTCGCTTATGCTAGTCTTAGCGTAATAAAAAATAGCCTATAGCCTTCCTTGATAAATGGGCTATCTAACACTGTAAGAATTTTTCAAATCGGACGAGTAATTACTGACTCATACTAAGATTAGCGCGTTTAAATAATGCTTCTTCTTCTTCTTTTTACGTTGTTTAACATATTTAACGTGCAAATATAAGTCCTAAAATTAATTAAGCATTCTTAAGTCATCCGAATATGGTACCGAACTTGGAATAGTACCATAATTAATGCCTCTATACAGATTGAGACTTTATTTTCCTCCAGAGCAGAAGCTGCTAAAATTAAAAAAAAATAACATCAAAAATCGTGGTGGCTCCACATCTTAAATCCATCCTTGGGCCATAAGGACCAATCCTACCAAAGGAAATATTTGGTTCAGCAATAGCCGTATAATTTACCGTACACACGCAACTATTAAGAAATCTTGATCTTATCTTTAATACTTACTCTGGGGATTTTTGACAAGAGTTTATCTTTTAACAGCATCCTTTTTAGGGTTTCGTAGTTAACAAGGAACCCTTATAGTTTCGGTCTGTCCGTCCGTCTGTCCGTCTGTCTGTCTGTCTGCAGTTTTGCTCAGAGACTAAAGGATCTACAAAGCTGTAATTTGGCAGGAATATTATATATATATTATTAATGATGCCGACAAATTGGTAAGTACATAAAATATTTAAAAAATATTTTTTTATGGTACCCTACATATCAATTGGGGTTGAATTTTTTTTTTCACGCCCACCCCATCGTATGGGATATCGTTGGATAGGTTTTTTAAAAATATTATGAGTAGGTATCTATAGATCATTTTCCGATTTAGGGATCCATTTGTGAAATATTAAGTTTTAAAGTGGAAAATATCGTTAAGGTCCAGTGTATGTGTCTCTTCTACCAAGTACCAACTAAACGGTTGCTTCTAGAAATGTGAAAAAATTCACGGGAGTAGGATATTTCCTACCTAGCCTATTGGCTGAATTTTAAAGGAAAACTATCACGGCTAAGAAGACTTCATAAGTTATTGAGTAATAATCGATCAACTAAAAAAAATGTGTTCGGTGAAGTATTACGGAACCCTATATTGCGCGTGGTCCGACACGCACTTGGCCGGTTTTTGTTCAAAAAATCTAAGGTGCCATTAACAATAATAAAAGGATGACTGACAAAGATGGGTAATTCCCCTACTCTATTGTAATTAATTGGAATCATCTAAGTAAACTCGAACAATAGTAGGTATTGGTGCCTCAAATACTGTTGGTATTATTGATCTCACCAAATATGCGGGGCTTCCCCTTGTGGCTTCCCCAATCCCAGTCAATCGACGTCACTTGGATTCCCTCTAATACCGCCAGAATTTGGGTCTACTGATTTGATTTTGGAAAACATAACAATATTGTAAGTTAGTTGATTGACCTTTATTTATTTATTTATTTTACTATTTATTGCACATGTTAGATTAGAGTATATATAGATCTAAGATATTTTGAAACAATTTGATGTTACTATGATAATACTAAAATTATGCCCAAGCAGCTGTAGCAAGTTATCTGTTGTTAAAAGAAAATAAACTGTAAGACAATAAAGATATTTATTAAAACAACCTTAACAAGTAAGGGTCGGTAGATATAATTATTTTCAAATTGTATAACAAATTATTACGTAATTTACGTAATCTAGCTAAGGTACTTTCAGTATATTATATTAATAAGATACAACTCAGGAATAACACAGAACTTATAACTTTATATTGTAAAACAACATAATATCAAGCAATTATAAATCATCTAGCAAAAATAAACTATAGGCTTGTACAAAATCTTCTTTATATAAATTACAATAATTACCAAGTTACTTATTACTAAAATCTTTATAACAAACAAATAGGTACATCACCTTAAACACTGTCGGCCAGAATGAGAGCCGTACTAGGTTCGCTAGCTATTTTATACTGGGCAGAATGGATATTCTACCCACACTGAATAATAATTCTGGTACCCACATTTTTCAAAGTTTGGTACTAGAATTATTATTGCTTAAATATAATATTCTATATCTAAATACAATTAAACAAAATCTTAACTTAATAATATTCATAAAATAATTAAGAGACAATACTTTAAATATAATACCATCTTACATTATAAGTCTTACCTTACAATTCAAAAGGTGGTTTATTATTAATTTAACATAAAAATTACGGCTTAATATTGGTGTTGTCCAATGGAATTATTATCTGAATACAAATGTAATTTCGCCTTAATTCATACATTTTATTCTTTTATCTATACTTATATATATTAACATATCTATTACACACATACATTTTTAACACGAAATATACACAGAAGAAAAACGACACAACAGGTACTGCTTATCTCTACAGAAATTTCTTCCAGCAGTCCTACGGAGAGAAATGTGATGGGAAATATTAGATAGGGCGTGCACAGATAAATTTTAGAAATCTGCCTACATAGTAATATACATACAATAAAAATTATAATAGCTAATATAATTATTTAATACGAATACATGACATAAATATATGATAATATACAAATTAATAAATATTATATTATAATATAAAAAAATGTACTTACAAATACATACCTACTTAAATAAACAAATACATAAAGTATAATTTACACAGAGCCAGTACTGGCTGCCAATAAGACTGGCAGCCAGTATTGGCTGGGCATATGCCGCGTGTGAACAGTTTGGCCTGGCTTGAAAAACTAAGAGTTTATAAATAAGATAAAAAATATAAATAAAAATATAAATATAAAAAATATAAATATAAATAAAAATATAAATAAATATAAACAAAAAAATAATAGTCTTAGGATTTTTTTAAAGCAGCGAAGGAAGGGCTGTCACGAATGGTGTGGGGAAGGGAATTTCCTTTCAGGAAAAAAGACCTTTCTTTATTTTAAATATGACATATCAAAAGAAAGTCATGATAATCCACATCTAATATACCAATTAATAATACTAATACATGGGGCACTTCCTAGTAATAAAAAAAATTGGCGGAAAATAATTTGTCAATTGTTTTTTATCACACATCAAAGTTACGCAACGAAAATGGAATTATGTCAAAATGATTTTAGAGCGATCTCAATGAGAGCGATGATTTTTTTGTGATTTTAAAAGTTACCGTACCGTACCGTGCCGTACCCAAAGGGTTTTCACAGATTGTTTATATCTGTTGTCGCTATAACAAATCATACTAAAAACAAAATAAATTAAATATTTAAGGGGTATATACACCCATACAAAAAACACAATTTTTAGCTCTGCTGCGATTTTATAATTATTCGTAGACGTGAAAGCTATTCTAAACTAGCCGTCTTACAGACAGACTACTAAAAATATAGATGTAATAGAATAAGTAACTATGGATAGTGTAACTAAGTTCGGTATTTTATATACAATAATAATTGTAAAGTTACCTAAATAACATCCCAGCGTTAAAAGGCAGTACCGGGAACCGACTAAATTAATTACACTATTTTACCATGGGGACGTCAACAAATTACGTGAGGTGTTTAGGGGGGGGGGGGGGGGGGTCGAGTCAAATCTCATCTAATCTCACGTTGGGGAGAGGAGGGGTCGCGGCATATCTCACGTAATTTTTAACCGACTTCCAAAAAACGAGGAGGTTATATGTTCGGCTGTGGATATATTTTTTATTTTTGTATGTTCAACGATTACTCCGCCGTTTGTGAACCGATTTTCGAAATTTTTGTTTTGTTGTATTAGGTTTCACTCCAATTTGGTACCATGTTCACAAAAGTGGTGACCTGATGATGGGATGCATGAGTAATCGAGGGAACTCCTCGAAATTTATATGGAAACATATGGTGATTTTCGTTTTATGTGAAGTGTACTAAGAATATGTTACCAAAAAGTCAAATATTGGGTCAAGGTATACCATGGTTTCGAAGATGCTGAGAGAACTCCTGACTCCTTATAGATACACGTTTGGGAGTTTTAAGAACGTTGTATATAGATAATAGTACAATACATAGGTATGGATACAATAATAATAATAATTATGTACTGTATAACAACACCTGTTTGTTTATTTATATACACGGCGGTCAGCGCCACAGAGGCGACGGCGTCGCGTCGCCGCCGCGCGGCGCGTGGCGGCAGACGACAGATCGAATACTTTACTAACTACTTTATAAAATTTTAATAGACAAATAGAATTAAAATAAGGTTATTTTAAAAAGAGCATTTAAACAAAACAAAGTCATTAGGTGTATTTTTAATTAGTTACACATATTATATCGATAATATGTGTAACTAATTAAAAATACATCTATCGAGATGGCGCACTAAGTATCGATTTGACTTCTTGATTTCAAGAACAGCTGTCAATTATGATAATATTAAATATTATGAGTAGCTCTACGCTACATCCTATGCAAGTTTATACGATTTTTTATATGATAGATCCTTCGATCGTGGAAAAACGAGACACAATAGCTTTTCTATTGTTATCGCAATCGCCGGTGTCCGCTTGGGGCTTGCGGCATTAAAATTGTTAAATTACCTAGCACAATATGTTCACTTCACTGATAAGTGATAAATATGATAATATAATATTATTTTGTGAGCGTGAGTTGTGACTCTTAATAAATTGTAATAAGATACGTAAAATATATGCGATGGTTTAACTAAAAAGAGTGAAATTATTATTTTTAACAAAAAATTAAAACCGACTTCCAAGGTAAAAACAATAATAACATTAATATGAACTAAAAAGTATTAAATAATTTTTTCTATATATAATAGTGCCTTTTTCCGAATTCCGCTAAACCTCAACTATTTCTGTACTCAATCTTCATAATTTTGAAGTCGGTGCCAGTTCCAAAAGTTTCAAATATTCTGTCAGTGAACTGAAGATTCAGCTATCTGGTACCGACTTCAAAATACTGAAGATTGAGTACAGAAATAGTTGAGGTTTAGCCGAATTCGGAAAAAGGCACTATTATATATAGAAAAAAATATTTAATACTTTTTAGTTCATATTAATGTTATTATTGTTTTTACCTTGGAAGTCGGTTTTAATTTTTTGTTAAAAATAAAAATTTCTCAATAAAATAATACTACTTAACAAAAGGTCCATTTCATCCAGATTGTACGTATGCTGAAGAGTTAATCGTAAGCGTAATCGTTGTACGATTAAGATCATTTACAAATTCGTTCGAAAGAAAATCTACTGACTGTCAAACCAAACGTTTACGTAAGAAACCCACATGGGGGGAGGGGGGGGTTGAATAAAATCTCACGAATTCTCACCAGGGGGGAGGGGGGGATCAAAAAATTCAAGAAAACCTCACGTAATTTGTGGAACATCGACATAAAAGCTTTCAACTTTTTTACGTGGACAAGCGTTTTGTTTAGAAGTTTGTTAGACGAAAACGTTAATCAGGGTTTTTGTTTGGAAGTCTAATTAGTACATGTTACCTAGAACATTTTTTTTACATGATTACTATCAAGATAATTTTTCGTGAGTAGCTTCATTTTGATAAGACGAACAACAATTTCCTCTGCGATAATTCTCGAAAGTGGTAGCTAACAGAGATAGAAAGGATTAAATATTTCGATTTGATGGACGTACGACAATGTTACTGTTAAATTACTTATATAAATATCAAGGACAAGTCCTCGTTGACTATGGAATCCTATAACACAACCCCAACCAGCAGATTTTTGAATATTGATAGGTTAATAGTTATTAAATTTTACAGCTGACATTATTGATTTTTACTCAAAATCAATAATGGCAGCCGGTAGGTACTTGAAATATTCACAAAATGTTTAATTAATTTTTACTTTCATAATTTATAACAAAAGTAAAATAAAATAAATATTTAAGGGGGGTCTCCATACAAAAAACAAAATTTTTGCCTAGTTTCGTTCTGTCCGAATCGCACTTGACTGGTTACAGGTACCAGACAACGGAAATATATTTAATACTTTTATACTATACATATTTATCATATGATAAACATAATTATTTAATACACATCCATGACCCAGGAACTTTCATAAACTTTGTTCCGTCGGCGGGACTCGAGCCCGCAACCTCCGGCTTGAGCTACCAACGCGCTCACCACTGCGCCACGGAGGTCGTTTTTTTTCTGATTTTTCCCTACGAAACACACAATTACCGAGTTGGATTCCAAATTTCAGCTTTCTAGGTCATCTGGAAGTGGGTTAGGATTTTGATCTATAGGTCAGTCAGTCAGTGATAAAAATATAGATTTTCGGACGTTAATATCTTAACAACCGTTTAAGCTGTGCTTATGAAATTTAGAGCATATATTTATCTTGCAAGTCTCATTATATGAGCCAAACTTGAAACGTTTATGTGAAATATTTTCAGAATTATAATAGCTCCCACACCGGTTTCGGTGACGGTGGCCAGTTTCATTGAAACCAGGCCAGCTACGCAGGAGTAATTTTAAAGTGCCCAAGTGTGTGCGCAGTATACAAGAGCACTCTCTATTCTAGAGATCAGGCAGGACCGACTTTTTACATGCCCATCGGACGCATGGATCATCTTACTTGTCAGACAATCAGGTAATCAGCCTGCATTATCCTAACCAAACTTGGAAATAACATGTTTCCAACGCGGGAATCGAACCCACTACCTCCGAGTCAAGAGCCGAGCTCTGAACCACTGGACTACGGAGGCGTTCAGAATAATGAGGGAGTCAAAAGTAGCTGCAAATGGTTCGTGTAATATTACACACGGTGCTGCTCGCCATTCTGTTATGCTGCAAGTTGGCCTGACACGCGACCGCGTGTCTAGATCTTTCCGAGATAGAAAGTAAGTATTCTATAATATTTTTTCCTGAGACTCAGGAAATTTCAGCAAAATCGGTTTAGTGATTTGGTGAAGTTGTTACCACAGATTGACACACTTTTGCATTTATAATATTATGGAAGAACGTGTGGAAAAATGGATAATTAAAGTATGGATATCCATTAGTGCGTAACGCACACGATTGCATTTTGTTCGTGCTAATATAATAAAGATGGAGGGTCAAAGGGGACCTGACTTCACCCAAAATATAGGTTCTACTACGTCAGTACCACATTTCGGCTAAGGTTTTGTACCAACTACTATTAGTGACTCCAAAAATCTAGTAAGCGTAAAAAGGTAACTGGCGGATAGAGAAATATAGTCGCATTTAATATTATATGTATTTCATACGCAAATACGACTCCAGGGGCCATTAAAACTCTCCGCAGACCCCTCTAGAGGCTGATACTCCCTAAATCACAATAGTGACGTAATGGGTCAATCAATTAGAGCATGACACCGGCTATTTCGATACAGTAATTGACGCTGAATCGTCATCGCGTCGGCCCCGATGATGTGTGCCAGTTGCCACATTAAATCATTATTTTAATGTGACAATAATTCTTGTCACTTTCAATTGAAAGTGACAAGTGTTTTTCTTTAAGGGATACTCAAAAAAAATCTATGGAAGTCTGTTTGCAGATGAACTTAAAAACATCCCCATTTTGTCAGCTATCCAAAAAGGTATAACATTATAGGGTAATAGCAGTTTTTATTACAAAAAACTTAGATGATTAGTTAGTTCTAAAAAAAGAAACAAAACCATGTAAACAGTAAATATTTATTAATTATTGTTTTTCATTTCATATTATAGATGTCCGCCGCTGTATTATTTTATAATACATTTTTGGATAGCTGACAAAACGGAGATATTTTTAAGCTCTTCTGCAAACAGACTTCCATAGATTTTTTTGAGTATCCCTTAAAGAAAAACACATATTAAGTTTTTTTTTATTGGATTCTTAACTTTTATCCATCTTTTACGACTCATTTGATTCTGCAATTGTATTTTTTTTTTAATTAAAATGGATAGAGCGATTCATATTCTAAAATAAAACGTATAAACAACCATACAAAAGGCTCAGATTACAAAAAAGAGTTACAACAAAAAGCAAAAAACGGACTTTTTATGAAAAATACTTAAAATTAAATTATCTTGAAAACCATTTGATTTAGGATAGGGTGTTTTATAGTAAAATCAGTCAGAAATTATCTAAACTATAACCCCATAAAAGATCTAGGTCGACTTACGAGGTAACCCTGTATATTATCATCTCGTGTATCTGTTTCCTCCAGTGTTTAAACACTTGGACTGAATTTTAGGAAATTTTACAAATGATCGAGTGCGTTCAAAAACATTTATATTCAAAATTCGGTCTACTACGTAATATTTCATAAATAAATGTGTAGTCCCGATTACAAGTGCTCATTCCAAAAAAGTTTGATTGCCTACTTCAATAGGTCCACTCCAATAATTCCGAGAAATACGAAGATTCAAGTCGAAAGCTTTTTACCGCGGACCCTAATCTATTTCCATAGAATCTTGTCCCCCGATCTAAAGCAATAAAAGCAGGTTTAAAAATCAATTCACGTTAAATAAAGATTGATAGGGATGTAAGACTACCCCAATAAAGAGGCTCGTTAGAGTCGGGGCTATGGAGCCACATTTTATTGGTAAACCTGTGTAGCCAATAAATAATATCCCATACCTTCGTCTTATCCTCGACTCTGACATTCTTAGGCTTACACAAGATAATAATATACTTTATTGACTTGTTTACATCATAGATTGTATATACTTAAAAATATATATTGCGGAAAAATGCACGATTCTTGCACAATAATTTCTGCATAATGCTTACGACGGGAATCCCCCAGATTAAAACGATTGTTTTAAAATCACCAAGCTTTCTGAATCTGTGTTTGGTTTCGTGCATATTAATTTGCTTTCTAAGAAACCATTTCAGATCATTCGTGATTCGAAAGATCGAAACGATCCATCGCAAATGAGTGGCCGCTATAATATTTGGATATTTTTTGTGGTGGTACTTTGCTAATGCTTTAATGTAAATGTCCCTGTTGTACTAAAAAAAGTAATTTACAAACCTTGAAACAAAAATCACAACGGACGCTAACGGTAAATAATCTTTTAATGGAAGTCTCCAAAACGTAATTAATTTGATAAGAAATACGAGACTTCTGTTTTATTTTATTTGTGCATTACTTCATATTTTGTTCGTTTATTTCCTGTTGTTCATTGCCATTAAGATTATAATAATATTTATATTATAATATAGCAATTTGACATTATTAACTTTGAGGCTTCAGTCTCGAAACCAGCGGGCAGTGGCGCGGAAGTGGCGGTGGCGCCAAAGTATAGATTTATATGGACAGGCCTCGAAAACAGGGGCGCGTCGAGTCGCATCGCGTCGCAGCGAGTCGAGTCGAGGCGCGTGGTTTACTAGACGGCTTATCCACAATATAAATCTTACATTGGTATGCACCGTTCCCGCCCCGCTGCCCGCTGATTTCGAGACTGAAGCCCTATGTAATAATGTAGAGTTTGGCAGAAAACGTACGGAGTAGTAATAGTAGTTCTTGTAAAGTGCGTCTAGTGTTACCTCTTCATGCTTAAATCTCTGAACCTATTTATATGAAATTGATAAAGAAAGCATTATTAGCCTATGTTCCGAAAAAAATCCAACACCCTAGCCCAGTGCTTGAAATGTCATGACTCATATACCCGATGCCATAATAATATTAAAATGGTGTGTTACTGATGAGACAAGACGTGTCATGATGATGACAATGTCATAATAATAATTATAATATTATGTTAATGCACTGGCGTTTAGCATAGCTTTTATCGCGGACTTTGAGTGCAGTGACCGAATCAAGAAGTGCCGTAATGAAAAAACCCTATTACCCCCCACTCCCGGTGCGGCGTTGCCGTGCATCGCGTCTAACGTCGTTTCAGTTCAGCAGACTTCGGCACGGTGTTCGTGTGCGTGCCACTAGACGTACGCGAATTATAATCGCATAAGTTGATAAAAATGCGAGGCAATTTATGCTTACCGCGGCAGTCCCCGAGTGCCACACGTATTTTTTAACGAATTCAGCGTTGATGTCTGACAGCATGATCAGTGGACAGTACACTGGGTTTTATTTCGGAACTTACGCTTTGTATTTACGGGATTTATGTCAAGTCGAATTTCGAGCGAGTGGAAAACGAGTACAAAATCACTACGAATTTAAATTAACTCGCATAGCGTCCATCGCGATGAGCATTCAATCGCCATAAAAAAGATTGGCAGATAAGGATTCTATTTATGTTTTCATCAAATAAAGCACCGATTGTGTTTTGTTAAATAAAATGGTGAAATCGTTGCTCCACGATTCGTAACAGTTTACAGATTTTTAGATTCTGTAAATCATTTCAGAGTATAAAACAAAGTTTTCTGTCTTTCTCTTTGCCTGTTTAACTCTGAAAAATCGCATCGGATTTTTATGCGCTTTTTTCAATTAATAGAATGATTCAAGAGGAAGATAATATTATACATACAATTCAAGTGCAGTTTGAATGCAGTTGACACGACTGCAATGCGACTGCAATAGAACTGCAAACCAAACGCGCAGTCGGATTGCAGTTCAGTTGCAGTCGGCGTGCAGTCGTGTGAACTGTTTGGTTTGCAGTTCTATTGCAGTCGTATTGCAGTCGTGTCAACTGCATTCAAACTGCACTTGAACTGCAATTTGCAGTTGGATTGCAGTTGAAATGCAGTCCGTCTGTGTAGACTGATAGGTGTAAGGTTTATACATCCATACTAATATTATTAATGCGAAAGTGTGTATGTCCGTCCGTTTGTATACATCTGTCTGTCTTTTAACTCTTCACGCCCAAACCGCTGAACCTATTTTGCTGAAATTTGGTATGGAGATACTGCGAGTTCCGGGAAAGGACACAGGATACTTTTATCTCGAAAAGATGTACGAACGAATTTTGGCGCAACGGAGTTGCGGGCGGGCGTCTATGTGTTGAGTTTCGAGCTTCGGAGAAGGACAGACCGCCGCGCCGATGCGCCATGAAACTTATATGAAATGCCGCTCTCCTTGCTTTGCCCCATATAAAATGTGTTGAAAGTTTTAAATAATAAATAACTTCAAACACTGTTTATTTAAATATTTTATAATTGAGAACACACAAATTATAATCAAAGTACAACAGAGTAACCACTGGATGTTTTTCCACTAAAAATTGGAATAATAATGGCTGGCGCCCGTCTATTCCCGTTATTTTATACGGTGAACCGGCGGAGGAAGTTGCAACTTGTTTCCTGTTTACACGAGTCGTCGCTAGGTGGCGCCTCGAGTTGCTAACACGGCCATGCTGCATCGTGCTTGCCCCCAAGCACGACACTCCCACCTAAAATAAACAATAACCAGATTAGTAACACATTTATATTATATTCTCACTATTTAACCGTCTCGGTCATCATGGCTTAAAAGTTGAGTTGATTCTAAACTCATCCGCACACAATGTTATTGTACCTTTAGTCTTAGGTTCCAATAAATGTACGAAAGAATTTAGCACCATCGTGTTCCTTATCCATCTTTCATCTCCAAGGCCACAGTTTACCTTTATGCTTAGGCAAACCTACTAACTTTTAGCACCGTACCTTTAGTCTCAGGCACGTCTAGCAATTAGTTTCTATCAGGCCAATAAGAAAAATGATAGAAAGAGGTAACTTCAACGTAATTTTTCAATGTAATGACTTTAAAGTTTGACGTGTTATGCATTTAAATTATCAACGCCGAAAGTAACTAAGTTTTAAATATTATAGCAATGTTACATACCCAATCAAAAATTATATTGTACTTGCTAACATGAGCCATCGACCAAGTCCAACTCATCAATTTCGATCCAGGGTTTCATGTTTTCGGCTGCTGCAATTCCATTGTATGGCTTAGAGCTCCTTTCACTGCCCCTTAGATCCGTCACTTGATACATGTCGTTTCCTAAAACTTTTTTTACCTGAAACGGTCCTTTGAACGATGGCATTAGTTTCTTGCTTCTTCCGTCGTTTGATTGACTTCCTATTTTAATTAGCACCAGGTCTCCTTCTTGATATTGTTTAGCCGTAATCCGAGTACTGTCAAATCTCTTTTTCTGATAATCTGCACTGGCTTTTATGTTTTTGTCTATCCTTTTGCGCAGTTCCGTTACATCTGTATGTTCTGTATCACTTTCTACCACCAACCCGTCACTGTCTGTTCTCAATCTGTAGCCCAACAAAGCTTCACATGGCACTGCCTTTATAGTTTTATGGTAAGTACTATTTAGCGCTTGCTACAAGTGTTTAATGCATTGGTCCCATCTATCTTCGTCTAAATTTGCACCCATAGTTTTCATTGCATCTAATATTGTACGATTAAATCGTTCCACCTGTCCATTAGAACGTGGCATGCCAGTGGCTTTAAAGTGCAACCTTATGTTTCTGTTTTTGCAATAGTCTTTAAAACTGTGAGATGTAAAAGCGGATCCAGCATCAGATATTATGCGACGCGGATTACCGAAAACCTTAGTTATATTTTCTATCTCGCGAATAATATTTGCACTATCGTTATTTTGCACTGCGCTAACAAATACAAATTTCGTAAAAGCATCAACTGCTACTAACAAGTATTTATTATGATTTTTTGTAGTAACAAATGGGCCCAAATGGTCCACATGCAACGTGTGAAATGGTTGTGCATGTTTGGGCAATGGATACAACTCCCCTTCTTTAGCTCCACCTTTACATTTATAGTAAACACAAGTTAACCAATTCTTGATGTACTTTTTAACTACTCGCCGCATTTTAGGAAACCAATAACGATGCGCAATTCTTTCTAGAGTTTTATCCAGAGCAAAATGACCCAAATCGTCATGATTCCCTCTAATTACCTGCCAAATACACTGTTTTGGCACTACCCAGCGACGAACTTCATTAGTTCGTCTGTATACTTTGTTTCCTAACAGCTCGTATTCATTAAATATATTTTTAAATTCGTCACTGTGACCGGATTCTAGGGCCTTGCGTATCTTAACTAAGTCGGGGTCTTGGAGTTGAACAGACAGTAACCAGTCCGCTTCTGTTATTGACAGCACAAGTTCTGCTTCTGTTTCCTCCCCGCTAGGTATTGGCTTTCGACTAAGTGCATCCACATGTTACATTCGGGTGCCTTCCCTATGTATGATGTCAAATACGAATTCCTGGGTGGAAAGTATCCAGCGTGCTATCCGAGGGATTATCTCTTTTTTAGTTAATGCGAACCTAACTGCACTACAATCGGTTACGATTGTAAACCTTTTGCCTAGTAAATAAAGCCTAAATTTTTGTAAGGACGTGACAATAGCTAGTAATTCAAGTTCGAACGAATGGTACCTTTTCTCATCTTTAGTGGTCTTTCGACTATAGTAATGTATTGGCTTTTCACCCTCGTCTGTCAACTGCATCAAAATTCCCGCTAGCCCGTCCCTACTCGCGTCCGTGTGAAGAACACACTCCTGGTTGGGATCGAAAATAGATAAAACGTTTTCGGAAGCCAAAGTATGTTTAAGCGTCTGAAATGCCTGTTCGTGTATAGGTTCCCATGTCCATACACTATCCTTCTTCAACAAATATGTTAGTGGGCTCGACAAAACTGCACAATTCTTAATAAATTTACGAAAATAGCTAATTAAGCCCAAAAATTGGCGAAGTTGGTGAATATTTGTTGGAGTAGGAAAGTCTTTTACTGCCTGTACCTTTACTTCGCTAGGCATTATACTGTCTTGATTAACTCTGTATCCTAAAAATTCAATTTCATTCTTAAGAAAATGACATTTTTTTAGGTTAAGCGTCAATCCGTTTTCTTTAAATATACCGAGGATCTGTTTTAAAAGCTGCAAATTCTCTTCAATAGTTTTACTAATCAATAGGATACCATCTAAATAAATAATTACATTTTTGAATCGAAGATTTCCTAAAACCTTGTGCATCATCTGCTGGAAGCATGACGGTGCGTTGGCTAATCCAAATGGCATACGGAGGAACTCGTAATGCCCATCTTCAGTTATAAATGCAGTCTTTGAAATAGAATCATCGTCCTCACACATTTTTACTTGATAATACCCGCTTTTAAGATCCAAATTCGAGAATATCCTACAACCTTGAAGTCTATCGATAAGGTCTTCTATACGAGGCATGGGATATTTATCTTTTATGGTGACTTTATTAAGAGCTCTATAGTCTATGCAAAGATGCTTCTCCCCGTTTTTCTTATTCACTAAAAGAGCAGGGCTCGAATAGGGTAAATTGCTTTCGCGAATTATTCCACTATTTAAAAGTTCATCTACCATTTCCCGAATTATATTCCTATCCGCCGGTGAAGCTCTATATGGTCTAAACTGAATAGGTTTAGGGTCACTTACTTTAATCGACATCTCATACGTATTAACTTTACCCAATTCTTTTATATTAGATGCAATGCATTCGCGATATTCATTAAACAAACTCAACAATTCATTATGATGTGAATCAGCATTAAATTCTAGGTCTTACTCCGCGATGGCAGTACAAAATTCACTGTAATTATTGGCATAATCAAATCTTAAAAAATTTCCTATTCGTGAGTACACGAGATCCGATCTTTCGGTAATATTGCGGCCAAATAAAATATCGCATCCCGATAATTCATTTAAAACATACATCTCTACTCCTTTTAGATACACTGAATCTAAATTTACATCAACTTTAATCATTTTGTAAACAGTCTCCCTACTGTCATTGGAAAAGCCTTGTAAAGTCACAGGACTTTGAAGAGACACGGTGGGTATTAAATAGTTCTTTACTAATTCTTCTTTTATAATAGAACAACTACTTCCGGTATCAATAAATGCATCATGAGTGAAATTATTTATCCGTATACTTTTGCAGAATCTATTTTTAGAATTTTGTGAATTTATAAATTTTGTTTCTTGTTTTTCATTTTTATTCACGTTAGAATTAACAGATGTATTATTTAAATTCTTTTTAAAACATATTGATTCGGAGTGTCCCCTTTTCCCACAAAATTCGCACTTAATAGAACATTGAAATCTTTTATGAATACCCCCGCAATTATAACATTCAAGAGGTTTGCGTTGTTGGGTCGAACTTGTGTTTTGATTAGAAGTAGAAGGTAGTGAAATTGCGTTATTTGAAAGCGTTATTTGAGATGACGTTTGATTAGTCGAGGACGACTTAGTAGTGTCGCGATTTGTAATATTAATATTATGTTGACATGTATTTGATTTTGTTACCCTAGATCTATAAGTACGACTGTGTAAAAATCCTGCCAAACTAAAGCACGATTGAAAATTGCTAGCTTCTACTGACGCGCTAATATTACTGTCACCTATATTACCGATAATTATTGAAATAATATCATATTCCGACAAATTCAGACGTAAACTATCAATTTTTGCTTTTTGCTCAAAGAAAAATGCATATAAAGATTCATTGTCCGTTGGTTTGCGTTCTATAATTTCTTTAAGAAGCTCAAATATGTTTCATTTCACTTGAAAAGTTGACCTGATTTTCTCTTTCCAATCTACCCACAACCAATTTGTCCAATTGTGATTATTGCGTAATAGCGAGTCATACCAGGTTTTCGACGAACCTTTCAATTTATTCAGGGCTTGATATCGAATCATACTATCACTCCAAGAAAATGTATTTGCATAAGATTCGATAATATTTAGCCAGGCAGTGACGTCATCACACAAAGTATTGAATTCAGGTATCACGTTATGCAATGTAACGGAACTTGTACTCACAGTTTCGGCACCAGTTGCACATTGTACCTTTTGTGATCGTTTTGCTTTCTTATTCCTTTTCCGAGTCGGGGGCGAGGGCGTGCGTGCCTGACTTGAGCTACTTGAATAAGAACTGGAGCTGAAACTTCGTCTTGAACGTGCTCGTTTCTTTTTACCCATGATTATTATTGACACGACACTATTAATAATCCCACTTCTAATTTTAAATAATAAATAATAATAAATAACCACTTTAACTTCAAACACTGTTTATTTAAATATTTTATAATTGAGAACACACAAATTATAATCAAAGTACAACAGAGTAATCACTGGATATTTTTCCACGAAAAATTTGAATAATAATGGCTGGCGCCCGTCTATTCCCGTTATTTTATACGGTGAACCGGTGGAGGAAGTTGCAACTTGTTTCCTGTTTACACGAGTCGTCGCTAGGTGGCGCCTCGGGTTGCTAACAAAAGTAGCTATAAGTTATATATTATGTTACCGTTAATGTGCGTAAACCAGTTAAACTGCAGATTAACAAGGTATTCTGCAGATTACCTGGGTGAGTCAGTTAAAGTGCAAAAAGTTTATTCTAGTCTCATTATTTACATAAAACAGGTTCTTGTTTGAATAAAACATGTAATTTGGTGTAGAGAATTATATAATATAATTTTATGGACATAAACAAAGGAACAAATTATTAAATTTCAAGTAAAATGTTACTCTACTAATGAAATATAATATAACAGATTGTTACTAGAAAAAAAACTATCAAAACAACAACAGTCTTAGGTTAACAAGCTTATATTCAAGTTTTAGGACTTTTACGAAGGAAGAGAATGCAAACTAACTAGGTAAAGTGCAAATATATTTTTTTTATTTAAATTTCACACTTTAACGGATAACAGGGAATCTGCAGATTACCTAGGTAATGTGCACGTTAACGTATTCTGCATTCTAACGGTAACATATACACTTCATAGCACGTCAGAGCAGTCTTCGCCGCAGTGTTGCTAATATCTAATTGCGAGAGTTAGCGCCGAGTAAATAGAGCAACAGCTCAAACGGAATGGAACCTGTTATTTAGGCTAGATAAGACGAAACTTTGATGAGGTATGGAATATTAACAAGAAATAAGCTTTCATCGCCTTTGGTAATATTTTGTTTATTTGAAGACAAATTTTAGGCAGACCTAAAATGTCTGATTTTGATATGGGACATAAAGTACTTTCATCAAGGTAGTGTACAATTTTCATTAGGAGTATTTTGTACGTTATCTCGACACCATATCGAGGAAAAATCATAAGAGAGAGCATAATATTAGAATATGTGTAGTTTCTGTTACGATAAAATTTGAAGTGTTAGGGCCTGTTTCACCGCTTCCTGATAATGTGCCGGATATGCTTATTTGACAGATTCTCCATACTCCATCTGTCAAGTTAAGTGGTGGATAGCCTTATCAGGAAGCGGTGAAACAGGCCCAGAGTATGGAGAATCTGTCAAATAAGCCTATCGGGCACCTTATCAGGAAGCGGTGAAACAGGCCAGGAATGACGTAACATTTGAGTCCATAATATTTACGAATGTAAAGTCTTTGGACGCTGTTGACAGTAGCTAACATCCTGCCTTTCTAATCTACATACTATATAGTAAACAAAATTCTACCCGATCTTCACAACAATTCAAATTCAAACTTCCATACAAATTGGCTGTCAAAAAATGTTTAAGGTATTCCGGGGCTGTTAGAAAACAGGATTAATCTCATAAAATTTCCATTCTGTAACATCACGTGGAAAATTGTTTACCGACCTCTGGACAAAGTGTACAATTTGTATGAGTTCGTGCATTAGAAAATAAACAGGGAATCCCCGGAGATGAAAGTTTATGCACGGATGCTAAGAAATTATAACATGAAGAGGATCCCGTTCTTAGCCCGCTGTATAACTCTCAAAAGAATATTAGTATTATACTTTTGAAGAATGATTAGCATTATAAAAAGAACCTTGAGAATGAAGTTTGAAATTATAATGTTCGTAGTTTGTACCGCAATTTTTATGAATTTCGACAGTATAAATTACGCCAACAATGCTGTAATTTTCAGTGAAACTGGCCACAATTATAGAAACCAGTATGGTAATTATGTTGAGCTACTTGAGTCTACCGCTTGCATTTGAGTACTATAGGACTCTCCGGTCTCCCCCATTAACGTCATTACAGTTTGATGTATTTTTCTACCTCAGGGCCTGTTCACATCTCCACTCACGTCGTCAACGTGGAACGGTGCGGTAACGTGGCACGGTACGTTGTCGTGACGTGAAAAATTACGTCAATGTAACGTCACAAAAATCAGCTCAGCGGTTGGGGCGTGAAGAGGTAACAAACAGACAGACAGACAGACACACTTTCACATTTTTTATATTGGAAATCTTCCATGTATAGAGGCCGTAATAAAGTTGTTGGGGGCTTCGCAAATCCGAATAACAAATTCCGATAAATTATCTCGTAATTAAATCTGAACGCTAAAAGCCTTTGTGTTTTCGAATCGACTAATCTATAATGAATTTCTTAAATTATTAACTTGCTTATTGCCTTAGCATGTTTTAACATGTTTTAAGATTAAATATTCCTCGATATTAAAACTTCGCATTTTAGTATAAAGATCATAAGATGATTAATTTTAATAAGATTATACTAGATACCTGTAAGTGTTTTAAATACTAAAATATTACTTAAGTGGGCGACTCCAAAATTTTCGATTTTATAATTCATTTTTATACTTGAAAATAAACCCCGAATTGTTTCATTTTTTAAAATTAGATACTAGATTATATTTCCAAGAATTCGATCTGAGCAAAAACACGGTATATTAAAATTTTCTCGATGGAAAAAAATCACAAAGATGCATCTAATTTTCACGAATTGTTCATTTATTGCCATAACCGTGCATTGAACTAAGTTAATATTTCCACACATTGTATAAAATTCTATCATTGAAAAACCGACCTAGTGGATTTTTAAAATGTTGTATATTTATCGATTTATCGAGAAAAAACTAATTTGGCGTTGAATCCGCGTCGTCCTTTTTCGCCTGGCATAATATGAAAGACGGGCGTGACTGTGAAGAGAAAAGGACGATGTTTGATTTTTTGGGTTAGTCGCCCTCTTAAGCAGACATTTCTTGTCAAAGTGCGGTTTTAAGTTACTGACATACAAATTACAATGATATAATCTTTATAAATAAAAAATAATTTTAATTTTGTTATTCTCGCTAAAACTCGAGACAGGCTGAACTGATTTCGCTAATTTCAGCATTGAAATATTCCTGGAAGTCCAGGAAAGGTTTATATTAGAAGTTATATGATGTTTATTGGGTCATCGAGTATATTCTAAAACTTCTAAACGTAGAAACATTTAACTCGAACAATTTAAAACAAATTATACATCTACAAATCGATAGTACGTGAATGTTACATGCCAAAGTATCAGTAACATTTTTATATCTGATAAACATAATATTTTTAATTCTATATTAATAAAATTTATTGACCTATATAGATATACCGTACTCTTATTTATTTCATTAAAAAGGACAATCTTGTATCTTGCCTGGAATGAGGTTGTGATATCCCCATAAATAATATTTTAGTCATCCTATATTATTATAGTAGTTTTAAAATCCATACCCATAATTACTAATACCTACTTATTATAAATGCGAAAGTGTGCGCCAAAATTCGTTTATCACGCGGACACCGCAAATTTTTCTGGGACAAAAAATATCCAATATCCTTCCTGGGACATAAAGTAACAAAGTTCAGAAAAATCGGTTTAGTGGTTTGGTCATGAAGAGGTAACAACAAACGTATTTTTGCATTTATAATATGAGTATGGAAGTATATCTGTCCGCATGCAGAATGCACATAATATCTGCAATTACTTCGATTCCTCAAACCGAGATCCTGGCAAACAGCCCGGGCGCTCATCTCACTTATTTACAAAACGATTTAAACTGGAACATTCCTGCATGAGAAATACAAATCTATGCTTCTGAAACTAATGCTGTGTGAGCGGTAAGTGATGTCGCCTGCATCAGATTGGCATCAGATATCCGCATGATCCGCACACACACATTTCAATCTGCATACACACATTAAAATATATCTATCGATATCATTAACTAATTTAGACTAATTTAGACTTTTGTTTTGTTACAATAATTATCATGAAATGTTATTTATATAATAGGTATATTTTTTCCTTAACATCCGCAAAAGGAGTCCCCAAACCCTAATGTTTTGGCTTAAAAAAAATACTTAATTTGTGTTCTTGGTATGGATTTTATCATTATCTTAGGTTTACGAAATATCTCTTTATAAAAAGGTGACTTTTTGAAGGCAAAACTAAGTTACACCAAGAGTTACACCTTTTTCAATCAGTCCTTACAAAGTACCAGTAGAAAGGAAAACGAACGAGCTACATCCTCGCGTTTGTCCACGTGCTGTAAAGACAACGACTAATCGTATCTACGTTCTTCTTACTCCTTTGAACATTTCTACACTATTGTTCAAAAGCTATCTATATCTCGTATTTCTATTAAAAATACGAGTGCATTATTATAAGTTGTTTCAGCAGTAGCACATCAGTACATATACAATATAGCACTGGCTAGCCACTGGGTTCAGTTTCGGAACTCACGCTTTGTATGCAAGTTTGAAAGACATAAAAAAATATACAAGAGCTAACGTGGGAGAGCCATGCTTCGGCACGAATGGGCCGGCTCGACCGGAAAAATACCACATTCTCACAGAAAACCGGCGTGAAACAGCGTTTACGCTGTGTTTCGCCGAGTGAGAGAGTTTACCGGAGGCCCAATCCCCTACCCTATTTCCTTCCCTACCCTACCCTATTCCCTTCCCTTTCCATCCCTACCCTCCCCTATTACCTCTTAAAAGGCCGGCAACGCACCTGCAGCTCTTCTGATGCTGCGAGTGTCCATGGGCGACGGAAGTTGCTTTCCATCAGGTGACCCGTTTGCTCGTTTGCCCCCTTATTTCATTAAAAAAAAATCACGCCTTATATGCAAGTTTGAAAGACATTATGTCCGTTCATATTTTATGCACATTTCATACAAATCGATTTTCCATCAGTGTTGCGCCGCAAGTGAACATGTGGCGAAAGTTCTGAACGCCTAACTTTGTACGGAACTACACGCGACGATATTCATGTGACCGGCTTCTTGGTTCCGTTAAAAATCTTTATGTTACTAGGACATAAAACCGGCCAAGTAAGTCAACATTTACCCAATTAAAAATGAATTTAAACAAAAGATTGTCCTTTATATTAAGGTGTACTCATCTTCCGATAAAAACAAATTATACTAGTACTATGAGAGATAAACCTTAAAGTATAGTTTTGTTACACCTTGTGTAAGTACCTGATCACAATGTACCATCGAGGAAATTGATTCCTAGGCAGTTGACGGACCTACGTCATGTGGTCCGCTTATGTCAATTCAATGTTTGAATAGCTGTGATCGGTCGGCTGGGTTTGACGTTTACGCGACCAAATTACTTAGGTCCGCCATCTGCATAGGAATCAACTTGCCTGATAGTACCTACATAATACGGACACTCATACGACGAAGTAAAAACATCGTGAGGAAACCCGCTCATAGTTTGTCCCAGACGTATTGGCTAGTTCTTTCCTCTGGACTAGGCCGACTATGTTGCGAGAATGCCGTATGCGCTTGGGCAACCATACGGACATTTAAAAATCTTGTCCCAGGCACTACAGTATTCGAGGAGTGGTTACTTCGCGTCGTTCTGAAAATACTTAATTATAAGTCATCCGGACGGATGTAAAGGCCTTGTTGTGTAAGTACAGTTCCACAATTATATTTTGATGAGTAGATACGATCTCACAGTGGACAATGCAAGTAAAACGCGTGGTAATAGAATATAATAATACCTATTGCATTTTTTCAGGTTAGAGGTAGCACCAGCATAAAAAGTCAACAAAATGTTTTGTACGACATGTCTATCAATATTGAATTTAACGTGTGCAACATTTTGGTTATTTACTGTATGTGATAGTAGCGCCCTCTGCTCCGACCTTTGCGTAATATTCCATCATCACTGACAGGCAATGGTGAATGTTAAATATATGAAATATCTGATATTATTTTAGTCACAGGTTACACGGTCAAATTTTCATCAATCCGGTAGAGATTGACGAAAATTTGATCGTCTAACCCACGGATTGATGGATTGATCGTATTTTTAATATGAACTTTTTAAACCCATTG
This sequence comes from Lysandra bellargus, assembly GCA_905333045.1. Classification (NCBI taxonomy): domain Eukaryota; kingdom Metazoa; phylum Arthropoda; class Insecta; order Lepidoptera; family Lycaenidae; genus Lysandra; species Lysandra bellargus. Next base: position 464,985 of record HG995327.1, read on the forward strand.
CAATATTCCGTCAATCAGATTGATGGAACAGATTGATGAAAATTTACCGTGTAACCTGTGACTTAGGCTACGAATAATAAAGTAGGTTTTAGGCTACGTGCCAAAACAGCCTTATAAGTCTGCAGTAGCATCTATATAATTACTTTTTTAATTTGATAAAGGCGTAGAAGATCATAAGGTAACTAAAAGGTTTTTCCGGAATATCTAAAGTAAGCGTTCTCCTGGGGTCCATTATAATATATTTTCCTCATAAATGGCTTCCCTTATCTAATTACAGATAAGCATGACGTAGTGTTGTTCCATAGCAATTCAGCATTTTTAAGCGATTCTTCAAAATTGGAACGAAATAATTAGGTTAGTTACGATGAAAACAATGTTCACTCGAAAATACGTTATTATCTCGATAATACAAATCAAGCAGAAGAATTGAGTTATTGATGAACATTCCAGAGCCCTTCTGTAGCCCCAGCATGGCCACCAGTAGAAATGCGCAAGTATAGACAAACAATGGAGACAAACAAGGTGCCGTTCTGATCTTTTTTCGTTCCAAAAAATTCAATTAAAATGGCATTTTATGACAGACTTTAGTCCTAAAAATTCAAATAATATCCTACTTTATGACATATACTATAGTCTGTCATAAAGTGGCATTTTAATTGACTTTTTGTCGGTCGCGATTAGCCGCGGTAAAGATCGGAACGGGGCACCTTAAGTTTATGTCCACAGTTTGTCTATATTTTCGCATTTCTACTGGTGGTCATGCTAGGGCCACTGCTGTTTACTCCCGCATGATTACAATCATTGTCAATATGATTTCGATGCATTTTGGGTAAGCTACAAGATCTTATCATCAAACCAACTCCTAGCATTCGATTTTGTAACTAAAAAAATACTAGTTTCCCAATGTTTATTTCACGTGTTACATGAGAATACTATTTTGTTGCCTATCGGAATTGACAGTCGGGAGTCGGACTAGGTCAAAACTATATTATCAGCATTAATTTATCGAAACTACAGGTATATGATCTTTAGTCTAGTTAATTTGCCGTGGTAGGTACATAAGATGTTGTATTTATAAGGCAGTTCAATGTATCAGCAAAACTAGATTATGATAGTAAATATTTATCTTTTATTGCTTAAATATTATAACGATAAAGGGATTATGATACATGTACTTATTTACATTTTTTGTCACATAATAATTCTAGTTTTGAATGGTGCGGTAAACAATGGCTCTCTTGTTTTTAATTTTCTTATCCTTAATAGGATTAGCCTGTGCTGGGAAGCATGATATTTATAAAGGGTAAGTTTTTAAATTATCTTATGTTATTACTTGCCTCTTTTAATGGGGGCCACATTTCTACAATTTTTAAGTAGTAAATAATATTAAAACTAAACAAGTAGTTACTACTAACTAATTAAAAAAAATGTTATCACGAAATGCAAACTTAGATGTTTGATGAACGATCTAATCGCACGGCGCTCCCTGGCAGTATCGAATTTTGTGGGAGACATGCTCTTTGATGCATTAAATCTTATGAGTCTGAGTACTTAGAAATGGTTTTTGACGAAATTAGTTTTGGTTGTAAAAAGATCTTTAAATATTTGAGCTGCACAAAATGTAGGCAATTTTTTATAGCAATGTCCTCAGTTTTGCTACAATAATATTATTATATCTATATTAAACCTATCTAGATACAACTTGACATGTAAACCTCTTTATGAGTATATAATTAGCTATTGCCCGCGACTTCGTCCGCGTTTTCATAGTATACTATCGGAGATGGGTTTCATGTTCCTAAGAAATGACGGACTTTCATTCAAACTTTCAACTATTTCACCTATTTCACCTCCTTCGGGGTAAAATTTTCAAAATTCCTTCCTTAGTGGGTGTCTACTGTCTACTTAATAAAACAACCCCACTCACCAAATTTCGTGGTTGTAACTTTAACAGTTTTTGCTCAGCGATGATGAATCAGTCAGTCAGGACATGTAATTTTATAAGTATAGATTACATACTAATGTCCTAATGTCCGTATGTTACCTCTTCACGCCCCAACCGCTGAACCGATTTAGCTGAAATTTGGGATAGAGATATTTTGAGTCCCGGGAAAGGACATAGGATACTTTTCATCCCCGATAAATGTACGGTTTCCACTCGATTATCGAACGTTGGCGCAATGGATTTGCGGGCGTCATCTAGTTTTTAACACCTCCATCGTGGGTATCGCAGACACAATATATTTTCAATTGTTATGTGGCAACCGGCTGCCGCTTGGGGATTGGTGGGTAAATAATAATTATTGTTTATCCATAAGATTATACTTTTACCGCGTGTTTTGTTAGAGCGCTTACAGACGAACGGCACTTGTCGACGGCACGCGTTGGCAGCCATCAACTACCGTTCGTTTTTAAGAAGCCTTATATCTGTAACAAAGTCTATTATGTAACTATGTTTGGTAGAGAATGTCAAATGTCAGCTAATACTCAATCTACTCATTTCAGCTACTCAGTCCATGGGATAAAGGTAGTGAGCAATGAAGACCAGGCGTTTCTACATGGCTTGGAGGCGGATCTAGATCTGGATGTCTGGCAGCATGGGTCTCCGGGGCTCCGTGATGCCAGGGTGATGGTGTCACCAGAAAACAGAATCCAGTTGCTGGATGAACTGGATAAGCATGGCCTCACACATTATCTCCACGTAGCTGATGTTGCCAAGTAAGTAATTGGTTGTCTGGAAGAAACCGCTTAAAGCGGTAAGACCGCCATTTTGCACATTTTCGTATATTTTTTCTTGTTATTTCTTTTGTTTTTGTCTTTTTTATGTGTCTATGTTTTTTGTATGTGAAAATAAAAAAAATATTATTATTATTAAAGTAGGTTCTGGCAAAGTAAGGGAATGAAACGAAACTTGTGGATTCGGAGGCATAAAATATGATACTTATTTAATTATACACTTATTACAAACATATAGAAAATAATAACACATCCATTCGATAGGACTTATTCAAATCAACCATACTACCTATAATATGGTGCTGTACATCGTCGATTTTCTTGCAATTATAATATTAGCAATGGCCAAGTTGTACGTTCATGGGATTGTAATATAATATTGTTTTAAGAAATTATTTTATATAAGTACGAAAGCAATTTTTTATGAAATATTCATAACAATAGCAAAGTATACGAACATTTCTGTGGATATATCTTCCATACAAAGGATTTACCTAGGCAGTAGGCATGTACTTTATAAGGTAGGCGTTAGATATATTTCGTAATACTTGTGTATTATCAGCGAAGATAAAACACACAAATAAAGTTCGGGGTGAAAGTATTTTGGCATCTAAAGGTCAGCTCATACTTAAGCGCGATGCGCGCAATTTAAAATATTGCGCTTCGAAATTGAAATAATGTAGAAGATGTGATTAAGGCTGAGAGATTACTTCTAGGTTTTATCAATCCCCAGACTTGATTAATAGCCTTAATAAAAGTCCAAATGAATGATTGAAGGCCAAAATTGTGCTGTTTTATCATGGGTTTTCTCAAAGCTTCTGTCAAATCAAATACAAACTAGTTAATTTGAATTTTGTCTACAACTTACGATGCAAAGAATAAAATCGTCTCGCCGCGTCTCGGTCTGAAAAGGCTTAACAGGAACTACCAGCGGGGGAGGAATGTAAATCCGACAAAATATGACGGCGATTCTCATGGGAGCGGCGCGGAATTGGAAAAATGCCTTACATGGAAGATCACACACTCAAGCTACGTATTAGCAAAGGCATAAATGTATGAGCTCGATCTTTTGTTCGGATTAATAGGGTTGAGTGGTTTATTCTTTATTGTGTATTGAGCTTATATTTCGTATTTTGCATACGATATTGATGTCGGAATTACTGAGAACTTTATAAACGTTTTATTTATATTTTGAGTGAAACCTAGAGAGGTTTCATTCAAAATATAAAGGGTAGAGACCCTCTACACCGAATAATAATAAGATCCACACTGTACATAGAGACTTTTACTTACACGTGAGTCGTGACCGTATTTTTTCCTTGTTCGATACGTTACAAAACATTGTGAGCTATAAAATAAATAAATAAATAATAAATAAATATTTATTTCATCAAAACATTGTACACACATTATATTAAATAAATGTTGACCTTCCTATTAAGTACTAGTGCACCTGTGTCAAAAAAGGCCACTCTTCCTTAGCACACTCTTACTTAATATTAGACTGAAATATAAACTGAGAAATATAGGTATAGGCTGAAATATTAGACTGAAATAATAAAAGTCTGCAGAATATTTTAATGAACACTAAACGAATGTCCAGCCAAGTACTTACATATAATTTATGTTTTTCGTGGCTATAATCGCTTCAGGCATTTGATCAAATTCCGGTTTTAAATTCAAGAATGTATAATCAGGGCGAGCGAAGTAAGCCCTATGTATATCCAGGGCCCCGCTAGCATAATATGTGCAATGTGTGCAATCCTCTAGGGGCGCCAAATCGCCATTTTTTGGAGCGCTAAAACCAAGGACCCAAAAAATTTGCCTAAAGGGGCGCCAAATTCCTTTTTTTGCACACAGGCGCCAGTAGGCCTTACGGGGGCCCTATGTATATCCTACAACCTCAGCATTTTGTGGTACACTTTACGGAAAAACTATCACTAATCACCCCTATTGATTTGTGCTTTAACATTACTATTTTATTTATATGTGTTATCATCGGTCAGTCAAGGATTGAATACAATATAAAAAAGATTATTAACACGCAGAAAAACGACGCGAGCCGTCACAAAGCTCGGCTTTTATAGCTAGTTATTTTTTAAATGATTTCATTAATTATTATTATCAAGTTATCCTTAATAATGATGATTATATCTTAGACGAGCTTTTGCCCGCGGCTTCGTTCGCGTTAAGAAGTATTATTATAATTTACAAACTTTCATCCCCTATTTTAACCCCTTGGGGTTGGAATTTATCAAAATCTTTTCTTAGCGGATGCCTACATCATAACATCTATCTGCATGCAAAATTTCAGCCCGATCCGTCCAGTGGTTTGGGCTGTGCGTTGATAGATCACCATGTGAGTCAGACACCTTTGAGTTTTGTATATAAGATTTATGAATTATACCTGTCTTCATTAATACAACTAATATACATTATTGTATATCATGTTAACGCTAATTATAATTTTACGGAATAAAGGGCCTTAAAAGAATACGACAGTGAGTTGCTGCAATGGAAAGCCAGCAGACAGAATAGAATGGTGCCCTTCGAAGACTATCCAAAATACGCTGAGGTAAGTTTCTACACATAATCCGTTGCATCTAAAATCGTTTATCGCGCGGGAACCGTTTCCAGGATAAAAAGAATCCTATGTCCTTTCCCGGGACTCAAAGTATCTCTATGCCAAATTTCAGCAAATCGGTTCAGCGGTTTGGGCCTGACAGACAGACAGACACACTTTCGCATTTATAATATTTGTACGGATATGGATAAGACGTTGCCCTGCATTAAAAACTTTTATATTATGGTAGGATCAAGTATAGAACGTACTTTGAGGTCTATATTTTACTAGATACCAATTGTAATGGCTGATCAACTAGTCGCCTCTACCAACAAAATGTAGCTCTACAGAGAGTTACTCATGGTTTGGTTGCGCTCTATCTCTATACGTTGTTTAGTGTACTTAAGGGCCTGTATTCACTTTGGTTAGTGCGAGTGCAGGTGATTAGTACAAGTAATTAGTGATTAGGTACTGTCCACACGTATACTCTCTCGTTCTTCCCTTACTTATTGTTAAAAAATATTTGCGTCATAAAATTAAAATCGGTCCACAGTATTATTTAATAAAGCATAGTATTATATCAAAACATTTCATTTACACAAGTAAATAATGAGCATTATTAAAATTAAACATCAAGTAAAATTAAATAAACCCAAATGAAATTCTTATGTCGTTACAATATTGAATACTAAAGTCGATTTTCTAATTATGAATCTGATTCAATGTAATGAATCCTATAATTTAAAATGGAAAAACGAACAAATGAATTTCATAGCAAGTTTTAAATGGAAATCAAAATATCATTTCACTTGTAATTAAAATATAATAAAGGTGAATATTGTTTTTCAGGTAGACGAGTACATGGAAAAGATAGCACAAGATCATCCTGACATTGTTACATTGGTGAATGCTGGACCAAGCTATGAAGGTCGTGCAATTAAGTATTTGAAGGTAAAAATATTCAGATGTTACGCTTACGAGTGTCCATGGGCGACGGTAGTTGCTTTCCATCAGGTGACCTGTTTGCTCGTTTCCCTTAATTTTATTTAAAAAATACCTGTGGCATTCGGGAACTACCGCGGCAAAGCATTTTTTATCAACTTATGCAATTATGATTCGTGCATACGTCTAGTCGCACACACACAAACACCGTGCTGAAGTCAGGCAACGCCACATCGCTGTGCCGGTTGGGGTGGGATGTTAGGTTTTTTCGTTACGGAATTTCTTGATTAGGTCGCCACGCTCAAAGCCCGTGATAGAAGTTATATAGCTTTAATAACGGGTTGCACTCCAGGAGTGCCGACAGAAGTAAAAACTAAACAAAGAGCAGGCATATATTTCCACCGTGCCGGATAGAAGGAAAGGGACACGTTACTTCCTCTCCTACGTCGACGGCCATTTGCTCTCCCCTTCCGTGCAAAATTTTCCTGACGCTAATTGAACTTATTATTATTTTACTTATTACAAAAAAGTGCGTAACACCGCAAAAACAATATAATGAAATATTTCTGCAATAACGTTATAAAGTAGTTATTGCAACCTTGTCCCGGATCAGAAAAGTTTCTGTACACGACCAAGAAAAATTAAAAGCAAGCTCGTGTAAGCTTGTAAAGGCGACTTGACTTATGTTACCAGCCGTAAAAAGTTTAACGTTCTCCGACCGACTGCACTAGAAGCATATAAACATAACTCTTGTAATAATTAATGTATATTTATTTTATGACATGCTTTAAAATTCTTATTTTGAGCTTTACAGCTTGCAACTTGTTTTCAAATCATGAGAGATGCCGAAATTAAACTTACCATGATGTTATAACACAAATTGACGTTTTAATAGCAAAGGTCGGAGAAGAGGGTGCTATAATTACACATACCTACAGTAAATAATCAGACATGTCGCACACGTCATATTATCAGAATATTGACATCAAGTTTGTCAAACGTCAAACAAAACTTGTTTACTGTTCATCCTGGAGCTGCCTCTAGCGTGAAAACATTGTAGTAATGTCCTACTCATTTCAATCAATCCATCATCGCATTTTGTTTTAGTGTGACCTAAGTTATGAATTTTAACTTACAGATATCAACAACAAATTTCACCGACTCCAGCAAACCGATCTACTTCTTAGATGCCATGATCCACGCTAGAGAATGGGTGACCACACCAGTGGCTCTATACACCGTGCACCGCTTGGTCGAGGATCTGAGATACGAAGATGTTGATCTACTGGAGAATATAGACTGGATTGTGCTGCCTATCGTCAACCCAGATGGCTACGAATACACGCACACTGATGTAAGATTGATCTATTTTTCGACGTGATAACGTCTTATAATTCGATATGGGGTGCGCGCCCGAAAAACATGACAGTTCATGCGTCGTTACCTCGCTTTGAGGCGTTCTATATAAGGCTTGAAGTGCAAGCGAGAGCGCTTAACGAGCGACAAGGAAGCACAATCGGCCTTTGCGTTCGGCAGCGTTCGACATCCGTCTCTCTCCTAAGTCCTACTTGAGTGAGCGATGCTTATATTTTAAAGAAAGCGAAAAGTAAGTACTGCCGCCGCGTGGACGCGAACCTGGAACTTGGCGCTGTGATATCTAGCTTGTCCCGCTGGGCCAACAAGACGCTGACGATTTAAAAATTCTGGCGAATCATATTTTGATACTTCCATGTGCCTATGGGTGAAGCCACAACTTTACAAAATTTAAATCAAATTTTGAGATTTACTATAAAATTGTGTGGCTTGCCTTGTCGCTTAGCCCATAGTGCAGGAGATTTTAAGGTATTTCAGTTATTGACTCTTGTGTTTTCCTCACTTTCAGGAGCGCTTATGGCGTCGCACACGGTCTTACAGACCAGAAGTCAGCACCGACTGCTATGGGGTAGACGCTAACAGAAACTTCAACGCTTCGTTCAATACCATCGGAATATCCGCTAACCCCTGCTCCAATACTTATCCAGGTGTCGAACCATTCTCTGAAATAGAGACGAGGTATGTCAGAGATATAATGGAGGAGCACCTGGAACGTCTGCAGGTGTACGTCAATATTCACAGCTACGGCAACTGGATTTTGTTTGGTTTTGGTGACGCCAGTCTTCCATCGAATGTAGCCCAACTTCATCACGTTGGGGCAGCCATGGGTGCAGCCATTGACGCTAAAAAACTACCCGAAGCACTTTACTATCTGGTTGGTAACAGCAATCTACTTTTGTATGGAACATCAGGCAGCGCTCAGGACTATGGCCAAGTAAGAAATCTATAAATTTCTACAAACATGTTTTCCACGGCCAAATTACTAAGCTTGTAATTAACTCTGGCGTAACTGTCATGGTCAAAATGTTAAGGAACAATATTTAATAACAATTTACCATTTTCAAAGAAGTTACATTATTAGGTAATCCAAAATTTATAATTAATGTAATTTTAATCAAGATTTCTAATTACGAATACTTGGAACTGAAATACTCTTACGCTTTGAATTATTATAAACAGCCCTAAATTATTTTATAGGAAATCGGCATACCCTTCTCCTACACTTTGGAATTGCCAGAATACGGGTTCGACTTCCGCGTACCTCCGCAGTACATCAATCAGATCAACGAGGAGACTTGGAGTGGAATCTCCGCCTCCGCCCGCTTGGCCAACCAGTACTATAGAATCAGAACCAATAACTAAATGTTACAAAAAGTAGCTTTTTTTCAATCAATTATTGTTTTTTTTTTCTCTGCTGCTTATTATTATTTCACAATTTCTATTGGCAACTTATTTTGAGATAAGTTTCATATTGTATGTTATCTGTTGGAGCGGCCAGTACGTCTGGATGGGGTTTTGAGTGACGCTGTCTAACTGACGATGGACATTTGAGAGGTGACAACCATCACCTGCCAAATATCTGGAATTATTATGAATGTTGGAAGGAACGATGTATGCTCCCAAACCCAACGGCTCCAATCTGACAATATCTGGTTAATCACGTTCAGTGTAGATGACTAATATACGCCCACAATCTTGGAGGATGAATGCAATGCAACTATATGTTTCTATACAAATTTCAAGGAGTCCCCTCGATTCCTCAAGGATCCCATCATCAGATCACCACTTTTGTGAACATGGTACCAAATTCAAGCTAAACCCTATACAACACAAAAAGAATTTTGAAAATCGGTTCACAAACGGCTGAGTAATCGATGAACATACAAAAAAAAAGATACATACAGCCGAACATATTACCTCCTCCTTTTTGGAAGTCGGTCTAAAATTGAACTTTTTGATGTGTATCTAATTGATATGTTTGAGGCATGCAATCGGAGTTTTGACATAACATTATTAGATTGAACATGATGATGTAACTCTGGTATAATTTTCCGTCAGGATGAGTCAGGAGTCAGGACGCACCGTAACGGCGTCAAGCTTTATTATGTCGAGACTAGAGATTTGTATTTTGTTTTCATCAAAGTTAACAAATGCCTGTGTAGCAAAGTTGGCATTTGTGGCAAAGATGGCTTGTGTAGTAAAGTGGCCTATCATGAGGCAAAGGTGGCCTGAGTGGCAATGGTGGCCTACGTGGCAATGTTGGCCTGTGCGGCAATGTTGGCCTGTGAGACATTGTTGGCCTGTTTAGTGTGTGGCATACCGCATAGTCTGTGTGGCAAATGGAGCCTGTGTAGGATAGCCTACGTGGCAACTGTTGCCTATGTAGTAAATGCAGCCTGAGTGGCACAAGACTTTTTGGTACGCGTTGACATTGGGTAATGTTGACGGTATTCATGTTGAGTTGTTTATCACAGTTTATTTTGCAAAGTTTTATCATGACAGACAAGATGTTATTGAATCCATGGGCGTGCACACCATGAAGGCAGAAATGCAGTGCTTACCTAATGCATGACTTGCCATACGCATATATTTTAATTTAACTTTCGTACGTTTTAGATGACTCATGACGTTAATTATTAAATATTAATAGTAAAAAATACAATAAAAAAATGAACGCATTTAAAACGCCTACATTTATAAAATAGCAACAATCAATTTGCTAGAAATTAAATATTAAGTTAGGTACACGCGCGAACGGCATGGCTCAAGGTCAAGGCAAGCAGATCTCGTGCGGCAGGCTCTGGGGTCATGTGTGCGTAAAGATTTTTGTGTCCATGAACAGTTCGCACACGCACACAGACATGCTATATTATAGGCGAAGTACTGCCGCAGTAGCTGAGGCGACCGGCGCGACGACGAACATAATATCCGACTATTTTGAATTGTCGGATATTATGTTCGTTTCCTATAATCCGAGTAAAATTAATAATAGACGGAAATGTAATTATTCACGTATGCATATTATGCATTTTCGTTTTGTAAGGTTTATGAATTATAATTGTTTACATAGCAGAAATATTTTGTTTTGGGTGGCCATTGGGCATTGCTTTTTCGTGTGATGAGAATATTTTTTTGTTTGCGCCAATAGGTATATTAGTAGTTTTCTAAGATTTTTCATTTCAACATAATATTTTGAAGTTTGTACATTTAACAGTTTATTACTGATTTTCTATAATAAGTGCGTTTTTGATTTCTTAAAAATGTTATTTGACTGAGGTTTGTGTTAAAAATGTGTGTGTATTAAAAATTAAAAATAACAACTTTTCACAATTATCATTCAGTGAAAAGATTGTAATTGTGATTTGTGTCTAAAGGTAGGTGTGCACCTGAGTTACAACAATTAAGCCAGCAACAAAACAAAAAGGAAATGTAAGTAACCCCACCCGAAAGTTTCATGTTAAAAGTTATCCATATTCATACTAATTAATTATTTTATTAAGTATTTTATAACATATACTTAATATTAAATGCGAAAGTATCTCTGTCTGTCTGTCTCGCTTTCACGCTTTGGCGTGACTAATGAACCGATTGTAATAAAATTTTGTACACCCTTAGTCTAGAGCCTGAGAGAGCCATAGGCTACATTTTGATGAGGCAAAATTCAAAAATATGTTATCTAATTTCCATGGAAATATCGATGAAAATGAATTCACATTGTATTTCTAATACGTGACAATAGATGGCGTTTTTATTTATTTTAGCTTAGCGCTCAATATTATGTTGTATGGTAATTGGTATATTTCCATGGAAACAACGATGAAATAAACTCTCATTGTAGTTCCAACGTCTGACAACAGATGGCGTTTTTTATTTCTTCATAATAGAACGTAATTAAACTAATAGTTTAGAAAACATAGGTTTTAATTTACATCCACATTCCACACTATTATTAGAATTTATGCGAAAATATCTCTTTTTGTCTGTTTGTCTGTTTTGCTTTCACACCAAAACTACTGAACCAATATCGCTGCATTACCAGTGTCAAAATCTTGTGCACGCCGCTGGTTGAATCTATGGTAATGTTATAAGAATCCAGTATGGTCAGTTGTTCGAGCGTAGGTATAGTAAAGGAGCATAAAGTGTTCATTTTGTTGGTTTCTGACTTGGAGACAGGACACACGAGGACGTGTGATATGCAGGACGGCCGTATCGGCGTGCGCGATTAACTTGTCTATTGGCAACTTATTTTGAGATAAGTTTCATAATGTATGTTATCTGTTGGAGCGGCCAGTACGTCCGGATGGGGTTTTGAGTGGCGCTGTCTAACTGACGATGGACATTTGAGAGGTGACAACCATCACCTGTCAAATATCTGGAATTATTATGAATGTTGGAAGGAACGGTGTATGCTCCCAAACCCATCGACTCCAATCTGACGATATCTGGTTAATCACGTTCAGTGTAGATGATTAATTTATGCCCACAATCTTGGAGGATGAATGCAATGTTATTCCATGGCCATTGAATCAGTTTCAATATACCGCTCGACGATCCGATATATTAATGTTGCAACGTTGCGTTGCTCGTGGAAATTATTATTTTACGTCTCGGGACTCAAAATATCTTCACACCAAACATTATCTAAATCGATTCAGTGGTTTAATGAAATGAGATGTAACAATAAGACAATAATATTATTGTAAGTATATTTTTATTGTCAAAACACAACATTTTGGTTTAGTTTTCTTCAAGTTTAAGACACCTTTCATCAATGTATGGAAGAAACTTGTAATCAAATAAAGTATGTCGCGATATTTACCTTCATCCAGCCAATTATTATTATCAATTTAATCGTATATAAATATTTAAGTTCTTTATCGATTTATTTTATATTTATCAGTTTATAATTTTTTGAACACTAATCTTGCTTATATTTCTCGCCCACGTAGCGAAAAAAAAAGGTAATGATTTTCACATTCTATGTCTGTAAGTTCATAGCTTAACTTCATCTAATTTTATTAAATAAAAGGTATCAAAGTGATAATGCCGCGGGTGACGTAGGCAATTTTTTTTTCACAATTTTCAAATATTTCTTACGTAGTCGAGTTTTTTAGCTATTGTTGTTTGCCGCTGTATGTTACTTATTTTCTAAAAAATATTTGAATTTCGAAGACACTATTTTAAGGTTGAGTGATTATCACGCCACTTAGCCCAGGAAAATTAAACATTTGACCTCGGAATAATTCGCATAGAGCTGAAAATTGGTAGAGGCGTTAAATACACCATTACAAATAAAACCTCAAAAGTCCCTGGCGATCCTCTTTGTGCAAAAATTTTTAATCAAGGTCAAAGGTATGAAAATGAGGTTTTTCCTGTTGTTTTTTTTTTCAAATTGTACATTTTATTACTAAAATAGGTAGGGTAAGAGTGTAGATCATAGAATTCTCTACAAAAAATAATCAGACACTTTTTTCATACGACTTAACATTCCTTATAAATGGTGGGCCTAAAGTTTGGGAGAATCATATCTAATACTAATATTATACAGCTAAAGAATTTGTGGAACTACTGCTTAGAATTGAAGAATTCGTTTTTTGTTGGATAGTCTTATTTATCGAGGAAGACTTGAGCTATATAACATCACGTTGCCACCAATGGGAGCAAAGAAACAGAGGAAAATGGGGAAAAACGGGGAAAATTATTTGAAGGAGCTTGTCTCACAAACGGTTGAAGCAATTTTTATGTTATTTGGCACAAATGTAGAATAGGCCGCGTGGAGGGACATAGGCTATTTTGTTTTTCAGGAAAATTTACGGTTTGCGTCAAATTTATAATTAACGCGGCCGGGCGGAGCCACGTTTGACATCTAGTACTACATACTAGGGTTGTTTGAAAAAAATTAAATGTTCTCGGCCTGACATACTTCTGAGTGACTTGCAAGCGTACTGTTGCTCTTCGCGACTCGAAAAGTTTAGAATTGGTAACGGTAATAAGTCACACAGAAGTATGTTTGGCTGTGAACAGCCCTCGTATGCTGTAGTACAAGAAGTTCCGCTCCGCCCTGTTAATTATGTATTTCACGGAAACCGTACATTTTCCCGAGAAACAAAATAGCCTATATCCTTCCACGTGATCTGCTTTATATCTGTGCCAAATAACATAAAAAATGCTTCAGCCGTTTGTGAGATAAGCTCTTTCAAATAATTTCCCCGTTTTTCCCCATTTTCCTCTGTTTCTTTGCTCTTATTGGTGCCAACGTGATGTTATATAGCTCAAGTCTTCCTCGATAAACAAGACTATCCAACAAAAAACGAATTTTTCAATTCAAAGCAGTAGCTCCACTGATTCTTTAGCTTTATAATATAAGTATTAGATGTGATTTTCCCAAACTTTAGGCCCGCCATTTATATGGAATGTTAAGTCGTATGGAAAAAGTTGCTGAATATTTTTTGTAGAGAATTCTATGATCTACACTCTTACCCTACCTATTTTAGTAATAAAATGTACAGTTTGAAAAAAAAAAACAACAGGAAAAACCTCATTTTCATACCTTTGACCTTGATTAAAATTTTTTGCACAAGGAGGATCGCCGGGGACTTTTGAGGTTTTATTTGTAATGGTGTATTTAACGTCTCTACCAATTTTCAGCTCTATGCGAATTATTCCGAGATTTCGATTTTTTTGCGTCTAATTAGACCGGGCTAACTAGCAAAATAATTTTAGCATTGACGATCTTAATCATTATTGATCGTTAAAAAGTAAGTTTTGATAAAAAGATTAAGCGATTATCGCACATTGTAGTCAAAATTGATAAATCAGATAATATCGTCTACAGTGTGTTACACACTTTTCATCAAATATGACCTCTGTGTATATTTTCCTACTACTCTTTATTGGAATATCGTATGCTGTAAAACATGATATTTACGCTGGGTAAGTTAATATTTGATTCTTATTTATTTTCGCCTTATTCACATAATATATAATATTATTTTACTAATAATTGAACCCAGAAGAAATAGTACATATCTAGTTCAGCTATTTGTTTAATATATCAAAACCTAGACCATGGTGACCATAATAATTGAAGACGTGAGTGGAAGAATCGAACAAGTAACATTTCGTGACATACGGACAATAACTCATTTTTTCCCTAATTATTTTAATAAAACTTGTAACTTATCTACTTCATAACCTAGCTAATATATCTGGCTACACATATTATCCATAGTTTTTCTATTTCAAATAATTTTTCCAGCCCTAAAGCCTCCATTTAAGCGAAAAAACGGGAAGTTTTTTCATGTTGCTTACCTTATTCTTCCACTCACGTCTTGAATTATGATTATAATATAAGCCATTCTTAAAATAATAAAGTTTTAATTTTTAGGCACTCTGTCCATGGCATAAAGCTGCTTACCAATGAAGACCAGGCTCTTCTACATAGTCTGGAGGCTGATCTAGATCTGGACGTCTGGCAGCCTGGGTCTCCGGGTCACCGTGACGCCAGGGTGATGGTGTCACCAGAAAACAGACTCCAATTTTTGGATGAGCTGGATAAAAATGGTGTAACACATTACTTGTATTTATCTGATGTCGCAATGTAAGTCGTCATAATCCATATTATAAGTCCAAAAGTGGTCTGTCTAGTTGTCTGATAGATTTTCAAGCTTACCACTTAAATAATAATAATTGAGTGTCAGGAGTTGCGGAACAGTTTCATCCCGAAGTTACGTTGCCAGGAGTTACGTTTTTCTAACAATTATTAATTAAATTTCAATTTAACGTCTAGGTACTGTTTATCATATTATTGTACTGCATTTACAAAATGTATGCTACGAAATATATTCTAATCTTTTACTCAGTAATTGCTACTAAAGTAATTAAATTATAAGGAAATTTAAGGAAGTTATTTCTGCACAGTGCACAGTTTTGTCGTTACTTAAAATAAAACAAATATTTCGGTAATAAGCAGGTTTACATAAGAATATGAAAAAGTAAGTAACCTTCAAAATTAATTTCAAAACTATTTTTAACTTGTCGTAGTTCAAAGTGTGGGTTTATTTCAGGGCTTTTGAAGAGTACGACAGTGAGCGTATTCAATGGAAGCTGTCGAGAAGTAACAAAATGGTCCCCTTTGATGATTTCCCGAGATACGCCGAGGTAAATAGACTTACTAGATGTCGCTTACATCTCTGTCGAACTGAAATTCATTTACCGCGCAACGTAAATTTTCCCGCGATGAAAATTATTCTCTGTCGGGATCCAAAGTATCTAACATAAAATTCGGTCGAAAACGCGTGAAGTAGTGTATAAGTAATAGTTATACGTGGGAGAGCCATGCTTCGGCACGAATGGGCCGGCTCGACCGGAGAAATACCACGCTCTGACAGAAAACCGGCGTGAAACAGCGCTTGCACTGTGTTTCGCCGAGTGAGTTAGTTTACCGGAGGCCCAATCCCATACCTTCCCCTATTATCCTTTTCCCTCTTAAAAGGCCGGCAACGCACCTGCAGCTCTTCTGATGCTGCGAGTGTCCATGGGCGATAGAAGTTGCTTTCCATCAGGTGACCTGTTTGCTCCTTTGCCCCCTTATTTCATTTAAAAAAAAGTAGTATCAGAGAAAAGGAAGAAAGACTAATAACAGACATAATATTATGCATTTATAATTTTACTATGGACATGATAAACATAAGTGAATATATCTTCTATAATTAAAAAACAAAGACGCTTTTTTTCCCCCATGTCCCTTTGTAGTTTGTTCCCTTTAATCTTTAAAACTACGCAACGGATTTTGATGATTCTGTCAGTGTTCGATAGCCCATTTATCGAGGAAGGCTAAAGGCTATATTTTATCACGCTAAGACTAATAGGAGCTAAGAAATAGAGGAAATTGTGGAAAAAACGGGGAAAATTATTTGAAAGGGCTAACTTGAACGCGCTAATCTCAGGGACTACTGGTCCGATTTAAAAAATTATTTCAGTGTTAGATAGCCCATTTATCGAGAAAGGCTACAGGCTATATTTTATCACTCTAAGACTAATAGGAGAATGTGGAAAAAACGGGGGAAATTATTTGAAAGAGCTGACTACTGGAACAATAATTTTTATATTATTTGGCACATATAAGAAGTATACCACGTGAAAGATCATAAGCTATCGATTTTAATCATTTTTTCAGTGGCTATCATGTGGCTATATATTTTATACCCGTGCGACGCCGGGGCGGGTCGCTAATACTTTATAATCAAAATCTTTTCTAATGTATTTTCTTGTTGGTGTGTCAAATAAATAAAATAAATAACCTAGATATCATTCTGATAACTAGTTCTCGAACTGCCACTGACATAATATAATTTTAACTCGGCTGTAAGTTTTCCATCTATACTAATATTATGAATGCGAAAGTGTGTCTGTCTGTCTGTTCGTCTATTACTTCTTCACGCCCAAACCGCTGAACCGATTTTCCTGAAATTTGGTATGAAGATACTTTAAATCCCGGAAAAGGATACTTTTAATTCCGAAAAAGTGTAGAGTTCCCGCACGATAAACGCATTTTGGCGAAACGAAAGGGCGTTATCTGGAACTTTAGCCAAGATATTTTCTTTATCGCTTCTTTATAGATAGAAGCGTCGATCATTTATGTAATTGATATTATAATTAACGTTCGACTCGTCTAATTTCAATGCCATTTTGATCGGATATAAAAATCGACAAAGAAAAATCGTCTTGCGTACAGGCTCTGATGCGTTATATTTTGTCGGTTCCAGGTTGATGAGTATATCGAGAGAATAGCGAGAGAATATCCCGACATTGTAACTCTAGTTACCGCTGGGCCCAGCTACGAGGGTCGAGCCATCAAATATTTGAAGGTGGGTTCATTTTGAAACATTGTCTGTTGAATCTACTTATAACGTAGACGGCGTGTTTGATCAAATCTCGATTGAAAACATGAGTGGATGAAGTGGGTAACTAATGATTTCAAAACTGACGTTTTTTTTGCATAAATGGAGGCTTTAGGATCGGGAAAATTATTTGAAGTCGAAAAATGTTGTTTCTTTATAGTATAACTAGAATCTAGATATATAAGCTAGCTAGCTAGCTATTATAAGGTTTCTAAAAATTATACGTTAACGAGTAATTGCTCTTTTATTGTAAAACTAGCTGTGCCCCGCGGTGTTACCCGCGATTAATTAGGTGTGATTAGGTAAACTAAATTGTGTTGTAATAGGTAAATAGTATTAGAGACAAAATAAATTGAGTTTGATCATCGGAAACTGCAATTTTGATGACTGAGAGATGGAAGTTTGATAGAAGACACTGTTTTGTGATAAGCAGCACTCCTAGGATTTGGTAGAAGATGGGACGAAAATTAATCAATTGACATTCGAAATCTGTATAAATTCACTTTTATAATAAATAATTTAGTTTGTGCCTAAAAAGGAGAATTAAGACACATCACTAATGATGCTACACTGTTTCGTTAAAAGCAACACTACCAGTAGGGGGAAGAGGGGGTTTGGGGGGCGCAAACCCCCCCCCCCCCCAAGTAGGAGACGGCAAAATTTTGAAAATCGGTTCACAAACGGCGGAGTCATCGTTGAACATAAGTAAAAAAATGAACATAACACCTCTTCCGTTACGGAAGTCGGTTAAAAATGTAGCCTATGTGTTAATCCAGGATGTCAGCTACCTCCTAGTAAAATTTTGTCGAAATCGCTCCAGCCGTTTAAGCGTGAAGAAGTAACAAACATACAAACTCACATACTTTCGCCTTTATAATATTAGTAGGATGTTAGTTACCTACTTCGTCCACTCGTGTATTCGATTATTATCTACGTCACATAGATCGTTCAATGGAAACTTTTCTACATAAAATACGTGAAATATGGGATCGTTTCTATCGCATCGGCTCAGACGATAAATGGACAATGTGTGATCCGGTTTCAATATTATGTGGACGTTATCTAATCAATATGCAACCGACCCACGTTTTTGTCCAATAAGATTGTAGATACGAATACAACGTCGAGTCTCATCTAGTTTCCAAGAAAACCACAATGTAATAAAAATATCTTAGCTTTTAGAAATATCTATTGTCCTATTTTATCATTCATATTAATATTATCTATACAATATATTATTATCTATGCATATTATAAAACAATGTCGCTTTTTCCCTCATGTCCATTTGTTCCCTTTAATATTTAAAACTACGCAACGGATTTTGATGATTTTTTCAGTGTTAGATAGCCCATTTATCGAGGAAGGCTATAAGGCTTTATTTTATCACGCTAAGACTAATAGGAACTAAGAAATAGAGGAAAATGTGGAAAGAACGGAGAAAATTATTTGAAAGGGCTAACTTGAACGTGCTAATCTCAGGAACTGCTGGTCCGATTTGAAAAATTATTTCAGTGTTAGATAGCCCATTTATTGAGGAAGGCTATAGGCTATATTTTATTACGCGAAGACTAATAGGAGAATAATCATTTTTTCAGTGGCTATATATTTTATACCCATGCGACGCCGGGGCGGATCGCTAGTTACATTATATTTTATAAACATACAATATTTAATAATTATTTTGAGATGCCAGTAAAACAAATTAAAGAGTACGTGCTAACATTTTACCAAGAGTGTGAGATCAAAGGAACATTCGCCCGCTCGTTATTAACTCATGATGCTGTGTCTTATAACGGCGTGCCTCCTCATGGGTTTTATTATGCTATTGCATAGCTTTAATCTTTGGGCGCAGCGACCGAATCAAGAAATTCCGTAACGAAAAAACCTAACACCCCCGACTCCGACCGGCACAGCGGTGCGGCGTTGCCGTGCATCGTGGTTTTAGTTCGACACTCAGCAAACTTAACCGCACAGCTTTTGTGTACGTGCAACTAAACGTATGCATATTCTAATTTCATAAGTTGATAAAAATGTTATACGATAGCTTTACCGCGGCAGTTCTCAAGTGCCACAAGTATTTTTTCTGTCTTTTTCTCTCTACATTTTAATTTTAATTTTCCCAGATCTCAACATCAAACTTCAACAATGCTAGCAAACCTGTATACTACCTGGATGCGATGATCCATGCTAGAGAATGGGTGACCACTCCCGTAGCTCTATACACTATACATCGCTTGGTAGAAGATCTGAGAGAGGAAGACAGGGATCTGCTAGAAGACATCGACTGGATAGTACTGCCTATTGTGAATCCGGACGGCTACGAATACACACATACAGATGTAAGTAATATATATATATATATATATATATATATATATATATATATATATATATATATATATATATATATATATATATATATATATATTTATATATTTATATATTTAATTGCAGACAAGACACTACATAAAGATTGGCATTGAAAGACGACGCAAAGAAATAATATTTCTAAAGAAATTTCTTGCGGCAGCCCTACGAAAAAAGATGTGGTTCAAGACATCAGACAGAGCATGCACAATAACAATTTAATATAGAACCTACGAATAATAAATAGTTTTTATTATTCGCAGTATAGAACACATTAAAAATATTATACACCGTGTATAATAGTCGTACTTAAATCGTACATTTTGATGTAGGTCGTAACATATTCTTGATGAAGTTGAGAACCTTCTTCGGCTTTTTCCTAATTTAAAGAAAGGGAACCATCAAAGATTAAAATATGATTAAAGAAAATGAAGTACGTGCTAAAAATATATTAGAGCATATTAAGCGCAACCAACATAATTATTCTAACTGAAACTAAAAAGAGCCCCGTGCATACTAAAACTGGCACGCTATGAAAACGCTGACGAATGCATGTAATTAAGCTATGAGTGGAAATTTCGAGAACATTGCAAAGAAAAAATCCGATGCGCTCGTTAAAGAGCATCAGTTCAGACATCGCTTTGGGAATTTTAAGTCAGAAGTTCTACGATTCCCAAAGTTAACTAGAAATTAGAACTTTTTAATTTGCCACTAGTTCAGCGCTCTTGGAATATTCTTTTGGAGTTCTTTCTTTGTGTTTGGTGACTTTTGCGGACCTCATTTTAGTTCGTGAATTCATGCATATAGCCCAATACTTTTAAGTTACCTTGATGACTTTTAATCCTTCGATCACGGATTCTTGGAAATGCCATTGTATTCTATTGTTGTCGCGAAAAAAGCCCCTGTAGTTTCACCAATTCATTTCTATTCAAGTCAACAAATTCACTATTGAATAGTTTTAGGGCAATAAATTTCGAGCATACACGCTGACTAAGCTGAGGCTGACAGCTGGGTCCAAATAAACATATTTCGTATACAAGACAGGCTCAATCGATAACACCTCGACAGGAGTGCCAAATGACACGCTATAACGGAAGAAATTGGCCATCCCATCAATCATACCAGCGTTTGGTACATTCTGGCGTATTGTTTTATAAGACAGGTCTATAGTTTTACCCTCCATTTATGAAAGTCCCGCGCTATTTTCAAATATTATTTTACCCGAACTCGATGAATCCCGTTTAAAAAGATCTGGTAATATTTTGTCACGGACCTTCGCCTAATGACAGCATCACGTTTCCTAAATGATGGCCTTATTACTTTCCAATATTTAATATTGCTTGTTGATAAGATTTGTGTAACCTTTTTTTTTTAATAAATATTAAACCCTTTAATAAATTGTTTCTCAAAGAATAACTACAGGGTCTACTTGCCTTTATCTGGCAGATTCGAAAAAATAATGAAAATGTAATTAAAAACCTTGAACAGTAATAGTACAATGATCTTTAATTATTTAAGTAATGAGGTTAACGTCATGTCTTTAATACTTGGTGAAACTCGTGCGATTGTTTCCAAAAAGTAAAGAATAATGCCAATTAATAACAATTTTCAGGAGCGTCTGTGGCGCCGCACAAGATCTTTCAGACCCGAAATCAGCGCCACCTGCTACGGGATCGATGCCAACCGGAATTTCGATGTTAATCACAACACTGTAGGCGTGTCGTCTGATCCCTGCTCAGACGTATACCCCGGAGAGAAACCTTTCTCCGAAGTAGAGACGGGTTATGTTCGGGATATATTACACGAAAATCTCGATCGTCTACAACTGTACTTGAATATTCATAGTTACGGCAACTGGATACTCTATGGGTTCGGAGATGCGAGTCTGCCGGGTAACGTGGCGCGGGTGCACCATGTTGGGGCCACGATGGGAGCCGCTATGGACGCAAAGAAGTTGCCCCAAGCCCCGTACTATGTGGTCGGCAACAGTCATTTGCTGTTGTATGGATCGTCGGGAAGCGCTCAAGATTATGGCCAGGTACTTATTATTTTTACGATATAGCCTGAAGTAGATAGCAAGGTCTTATTGTCTATTTCTCCAAACCGAATAATTTCCAGTAGATGATCAGTGTCAATATTATGTCGCAATTGCTCTGATGGTAATCAGAGCAATTGCATCATTGGTAAACTAAACTAAACTAGGCTTTTGCATCCATTGTGGATGATTTATACAGTATTTTCAGAGCGAAGTAACCACTCCTCAAATACTGCATTGCCTGGGATAAGATTTTTAAATGACCGTATGGTTGCCTAAGCACATACGGCATTCTCGCAACATAGTCGGCCTAGTCCAGAGGAAAGAACTAGTCAATACATCTGGGACCAACTATGTGCGGGTTTCCTCACAATGTTCTCCTTCACCGCATGAGCGTCCGTATTATGTACTTGAGATCAGAAAATGTCTCATTGGTACACGGCTCCACCCGGGATCGAACCTGCACCCTCTAGGAGTGCGAACCAAAGGTCTGCCCATTAGGCCACGGACGCTCACAGCATCATTGGTACCATCGAAGAAATTGACTCATAGGCAGTTGACGGACCTACGTCGGATGGGTTTGACTTAATGCGACCAAATTGCGTAGGCCGGCCATCTGTCTATGAATTAACTTCTCTGATAGTACATGGTGGACCCACGTAACTTATATACGATACGTTTAATCTAGCCGACATATTATTATTACAAATTGCATATTAAGATAAAGACCTGCGAGGCTAAAATGGTTACATTTAGCAATTCCTCTCAATCAATTCAGCAAATGAATTGTCAAAACTGTCAAATTGACGAATGGCAAATTAGTAGGACTAGACATGAATTGCAAGCAGAGCGAAAATTTTGCGATTGAAAAAATTAATCATATTATGATTCATAATATGATTCTCCAAAGCGAGCATTTTAGCCCCGCTGACCAAATAACGCAATTCCGCCTATGAATCAATTTCTCCGACAGAACGTACGTATAAGAAACGTAGCCTTAATCATTTCTAACTGTACCACAAAATAGGAGCTACAGACTACTTAAAAACTAATTAAATTTGTTGCAGAAAATCGGGGTGCCGTTCTCGTACACTTTGGAGTTGCCAGAGTACGGGTTCGACTTCCGCGTGCCGCCGCAATTTATCGGGCAGATCAACGAGGAGACTTGGAGCGGAATCGCCGCATCCGCCCGCCTCGCCAGACAATATTATAGAGCGCGCAACTAAATAATATACTCTGTTGTTTATTGTTATTTTTAGGGTTCCGTAGTCAACAAGGAACCCTTATAGTTTCGGTCTGTCCGACCGTCAGTCTGTCTGTCTGTCCGCAGTTTTGCTCAGAGACTATAGGACCTACAAAGCTGTAATATGGCATGAATACATATATTAATGATGCCGACAAAATGGTACATAAAATATAAAAAAAAATATTTTTATGGTACCTCCCCTACACATCAGGCGGGGTTGAATTTTTTTTTTTCACGCCCACCCCATCGTGTGGGGTGTCGTTGGATAGGTTTTGTAAAAATATTATGAGTATTCATAGATCATTTTCAGATTTAGGGATCCTTTTGTGAAATATTAAGTTTTAAAGTGGCAAATATCGTTAGAGACTAGAGTCCAGTGTCTCCCCCTTCTACCAGCTAAACGGTTGCTTCTAGAAATGTTAAAATTACGGGAGTAGGAAATATGCTGAATTTAAAAGGAAAACTATCACGGCTAAGAAGACTTCATAAGTTATTGAGTAATATTCGATCAACTAAAAAAAATGTATTCGGCGAAGTATAAAGGAACTTTTCATCCAAACTTTGAATGTAACTGAGATGATGTTGTTACTAGTGTAAAACATGTTATAAATATACATTCATTGACCATATAAAATTTTTCAAAAACTAGCGGTAAGTACTACGGAACCCTATATTGCGCGTGGCCCGTCACGCACTTGGCCGGTTTTTTTTATTTAAATATTATTTTTATTTGATTTGCGAAAATAGAAATGAATTTTATTTTTACTTTTGCGGCTGCACTCAGAAAGATTTGATGATTAGGTACTTTTTGATTTTTTTTACATCAGTAAACTGTAGTGTAGTTATTTTCTGTCAATTGCTTCGTTTTAATACAATTAAGTAATTAATAATTAAACCTCTCTGAGCGCGGCCGTTAGTGTTCATTAATAATAATGAGTACATAATTCTTATATATAAAATTCTCATGTCACAATGTTAGTCCACGAACTCCTCCGAAACGGCTTTACTGATTTTTACCAAATTTTATATGCATATTCAGTAGGTCTGAGAATCGGCTACTCGGTACTTTATATATTGATAAGTGCATTTGTTGAATAAATAATAGTAAATTATTACAACCTTAGACTGACGGCGACTATTGTTTGTGCGACGGGATAGCGATGTGCGTTGCCATGGTGACATACTTATTTAGTCACTTCAATAAAACAAATATATTATGGCAAAGCAACGTTTGCCGGGACAGCTAGTCTTATACATAAAATTTTCGTGTCACAATGTTAGTCCACAAACTCCTCCGAAACGTCTTTACTGATTTTTACCAAATTTTATATGCATATTCAGTAGGTCTGAGAATCGGCTACTGGGTACTTTATATATTGATAAGTGCATTTGTTGAACAAATAATAGTAAATTATTACAACCTGAGACTGACGGCGACCTTTGTTTGTGCTACGTGATAGCGATCGACGTTGCCATGGTGACATTACTTATTTAGTCACTTCAATAAAATAATATGGCAAATATATTATGGCAAATGTTTTGCCATTTAAAATATTTCTACTTCATCAGTTGATACAAATTCTTACCCCCTCTTTTGTCCCCTAAGAGGGGTAGGGCGAAAAATTGCAGCTTTTCTTTAAACAACATTAAGGCTCCGTATACGAAATTTCCCGATTTCGCTGATTTAACGTGATTTAACAGTTAAAATACAGTATTTCTATAAGTTTTAATGCACAATATGTAAGATCATTTCAATTATATTCTAATGTTGGAGCTAGATTTTTTGTTTTTTTAAGTATTTTTAAATAATCCAACTCAAACCCGCGACAGTTTTGTGATTTTTGCTGTAAAAGGTTTAGAATATCACCCGTTTATGGATTGTATTGACATCTTAACGGTATGAAAAAAATACAATAAACTGTTGAGAAAGTCGTCTATACAATGTTGGAATTACTTTTTACCACTTTAATATGAAATAGTTGAGTAAAAAAATATGTAACTCGGCAAAATTTTAGAGAAAATGGGCAAAGAATTGCTGTTAATTTCGGTAACTTGGAGCTGTAATTCATAAAAAGAAAGCGACAGAAATAATCTATAGATAAAATTCTATCCAATTCGAGAAAAAACAAAAAAAAAAAAACAAATTGTGCCAAAAAACACGATTCAAAACAACCTAAATCTCACATTATATTTCTCGCCGCAAGTTCGAGTCGGCTTTCCACGCTTAAATATATTTTTTATCTAATAATTAATCTATATTTTCTTTAGTCTAATAAGGGGAAAAAACCTAATAATATTTCTGTAGCGAACCTTTGCAATTTCGGCAAAATTTCGTATACGGACTCTTAATTATTGACGTTAAGTTATTTTCAGGTAACAAAATATACTGATGGTCGGGATCCCCGACTCGTGATAGAGCAAAACATTATTTTCATAAATCTATTCCTACTAATTTGAATGTTTGGCCCTGGGATTTACATAATATATTTTATCGTTAGTGCAAAATAATTTTTTACAGGAAATTGGAGCCTTTTGAAAGGTATAGGCAAATCAGTAGGGATCGTTGGTATTCTTGGTATTATGAGCCAATTCACCAGCTGCAGGGCCGGTCATAATCTTCGCTACTGTGCACCCCCGCCTTGGTAGCGCCCACTTCGAAACGGGCGTAAATCGCAATTTTTTATTTCGCCTTAACTTCTAAACCAAACGTCCAATTTTAATCATTCAAAGACCAAATATTATCTACATAAACTGTACTTAGTGATGAAATAATTTATTTTGATTAATAGCATGAGTAATGTGTTTAAATGTAGTCAAAAAAAAATCAAGATTTTTAAATAAAATAATGGTTGTTGTACCTCACTTGACATTGATAGGTATAGTGTGTCGCGGACTTTTTTGTAGATATTTAAAAGATCTACATTTACTTGCAACATTGTATGGTTCTATGTTTTATAGTTTAGGCAGCGTACGCAAAATAAGTAAATTTTCTGGTTGATTTTTTTGACCTTGTGTCAAAAAAATCCAAATATCTTACGGAACCCTACATTTTCCGAAATAAAATGTAGCCTATGTTACTCGTAAACAATGTAGCTTTCGAATGGTTAAAGAATTTTTTAAATCGGTCCAGTAGTTTTTGGGCCTATTCATCACAATTAAACAAACAAACAAAGTTTACCTCTTTATAATATTAGTATACAATATAGATTATGTTAGACATGTTAACATTGATACATTGGTGATCCAACAGTGAAACAAGTGACAACACCTGCTATTTTATGAATTTAATTTAATTGTACTTTTAGTAAACTGAAATTGCATATCTACATCATATTATTATCTTAACTATATTATCCAAAGATTATAATTATAACAAAAAACTAACCAACCTCTGAACTCTTCCTGAATTTCCTTCTAAGGTGAATTTAATTTTAATTTCTAATATACATGCATACGTTTTCAGGATTCATTCGTCCGACAGTCCCATGTCCATCACCTACGTAATTGGGTATGAAGCGTGCAAATTGCCACCTTTTCACTGCAGGGCTGGTCGGAAGTCCCTTATTTTGGCAACCCGGCTAAGGTCGTCGTTAAAATACGCCGAAATTCAATACCCATTTTATTTGTTGTTTTATTGAAAAGATTGCTTATCCCACAAATAAAGTGAACTATACTGTACTCGACTAAACATGGCGGTAGCTTTCATTGACTCCCTGTCAAAAACTTATCATTTTCTATACAAAGCCGCGAATGACAACATCTGACAATTCATTGTCATTCGCGGCTTTGTATAGAAAATGACAAGTTTTTGATAGGGAGTCAATGATCGCTACCGCCATGTTTCGCCGAGTACAGTATAGACGTTCAGGGCAGCTCTACCTGCGCAAATAAGAAATGTGCACGGGAACCGTACATTTTCTAGCAAAAAAGTAGCCTATGTCCCCGTCTGTTCTTTATCTGTTCCAAATTATAATATGAAGATCGGTTAAGTAGTTAGTGAGATTAGCGCGTTCAAACAAACGAACACTTCATATTTATAATATTACAATAGATTTTAATGTAATATACATCAGAATGTATGATATTATTATACTTATAATAATAAAATGTGGTGCACAATATCAAAGAAAAGTTACATTAGTACTGTATATTACGTCTACGAGGCACTCAGTTATGGAGTTAGGAACTTCTGAGAGTGCCGCAAGATGTCAACGCTAATAGTGTTCCGAGAGTGAAACGGAGCGGAACTGGGGCTAATCGAGAATTACTGACGTTCCTTTACACTGTATTAATAGATTAATAGATAGCGCCAACTTTGCAATGGATATGGAATTGAGGTGAAGGATTTTCGCACGAAATAAATTACGATAGTTAACTTTAATAATAATAGAGTCGCTGATATAGCGCTATTGGATGCTTCCGTCTAACTTTTTTTAATCTCCATCAGTAGCGCCATGGATTAAAGAGTATTATGATTGCTGTGCCATGTTTGATTAAGCTTGTGTTTATACTGATGATACCTACTGATTACGTTTTATGTTTTTACATTGTTCTTATTTGCTAACTCTCTCGGCTCTTGACTCGGAGGTCGTGGGTTCGATTCCCGCGTTGGAAACATGTTATTTCCGACTTTAGTTAGGATAATGCAGGCTGATCACCTGATTGTCTGACAAGTTAAAGATGATCCATATGCGTCGATGGGCATGTAAAAAGTCGGTCTTGAGCCTGATCTCTCGCCAGTCGTGTCGGTCGTCCGTCCCACTGGGTTGTCCCATGAGAGTAAAGGAATAGAGAGTGCTCTTGTGTACTGCGCACACACTTGGGCACTATAAAATTACTCCTGCGTAGCTGGCCGTTTCAATAAAACCGGCCACCGTCACCGAAACCGGAGTGGGAGCTATTATTAATTATTATAATATATTATTATTGGATGCAATAATAAAAAAATAAAAATAAAATTATACAGGCGAAAATCGTTTGTCTGTTTGTCTCATCACGCCGAAAGCCGCAGACCGATTTTGCTGTTTGGTATGGAGGTAATTTGAGTCCCCTGCAAGAACTTAAGATACATTCTCATATAGGTTCTCGCGCGTTGAACGAATTTTGGCGCAACGGAGTTGCGGGCCTCATCTAGTACCTAATATTTTAAATTTTAATATCATAATAGGAAGCCGATTTTTTGAACATCTTCAACATACATTCTTCTTTGCCCGTCGATCAAATAGGTCATTTTAGGCAATCAATCTAAGGTACACGTTCTTGGCCGTAACGTTTGTAAATAAAAAGTTTTACGTTCTTATAACCTAAGTTATATAATCAATATCAATCACTCATGCTGTCGCCGCCAAATCGCTGCTCGGGAACATATTACTTAGATTTCCACTTTTGAGATAACCATTAAGTATCTTTAAGAAATCTTTGTAAGCGATAGGCCTAAACTACGACTCTGTCGCGTATGGATTGTCTGTTTGTGAAGATGAAACAGGTGTATATCAGACCGAATTTTTATTGTAGTTTTTATTTTGTTTTATTTGAGTATAGGCCACTTCAATTTTGTCGCCCTATGTACGAACCTTGCTGCCATCCTAGGACGCTGCCGCCCATAGGCCATGGCCTATACTGCCTATACATAATCCAGAGCTGGAATGATACTATTACTACTATACTAGATATTGTCTGCTTCGTTTGCACTAAAATTGTTTATTTTGCGGAAACCGTGCATTTTTCCACGACAAAAATCTTATATCTTCTTCCGAGAATTCAAGTTTTTCCATACCAAATTTATTCTAAATCGGTTATATAGCTAAAGTGTAGAGATAGCAATCAGGCATACCTCTGCAATTTAGTAAGTATAGATTCTATTCTGTAAAAGAAATATGGCATGCTTAGTCAAATTAACTGAAGTTCTACCTATACACAATGCCTCTCCTGACTTGGTAAAAAATACTATCTTGGCCAAGTTGAGCATAAGCTTTGCGATTTAAGGCGATTTTGGTAACAGAAACCTAGTCAATAAATATAGCCTACACCAGCATCCAAAAACTCACGACTCTTTGAAACGAATTGTTTGCAGCGCTAAAAATACTGACTATTTCACTTTGTCCCCTTTATACTTTGTAACCCGGTTCATACAACATGGACGAATTTGAAACCTTTAGTTAGATATTTTTTCAAACACATAGGCAAGTTTTTGTGTAACATTTTTAGCTGGCGCAATAAAAAAAACTCGTCAATATATATTTCTATTTCATAGAAATAAAATATTGAAAAAAATGCGAGAAATAAAATTTTTATGGGTCAAGCACGGATTTAAAAATATATTTTTAAATCCGTTGGGACAAGTTACATAAAATTCAAAATCTATTTATTACCGGGATAACATGACGTCGCAACCAGTCGCCAGTGCTAAAAAGTATTAGAACGCAACCAAACGGACCCCAGCCGGCCTAAGATGCACAAACGAGAAAATCTCGAGATATCTCACTCTCGTGTGTAGTTAAATTGTCGATAACGACATAACGTCAAAATCATTTTTTGACATTATGTCGATAGATTTTGGCGACAGATCTACACGAGAAAAAAATTATGTCATGTTAGGGTCAATAGAGATGAACAGAAACGCCATCAAACATCGAGAAAACGTGTAGACAAAATTTTCTCGTTGGTGTATGCTAGATGGGCTGGGGCTAAGCTTACCCGTTTTCTTTATCTCTTCTTTAAAGAATCGCCGATCAAAAATATATAATGGAATTGACATAAGCGTTCGATAATATGAAGTCGACATTCGACTCATGAGATGTCAATTCTATACATTTTGATTGGCGATTCTATAAAGCCCCCAGATGATTAACTCTCTATAGAGTTATACATTTTATTGGGTTCCCACACTGGGTGTTCTTATGTACAGACTGCGCACACACTTGGGCACTAGGTACAAAATTACTTCTGCGTAACTGGTTTGGTTTCAATGAAACCGGCCACCGTCACCGAAACAAGTGTGAAAGCTATTTAAACATTTGATTGGTAGCGGCGACTGGTTGCAACGCCATCCTTTCTTATTACATGGGGAATTATTGCTTTGCGCATCCCCGGTTTGGGGACTGTTTGAGGACCCGGTTGTCCCCGATTTGGGACATCGCACCTCTACCAGCGGTTGTCCGTCTCGCACTCATGCACTGCCATCCTAGTGAAATTACCCCTTAGATCAGCTATCCCCAACCCGCGGCCCGCCGAGACTTTATCTGTGGCCCGCGTGATGTTGAACCATCCTGAAATTCACGCCCACAAGCAAAATAATGTAAAGTCATCGTGAAAGTCGTGAAATTTTATTCACTTTTAGCATTGAGATGTATTTTAGAGCGTTAATTTTAAGAACGTTATTTTTAAACCCTAAATATTTTTGTTGCGGCCCGCGACACTAAGATCAAAACATGTGTGTGGTGTGGCCCGTATGAAAAAAAGGTTAGGGCTCCATTCCACCGCGGCGCACGGAGAGACTACGCACATGCGTCAAGCGCACATGCGTCAAGCTTAGCTTTGTAAGAAAATATATGTGACTGTGTCCACTGCAACCCAGGGACACGCTACTCACGAATTGACTCAAATCAAAGAAATAAATCCGTGCACGTCCACGCGTGCGCGTGGCCGTGCACAGCGTGCGCCGCGGTGGAATGGAGCCTTTACACAAAACAAAACAATTTTAATCTTCTCAACTTTTACTCATACATCACATTGAAGTAATAGAAAATAACACGAGACACATTTAATTCCTTGCTCTGTAATACAGGACTGCCGCTCTCGCAGATGCCGCGATGCCGTGCCAAGTTTCCGAGTTTATTTGTCCTATATAGCTGGGTGGGACTCGGAAATCGAAGCCGTATTCAGGTAGCTCCAGCGTGTACGACAGAGGTATCCCGATCGTCTGAAATCGGAAAGAATATTAGCATTAAGCCGGCCCCTAGACGATCAATTGTATTGTGCACGCTACAATTTTATTCAACAGTTTATTCGACAATTAGATTGCAGGCGCGCGATGTTCAATATCAACATTAGACGATCAATAATAAATAATACGCAATATGTGATATTTCCCAATAAATTTGCTCGTCTAGGGGCCCGCTAAGCCAGCGCCAGTCTAGGTTGAAAATCGTGAATAACTTGTCTCTCCCAATCTGAGTACGTCTTATGAAAGAGAAGGATTGATATTTTTACAAACTATTTAATAAGAGCGCCATATTACGCTACTAGATGACTCGGTGTAGGATATGTCATTTAACTAAAATATTATTATGTATTTTATAGCTGTAAAAAGGCATCATTTCTACTATTTGACAAACTATTATTAATATGATTTTTTAACACAATACACAGACTGGCTTTCGATGGGGCATCATTATTAATTTATTAACTTAACTTTGATACTACGTCATATTGAAGTTTTTTTTTTTTACTTTCCTATTTAAAATTTTCAGCTAATACTAGAGGAGGAAATGTAATTATTATATGTTTACTTTGTCGAAAGAATCGCTACCATATTCAAGCACGGAGAAATTGCATTTAATGTAAAGCAAAAAAGTTTGTGTAGATGTGAAAACTTCAACTTTTAGATACTTCTCGTATTTTCATAGCAGGTCAGGCCATTTGTGATGTAGGTATATAAACAAGTTGAGATTTTATCGAACTTTGATAGCAAAGAACGAGCGATTGTTTGTGAGTTGAAACAATATTGTCATGTCAGTTTGATTCCCTCATACAAAACATTCGAAAATAATCTTTCATGTAGACTTAATAGCTGCCTAGTAAAAGCAGAGCTCATAGATGGATAGTCAATAATATTCTTGGTCGGATAATGCAAAAAATATAAGTAACCACTGGATTTAAAATATGCTTGGAATTCATTATAATATAGTGTTCACCAAGAAAATCATAGAGTTAAGGTGCTCCCAGACAGAAGTTATATAACGTTAGATAACATTTTTGTCTAACATTTTTTAACACCTCCATCGTGGGTATCGCAGACACAATAGATTTTCAATTGTTGGGGATTGATGGGTTAATAAATTATAACAAAAGACACGTTTATTTTTGACATGTTGTAGCGTATGTTACAGGATGTTATAAAATGTTATCGTGTTACACAATGTTTTATAACGTTATATAACTTCTGTCTGGGAGCGCCTTTTGGTCCTGACTTTGAGAGATTACAGTGATTTTTTTAAAAATGAAATAAGGAGGCAAACGAGCAAACGGGTCACCTGATGGAAAGCAACTTTCGTCGCCCATGGACACTCGCAGCATCAGAAGAGCTGCAGGGCCTTTTAAGAGAGAATAGGGTAACAGGGGAGGGTAGGGATGGGAAGTGAAGGGAATAGGGGAGGGTAGGGAATGGAATAGGGTAGGGGATTGGGCCTCCGGTAAACTCACTCACTCAGCTCACACATCGATCCAGATCGCCTGATTGAGTGCTTATACGAATCACTCAATCAGGCGATCTGTTTGCTCATTCTCTATTCTTATGAAATTTATTTGTTACCTATATTATATTTAATTTATTACCTGAGCGTAATCCTGTGCGCATCCAGACGTTTCGTACATCAACAGCTTGCTGTTGCCAACAACGTAGTACGGTGCCTGGGGGAGCTTGTACGGGTCTATGGCCGCTCCCATGATAGCCGCTACATGGTGCTGCTGGGCCACATTGGCAGACAGCCTCGCGTCTCCAAACCCGTAGGTAATATAGTTGCCATAACTGTGAATGTCCATGAAGATCTGGATTCTCTGGAGGTTAGCCTGCATGATGTCCCGGACGTAGGACGTTTCCACTTCGGAGAAGGCGCTGGGTCCAGGGTAGATATCGGAGCAGGGGTTGTTGGACACGCCTACGGAGGCGAAAGCGGCGTCATAGTTGCGGTTCCCGTCCGCGCCGTAGCATGATGAACTGATCTCTGGACGGAAAGACCGGGTTCTGCGCCAAAGACGCATCTGAAATATAAATTGATAGGGTACGGTTACACGGTGAGTCTGGCATCAGTCAAAGTGAAAACAGGCCTTTACTAATCCCCTACACCCCCACTAATCAAAGTCAATACAGGCCTTGAGATAGGCGTCTCTTCCATAACACGTATAGCACTGTCAGTATAACAAATTATGCTTTCCCTACTTGTCTAATGTCTACTAATGTCGCTTAGTGTGGCCTGCCATAAAGGTTACATTTGACAGAAGTAAATATTTGTTCGTTATAATATTATAATGTCCACAATCCTGATGCTCCAGTCTTAACCGGTGGTAGGCCTCATGTAGACACGACGTTCTAAAAGTGTAACTTTGTTAACCTATTTAGAAATAAATATTATTTTGATTTTTGATTTTATCGCAAATGTCGTGGTCGTGATCACGTTAGCTCATTTTGTTTTTGTTAATTTTGTATGAGACCTTCCTTCAACTCACAGTAGTATGAGAATATTCATATCCGTCCGGGTTGATCATTGGCAGTATGATCCAGTCCATATTGTCCAGTAGATCCTGGTCTTCTGGTCTTCTGTCCACGAGGCGCTGGATCATGTACAGCGCTGCTGGAGTAACAACCCACTCTCGAGCGTGAACCGTCGCTGTCAAGAAGTATATAGGCTTGCTGGTGTCCGCGAAGTTGGTGGTCGAAATCTGAAATGTTCGTAAATCAAAGTTTAAAAGCCGCATTCAATGATATTTAATGATTACTCAACTTTAGTTTAGTGAAGATTTTAATGTTAACATCATACATCATTTGGGCGCTGTTGAGCATTTGTGTATCATCCCACAAAAAATAACGTATTGAGTTATGAATGCAGTCTAAGAATATCGAAAATAAATTATACCACAAGGGCAATTTTATTTGTATGACTATAAAGTCGTGAATACGTTGCGGCCAGAAGCTATCGGCTCGCTCGGAAAACATGCGACAAAACGTAATTATAATTATTATTTAAAAAATAACTAGGAGCATTGAAGCAAAATGCTTCTATGTACGATTTTGAGTTGCAAAGGTGTCTATTAATTAGACTAATTTCCTACAATACATCTATTTCCGCTTAAAAATAATCTTCAAATTTCGTATTTTTAAGAGGTCATTTCAAAAATTAAATGTATCGAGGCAAAATACATTAATCGTGTTTCTAGTTCTTCTCAAACCTAGATAAGGCTATGAAGATGTGTATATCTCATTACCAGATTTGTAACATTTCTGAGGGTCCTATAGTAAAAAAGGACAGTTTTTTTTCAATATAGCGCCTTAACTCAACAAAAAATGTTTGTGGGTCAACAACACATGCTCGACAGCGACCAATTATATAGTTACGTCATATTTTTAGTTACGTCTTTGAGTACGGCCGATATACCTATGAAACATGTTGTCTAACTTAAAAAGATTCTGGCCATGCTTTGGCATTGCTGCACACCAAGCAATCTGCAAATACGCTTGGTAAGTTAAGTTCGACAAAGAATGACGAATGTTACATTTCGCTTGCTACCTCTACGGAAAAGTCAAAGAACGCAATACCGCCAATGTATCAAAAACGAATTCTTCGAAAATTGTAACTTGCGGTAGCCAATCGTCCGTTTACAACTTTACGTAACGCCTAAGTAAACTCCAGTAAAAATCTTCCACCCTTATCATAGGAACTAAAATTTAGCGTGTATTTTTTCGATGGCCTTATCTTGGTAATGTGGGCATAACGTTACTCGAAAGCTTCCGTTATCGTTCGGTTTACCGCGCGGTCCCACACTGCCGATACTAAACAAACGACGCGAACAAAACTCGAAACAGTTTGCTATCTATACGACAAACTTTTTAAAATACATTATAAAAGTAAACATGTACGTAAGTTATACGTGTAACAATATGTACTGCATGTTTCAAGTTTGAAATATTTAAGTGACCAAGCGTGACAAGTTTTGAGTGTCCATTGTCCAATGTCCAGTGTCCATTAGTATTATTATACTTTTTTTACGAATCTTGTAAGCCTGATAATATTATTATTAATCGAATTATTAAGGTACTAGATGACGTCCGCAACTCCGTTGCGCCAAAATTCGTTTATCGCGTGGAAACCGTACATTTTCCGGCATAAAAAGTATCCTATGTCCTTTTCCGGGACTCAAAGTATCTCCATACCAAATTTCAGCAAAATCTGTTCAGCGGCTTGGGCGTGAAGAGGTGATGGATACATGTCCATACTAATATTATAAATGCGAAAGTGTGTCTGTCTGTCTGTTACCTCTTCACGCCCAAACAGCTGAACCGATTTTGCTGAAATTTGGCATGGAGATACCATGAATCTCGGGAAAGGACATAGGAAAGTTTTTATCCGGCTATTTATTATTTAGTTCCAGCGCGATATTCAAATTTTGGCGCAACGGAGTTGCGGGCGACCTCACTCCTCTAGTTTTATTATACTACAATCTTTATTGTGTAAAACAAGTTGACTCTTTATATCATCAGATCACTGCCTAAACAACACAAACACTTAACTTATTAAGGCGCTATATTGAAAGTAATTTTACCGCAAGGGCAATTTTATACTTATGACTATAAAGTCATAAATACGCTGCGGCCAGAAGCTATCGGCTCGCTCGGAAAACATGCGAAAAAACGTAATTATAATCATTAAAAAAAAAAACTAGAGCATTTAAGCAAAATGCTTCTATACGATTTTGAGTTTCAAATGTGTCTATCAATTAGACTAATTTCCTACAATACATCTATTTTCGTTTAAAAATAATCTTCAAATTTCGTATTTTTAAGAGGTCATTTCGAAAATTAAATGTATCGAGGCAAAATATATTAATCGTGTTTCTAGTTCTTCTCAAACCTAGATAAGGCTATGAAGATATTATGTATATCTCATTACCAGATTTATAAGATTTCTGAGGGTCCTATAGTATTACGTCAAAAAGGACAGTTTTTTCAATATAGCGCCTTAATAACATTCGATCGCCTTTTCAGCCGATCATAATATTAATTACTACCAACTTTATTATTAACACAGTGAATCCTTGTCTGAATCGAACACTATTGGAGCACACACCGATATCGTCGAAATTTAATTAAAACTTGCGCTGTCGTCGTACTATTGTACAAATTGAATTCACGTACCTTCACATACTTAATGGCTCTGCCCTCGAAGGATGGCCCCGCGTTCACCAGCGTCACTAGGTCCGGATGCTCTTGAGCTACTTTCTCCAAATAGGCATCGACCTGTCAAAAAAAGTTGATCAGCTACCGAATCGTCCTTTTATTGGCACCTTAGGTTTTTGATGAATTTTTGTAGTATGAGTTCTTAATGTGCCAATGTTTTGGTGTCGTGTACTAAAAACATTCACTGCTCATTCTTGCAGCATACTGTGCTGTACGAATTACGATATTGTAAATTAATTCAATTTCAAAATTTGCTACTCGTCCGAATATTCAGAGTGTTTGCATTGGTTATGTTATGTATTACAACGACTAGGTGAACCCTAAAAACGAATGCTATTTATAAAAATTAAATAAACCTATTCTTAAAAACTTACAATATTAAAGCATCATCTTAAAGTACCATCCTTGCTGGTTTAGATAAAATGTAACACTCAGTGTAACCCTTTGTTAGAAATAGGAATTCTTCCAATTCAACAGAATTCAACTAGCGGAAGCGTTATTTAAAACGTTTTATTGTTACTGCGAGCGTTTGAATAGAAAAACCACTTTGCAGTAAAATGATGTTGTAGTAGATGTTTAGCGTATTTCTGCATCCGACTTGTGCACATTTTAATTTATATTATAAAAGACCAGAATCCAAAGTGTTGTATTGAAATTAATTTTAGAATGATTATAAAAGATGGTGTTGATGAAGCTTATGGACCAATCACAGAATCCATACTAATGTTATAAATGCGAAAGTGTGTCTGTCTGTCTGTCTGTCTGTCGGTCTGTCTGTCTGTCGATCTGTCTGTCTGTATATTACCTCTTCACGCCCAGACCGCTGAACCGATTTTGCTCAAATTTGGTAAGGAGATACTTCGAATCCCGGAACACAGAATACTTTTTATCCTGGAAAAATGGTGATCCCCGCGCGATAAACCAATTTTGGCGCAACGGGGTTGCGGGCGTCATCTAGTGCGATATAACTTTGACAATGAAGAAAATACCCAAGCGTCTGGTTTTTAGGGTGCGTTTCCACTGACGCGGAGCGGAGCGGAGGTTAGCGGTGCCCGAATTGACCAGTCGTGCTATTCCAGCGGAATGACAGCGAAGCGGAGCGAAGATTTCGAGCATGGTGAATTCGGCACCGCTAAGCTCCGCTCCGCTCCGATCGAACAGGAAATTATTAATTATGAGTTGACATTGTCTTTTGAACTATCAAGTGGTTACGCATTTCTGAGAATCTTTTGTAAGACGTTGCTACCCTAGTATTATAAAAACTCATTGTTTCTTGCTGTTTGTCCATGATGTAGTAGAAGCGGAGAGTATTAATATCATAATGTTAATTATTCCGAAAAGATTTTCGATAATATCACTAAAATAATAGCCAAATTAAGCATTCACTTTGCCCACTTTTTACGTTAACATGATAATTGATTAACTTAAATTAATTATATCGTCAAATTATGTTAATTATATATTTTGTACATTACAAGCACTGTAATTTCGCATTTAATTCTACGGTTTAATTTGATAGTATTCACTCGACCGAATGCAATGAGGTATTTAAAGGCCATCACTGTTTTCAATTTTACATTTTCAACGAGGACTTTTTAAATCGGCACCACGGCTTGAAATTACAACGGGCTACATTATGAATCTTCTGATACTTTAAGCTTTCACTATTTAATATTAATACGTAACATTTTAAGTAGTTACTTATTAAAGTTCGCTAGTTATATAACAATTTAACGTCGTTACTAAGTATAACACAATCATATCATACTAGATGACACCGGCAACTCCGTTGCGGCAAAAATTGTTTATCGCGCGGTATTTTTCAGAATAAAATGTATCCTATGTCCTTTCCCGGGACTCAAAGTATATCCATATCAAATTTCAGCAAAATCGTTTCAGCGGTTTGGGCATGGAGGTACAGACAGACACACTTTCGCATTTATAATATTAGCATGGATACGTCAATAAATCAGATTGTTTTCAACTTCTATCAAAAATAGAATCATACATTCCTAAACAACTTTTTAATGTACATAATCTGTGACCTAGCAGCAACGGATCAAAAATATACGATCCGATTTAATCCCACTCGGTACGAGAATGGGTTTTTAATTCTAATATTACCTCAGCATATCTGGGATAATCTTCGAACGGTAGAACGTTGCTCCTGCCTCGTTTCCACGCGGATATTTCCAGATCGTGCTCTTCGAATGCTCTGTAATGAAAGATAAAATTTATGAAAGCTAGAAATGGATATTTTTTGATCACTTTTAACTAAGATCCGAAGAAAATAAATTAAAATATATGAAACAGTTTTAGGAAAACGTTTTAAAACTATAAGTTGATCGTAGACAATAATAATACGAGTAGTAACCTGCAGCTCTTCTGATGTTGCGAGTGTCCGTGGGCGACGGTAGTTGCTTACCATCAGGTGACCCGTTTGCTATTTGCCCCCTTATTTAACAAAAAAAATTATGTCGTAGAGTTTTCGTAGAGGACTGCTACGAAACTACTACGTTGTCTACGTTTACGCTTGATACACATCCCACGCGGCCACGGTGTGCAGTGGTTACTGGTTATATTATTTTCATTTATTTGATTTTTGATTTTAAGGACTGCTACGAAAAGTCTACGCTTGCTACGCAGCCCACAGTGTGCGGTGGTTATATCTTCATTTATTTGAAAGAATAAGAAACAATAGTTATTTACTGAACGCTTGCTGTGCCCCGCGGTAGTCCTGCGGATTTTAGTGAAAGTGAATTGCGTATAAACAGGAGACGATTTTTCGCGCATTCATTTTCAGTTTTTTTACCCGTAAGAATTAAACATTTTTCCGAACAAAAATGTAGCTTATATATAATTCCAGAATGTCAGCTTCGTTTTGCCAAATATAAAAATAGCTCCTGCCATTTAAGCGTGAAGAAGTAACAAATATACATATTACATACTCACAAACTTAAAATCTTACGTCTTTATAATATTAGTATGACGATATTGTTATGAATTTTTATGAGACATTTTCTAAATTTTAATTATAGAAACAATTTAAATTCATTTGCTGGAACTGATGGGATGTCCGTATCAATTCATATCACATCAAATATGAGATATTAGCTCTCCTTTAAATGAATAAAAAAGCTTCAATCTTCCGTAGCGAATCGCTTTAGAGTGCAGCGGAATGAATGCACAGCGGGAACACTATGAATATTAAGTACACATACTTTATAATATCATTTCAGTCCGATACGTGGAAGAAAATACAAAGGATCGCGCGGATTATGAAGCAATATAGAATAAATATTTAGATTTGAAGAGTGAAAAATTAGTAACTATGAAACATCAAAACATTTGTTTTTATAATAATGTTTCCACAGACGACGTGGCGTTAACACACTCTTTTCTCCCACTGACAAGACCTTCAGTGGGATGGATAATCGGACACGTTTGGAGATAGATCAAGCGCAGGACCGCACTTCTTTGAACGGGAATCGTGCCTATAAACTCCTCACACTCAACCAACACTAAAACTACCAGACTAGGAAAGTGTCTCAAAAAGTCCTTAATAGTTTGAGTCCAATAGTTTAAGTCTATAAAAACATAAATAATAATAATAATCTACCTGTATGTCCATCTGTCTATATAACCACCCTTAAAATACAGTAGTAATTATTACTCCTGTATTTTAAGGGTCACTGTACGTATTTATGTGGGCCGTCAGTGCACCTGGGTAGTACTTAGTACTTAATGTACCTTGGTCGGTTACATCTAGCTATTAACCTGGCCATTTATTCCACTGACAAGTAACTCTGTAATTTAAATACCCACGCTTAAGTCTCAGTCAAGTTAAACGTTGTGTGTAAAAAGCAGAAACGAACGGG
This sequence comes from Lysandra bellargus, assembly GCA_905333045.1. NCBI lineage: Eukaryota > Metazoa > Arthropoda > Insecta > Lepidoptera > Lycaenidae > Lysandra > Lysandra bellargus. The sequence goes on from HG995327.1 coordinate 505,200, forward strand.
ACATCGTTGCACGAAAAATGTAATATTTTAACGACATTACCAAACTTTGGACATTAGACTTTTAACAGCAATAAAGCGCCAAAAAATGACACAGCAAGATGTAAACATTATGTCACCGGCTACACGGTCAATTTTTAACCGACTTCAAAAAAAAGGAGGTTATCAATTCGACGCGTATGTATGTAATATTTCCAGAACTGCCCAGTTTTTGTATATGTTAATCTATAACAGCTTCTGAACAAATGTGCCAAATTTCAAAAGTGTATGTATGTATGTTTTTATGTTTGTGCACGCATATCGCCGGAACCACAAGTCTGATTTTAGTGGTTCTTTTTTTATTGTACTAGGTATTGTTCAACTTAGGGAATACTGCAAGTTTCATCAAAATCGGTTCAGTAGTTTTTGAGATAGGGAATTTTAATTCTTAAATACGTACAAAAATTTGAAGTCGGTTTTATCTTTTTAAAATACTATTATTCATCAATCTGATCCATCAATCCGGTACGGATTGACGAAAATTTGATCGTGTACGACTCGGGTTTAATGGATTGATCGTATTTATAATATGAACTTTTTATAACCATCAATATTCCGTCAGTCAGATTCAGATTGATGAGAATTTGATCGTGTAGCTTGTGACTTAGCATTTATGTTAGACTTTGTCTAAAAATATAAATCTGAAATGGCTCGTGATGGCTCGTGAAAGTAGTAGTGTAACTTAGCAGGAACAACGTTTTGGAAAGGTTCAGATACTTATTGATGTTATTATTGTTAAATTTTTAAACAAATCGGCCAAGTGCGAGTCGAACTCGTGCACGAAGAGTTCCGTTCAGTTGTAGAGCAAAAATAGTGTTTTTTGTATGGGAGTCCCATATATTTATCATAATAGGGTCCCGTTTTTACCATTTGGTAGGGTACCCTAAAAATGAACGTGTGTGGTTATTAGTGATGCGTGACCTCACCGTTTACTTTAAAAGGTTTCGGATCTTTTTTCTATTCAGTATTATATTCATCTTTGTATTTCTCAGTCGTGAATCGAATTTTGTGGCTAGCTGCAGCAGTTGTGGGTGGCAATAGAAGACATGAATGGAAGAAGCAGGTTAAGTAACAGTTAAAAAATTGCCGTTTTTTTTTCATATTTATTAAAATGTAAGCTTTAGGGCCGAGAATTTTTTTTTAAATCAAAACAATGTGGATTTTATATGTAGCCAGATGATGTAGGTAAGTTACTAGGTTTATTTAAATTAACCTATCAAGTCCCGTAAGGACACCGATGACCGCTACAACAATATATAGCATTTCTAAAAATCCCCGATCGAAGGATTAAACGGTTAAAAAATGAATAATTGTCCATAATATTATATTGAGATAAATTATTACCTCGTTATTCCACCCACGTCTTTAATTCTTGTACTATCGAAGAAATTGATTTAGATGACGAACCTACGTCATTTGGTCTAGTTATGTCAATTCAATAATTAGTCGTGATCTGACTGCTGGGTTTGACGTAACGCGACCAAATCACGTAGGTCCACCATTTGCCTAGAAATCAACTTCTCTGAATATACTTACTGTGCAACATCCCGCAGATGAACGTAATGATCGAGTCCCATAGTGTCCAGCTTGTCCATCAGTAAGGCTGCATTGTCTGGTGACACCATCACCATGGCGTCACGCAGCTCCGGGGTCCCATGCTGCCACACATCCAGATCCAACTCCAACTCCAGACTATATATGAACTTCTTATGTGTTGCATTGGTTATCTTTATGCCGTGCACGGAATATCTGAAAGCATGTGTTGTTAAAAAACTATTACTATTACCCCACAAAAAAATTAAAGGTGACAGGCTGTAGGAAATTACAGGCTTGTATATTACAAAATATTAGTAAAATCGGTCCACTACATATACATACATACATAGACAGCCAAAAATTATTTCTTTTTGTAGTCAAAATGTAAACCATGCACAAAAAAGTATAATTAGACTACAACTACCTTTTAAACGGCATTTATGCACTAAGTACTTATTCTGAGAAAACACGAAGCATGTTCGCGCGTAACACATAATTTTATAGTGTGTATTTAAAGTTCTGTACACAGTCACAATCTAAAGTTCGGTGCCTCTCCCACAAGTTATAAGATACAACTAAACACTATACAAGACATTCATTATTATTTTTAACAAAAAAATTAAAACCGACTTCCAAGGTAAAAACAATAGTAATATTATGAACTAAAAAGTATTAAATAACTCTTACTCTTTAATACTAGCCTTTTTCAGAATTCGTCTAAATCTCAACTATTTCTGTACATACTACAGTCTTCATTACTTTGAAGTCGGTACACCAGCTAATTTAATCGTGAGTTCAGTCAATGTCAGAATATCTGAAACTTTTGGAACTGGTACCGACTTCAAACTAATGAAGACTGTAGTATGTACAGAAATAGTTGAGATTTAGACGAATTCTGAAAAAGGCACTATTAAAGAGTAAGAGTTATTTAATACTTTTTAGTTCATAATATTACTATTGTTTTTACCTTGGAAGTCGGTTTTAATTTTTTTTTTTAAATAATAATTTCACTCTTTTTAGTTAAGTATCTACAAAATAAGGCTTTATGCGTAAATAACCAATACGAATGTTAACTATTCACATTATGTTACTGTAAGCGAAATTGTGGTAAATGCTTGCAGTTATCTAAGCGATGCTGCAATTTCCAAACTTTTATCTTTAAAGGTTCAGGAGTTCTGTTCAGTGCTTTTGGACCAAGAGACACCTTTGTATGAAATTTCTCTTATTCGTAACATAATATTATGTTTAATTTACTAGAAACAACATTTTACCACTATGAGTGTTTTGATAAATATCAAGGATTTCCCTCGATTGCTCATAGATCCCATTATCAGCTCACCACTTTCGTAATAATTGTTAAGTATACAAAATTAAGATACAACAACACGAGAAATTTGAAAATCTGTCCTCAAACAGCGAAATAATCATCAAAAACATCTGCTTCGATGCAAAATATCACGAAAAGTACCAATAATTGGGTCATAGTGTGATGACCAATGGTATGATTATGGTTGTGATAATGATGACCAATCAAATTGATGTGTTAGCTTATGCTTTTAGTTGTTTAAACAACGCCGAAATCCCCGAACCTGTACCTATAAGCATTCAAAAGTTCCTAAGTCTTGTCGAATCACATTTAAAATGTAGTGAATGGAGTAGTGAAATATAAAATTTTCAGGTAGTTATAATTTTCGGATGTAAAACCTTGACGTCACTCTAGGTGGGGAGGCCTTACCAATGTGACCATGTGTGACAAGTAGGGGGAAGTCTAAAAATCATGTGTTCATGATTTTCAGACTTCCCCCTACTTAGTGTGACGTAACTTCTAAGTAGTGTGACGTACTTTATAGATTACTAGCGACCCGCCCCGGCGTCGCACAAGTATAACATATATAGCCACTGAAAAAATGATTAAAATCGATAGCCCTTTACGTGGTCTACTTCTTATCTGTGCCAAATAACATATCGCTCCAGTAGTTCGCGAGATAAGTCCTTTCAAATAATTTCCCCCGTTTTTTTCCACATTTTCCTATTAGTCTTAGCGTGATAAAATATAGCCTAAAGCCTTCCTCAATAAATGGGCTATCTAACACTGAAAGAATTTTTCAGATCGGACCAGTAGTTCCTAAGATTAGCGCGTTCAAGTTAGCCCTTTCAAATAATTTTCCCTGTCTTTTCCACATTTTCCTCTATTTCTTCGCTTCTATTAGTCTTAGCGTGATAAAATATAGCCTATAACTATCCTCGGTAAATGGGCTATCTAACACTGAAAGAATCATCAAAATCTGTTGTGTAGTTTTAAAGATTAAAGGGAACAAAGGGACATGAGGGAAAAAAAGCGACTTTGTTTTATAATAAGTATAGATTATAAATTTCTCGTAACACGGAAAAACAGTAAATCTTTGTATTTAAATTCAAATTCAGATATACCGGGCTAAATAAGTTATGAAAACACCCGCTGAACTTCGTAATCCCGCTTATAATGAAATCGCTGACAAATCTTTTAATAGGTTCTATCCCCTCCATGATTTGATACACGAAATACGGCTATGTTATGAAATTTAGAACCTAAAATACAATTTAATAAGCGCGGAAATTTGTCTGTCTGTCTCTTTACGATTAGACGGCTGAACCGATTATGATGAAATTTGGTATAGAGAGAATTTAGGTTATTGGATAGTTTTTTTTTTGCGGTTCCAGCGCGAAAAACAAATCGGTGTGCACCGAACGTTGCATACAAGTTTTAAAAGCTAAATAAAACACTTTGCCAAACATAAAACTGCTTATTTAAAAGAGACAGACACAAAAAGAACTCAAGAGCTTAGCCACGCCGAGTGGCCGTTGTCAACAAATAATATCTACTCGGATAAATATTTACACAATAAGGGTCTAGACAGACGGACTGCATTTCAACTGCAAATTGCAGTTCAAGTGCAGTTTGAATGCAGTTGACACGACTGCAATACGACTGCAATAGAACTGCAAACCAAACAGTTCACACGACTGCACGCCGACTGCAACTGAACTGCGTTTGGTTTGCAGTTCTATTGCAGTCGTATTGCAGTCGTGTCAACTGCATTCAAACTGCACTTGAACTGCAATTTGCAGTTGGATTGCAGTTGAAATGCAGTCCGTCTGTGTAGACCCTAATATAAACCAGACGAACATTCGTTGCCTAGAAACGAGCACATTGGTTCAGTGTGTTTTCGGTGTTTTAGATATATTTTTCAAACAACTGAGACGGCTACGCGAGAAAAAAACTTCAACTTCGACCCACTTTCCTCCGGGAAATTTGTTCAATTCTATGAGGGTGTTCTACCACTGGACCACAGTATAAATAACGTATAGTAAATCTACAGATATTATTTCAGATAACTTAAAGTAGCTATACAAAGCAGTATCATGGCAAGAGTAAGGGCTGGTTTACACGTATTAAGTAGATAAGTAGTAGAGATCAACTACGATAACTTGGCGCGCCCCTCCAAAATTCATAACGTTTGAAGTGCGTTGTCAAAACGTTTGATGTGCGTTGTCAAAACGTTTGATGTGCGTTGTCTTGCGCGATAGGCTAGTTATGATTAGTTGGCCAACAAATCTTGGTAATAAGTGACATTAACTGAAATATTATGTGTACTGTGATTGGTTGAATAATTACTACATACAAACTCTTTCATAAGGATGTGACTACACACATTGAAACAGTCATTTAGAGGAGCGCGCCATATTATCGTAGTTGATCTCTAACTTGAAGTGCCTGCCCGAAATATGTCAAGTGACAAGCCCCGCCTGCCAACTTAACAGAAAATAGTCAAAATTCGAATTTCCTTGTTTAGTACTTAACTAAATTTTAACTTGCTACTAGCTACTAAATTTTGTGCTTACATGCAATAAATAACTTAAAATTAAATTAAAATTTAGTTATATACTTATCAACTTAACACGTGTAAACCTGCCATAATGAACATTAAACTTATATCTGTGACCTCTGTAAAGTGATACTTGGCGGAGTTTTTCTGCTCTCTACTGTTTGTCATTTATACTGTGGTTGTACTGCAGCTTGTTTCTCTTTTACAGTAAATTTCACGCTCGCGTATGATCACAAAAGTTTGATTATGAGAGAGTAGTTCTTTGAAGAAGAAGATTTTAGAAATTGAGGAAAAATCTCGCTATATAATACCTATATAGGTAGCTGTTGGAAATATTATGCGGTATATAAAAGATTATACGAAGGGTTGTCGAATTTTATAATATTACAAGATCAGTTGCAATTAGCAATTTTAAAACCGTTAAAACAGAAAACTTATTAATTCTGTAACACAGTGAAGCATGAATTTCATGCTTGCTTAAACTGTGATGAAGACAATTTGAAAGTGACATTTAAATTAAATGAAAAAAGCCTCGCTCGTGTTCGGCTAAATCGGTTTTCAAAATATTAAAAGAATACTTACCCCTTATAAACATCATGTTTTCCAGCGACCACGGCAGAAATGCACAATAATAATATTATGATGTAAGAATGCCTTAACATTTTTACATTAATTTGCTACACACGTATGGAAAGTACGTCCTATCGTAATAATTTAATTGATTTATTTTATCACTAGACGTTGTAATGATAAGTTTATGATAAGATTAAAAACGTTATCTAATATTTGTTGTATTTTCAAGTTTTTCTTGGGCTTCCCTAGTAGTTCACAATATTATAAAGCCGTCAAATGCTTATAGATACTGATGAACTTACAGACGTGTGAAATAATCATATTATTTTTTTCTAAAAGTACATTAAAAATACAGCGACAAAAAATAACTAATGCTGATTAAAAATGTTTGACTGTAAAACAGAGTTTTTTTGGACGTCACCCAAAATTATTTTGATAAATTATGCAAAAAGTACTTACCATAATAAGTAAAAATAATATTATAAATTGAACTGGCGTTGGCCCTTATGAAATTCTTCTTATGTTTGACCTTTACAAAATATTGAGCTTACAAAGTTTACTCCAGCAATTTGTGCTTATTATTACTTTGTGCTTATTGGAAAATTTATACTTTAACTTATATAATAATGTTTGATTTCTAATTTAACATTATTGTTCCTACAGGAATTTCCTTTTCATCATCTTAAGCTCATAAAGATACTTTTAGTTGAAATGAAGCAAATAATAATAACTCCCACACCGATTTCGGTGACGGTGGCCGGTTTCATTAAAACCAGGCCAGCTACGCAGGAATAATTTTATAGTGCCCAAGAGTGTACACAGTACACAAGGGCACTCTCTATTCCTTTACTCTCATAACCCAGTGGGACAGAAGACCGACACGACTGGGCGAGAGATCAGACGCAGGACCGACTTTTTAAATGCCCATCCGACGCATGGATCATCTTACTTGTCAGACAATCGGGTGATCAGCCTGCATTGTCCTAACCAAACTTGGAAATAACATGTTTCCAACGCGGGAATCGAACCCACGACCTCCGAGTCAAGAGCCGAGAGAGTTAGCAAACAAGAACAATGTAAAAACATATTACAACGTAATCAGTACGTATCTGATGATATATAAACAAAAGATTAACCAAACATGGCACAGCAATCATAATACTCTTTAATCCATGGCGCTACTGTTGGAGATTAAAAAAAGTTATTTACTCAAGTAATTGACTTTCGCAGCGGCCGTAAAATGAGCATAAATTAAAGACCACCGCGCCCTTAACGTTATTAAACGTCGTAAGCACATTCTCAAATGAACGAAAGCGACAGGCAATTATCGTTCGTGTGTTTTATGCAACGTGGCGTTTTAATATTGTGCCCATGTGTGTGTAGCATTATTTAAGCCTAAAAAAATAAAAAAATAACTAATTATACTTCTGTTGTCCGCGACTCGTTGCGATTATCACGCTGAAAACGTACTTTTTTTCGGTAAAAAGAATGTCGTGTGCTCTATTTCGGACTTCAAGGAATCTGCACACTATCGACTAGACTCTAGACTCATCAAAATCGATTCAACGCTGTTAGCTTCACGAAGTAATAGACAGACAGACACACTTACACGATAAGAAAACTTCCACGCCTTCCCTAAAATGATAGAATTTTTGAAGCCATCCAAAATAAGTCAAATCGATATCACCATCGAGTTACCGAAACATCTAATTACACATTTTTCTAAAATTCTATCCGACTTTATCAAAACGCAATGTTTTGCAATAACTATATTTTGCATTTAATTATCTATAGATAATATACTCAACTCTAGATTTTTCATGCCCTCAATAAATAATATCCAACATTTTATTAGGGTAACGTTTTAATGGTTTAGGATTAGTCTAATGTCGGCCAGGCTGCGGGCAGCGGCGTTTGGGCCGCGGCCTGGCACGACACTAATTAGCTTATGATCACATAAATTTGCTCGGCATTAATCAATGTCAATGTTATATTAAGGGCCGTCGGGGTGACGGGAATTGCGGCGCTAGGAAATGGCCGTTGTTTTCGTACAATTTATAATTGAATAAATTATAAAGGTGCTATTTTGTTGATCCCATTGATATAAAAATTTTGGGGCTTTCACTTCTGATGAAAAAACTGCGACAAGTGATTTTGACATTACTCTTGTAATGTCATCCTGACACTGCCTAAGGAATTCTGCAGCGACCGAAACACGTAAAAATCTGAAGGTGCAAGGTCAGGACTATTATTACGGCGGATGCATTAACACCTCCCAGCCAAACTCCCGTAATTTTTGCTGAGTGGCTAAAGATGTCTAGCGTCTAGCGTTATCATGGTGAAAACCACACCCCTGCTGTTGATTAATTCCGGCCGCTTTCTCTCAACTTCTTGCTTTAGTCTCATCAGTTGTTCGCAGTACAGTTCAGAATCGATGGTCCTGCCTGGCGGTAATAGCTCATAATGAATAATGCCCTTCTAATTCCACCACACACAGAGCTTGTTGCGAGTTAACCCGGGTTTCGCCACAGTCTGTGAAGCCTGACCGGCCTTTGACCTCGATTTTTTTCCCACGTTCTTGTCGTACGTGATCCACTTTTCATCACCAGTTATCAGCTTCTTCAAAAATGGTTCGGTTTCATTACGTCGTAATAAATACACGTTCATTAGGTTTCTTTCAGTGAGCTCATGAAGCACCCAAATATCGTGCTTTTTGTGTACCCAGCTTTTACTAAAATATGCGCCATGTTTTGTGGTCAATCCCCAGTTATTCAGCTACATCGTAACTACTAACTACTAATATGCCGATCTTGCTCTCTTTTTACGGTTCCGTAGCCAAAATGGCAAAAAACGGAACCCTGTCTGTCTGTCCGTCCGTATGTCACAGCTACTTTTCTCCGAAATTATTAGAGCTATACCATTGAAACTTGGTGAGTAGATGTAGTCTGTGAACCGCATTAAGATTTTGATACAAAAATGGAAAAATTATTTAAAATTTTAGGGGTCCCCCCCATAGGTACAAATGAAACAAAAAAAGAATTTTTTCTCTGGCCTATGCGTGTGGGGTATCTATGGATAGGTCTTCAAAAATCATATTGAGATTTCTAATATCAATTTTTTCTAACCTGAACAGTTTGCGAGAGAGACTCTTCCAAAGTGGCAAAATGTGTCCCCCCCCCCCTCTAACTTCTAAAGTAGGGGCATGATAATTCTAAAAAGAATATATGATGTACATTACTATAAAAACTACCAACGAAAATTAGTTTGAACGAGATCTAGCCAGTAGTTTTTTTTTTTTTTTATACGTCATAAATGATAAACCTTAATTTAACTTTCATTATATCAAAAATTTATTATTAAAATAAATCAAAAACCTTATAATTTCATAGAAATAATTCTTATTGCTGCTGCGGAGCCCTTCATGGGCGAGTCCAACTCGCACTTTGCCGGTTTTTTGTATTAAAATTTTAAAATGTATTGAATTTCTTCATTAGAATCACTCATTTTAACAATAAGAATAACAAATGAAAATGTCACATTTACTTAATTTGAATTTGGAATTGTCTTCTGTAAAATTAAAACTTTTTAATGATACCAAAATCAGCCAGATACAATTGGTATAGCACAAGAGATTTTATAACAAGTGCCAAGTTCATAATATACTATAATGCGAAAAGACTTTTTCCCCAACCTATTATAATAATTATTCGCTCCTTTTCATTATTTTAACCACAACAAAAACGTCTGGGATGGGAATAAAAATTATAATCTTAATTGATTTGATATAATATTTAGGTGACTGGGAAATTCACGAAAACTATCAGCCGGAGTCGATAATGGAGGAGATAGAGGATAAGCATCGAGGTTTTAAGCCTGGCAGTTAAATAGAAAAAAACCTGGTATTTTTTTGTAGTTTGGTTTAGGCCGAGGCCTTGTAGTATAACGATTGGCAGTGTATTGCAAGAACTCTGTTTAAATGTAATATTTGGAAAGCGAGTAGCAACTTTCTAGTCGGTATCTTGAAAACTACAGGATATAGAAACAAACTCACGTATAACTTATTTAATGATGAAAATATATTAAAACTACTAGGAACGTTAAACTTTATACAACTTGTAGTCATTAACTGGTGTTCAAGACAGGTGAGGGTTGCAGCGTCATCTCTTACACCGGCATATACGTTTCAGAGCGCGCTTGATGCCAGCGTAGTAATGGATCACTTGCTCCTGAAAATTACAGATGCAAATCAATTTTGGTGTAAGTACAGGCAGGGTTTTGAAACTGCCATTAGTATATTAGCCTTATACCCTTATAACCTATGGAAGTATGAAATTGGCATTAACAAAATAAAATATTATAAATTATAATAAAAGACGTAGGTGACACGAGAATTTTATATAATACTAGATGACGCCCACAACTCCGTTGCGCCAAAAATCGTTTATCGCGCGGGAACTGTACATTTTTCCGGGATAAAAGTCCCAAGTATCTTATGCCCTTTCTCGGGACTCAAAGTATCACCAAACTAAATTTCAGCAACATCGGTTCAGCGGTTTGGGCGTGAAGAGGTAACAGACAGATAGACATACATATAGACAAACAGACACACTTTCGCATTTATAAAAACTTGAGAGGTTTCAAAGGACAATCAAATGGAACGAAGTTATTTCTTATGTTCAAAAAACCTGTAAGTATTATTAAAAAAACGCTATCTATTGACGCCCAGGAATACTAACAACGCGTCGCTGCTTATTAAAAAAACGTCATCTAGTTGACGCTTAAGAATACTTACTATCACCGCCCTCTGTCCCTACTATGCAGGTACTAATAAAAAAGTGTCGAGGTCAAATCAAGGTCAAATGTCGTTCTGTCTAACCTTTAAGATTTACGCCAAACGCGAGATAAGGAACTTCATTCCAATATTATTATGGATTAGATTGTAAAGTAATCAATCCCGGCACAGACGGGATTAGGAGAGAATGACAGGCATTTCCTCGAACCACCCGCCCGTGCTTCGATTGTTTGTAATCCTTTGAATTATTGCGGGCCGCTTGATAAAGATGATGTTCGAAATAATGCAGTTGTTGTTACAACTTGCTATACTGTACACGATTAAAAACATCCACGTCTTCACTGTCAATCGCGGTTTATTATAGAAAATGACAAGTTTGTGACAGGAGTCAATGACCGCTTCCGCCATGTTTCGCCGAGTACAGTATAACATAGTAAAACAAGATGCGTGCGTTGTATCTAATATAACTAGCACGACTAAAGAAATCGGACTCTAGAGTCTAGAACGCGATTAAGACATTTATGTGCCATCAGTTAAATCTATATATCTATATCTATACTTATTATAAAACAAAGTCGCTTTTTTCCCTCATGTCCCTTTGTTCCCTTTAATCTTTAAAACTACGCAACGGATTTTGATGATTCTTTCAGTGTTAGATAGCCCATTTATCGAGGAAGGTTATAGGCTATATTTTATCACGCTAAGATTAATAGAAGCGAAGAAATAGAGGAAAATGTGGAAAAAACGGGGAAAATTATTTGAAAGGGCTAACTTGAACGCGCTAATCTCAGGAACTACTGGTTCGATTTGAAAAATTCTTTGAGTGTTAGATAGCCCATTTATTGAGGAAGGCTATAAGCTATATTTTATCACGCTAAGACTAATATGAGAATGTGGAAAAAACGGGGGAAATTATTTCAAAGGGTTTATCTCGCGAACTACTGGAGCAATTTTTATGTTATTTGGCACAGATAAGAAGTAGACCACATGAAGGATCGTGATAAGCTATCGATTTTAATCATTTTTTCAGTGGCTATATATTTTATACCCGTGCGACGCCGGGGCGGGTCGCTAGTACTTATTATAAAACAAAGTCGCTTTTTTCCCTCATGATGATTCTTTCAGTGTTAGATAGCCCATTTATCGAGGAAGGTTATAGGCTATATTTTATCACGCTAAGACTAATAGGAACGAAGAAATAAATAAAATTATTTGAAAGGGTTACCTTAAATGCGCTAATCTCAGGAACTACTGGTCCGATTTGAAAAATTATTTCAGCGTTAGATAGCCTATTTATTGAGGAAGGCTATAGGCATAATTTTTTCAGTGGCTATATATTTTATACCCGCGCGACGCCGGGGCGGGTCGCTAGTTTGGTTATAAATAAATACGCCATCTGCTTGCTGCCTTTTCATGTACGTTAATTGGTCAGGTTTATTCAAGTCTAAGTTAGTCGTTTTCGGCCAGCTAGGCTTCACATAACCTGACCAAAAACAGAGGTCCACTCTATAACTCTCTATAGCGGTTACAACGTGCAATTATCAAATTCGAGCTATAGGTCTCAAATTCTAACAAAACATTTCCTTTAGGCGCAGTTCTTTAGGTTTTTTAGTAGATGTAAGTCTTCTGTCATAGAAACATAAATTCTCAGTTCTCACCTGCATCAAGCTAAAGCACATAGCCACAAGCGCCATCCCCAACATGAGGTACAGGGAGCAGACGATGAATGAGGTCTCTATCCGCGGCGTGTACACTCGCTCGCCAGGCACGAAATCTCCGAAACCTATGCTGGAATAGTGTAAATAATTCTTAAAGATATTGATAATTACTTCTGAATGGTAAACCTTTTCCTATTTGTGTCGGTTGCTCGTTTGACACGCTTTATTAGCTTAGGCTGTATGTATGTAACGGAATCTTGCATGATTTTTACCTATCTCCAGTAGTCTAATTAATTCGAAACTTTGCATATCTACGTAATTAGGAGGCAATATGACAATGCAATAATTTTTATACAGTAGATTTTTATATAGATTTTATACAGTACTAGATGACGCCCGCAACTTCGTTGCGCCAAAATTATTTTATGGGAACCATACATTTTTTCGGGATAAAAAGTATCCTATGTCCTTTCCCGGGACTCAAAGTATATCTGTACCAAATTTCAGCCCAATAGGTTCAGCCGTTTAGATGTGAAGAGGTAACAGACAGACAGACACACATATTTTATAATATTAGTATGGATTTTCAGAGCGATGTAACCACTCTTCAAATACTGTAGTGCCTTTAAATGCCCGTATAGTTGCCTAAGCGCATACGGCATTCTCGCAACATAGTCGGCCTAGTCCAGAGGAAAGAGCAGGTTAATCTGGGCCTAGCCATAGTGTGCGGTCACGATGTTTTACTTCACCTCACGAGCGTCCATATTATGTACTTGAAATCTGAAAATGTCTCATTGTTACACGCCTACACCCGGGATCGAACCTGCACCCTCTCAAGTGCGAACCAAAGGTCTGCTCACTAGACGGCATTTATAATGGCGGAAATATAATCTGTTAATATTATAGACGAATATGCACGTTTGTTATAACCGGTATTAGTCTATAACGTATCCTTCTGAATCTTCCGTATTATATTTTAAAATCTTCCTAATAAGAATTCAGGATATTTCGAAATCTTACCTGCTAAGTGATATAAAGCAGAAGTACGCTCCATCCAGCCTATCCCATTTCTCCCACAATCCGAATATCATTGAGCCGAACATTATGTACCTAAAACAATTAACATAAATTAAACCTAATCTCCTTAGAACATCACACAATTTGCCTTAATTCGTATAATTATGTCATTGTATGAGAATTTGGTAACATCAAATAAGAATATTTTAGACATAATGTGACGTATACAATTATAAATTAATAATTATGTTACAGTCATCTGGTTGAACATGCTTTTCAATTGAATGACTACCGAATTCATTGAATGAAACCATTTAATAAAATAAATAAAAATTTAATAAATTATATTTTTATTCAAAATTTTGAAAATAAATTATAAATCACTCTTTTTGAACGTCGAGACTACGATGCCTACGACCGGACCGGTTCGGGAGACTCGACGAATTGTAGTTTAGACGTTAAACGTTACAACTTACAGTCAATGACATGACGAGTCGGCCATGCTCATTTAAGAAGGACGATGTTTGATTTTTTGGGTTAGTCGCCCTCTTAATTAAATGGTTTCATACAATGAATTCGGTAGTTATATAATCAAGAACGGATTCAACCAGATGACTGGGACATAATAATAGGATGTTTTCATTAAGAATGGCTTGTTATGTAGATCATAAAATGGGGAAAGAAAGGTCCTAATGTGACGACTAGACATTTAAGCGTACAAATCAATACAAAGATGAGGAAAGAGATAGAAAGTAAAGCGATAATACATATATTATGAAGGCAGTAGGACATGCTATTATATAGTACATTACGCACCTAGGGCAGGAAAATTCCTAATATTGGTGATATTAAAGATAATAAAAGCTATTGTAGAACGCTATCCTGAATATGATCAGTGTCAAGCTGGACAGCCCCATTCTGAGTCACTGGGTTTGGACCCAGTGACTCCAAGCACGGAGACTCCAAGCATGGAGCTCCGGAGGGTAGAAAATACTTAACAGATTATTTAAAGGCCTCTTTACAATGGTCCATGCTGGCCCACTACAAGCCGTCGCCATTGTGTAGACGGGGTAATGGTGAATGATGGCAGATAATGGCCAGTGGATTGCCAGGCAGTAATGAGCCATGCGCCATTGTGCTTAAAGGCCCCAGTACACAATAGTCCATCATGGCCCACTGCAGGCCATCGTCAACTGTAGACCACTATCACTTGGTGTTTACATAATGGCGCATGGCTCATTGCTGCCTGGCAAGCGGTGGACGTAGAAGTAATTACAGATGCAGCTATTTATGATTACATGTATTACAGAAATGTGTTTATGTGGCGGACATAGTTATAAAAATTGTGGGCTCTGATTGATATTCAAATAGTGTGTCTGTCTGTTACCTCGACGAAAACGAATTTTTATTATATTGCTCCACGATACTGACATTTCGGGCGATCAAAAATTCTAGTTCTAGCACGCAACAAAAAAGTGCACTATCCCGGTCAGCGGTCGCTAATGAACTAAACAATGGCCGATTGCGTGAACACCACAGGCCACGCTACGCCACGATTCCTTTGAAGTGTGCCCGAAAAACCGAAAGCTCGCCGATTGCGCGCCACGCCTGACCATCGTCCGCCATTACCCCGTCTACACAATGGCGATGGCCTGTAGTGGGCCATGATGGGCCATTGTGTACTGGGGGCTTAACACCAAATGATCGTGGTCTACAGTTCACAATGGCCTGCATGCATAGTGGGCCATTGTGTACTGGGGGCTTAAAGAATACTAACGTAATTTTCAAGTTTTTGCTTACAATAATATGGGTATAAAATGGGTAAAAAATAGCCGATTTGTACGAGCGAGCACGAGCGGCTCGAGCCGCGCCGAGCCGCGCCTTTGAAGTTACCGACTTCAATAGGATCGGACGCGCCTACTCGAGCCAGCCCGCGCCACCTCGAGCCACCCCCTTCACACGGCTCGAGCTGGCGCGGCGCGGCTCGTGATACTACGCGCTGTGAGAAGCCAGCATAATACGAAGTATAACTTACCCAACCATGATGGCGACGCAAGCGCTGATGGGTACAGTGACGGTCTGGACGTCGAACGTCACATAACTGAACTCGCTCGACACATCGCTCGGAGGGTACCAGTAGTAGGGCACTACCATTGGATTTCTAAAAACATCAAATTTAAATTAGTATTCAAATATTGAATGTGAGACTGCTCAAAATCACAAGATTTGATCATTTTATACTAACTCGCTATTATAAGATTGGGCTGTATGTATGTAACTGTTTTTTGAAAAAAAAACCTTTTTTATTTATTTATTTTTTTAATTACAATGCTAACAATACAATGCTAACATTGTATAATTTGTATAATATAAAGTTTTATGCCTCGATACGCCGTTTGGACTTTAGGTTTACACCTATCTGTTCAGATCTTATAGTATGAGATTGCCGTGTGGCGTAGCTCCACTGCCGCATAGTGCGGTATACCGTATACCTCATACAAATCCATACAAATAATATTTTGCCGTGTCGTTTGACATCCGTGCAGTGCTGTTTCGCCTAGTCAGGTCTAAACTTTAGTAACAAATTAAAGGCTTTCATACCCGCTGTCATTTTTGCAACTACAATATTGTATAAGTTCTGTTAATGAAGTATTCCGAAGATATCATACCACATGCCCTCCTGATAATATATCCCTCCTGGCACCCTTGGATTAAGAGGTAGGCATAACTGCTCATAAACGGGCATAATTACAAATGAGAAAACACATCTTGAAAATTTTGTAAGAGCTTTTGTTTCTCCAATCTAAAAATTATTTTAATTTCTCTCAACAATAAATAAAACTCTCAAAACTTTTATATTTCAATGAAATTTAATTACGTTCCTAAATGACAGCAATGAGAAATCTCCCATCTTGAGACCAATTAGACAGGGTAAATGAAAATGAAAAGAAAGTTAAGATTCAAATCGACTTCGAGGACTTCCATTTCCGATACAAAACTCGATAACAAAAATAAACGATTTTACCGGGAAATCCAAACGTCCTTTTCAAATATCTCTGGAGTTATATTTATCAGTTTCTACTATAATTAATGCTTGCTCTATCCTAATTTATAGAAACCTCCAAAATATTATGAATATTTGTTTATCAGAAACAATAATTACAATTCCTCTTTCTGTAGTGTGTTTTACCCACTCGTAAAACACACCATCGAAATGAGCCTTTGCCTTTTAGGGCGTTACACGCGCGCTTGCATGTATCCGGGGTTCTCAAACGCGCGTTAGAAAAGCGCGTGCTTCAAAACGCCCAATGTGTACCGGCTCTAAGGCTAACTATAATTATCATCCCAAAGCATTTCAATTAATTTTTTCTTGCTGAAAAAAAGGGCAATAAAAAAATAATTACCTATAGTAAATAGCTTGTGTCCTATGTTCCGGCACATCCGAATCACCATCTGTTCTACACTCGATAGGACGGTCAGTACTCTCAGACTCACTAAAATCACCCTGTAAACATTTAAATCAATTAATACAAAATTATATTAATGAATAAATAATCCATACTAATATTATACATTCGAAAGTATGTCCGTCTGTCTGTCTGTCTGTCTGCCAGTTACCTCTTCACGCTCAAACCGCTGAACCGATTTTGCTGAAATTTGGCATGGAGATGCTTTTATCCCGGAAAATGTACGGTTCCCGCGCGATTGACGAGCTTTAGCGCTACGGAGTTGCGGGCATCATCTAGTAATTTATAATTAATTAATTACAGTACTACCACATTAATTAATTAGAGTAATGCCACTTTATGAAATAAGTAACAGCTGGTTTTATTTTATTCTACGCCACTACAAAGCAGTGCTGGCATGGGTCGCGAGATCAATGCCAAGGCAAGGAAGTCATTTTTGAGCTGGCTCCTGTATGTACTAAAGTAAAGTAAAGTAAAGTCAGTGTGTAATGTGTCGAGCCAGCGGACGGTCGCGCTCCACGTTATGCACACGCAGCAAATATTATTAATTATTAATTAATATTTTCGCAAATCGCGCGGCTGATTGCCGCTGCACGTGACACCATGGCGCTCGTGGCGAATGAGTTGCTGGCGTTTATCCAGCACGCCATCGACACAATGGACGAGGTTAGCATAATGCAGATATGTAAGTCCTCCTTCACCAGCGAGGAGATTTGCCAGGGGAAGCATTTGCTCTACGAGACGCTCGGCCAGAGCGCGGATATGCCATCGCGACGGAGGGATGGAACAGAAAGAAGCGTGCAGGATATAATATCCTTGCTGAAGCAGACGGATCCGGATGAGGTGCCGGCCTTTGTGGCGAAAAAACTGCACAAGCTGCCGCCCATGATGCTGGACCATGTCGACGTCGTCACCCTCTTAAAGGACATCAGATTCCTGAAAGAAGAGTTGGCCGAAGTTCGTGGTAGACTGCAGGCATCGGAGTCTACGATCAGCGATCTACGTAATGAATTATCACAATTAATTGGTTAATTAAAAAATTAAGTGGTAATTCAATATGTAGGTCACCTGATGCCGCGTTCGTCACTCGCCGACGTGGTGCCCAAGCGATCACGCTCAGCCCGTCAGCACTTTCAGACGGGTCAACGCACGAGCACGTCATCGCAGCCGCCGCCGCTTCCCCCACCGCCCGCTCCCCGCCTGCAACGGAGCCGCGGCCGAACTACGCAAGTGTCGCCGCTTGCCCCCCGCCTCCTCCCCCGCGTTCCAAAAACAAAGGGAAAAAGGAGGCCCCTGCAAAGGAGTGTCCTCCCTCCGAAAAGGACCGAAAGTGCGATGATGACGGGCTTATAAGAGTGGAGAGGAAGAAGAAGAAACCCGTCGTCCGCAACCATCGCGGCACCGCACCCGAAGGACCCGAGCAGCTGTTGCGGCGTGAGACTCCCGCGACGCCGCTGTACGTGTCCAGGCTGCACTGGTCCACGACGGTCGAGCAGGTCGTGAACTACATCAGGAGCAAGACCCACTTCGTCTTGAGGGTCGAGCGCTTGGAGTCCCGCCACAAAGTGAATTTTAGCTCCTTTGTGGTGAGAGTCCCGACGCACCATCTACCGACCTTCGAGAAGGAGGAGTTCTGGCCGATCGGAGTCGTCTACAGGAGGTTCCGAGGACGACTTCCGAACACGTCGCGCCCCATGTCGCAGACAATACGTGTTTAGTGTTAGTGTTAGTTTTAGTATAATTATAATGTATGTTAGTCTATAAGGTATTTATAATATGGGCCAAGATGCCTGACTCAAATAAATAAATAAATAAAAAAACGCGGCACGCCGTCAACCGCGTCGACGGTTAGCGACGGCTGAAGTTGTATCTGCCGTTCGTCTGTAAGAAGCCTTAAGGGCCAAAAATTTTACTCCGTTCAAAGTTTATCTATAATTGAGATATCAGATGCTTCTAAAGGGACGCCCTCTATAAACGTACCATCCCGCTGTTTTGTTAAGCAAAATTTTTAACAATAAAATGCCCCTATTCTGATATCTCTTATCCCTTTTGACCCTTTCGATAAAAAACCCAGTCCCTTCCAAGTAAATAAGGATTAAGGATGTTCAGTATTTTTAGTACCGTTCTTTGCATAAAAAGCCGCGTCTCCTGATACTCAACCTCAGACCAATAAAAAAAGGGTATTTTTCGCGGCTTTCGACGAGTATCTAACGAGAACCGAACATTTTTCCGTGAGAAAAACAAGCCTATGTCGTATTTTGTGACCTATTCAATGTGACCAGTGCCGTAAATAAGGCGGTGCCACCGGTGCCCAGGCACAGGGCGCACACTCTGGAGGGCGCAAGAATGGCCAGACCAGGGAGGCCTACATACAAGCATTGCTCTGTCCTGGGTAGTGGGTACCCATAATATCTAAAAAAAAACAAGGGCGCAATTATAGAAGCTAGCACAGGGCGCAAAAAAGGCTATTTACGGCACTGAATGTGACGTGAAAATTATTATCATAGTCGGACCAATAGATTTCCGAATGTAATAGAGCCTATTCGATACAAATAAAAGTCTGGTAGTTAATAACATTATCTATACTTATTATAAAACAAAGTAGCTTTTTTTTACCTCATGTCCCTTTGTTCCCTTTAATCTTTAAAACTACGCAACGGATTTTGATGATTCTTTCAGTGTTAGATAGCCCATTTATCGAGGAAGGTTATAGGCTATATTTTATCACGCTAAGACTAATAGGAGCGAAGAAATAGAGGAAATGGGGAAAAAATGGGGAAAATTATTTGAAAGGGCTAACATGAACGCGCTAATCTCTGGAACCACTGGTCCGATTTTAAAAATTATTTCAGTGTTAGACAGCCCATTTATTGAGGAAGTCTATAGACAATATTTTATCACGCTAAGACTAATAGGAGAATGTGAAAAAAACGGGGGAAATTATTTGAGAGGGCTTATCTCGCGAACTACTGGAGCAATTTTTATGTTATTTGGCACAGATAAGAAGTAGACCACGTCAAGGATCATAGGCTATTTTAATCATTTTTTCAGTGGCTATATATTTTATACCCGTGCGACGCCGGGCCGGATATACCATAACAATTAACAACATAAGAAATTACCTGTGGTCTTATATGGATTATTCTTCTTCTTGAAAACCCCGGGCACCCGCGGCACAGACATATCAACGCGTACAAGCACTTACACCAACTAGCCAACAACTCACCTGCAAAGAAACAATGACGATAATCAAAATATTTTATAGCATCCATGTACAAAAACAAGTGTCTATCTGTATGTTACCTCATGGAGCAAGTGCTGAAGCGATTTAGCTTGGATGGGATAATAAATTAGTTATGACATGGACCTTACATAATATTTTATTACAACAAAAATATGTAAGGTCCCTGTTAGAAAAAAGAGATTTAAGGCTTTATCTAAGATATGTGTGAAAGACAGACAGACAGAAGATTTCTTATGATATAACTTATAGGTATCATATATCATATATCATATAAGTAATGTTACATAATAAAGGTGATGATGAAAATAAAGGTGTACTATAAATCTTAATTGACCTATATTCATCGAATGCTTCTCGACTTGGCCTTACTCAAGTTCTCAATACTGGGAATTTCCTCAAGATTTGTACTAAGTTGTTAAATCCATTACTGGTTAGAGTCTTCCCGATGTTTTCTCCTTTTAAAAAGTTGGAATATGGGCTTTTAGTTAGTACGGAGGTTGTTCCAAATGTGAGTCAAATTTATCGAAAGAGATCCTGCATTCATAGAATTAAAAACTTCTCTTAATTTTTTGAAACTGTGAAAAAAACAACCCTATTTTAAAAAAATACCATTGTGATCTCGGCTAATAAATGAATACTATGTTCTAAATCTTTACAAGACTTTAGCATTCTGACCCGAAAAATCCCGATCTGAAAAATTAAACACCAAAGTCTTTTCTAAGCACGAATTTTTCGTTGTAATCGGAAAAATCAGGGTATAATAAAAATATTGAGTCAAAGATCTTCATACCAATTTAACATTATTTCATATTATGAAGTTTTGCATTGAAGTACTTACCAACATTGCTGAGGTAGAGCAAAAATAACGGCATTCCGAGGAGGGCGTAGAATATTGTCATAATTTTACCCCAACTTGTCCTGGGACTTAGATGGCCGTAACCTGAAATAATAAAAAAAAAAACTTTGACATTTCTTCAACTCACGAGGAGCACAATAATATCACTTGTTAATAAACTAAATTTTATGTCACGTGCCACTGGTGGCACGCGTGCCATCTCTCGTAACTTCCCACACGCCAAGGCCCCGGAATGCACCATGTTCAGGGGAAAATACAAAATGTAGAAATTTGGAGGACAGTTTTAAGGAACAAAACCCCCGCGACAGAACGCTAGATAAACCAAGGACCGACCTTTTTCGCCTGATCAGGCCACAATCGCCATCAGACACAGCAGGCTTACCAAATGGTGCATGCGAGCCCCGGTCAGGGACCAGGGAAACGTCTGTGAGTCCACTCCCGCACGCACCATAATACCAACAAGCCTGCGGAGTGCGGACCAAACGACCTGGGGAATTTTACGTGTGCCATTTATTCGCCATCCCTGCTATAGAGTATCTTAGACAGTTTTACAATCAAAGTGGCTATCAAAGTTATGCACACAGCTTCATAACGCGAACGGACCCACATGGATATAGGCTTTTTATCATGGTCAGCTGTAGCCTGCTGTAGGCTGGAATTGACTACCGGCCAAGCAGACCTTGTCGTAGGCACAAATCACAATACTTATATTTACTGGTATTATCTTAATCAAACGTCTATTTTAAGACGAGAAACCATTGAAACGAATTCCTCTGATTGTACTGATGTTATTATCATTATTAAATATCTATTTTAAGAGAATCCATCCAAACGATTTCTTTCCTCGAGATACAAGAATTTATTTGGACATTTCCTGTGATTCGTAGATAAGTGGTCATCGTTGAATCTCACGTAATGACCCGGAAAGAAAGAATATTCATTCGGAGGAGAAATGTTTTGCTTTTATAAATGAGGGCATGAGTGGATGAACCGGGTAACATTTTATAACACGAGAGCAAATACTCATTATTTACCTTATAATACTAAATTTTCCTACTTTATCATCTGGCTAATATTTTAAACTATACTTAGAATCCACATTTCTCTGATTTCAAATCATTTTCCAAGTCCTAAAGTCCATTTATGCCAAAAAATGTAATTTTTTAAATTGTTACTTACCCGCTTCATCCATTCGTAATACTAATATATTTTGAGGATTCGCGAGTCTTTTTCTGCTTAAGTCGTGTCAACGACTTCGGCTTGTTCGAGTGTCGTCGCAATTTCATTGTTAGCACCTCAAGTATCACCGGAATTGAACCAGAAACTTCCTTTGGTATTGATAAAAATGTAACAATTCTATTCCAACAATTTGAAATATTACTAAGTTGTGTTTTTATTAAGTTGGACCAAATAGTTGAATTTGAATGAAATTATTTTCGATGAATTCTTTAAAATAATATTTGTTTTATGATTTCATGCGGTAGGCTTAGTCTTTGCCAATTCATTCTTAATTCAATTAATTACACAATAACAAAAATATTGATTTGATTTAAACAGGGACCAAACCATACCCACACATTGCCTCATACTGCGTCTAGCATAGCTCGTGATCACCCAACAAAAGTCATAATAAATGTGTTGTCTATTTAAGGCGACGCGACGCCTTGATAATTTGGCTGTAGCGATGTTGATTTTTCTCAGTAATGACTAAGGCTAAGAAATTAAAGTTCATTGTTAGTATTCATCATGTCTTGTCTTTGAATTACCCATAGAATAACACGATTGGTCAACTTTTATAACACAGAATAATCAATCAAAAAGAACTCTGTAAAAAGGGATTCCTATTTTGCCAACAGAGGAGAGTGATTTAAGCTTCCAAAATTTGTACATAAATAGGTTCAAGCATACACTTTAATTTGCCCATAGCTTATATGAAATGTATTTATGGTTTTTAAATTACGCGACAAAAACCATTTTGTCGCTATGCCCTTTCTATTTTTTGCTGTTCCATTGCTTGTTTTCTATGAGAGGCCGGTCCGGCTTCTCATAGAAAACAAGCAATCTAAAACATATCCAACACGGTTTTTTACTATAACGCGGCGTCAGCTTAAAAAAATACTAATTGGACAGGGCTGATCAATTCTGATTGCATTAATGATACAGTTGCCAAATTCAACGAAACCTTAATATCACTCTTTGATAAACACGCCCCTGTTAAGCCGGTAAGGATGAAACATCTTCCTGCCCCTTGGCTTTCAGACGAGCTTAAGGCACTGATCAAGGCTAAGCATGCAGCGAAAGCTAAATTTAAAAGAAAGAACACCGAGGAACTTCGTAACAAATATATTAAAATATGCAACCGATGTAACACATTATGCCGTGATGCCCAGCGGCGTCATATCCACAGCTCGATTGAGAACGGTGATCCAGCTAAAACCTGGAAATTTCTAAAGTCTCTCGGCATGGGGCGTTCTGAAACGCAGGATTGTAATACCTTTTAAATAAGCATCTCCTCAAACCTTGACCCTCATATTAAATCAAGCACTTTGCAATTTTTATCCTCTTTACCTTGTCCCAACTTTGAACCTTTTCTTACTGCCCCCATCACCGAAACTGAGATTAAAAGGCATATAATGTCCATCACTTCGAATGCAGTCGGTGACGACGGCATCAGTCGTAGTATGATCATTCCCATTTTAGACATCATTTTACCAATACTTTCTCACATATTTAATACCTGTTTAGACTCCTTTACCTTCCCCGATGTCTGGAAAACAGCCTATATTATTCCTTTACCTAAATTTTCCCGTCCCAAAACTCCATCCGATTTCCGTCCTATCTCAATCCTACCCTATTTATCCAAAGTACTGGAGAGGATAATCCATCGCCAGCTCACAGAATATGTCTCGCGCAATAGTCTACTTACTCCGTTACAGTCAGGCTTTCGTATTGGCCATAGCACAACAACTGCTCTAATAAAAGTTGCTGATGATATTAGGTTAGGTATGGATCAAAAAAGCTCACTTTACTCACATTACTAGACTGTAGTAATGCTTTTAGCTCTATTGATCACGATATTCTTTCAAGCCGACTTGCGTCGTGTAACCTTTCGCCATCAGTAATTGATTTGCTGCGAAGCTACCTAGTAGGAAGACGACAAAGAGTTAAATTATCTGATAGCTTTTCTGACTGGAGTTATATTTCGGGCGGTGTTCCGCAGGTTGGAGTACTGTCGCCACTTTTATTCTCTTTATTCATTAATTCTATAATAGCTTCAATTAGTTCTTTTTATCACCTATACGCAGATGACCTACAAGTATACATCCAGTCAGAATTGAGCGATCTTCATACAGCGATCAGTAATTTGAATAAAGATTTGTCGACGATCTGTAACTGGAGTAGGAACTATGGACTTTTTATTAATCCCGCAAAAACCCAATTAATCCTAATCGGCAGCCCGGGGCTAGTCTCCAGGATTGACCATAATTCCTTACCTCCCGTCCTTATCAATGGTATTACAATCCCATTTAGTAAGGTTGTAAAAAATCTCGGGGTGGCATTCGATGAAAATTTTTCTTGGTCGCCACAACTTCAAAATGTTAGCAAAAAAGTATTTTCTACCTGGCATTCCCTAAAACGTCTCCGGTACGTTCTTCCTACCCAAACCAAAGTAGTTTTAGCTCAGTCCCTGTTTCTCTCCCTTCTAGATTATGCTGATGCTTGCTACACCAACCTAACTGAAGATGAACTAAATAAGCTTGAGCGCCTCCAAAATCTTTCACTGAGGTTCATTTTCGGCTTACGTTAATATGATCATATCACTGAATACCGTCTCGAGCTGAAGTGGCTCCCTATCCGTTATCGCCGTGATTTTCGCACACTATCCTTACTATACCCTTTACCCTTGTTATTTAAAAAACAATTATGTGTTCCACAATTATTATGATAGGCAAGATCTCCGCTCCCATTCAAAACTCCTCCTCAACATTCCCATCCATCAAACAAAATATTTTCATTCCTCCTTCACTGTCAAGTCCATTGGAACTCCTTACCTGCCCATATTAGACAGGCGAAAACGTTAAATCACTTTAAATCGTTACTTTATAATCACTATTTTAATTCATCAGTCAACAATAATTATCAATTTCATTTCAATATTCCTTTTTTACGACCACTTATTTTGTATATATAATATTTTTATAGTAAGTATTGTAATTTTGTATTTTTATGTATTACTTATATATTATGTAATTAGTATGTATGTATTATATAACATTTAATATTTATTATATTTTATTATTGATTATTGTAATATTTATTGAATATAATATTTATAATAATATTGTTAATTATAGCCAATTGTTATCAAAAATGTTATACTTTTGCACATCACCATTTTCCTAAGTTCTTCATCTCAGAGACGTATTAGAGGTTGCCTGAAAGATATTGCTTTAAAGTAATAAGGCCGCCTTTGTGTGCAGTTCACGTAATTATATTGTACCTATTTGTATTTGTAATGTTATCAATATGTGCACAATAAAGTATATTTGTTTGTAATTTGCGCAACAAAGGTCCCGCAAATTGGTGAGGCTAATCAAAAACATTTACTTGATTATTTACTTGATTAACAACCACCCATAGTTCCTGCATACTTTACAAAACTGCTTACTGCTGCCTAGCGTCATAAATGCGAATCTGGTACTACAGGTTAGATATTGTATTACATTACTGCCAATTGTATGAGCTCGAACTAAGGGCTATATAAGTGCTCGGCTGAGAGCCCTGTCTCGCTATTCAATAAGGTAGGTGTAATGAGGCCTTGTCTAGATTTAGTTGTCACTCAAAATTCCCTCCAAGTAATTTCGATTTACCTGTGGTAGTGATGACGGTGAGTGAGTACAGGAATGACGAGGAGAAACTCCACTGCCGGGAATGACGGCCGCCGTCCTACCGCTGCCACAAATCTAGTATATCAATATTATGGTTATTGTAACATGGGCACGGCCTGCCAGTTCTATGAGCTCGAACTTGACTGGTAAGTGGTAACACACCCGCGTGTCTAGACGTACTAGTTATACAGTATTTTGGATTTACCTATAGTAGTGATGACGGTGAGTGAGTACAGGAATGACGAGGAGAAACTCCACTGTCGGGAGTGGCGGCCGCCGTCCCAGCCCCGCCGCACCGCCTTCACTATCTTACGCTGGTAAACCTGCAACTCCAGGCTTATTCTGAAAAAAAATGCAAAAAATGGATACAGCCAAACGTAGAACTTCCTACTTCATTTAGTCGGTTAAAGTTTGGACGAGTACCAAAGAAGCACCACATTGCAACGTCATGAGACGTTTTAATACATTTTTAACCCATCAAGCCCCGTAAGGCCCATATGGGCCGCGATAACAAAAGATTTCCAGGAATAATTGTTGATCGACGGATTAAATTACCTATTCAAAATGAAACTTTATTTACTACACAAGAAGATACACATTAAATTGACATAAGGCTGCATAATTCAAATTAAAATAACTGATTGACTCTAAAGGTAAATATATTACGGAAAATAATAGTTCCCGCGTAGTTTATACGTGGGAGAGCCATGCTTCGGCACGAATGGGCTGGCTCGACCGGAGAAATACCACGTTCTCACAGAAAACCGGCGTGAAACAGCGCTTGCGCTGTGTTTCGCCGAGTGAGTGAGTTTACCGGAGGCCCAATCCCCTACCCTATTCCCTTCCCTTCCCATCCCTACCCTCCCCTATTACCCTATTCCCTCTTAAAAGGCCGGCAACGCACCTGCAGCCCTTCTGATGCTGCGAGTGTCCATGGGCGACGGAAGTTGCTTTCCATCAGGTGACCCGTTTGCTCGTTTGCCTCCTTATTTCATAAACAAAAAAAGTAATCATATTATTCTCATTTAATCGTACACGATGCTACAGCATCTTAATGTTGCTAAGAATCCACAGTACAATCTAGATTGTCTTAAGCACCATCAAATACCCTTGTAATTAGAAAATTTATGCTACAATTAGTGTAAAAAGAAAAAATAACAATGGAAAATTCAACCTTTCTTTGAGGGCGGTCTCATTAAACAAATTCAAAGTTAAAGTAACATTCTGCCACAAGTATTGCGCGGTTCTGTCCCTCTCTTTCGTCATATTGTTGGCTCGCTCCGTCTCATTCGCACCCTCTATCCCTTGGAACATGAAGGCACCTGAAATACAAATTTGATAAGTTGCAGAAAACTTCTGTATAATTAGCCTTGTCTGCTAAGACGAGGGAATAGGAAAGTCTAAGAGCCCATTTCCACGTAAAGATATAATGGATAGGAATGATTGCCACCATGATTGCAAAGCTATGGCATGTACCGTCGAAGAAATTGATTCATAGGCAGCTGACAGACCTACCTCATTTAGACGGATTAAGTCAATTCAATGTAATTTGTGGTCTTTCGGCTGGGTTTGACGTAACGCGACCTAGTTACGCAGGTTCGCTCTCTACCTATGAACTTCTCACACAACAATCGATGACGATCATGGGCAATTAAAGTCCGATTAGCCCATTTACAAGTTCGCAATCGTTTGTATTATTCCATTATAGGACATAGACCAACGTAGCCTGCATTAGAATAATAATAACAGTTCCTAGCTTGTAATACCTAGGACAAGTACTCTACAGTCTAGATCCTAGAGTCTGGGGCTATTAGTTTGACTGCAGGCAACGCTGTAGGTACTTCAAACAAACCGGGCAAATATTGAATAAAGAATGCTCCTGGATTTCAGGCACTATAAAATATATAAAATTCGGCCTCGGGCTAGTTGCTAGTATAGAATAAAAGTTTTGTAAATATCAGTATCAGCCTGATCTCTTATTGACTACGAACGATATGCCCAGTCGGCAGTCAACTACAACCTGAACATTTTTCACAACTTTTGCTCATCATTACATCATTTTTAGCCAAAACTGCATCAGAATGAGTCTATTCGCTTAAAATCTACTTACATTATACTTGCTTACTTGAAAGTTTAAACATAATAATATTTAACTTGTAAGGAAAAGGTAAAGGTGCGATCCAGAGCTGGGTCGCGACTTACGAGGAATAATATGTTTTAAGTTTTTGAGAACCAGTAGGATCGCATTATTTTCCTGACGTCAAGGAGCAAATTGATTTAAAAACACAACGCAAAGCAGCCCTGTTAGGCTGCTCTTAGCAAGCGCAGCCTAACAGGGGTTAAACATAAACTAATGAACATTTTTAAAAATTAGGAAGACAGAATCAATATTCCTATGAAAAATTGGGTTGAAAAAACAGGGGTTAAACAGTAAACACCTACCAATGATGGTATAAGCCATAACCAGCACGATGACCCCGACATTGCTGAAGAGGAAGGCGAGGAAGCCCCTGAGGAAGTTCCTCACGCGGGAGGCGAACCTGCGCCGGCGTCGCGCCATCCGTCATCCCGGCCACGCGTGTGACGTCATCAGTGCTCATACGCCGCGGCTGTGAACAGACAGGTGTGACGTCACTGGACAACTATCTATAGTCGGGACATTTTAATAGGCCACATTTGACAGTTCATCAAAATTGTACCAGGTAACCTTATAGCGACGTACATAAAAAATAAATATTTTCGTTTTGTTATAACTGCACAATTGACTAACTTTTTTCAATGACGATTACATATTTATTGTAAATATGACCGATGCGAATTATTTAACGATTTGCTTTTACTGATAAACAATTCTAAACGTAATAAACAAATTCTGATCTTAATAATTGCACGTCGTTACAATGTTACGTTAGCTGAACTTTTTTCTTTTTAAACTCTAGGGAAGTTACCCTAAAAATTGGAAGCGAATAAATAGTATCGATGCATTGATTACTTGTAACGAAATATCCCCATAAATTAATAACCACGTTGTGAAAAGTAACACATATTTATGTGAAATGAATAATGATAATACTACATTTAACAGTTTTTATAATTCAAGCGAATAAATGCATTTTTTTTTTGTAAATCATGTTGTCTTATTTTGCTCCTTGAATTTGCAAAAGAAAAAGTAATAATGGGACAGGAGTTTGTTTAAAACGTATAAAATTTAAATATTTTATTTCAAGTCCGTATCGATTTATTCGTTTTGGTCGATGTTTTTACGCAGCTCACCTCACTATGGAGATTAATCTGACAGATGTCAAATGTGGCCTATTAAAATGCCCCGACTGTAGGGTATATTCACATTCATATGACAGGGTGATGCGATGCGAAGGCAATACTTTTTTAATGAGCCATTTGAAACAAAACAGACCCTTATAGTGATCAGGGTTTAATGATGGTATGGTATCGTGTCATTTTACATAGATCTACGTATTTATACAGGGTATAAGAAAACTAAGTTATAATACTGATTGTAATACACGACGCTAAATATCATCATAATATTATTTGCCTCGGCATAAATGCTCTAGAGTCTAGACTATCGGATGCCTGCACATCCGATAGAGCATTTGTAGTATAACACTTGAGGGCCTGTATCATGTATGCGTCCCTTATAGAGTTGACTGTGGAAGTAGCAGCGCTGAAAAAGCATTTTTTTCTGATTTATATGGGCAAGCACATCAGCGTCATTAATTTGCCTATACAAAGTTTAAAATAAGTTTCACAGTGAACTCTATGCAAGGCGAATGCCCATTTATCGAGAAAGGCTAGGTATAATATGCTTTATTTTATTACGCTAAGACTAATAGAAGCGAAGAAATAGAGGAAAATGTGGAAAAAACGGGGAAAATTATTTGAAAGAGCTAACTTGAACGCGCTAATTCTATACTTTTGTTACAAAAATGCTCTATCGGACACACAAGTATCCGATAGAGCATTCATTTAGGCCGAAGCAAAAAATACGATGATTTTTAGCGTACCTAATGTATTACGTAAAATCTGCTCTTTATATCATATGATGGTTAAAGGCTGAGCTGATAATAATCTGTAAAATATGCACCGAGAAAAACGCCTTTAGACGTTGCAAAAACGTATTTGCATAAATGTTAGAACTTTTAATAGCTTCTTTATAAAGTAAGCTCATTACAGTTAATCGATATGCACAAAATCGTATTCGGTATTGATTGGCTGTCGGCGTGGTATGGTAATGAGGATGGCAGCACCATAGTATAAGGAGGGGAAGTAAGTTATCTTCATACAAAGCCACCGCGCGCGGCTTGTATGTGTGCGCCATAGTATCAATGCGTCGCCGCACGCACACTAATTAAAATCTCGGACCGTTTTGGACCATACCAGTCGGGGCTAACACTTTACGCTGCACGCCCGCGTCGCGCCACGCCGCGCCAAACGAATCAAATCTCAGGAGTAATAAATATTGCTGTGTGTTAATCGTAAATCACATATTAATTATACACATAAAGCAAAGTTCGAATCATAACAACATATTTGTTTATAGTAGGTACCTATAAGAGACAGGCGTTAGTTTTTAATGTTGTTTTAAAGGGTATATTTATAATTTTATTTAGACATCGGATTATATGCACGATCCAAGTGCCGAAATATGCATATTTATGCACGAAAATTGGCCGAAATATGGACAATCAAGAGTCACTTATTATTATTAAAAGTCGGAAGACTGCGACGCGATGTTACCGCTGTTCATGCGGTTGCGAACGAAGCGCGGACAGCCGCTTGCCGCTCCCACATCACACGTCGCCGCCGCCTAAAATTGACAACCCTAAATTAAATCGCGGATTGGGCCGGAGTTACCCTACTTCCCCTCCTTTTACTATGGCAGCACTCCGCAATTTGTCGAAAGTACACAGTGACGTCAGACGTGACGACTGACGACGTCAAACAAAACCTATACAATGCCTATCCCATAATAGCTCCATGGCCTATCCATACCAATATTATAATCAATACGAAACTCTTGTCTATTTGTTACCTCTTTGCGCCCAAACCGCTGAACCGATTTTATTGAAATTTGATATAGAGATACTTTGAATGCCGGAAAAGGACATAAGATACTTTTTATGGAAAAATGTTCGGTTTCCATGCGATAAACGAATTTTGGCACACGGAGTTGCGGTCGTCATCTAGTCTATCTTATATATAAAATTCTCGTGTTACAATGTTAGTCCACGAACTCCTCCGAAACGGCTTTACTGATTTTTACCAAATTTTATGTGTACATATTCAGTAGGTCTGAGAATCGGCTACTCGGTACTTTATATATTGATAAGTGCATTTGTTGAATAAATAATAGTAAATTATTACAACCTGAGACAGACGGCGACCATTGTTTGTGCGACGGGATAGCGATCGACGTTGCCATGGTGACTTCAATAAAATAATATGGCAAATATATTATGGCAAAGCAACGTTTGCCGGGACAGCTAGACGTATCATTATATTATAAAAGGCTTTGTCCTGAATGACATAAAAATGGAATCACGCCACGGCCTAAACCAGTGATTGTAAATACTTGAAATTTGTGTGTGTGTGTGAAAGGGAGTGTTCTTCGTATAACGTAGGCGTGCGATAAGAAGGGATTTTTAGAAATTCCTCTCCTAAGGGTGTGAAAAGGGGGGATGAAGTTAGTATGGGACAACTCGAATTAGTCCTTAGTCCAATCTGCTCGAAAATTCGCATCATTATTACTTGATGTATTTTATGGAAGATGTAATTCATAGTTTGTTGAAATTTATCCTTAAAAGTCGTTAAAAAGCATGAACAGTTTACAGCGCTTTACAGTGTTTAGCAGCGGCTTGCAGCGACGCAGGGAGTTAGAGACGCCAATCACTGCTTTTTGCCACAATAGACATAATCTGTGTACTCTATTTTTGCCATGCAATTTATGGCTTGTTTACACGTATTAAGTAGATAAGTAGTCAACTAAATTTTAACTTATGACTCTATAATTACTTCACTAAATTTTGACATGCTACTTGCTACTAAATTTGTGTTTACATGCAATTGATAACTTAAAATTAAGTATAAATTTAGTTACTACTTATCCACTTAATACGTGTAAACCAGCCATTAGAGCTCATTTGAGTAAATACTCTTTTGCTTACGAAATAAAGCCACCATTCACGATAAAGCGATCTCATTCTATTTGTAAATTATCTAGATTTACAATCGAAATTGCAACTTATGAAGCCTATTATATTATCGTAATAATTAGTTGTTAAATCTAAATAATAACTATATATTTGTAACAATTTATTGTTATTATGATATTATTGTTTTCTTATACTTTTGTAGAATTTAGAAAGATTGTCTTGAGTTGGCTTTACATTATGTTTTGTCATCTTATTGTTAAAAAAAATTGGCGTTCGAAATTCAAAATTAATTATTCCTGTACGAATTGGTGTTTTTTTTTTTTCATTGAGATTGAATTTTATGCACAAAAGGTTGTGTAAAGTGCCAAAAATGTATCATATTATCAATATCATATTATCAATAACAGGCTTCGTCTTGAATGATATAATAATCATAATACTTACTTACTTAATAATTTTCAGTATGTATTAATAATTAATTAATATACATGATGAGGTATTAGTTTACAGTGTTGCCAGAATTAGTTTACCCTGTGTTTTAGGCGAAATCTAGGGTTAAAGCAATTATTAGATATGAAAGTGGAATTACGATAAAACCTAAACCACTGATCGTAGAGACTGAAAATTTTGGGGAAGTGTTCTCCGTAGGACGCAGACGTGCGCGGTGCGATGTAAGAAGGGATGTTCATGTTTCGAAAATATTTTATTAAGTTTTATAATAATACTTGCTGTCCCGGCAGACGTCCTTTTGCTATATAAAGTATTTTAGTGAGGTGATTAATAAGTATGGCACCATGGCAACGTTCGTCGCTAGCCCGTCGCACAATGGCCGTTGACACTCTCGAGTTGTAGTAATTTACTATTATTTATTTAACAAATGCACTCATCAATATAAAAAGTAGCCAGTAGCCCAGAGACCAGACATACTATTTTCTTAGTCTATGCAGTAGCCGATTCTCAGACCTACTGAATATGCATAATACTTATAATATAAAAATCAGTGAAGCCGTTTCGCAGGAGTACGGTTTATAACTAACATACAGTGTGTGACAAAACTAAGTGATAATACTTTAGGGTGTGTACGTGTTCCTTGTAGAGAGTTCACTGTGAAAGTAGCAGCGCTGAAAGACGTATTTTTTTCACTTTTGTATGGGCAAGGGCCCGAGCTACAAATAATATAAACTAAGGAATTGTAACTCCCATACTATTACCGTTTTAAATTTGGTTCCATTCGAACTGTCATGTAACGTCAGCCTTTATACCGCTCAAGGTCACCTAAATATTGCAAATGTATGAAAAGTGAACCTAAGGTACACTTTTTTGACAAGTATTTTGGAGCATGTTTTTTGACGCAGTTACTCTTCCTTAGTTTTCATTATTCGTAGGGCCCGAGCGTCACCAGTTTCCTCATACATAAGTGACTGTGCTGCGGCAGCAGCCGGCGACTGTCACAAAACGCGCTATGCAAACTGCCGAGAATAAAATAATATGATGTAGCCTCAGAATCCCGAAAATTTCAAAGGTGAGCTCCAATACTGGGGTGGTTTCTCAGTGTGGATTTGGTACGGGGGGTGTTTCCCCTCCTCTCCTCTCCCCCCCTCAACCCCGCTCCCCATCAATTTTGGGGTAGGTTTCCGAACCTTTACACTTTTTTTTAGTTATTATTTGTTTTAGTGTATATTATATTATCTATCTATAGGTATCTATTTATATCTGTACATAATATAACATATAATAAAATTGTAGAGGTAAAATTTTTGTACATCTATAATATACGTAGGTACATCTTCTATACATAATATTACTATTATAAAACAAAGTCGCTTTTTCGCTCATGTCCCTTTGTTCCCTTTAATCTTTAAATCTACCTACGCAACGGATTTTGATAATTCTTTCAATGTTAGATAGCCCATTTATCGAGGAAGGCTATATTTTATCACGCTAATATAGCGTGATAAAATATAGCCTAATATATATAATGGGAGCGAAGAAATAGAGGTAAATGTGGAAAAAACGGGGAAAAATATTTGAAAGGGCTAACTTGAACGCGCTATCTATATGGAACCAGGAACTACTGGTCTGATTTGAAAAATTCTTACAGTGTTTGTTAAGAAAAGCTTTATTTTATCATTTCATAGACTAATAGGAGAATGTGGAAAAAAACGGGGCAAATTATTTGAAAGGGCTTATCTCGCGAACTACTGGAGCAATTTTTATGTTATTTGGCACAGATAAGAAGTAGACCACGTGAAGGATCATAAGCTATCGATTTTAATATTTTTTTCAGTGGCTATATATTTTACACCCGTGCGACGCCGGGGCGGGTCGCTAGTATGAATATAAAAGTATTAAGTAAACAGCGGATAGATGTCGGGATTCCCATTAGATGCGGTACGTCAGTGAGCGTTTCCCTCACGCGCGACTAGACGTGACAGCTACTGATTGTGTTCGCGACTGTAAGGGATGAACGAAATGAGCACTATCGGAGTAGGTGGGTTTTCATAAATTGTGAGCGAATTGATGAAAATTAAGCTTCATTTGTTGTAACTTTGGGAATTTACTTTAATTCCGTAAGCTTAGAAATTAGTATTTTGAGGAGTATCCATACTTACTTAATATTATAAATGTGAATGTGTGTCTGTCTGTCTGTCTGTCTGTCTGTCTGTCTCAACCTCTTCACGCTTAAACTGTTGAACCGATTTTGTTGGGCATGGATATACCTTGAGTCCAGGGAAAGGACATAGTATAGTTTTTATCCCGGAAAAAAATACGGTTCCGGCGCGATAAACAAATTTTGGCGCAACGTAGTTGCGGGCGTCATCTAGTTAAGTAGAGATCAACTACGATAACATGGCGCGCCCCTCCAAAATTTAAAACGTTTGAAGTGCGTTGTCAAAACGTTTGATGTGCGTTGTCTTGCGCGGTAGGTGGTTATGATTAGATGACCAACAAAATATCTTGGTTATAAGTGAGATTAAGTGAAATATTACGTGTACTGTGATTGGTTGAATACTTACTACATACAAACTCTTTCATAAGGATGTGACTACACACATTGAAACAATCATTTGGAAGGGCGCGCCATAATATCGTAGTTTATCTCTATAAGTGCGGAAGTGTATGTCTGTTACCTCTTGACGCTTAAAAAAAGATGTTATGTATTTTTTTATCCCGGAAAAAAGTACGGTTCCCGCGCGATAAACGCATTTCTACGTAACGGTTTTGCAAGTGTCATCTAGCTTATTACTCTACGAACAATTTGTTAAAACATTATCATTTTATTGTTTTAGTTATTAAAACATATTACAATTTACAACGTAAGCTTAATTAGTACACTTTTTATTTTATACAGCGTGCACTAATTATGATCTAAGTAGCTAAGTACAGTAAATGAGAGAAAAAGTAGAGATTATAACTACTTAAAAAGTATCCTACAAAATGAACGCTTAAAAATTAAATCCACACTTAAGTTCTTAATTTAAATTAGTTTTTGTTTCAAGTAAAATTACTTCTGAGTTGGCGGGCGTGAACGCTGAAGGTAAGAGCAAGTAATGAGAGTCGCAAGACGCGAGTGGTTAAAGTTTTTCCGACCTTAATTTTTCAGTCATGTTCATTCTGTCATTTTTTTCTTTTTAATTGCTCTATCGTAAAACAAGGTCAAGGTATATAAGGTCAGCTTTCGGCCTCGAGTCAAGGACTTGAGAGAAATTGAAAAGCAACTGTTAGAAAAATATTTTATGAAGACATCTAAGGTTAATTTGAATATAGACCTTCGCGAAATCTGGATTTCAAAATTTAGTGTACAGTTATATTTAATGAATTAGATGAATTTTAGTGCCCTAGTTTACTACAATGTCTAGTTTTTAACTACTAGTAAACACATAATAAATGTACGCCTTTAGGTAAGTCTAAATTATTGGCATCTACACTATTTTGTGGAAAAGATTTGTTAGTGTAAATGGATCGTTTATTCGATTTTAATGTGATTGATAACAAAGTAACTATAAATAAGGCTTCTTTTTCAGAAAGAGTAGCAACTCTAAATATTTAAAGACAAATTAGTAGTCTACAGTAAACGATAATAAATTATAAACAGGAAAATAACAAATTAATTATAAAGCCAACGCAGCGTTAAATCAATATAAAGCGCATTACTGTTCCAAACTGTAAATCAATTCCCATTAGAACTTATCAAATACATTAAAACAAATCTAAACAGGGATATAAATCACGATAATTAATTTGATTCACTTTGATGATTGTTTTGTTTTACTTTGGGATTATAACGTAGAGTATACAAAACTAGCTTTATGTTTATGGCGAGAATAACTATAGAATCTCTACTGATGTTGTAAATAATAATAATATCTATGGACGCTTCACACCACGTCAGTCTGGCCCCGTGCTAAGTACCTGAAGGACTTGTGTTACAGGTATCAGACAACGGAAATATATTTAATACTTGTATACTATACAATTTACTATACATATATAATAAGATTTTTATTATAAGATACACATATTTAATACACAATACACATCCTAGACCCAAGAACTTTTTTTTTTGAAAATTTTTTATTCCGTTGGCGGGATTCGAAACCGCGACCCCCGGCTTGAGCTACCAACAGCCCACCCACTGACCCACAGAGGTCGTCACATGCGAAAGTGTTTTCTCTGAATAGATTTGGCTGCAATTCAGTGTGGAGATTCTTTGGGTATCGGGAATGGACGTAGGGACGTAGGGTAAGAACCACCCTACGTCCAAAATAATTAATGGTTAACACGTCATACGAGAAAATCTGCGTGTAAAAAGAGCAACATGTTGTTAAATCCATACTAATATTACAAATGCGAAAGTGTGTTGACTGTCTGTCTGTCTGTCTGTTACCTCTTCACGCACAAACCGCTGAACCGATTTTGCTGAAATTTCGTATGTCCCTGGAAAGGATATAGGATACTTTTTATCCCGGAGAAATGTATGGTTCCCGCGCGATAGACGAATTTTAACGCAACGAAGTTGCGGGTGTCATCTAGTTATAATATAAAAGGCTAGTTTATGTTTTAAATGCTTACTTGTTAAAATTTTATATAAAATTTTTCGTTTATGTGTTAAAACTACGAAGTTATAATAAAACTTTTAATGATAAACAATGTCTGCACCCAGATGAACTGAGCACACAGAGATAAAAGAGTTTGAAATACCTAGACAGCAAACTTTAGTAAAGGATCAAATTAGGCAAAACGTAAAAAATGTGCAGCGATCGTCGTATTACGATTTCCGATATTCCGCAGTACCCTGATTATACGATTTTTAACCGATTTCCAAAAAACGAGGAGGTTATATGTTCGGCTGTGGATATATTTTTTTATTTTTTTTTTTTTATTTTATTTTTTTGTATGTTCAACGATTACTCCGCCGTTTGTGAACCGATTTTCGAAATTTTTGTTTTGTTGTATTAGGTTTCACTCCAATTTGGTACCATGTTCACAAAAGTGGTGACGTGATGATGGGATCCATGAGTAATCGAGGGAACTCCTCGAAATTTATATGGAAACATATGGTGATTTTGGTTTTATGTGAAGTGTACTAAGAATATGCTACCAAAGAGTCAAATATTGGGTCAAAGTATACCATGGTTTCGAAGATGCTGAGAGAACTCCTGACTCCTTATAGATACACGTTCGGGAGTTTCGGCGTTGTTTTAAGAACAGAAAGCATATGCTACTATGCAATTCATATTCATCATCATAATCATCATCATCATCATCATCGTCATCATCATCATTAAGGTCACCAATGTCTCATGGCACAGAATTAATAATAGTACAAGGCATAGGTATGGATATACTAATAATAATAATTATGTACTGTATAACAACACCTGTTTGTTTAATACATGGCGGTCGGCGCCGCAGAGGCGACGGCGTCGCCGCGCCGCCGCGCCGCGTGGCGCGTGGCGGCAGACAACAGATCGAATACTTTACTAATTACTTTATAAAATTTAAATAGACAAATAGAATTAAAATAAAGTTATTTTAAAAAGAGCATTTACACAAAACAAAGTCATTAAGTGTCTTTTTAATCAGTTATACTTATTAATCGATAGATGGCGCACTAAGTATCGATTTGAATTCTTGATTAAGCGCTTATTCCACTTATCCTAGCTAGGAAGTCCTAGCCTAGGGTCCTAAAAAATTTAGTCAAGTGGAATAACATTTAGAAGCTAGGATCCTAGCTAGGATCCTAAATCGGAAAAAATTTAGTCAAGTGGAATAACATTTAGAAAGCTAGGATCCTAGCTAGGACTTCCTAGCTAGGATAAGTGGAATAAGCGCTTTACAAGAACAGAGCTGTCAATAATTATGATAATATTAAATATTATGAGTAGCTACGCTACATCCTATGCAAGTTTATACAATTTTTTATCTGATAGATCCTTCGATCGTGGAAAAACGAGACACAATAGCCTTTCTATTGTTATCTCAATCGCCGGTGACCGCTTGGGGCTTGAAGCATTAAAATTGTTAAATTACTTAGCACAATATGTTCACTTCACTGATAATATATGATTTTGTGAGTGTGAGTTGTGACTCTTGACAAATTGTAATAAGATACGTAAAATATACGCGAAGGTTTACCTACTAGTGTAACTAAAAAGAGTGAAATTATTATTATTTTTAACAAAAAATTAAAACCGACTTCCAAGGTAAAAACAATAATAACATTAATATGAACTAAAAAGTATTAAATAATTTTTACTATCTAATGGTGCCTTTTTCCGAATTCGGCTAAACCTCAACTATTTCTGTATTCAATCTTCATAATTTTGAAGTCGGTGCCAGTTCCAAAAGTTTCAAATATTCTGTCAGAGGACTGAAGATTCAGCTATCTGGTACCGACTTCAAAATAATGAAGATTGAGTACAGAAGTAGTTGAGGTTTAGCCGAATTCGGAAAAAGGCACCATTAGATAGTAAAAATTATTTAATACTTTTTAGTTCATATTAATGTTATTATTGTTTTTACCTTGGAAGTCGGTTTTAATTTTTTGTTAAAAATAATAATAATCATGTAACATTAATGCAGCTATAGTTCCTTGTTCGATCCAGACGGTTTCCAATGGCTCTGAAAAAGTTATACCTACTTTTCAAAATATTTTGTCAACATTGACTTTTCACGAGAAGGGTAAAAATTTAAATCCAATCGGTCTCAAAATATTTTTGTACTCATGAAACGGACAATGATCGACGTTGCTTTAATGTTGCTAAAGTAGAATAATTGGGATGCTGAAATCCATCACTATCATCTCTATAATACACTGGACTGGCTGTGCCGTACAAAATGACAGCTATTTTTGTGCCGATTTGAAGCGCCACCGGTGAGCGTACTGTGAACTAATTACATAGAAAATTGCAACCGCCATTTGCAAAATAGTAGTTCCAAGTACAGTCACTACTGCTTTCATATAGCTATCAGCGCCAATATGGCGACTTTCAAATAGGAACATTTTATTGATAGCGATCGCCGGTCTAGTGTATTATAGAGGTCAGTGATCACTATTCTCTTGCTCATAAAGCAAAAATCTGGAAAAAAAACTGGAAAAATCGAGCTTTTAGCAGATGCTTAATGAATGAAAAATTGCATTACTCGGACCATGTTACCCGGCTTTTGAAGTTAACGAAAAAATATCTCGGACGGGAGAATCTTACTCCACGGGGATTTTAATCTAGTTTTAATCTAGTCGGAGTTTTTTAAATTACTCGCTTTGTGTTTATGTTGTGTATGAGCATCGACAGTATTACAATTGTCAGTTTAGTTCTAGAATGCACGCTGGAAAATTTAAATGTGTGAAAGAGAAAATATTTAAATTTAGAACAGTATCCGTGCTTTTTGATGTGTGATTCAAACTTAAAAAAAATTAAATATGTGTATCCGGAGGCCCAATTTCCCTACCCCTTAGAAATGCCGCATTTGAAAACCAATTTGTTGCCCTAGGAGAACTCAAATGCGTTAGTGAATCCCTCTCTGGAAGTCTATGCTCATTGCTCAGCCCTCATATTAATTGAAATAAACAGTTTTTTTTTTATTATCATATAACCATTGGGGTCCAAACCCCAAAATATGCAGAACCTGTAATCGTGGTGGTCCATTGCCATCATGGCAAAATATGTTTATCGCGCGGGAACACTATAATATTTATCCAGGATAAAAAGTATCATAAATAAGTCCTTTCCCGGGACTCAAGGTATCTACATACCAAATATCAGCAAAATCAGTTCAGTGGTTTAGACGCGGTGTAGAAGTAACAGACAGACAGACAGACAGATAGACACTTTCTGCATTTCTAATGTTAGTATGGATTATGGATGTAAACTCATACCATTCAGTTGACTCGATATTAACCGTGCCGACTAATTTCTCGCGTTTATATCCGCACCGGTTTAACTCATTTTGATCTTAATGTAATCAAAACTCCGTATTGGTGGTATAGTGCTATTAATTTAAATATCACGTCACCGAAAAATACAACAGCATATTAATTTGGTCGAGTTTCAATTTTATCACACTTTGTGATTTAGTTTAACACGGCTCATAAGCGAGAATACACATCATGTTACTTCATACTAAATACTAAGTAACAAAAAAATGCGAAATTTTATGTTTGTTACTTCTTCACGTCTAAACGTCTGAAGTGATTTTGATACAATTTTTTGCATGGAGTTAGCTGACATCCTGGATTAACATTACATAATATTATAGGCTACATTTTACTACGGAAAAACACCCAGAAATCATACTACAACCTCTCAGGTTTTTTGTATGGGAAACTATATCATGTTTTCTTGTAAGTACATTGTAATGTTTTGAATAAAGGAATAAAAAAATACTAATTTATTTTTACGTTTGAACATCGGGTAGCACCGCAGGGCACAGCTAGTAGATCATAAAGACTGGGTTAGATCAATATTGTTAGTTAGGCAACATGTTTTATGGGTAAAGTGTAAGTATATTTGTCTCTTTCTTTTACCCTTTTTATCAATCCAGCACTAACCCTTTGGATGGTAAACCGAAGACGGACGGACGGACGTGACGAAAATATTATTAGACTTCTGAAACTGTTGAGGGAAATCAAAATCTTTTGAACCTACTGCAACTTGTATGGTACATGTTATTATATTATACTGGTTATGCCCGCAACACCGCTACGCATAATTCTTTCATCACGCGAGAACCGTACATTTATCCAGGCTAAAAGTATCTAGGTATATCCTTTCCCGGGACATAAAGTATCTCCATACCAAATTTCATGAAAATCAGTTCAGTGGTTTAAGCATGAAAAGGTAAAACAGACAGAGAGACACACTTTGTCATTTATAATATTAGTATGGATTAGTCAATATTTGATCCAATCTCACCCGCAACCTTTTACCAAAATTAAAACAAAAACTCACCACGTTTGAAAATAATAATCGCTTTAATTTTAGTTCACAAATTTTATCATCGAAACCAATGAAAGCACGAAAATCCACTTCTAGTCCTTATTTCTCACATTTGTATGAACAACGTTATAAATAAGAATGTTCTTTTAATCACCAGTATTATATTGACATAATTTTATCACAATAACAAAATTATAGGCAACTAGTTGCGTTCGCGCCACCTAACAACTGGCCCATGTCAATGACATAGATTATATTTTGGGACATTCAAGCAGAGAATCCACACGGAAATAGACGTAAAAATACCTCATTTCAATTTAATTCAGGGTTGGTACTTATAATCGCAAGCATGCAAAAAAACTTTTTGTAAAAGTAATTAGTAAGATACGATTAAATAAAAAAATATAAGTAAGATAACAGGAGGAAACATAATATAGGCTTCATACAAAATATAGTGCAAATAGTGTAACATTTTCATACTTTTTTGCCAAAAGTTACTAAATATTAAATGATTTTTACGTATTTATGTCTCCTAATAAAAATGTTATCTTCAATGAAGGACAAAAGGTTACATTCCATGTAGTGCTGGCAAAATTAAAACTGCCCAGTATAAGAACGGGATTACTTCCTCTCTTATGCCGCGCCGACGGTCTACATCTTATTAATTTTTGATCTGGTCACTGTGTCTTAACGCAAGACAGACATTTTTTACAAATAAAAAAAGGTACAAAGCAGTTAAAGAAGTTCTCACTTCAAAAATTATCACTTTTTCTGCCCTGATATACCAAAAGCTGAATGTTTACTATTCATCACATCACACTGGGGATGGGGTCGGGACAGCATGTCTTTGATACATCATACAATATTCGCGGCTTACACCATTATACACGTGTCAACTGTTAACGTTGTATAGAAAATTATTACAGTATAATCCCTCGTTTAAAGCACAAATATTTGCAGTAATACGTTTGAGACAAAATAAATTGTAACCGAAAATGGGCACAAAATTATTTACTGCAGATAAGAATAAAATATTATTATATTATTTTATATAATATTATAATATAATTATATTATTATTATATTTTTATATAATTATATTATTTTATATAATATTATATTCCGATAGGTATATTACCTTTATGGTCTTAATACACTCACAGCCAAGTTAGAAAGTTTCCGTCGTCCAAAAACGTGACACATTTTCGT
The DNA here is from genome assembly GCA_905333045.1 of Lysandra bellargus. NCBI lineage: Eukaryota > Metazoa > Arthropoda > Insecta > Lepidoptera > Lycaenidae > Lysandra > Lysandra bellargus. The sequence continues at coordinate 547,956 of HG995327.1, forward strand.
TACTTGTTAGTAGGTTTTACCCCTCGGATTTTGCTCATACCGGGCGCCTTATATATGAAAATCGATTCTTAAGGAGTAAACTCCAATAAACTCCAATAAAAATTAAAAAACTAATATGTTACATAAAAATTTAGGATGCTATAAGTATATAGGAATTAAAAAATTAAAAAACTAAGATGTTACATAAAACTTTAGGAGGCTTGCTTACTTCGTGCACTGGTGACTGGTCTAACTCCATAATTTCCGTCAATCTCTATCTTTATCAAAAATCTAGCAACAGAACATTAAAAAATCTTTACTATCATCTTAACAATATCTATACTCTTATGTTGCGTTCAACAAGAATACAATTGTATGAAAATATTCCGATACACGTATGAAGTGGCGTTGTGTCGGGGGCACTTACATAACTTTTCTCATAATATCACTATTACTTTCCTTGAGTACTTGAGCTCCTCGGGAGCGGGCGATAAGTACTTAACTTTGTTGGTCACTTTATCTAAAAGGATCGACATTTATCAAATACAATTTATTTTTTATATAATGCAACTATTACGGATTGAACCCTTTCACCGAATTTGATTTGGTACGGAGTAGCATAGAGTACCGGAAAAGCACGTAAGACATTTTTTCACGGGAAATTAATGTACGGTATCCCCTCGATAAAACAAAATGACAGGCAACTTAAAACTTACGAGTTGTACCTAGTATATACCACAACCTTTACATTTTGTGGTGTACACTTTACTGAAAAACTATCACGCCTATTGATTTGTGCTTTAACGTAGTAATTTTAATTTATATATTATGTAGATGTGTTATCATCAGTCAGTCAAGGTTTGGTTACTATTAAAATATTTAAAAAAAACTACCTTTAAAGATTACTATCACGCAAAAAAACGACGCGAGCCCTCACGAAGCTCGGTTTTTAGCAGCTATAGTACCTAAATAGTAAAAACATTGGCCATTCTACTCGTTGTCTACTCATTGCGCGTCTATTCTAATATTAGAAGCGCATGTAACGGCGATCGCGTATCAGTTTTAGTTTTTATTGTGCGCCGCACCGTCCGGTGTATTTCGGGACACTAACTAAGCCAGTGGAACTGTCATATTCCTTGAAAACCCCAGTCAAAACCCAAAGGCCGTAGCTCAAATTAAAGTTGAAGTTGAACATCCTAATATGTTGCAAGTTGCAACCTTTAATTTTTTTTTTATTTACTTCACATACCCAAGTGTATGCGCAACACACAAGAGCTCTCTCTTACTACCTGTAATCCATACTTTCTAATATTATAAAATATGCAAAAGTGAGTCTGTCTGTCTGTCTGTTACCTCTTCACGCCCAAACAGCTGAACCGATTAACTGAAAATTTGGTATGAAGATACTTACTTTAAGTCCTGTGAAAGGATACTTTTTATCTCGGAAATATTATTATGTAGGTACAGTTTCCGCACGATAAACGAATTTTGGTGCAACGGAGTTGCGGGCATCAAACTATGATGTCCCACTGCTGGGCAAAGACCTCCCCCCAAACTCTTCTAGTTCTTTCGATCCAACGCAGCCGTAGGCCAACCTGGCTCGTATTTGTCTAGTTACTAGTAGGTTTACTAGGTTACAAATTTTAACACAGTGCGTTCTTACATGATAGGATAATATCTATGTTGATAATAATATCAGCTATGGACGCTTTACACCACGTCAATCTGGCCCCGTGCTAAGTACTTAAAGGACTTGTGTTACAGGTACCCGACAACGGATATATATATATATATATATATATATATATATATATATATATATATATCGGATCGTCGAGCGGTATATTGAAACTGATTCAATGGCCATGGAATAACATTGCGTCCATCCTCCAAGATTGTGGGCGTATATTAGTCATCTACACTGAACGTGATTAACCAGATATCGTCAGATTGGAGCCGATGGGCTTGGGAGCATACACCGTTCCTTCCAACATTCATAATAATTCTAGCTATTTTACAGGTGATGGTTGCACCTCTCCAAAGTCCATCGTCAGTTAGACAGCGTCACTCAAAACCCCATCCGGACGTACTGGCCGCTCCAAGAGATAACATACATTATAAAACTTATCTCAAAATAAGTTGCCAATAGACAAGTTAATCGCGCACGCCGATATATATATATATATATATATATATATATATATATATATATATAAATATGGTATTAACATAGTAAGAGGAGGGGTTAATAATTTTATACTTTACATATATTTAAGATTTTTATTATATCATACATATATTTAATACACATCCAGACCCGGGAACATTGAAAAACTTTTTGTTCCGTCGGCGGGATTCGAACCCGCGACCCCCGGCTTGAGCTGCCACACACTGGTCGTATATCCTCGTTTCGAGGGCACATCTTTAACCATCTCCCCTAGCATTGAGATACTTGGCGTCAACATATCGAGCGAAATCCAGTTCCGATATCATCTAGATTCTAGAGGGTAAGGCCAAATTAGCCTCGAAGAAGCTTGGTGTTCTTAACAGAGCGAGACAGTACTTCGGTCCGGACCAACGCCTACAACTCTACAAGGCGCAGGTTCGGCCTCATATGGAATATTGTTCTCATCTCTGGGCAGGGGCGCCAAAGTACCAACTGCTCTCTCTGGATCGTATCTAACGAAGGGCCGCTCGAATTGTTGACTGCCATAGTGTTTCAAACAGCTTGGACCCCTTGGAATTACGCCGAGATGTAGCTTCACTCTGCATCCTCTATCGGTTGTATCACGGGGAGTGCTCTGAGGAATTGTTCGGAATCATACCACCTGCAACTTTTCGCCATCGTCCCACGCGAAAAATATACCATCCTCATCACCTTGATGAGTGGCAGTCCTCCACAGTGCGTTTTTCGCGTAACTTTCTGCCGCGCACTGTAAAACTCTGGAACGAACTGTCACCAGCAGTATTTCCTGACCTATACGACCTGCAAACCTTCAAGAAAAGAGCGTATTCCCTCTTAAAAGGCCGGCAACGCACCTGCAGCTCTTCTGATGTTGCGAGTGTCCATGGGCGACGGTAGTTGCTTACCATCAGGTGACCCGTTTGCTCGTTTGCCCCCTTATTTAATAATAATAAAATAAAAAAAACACTCTACCCATTGAGCCACTGAGGTCGTCAAAGTATGTAGACGATAGACGAATAATGCCCCAATACACTTTCGTAATCCCTTGTAAAGGCCAACGAGGAAAGGCTACATTTAAGCTGAAAATCTCACTAATTCAGAACTTCGTTCCGCAAAATAGAAAACAATGTCTGTTGAAGCGAAAATAATGTAAAAGGAGCAAGACACATTGTTTGCGTCATGTTTTTCACAGCGCAGTGAAAAATCGTCCGGAAGTCAATGAAGCATTTTCTAATTGCCAAAGCGAATATCGAAGTCGAAAGGATTTGAAAAACAACCGAAACAAGTTGCCAATTGAAAAATGCCACAAAAGTTCTGGGTATGCCATTGAATTGCTATTATTGTGCTGCTCTCGCCCGACTTCGGAAATTACTCCACTAAGGCTCTGTCGACATCTGATCATTTGCGCGCTGATCTCCGATCAGATCTCCGTCACGTTGCATCGAAGCGTATCATGATCGCTCGATCGCTGGTGTGGACGCAAAATGATCGCGTATCATGATACGCTTTCGCGCAAATGATCAGATGTGGATATTTACTGGACAAAGCCTGATAACCTGACAAGTAACAACGAGGATGTAGCTACTTTTTTGGTACCACCAAAATATGTTTTAAATTACATACTATCCTATCAGGTTTAACATCATAAGGCAGGGGTTCCCAATCTTTTTCAGTCTGCGGCGCACTTACAAATCTCAATGTTTTGTCACGACGCCCTCGGCTTACTTTACCAAAAAGATACATAATTAATTAAATACCCCTTAATGATTTTAGTAAGGTTAAGCAAGTAAATAATAATAAACCAATATTTAATCATCTGCCTGCTCTGTATAATTCATATTATAATTTTATTTTATAATATTTGTGGTAACGGAAATGACGGAGTTTCAACTCACGGCGCCCCTCTTGCCTTTCCACGGCGCACCCGGCCTAAGATGCGCAAACGAGAAAATCTCGAGATATCTCACTCTCGTGTGTAGTTATATTGTCGATAACGACATAATGTCAAAATCATTTTTTGACATTATGTCGATAGATTTTGACGACGGATCTACACGAGAAAAAAATTATGTTATGTTAGGGTCAATAGAGATGAAGAGAAACGCCATCAAACATCGAGAAGACGTGTAGACAAAATTTTCTCGTTGGCGTATGCTAGATGGGCAGGGCGCCGCGGCGCACAGTTTGGGAACCCCTGTCATAAGGTATTAGCCGAATTATTACGAATAGGTACGTGAGTTTTGGCGGGAATCTGAAGGAGCGACATGTGTTTTTTTCATAAATAATTAAAGTTGTATTAATTTGGATTTTAGGGTTCCGTAGTCAACAACCTTACCTTTAGTATATAATATAACCCTTATAGTTTCGGTCAGTCCGTCCGTCTGTCTGTCCGTCTCACAGTGTACGGAGAAGACAAAAAATCGGAAATTTTCTATTTTCTTCAATTTTTAATATGCAATAATATTATGAATGCGAGAGTAGAACACCCGTATATCAATTCGCTATAGTTTTGATGCTACGAGCTACCAAAGCTTAGCGTTTTTTTGCGGCCCGGAAGCGAAGAATCCATGCTTCTCCAAAATGTTTACGTTCTTAAAAAATATAAAATCTAAATAATATATTTTTTATGGTACTTACCTCCCTACACATCAAGCGGGGTTGATTTTTTTTTTTTCTCATCCACCCCACCCTGTGGGATGGGTCGGTTTTTTAAATATTACGAGTAATCAATCATATAGGTACCTAGCGGAACAGAGAAACAAAGGCCCGAGCAAGCGAGAAGTCGCTATCAGTAACACTGCGTGGTAAAAAGAGACGTGTGATACATGGCAGCAGAACTCTTTTTTTGACGTCCAGTTGGCACTTATCGGCACGTTGACAATTTAATCTCTTAGAAAGATGCTTGTGTAAGTGTATATGTCGCAGGGAAAAGAGGATATCAGGGATTTCACGATATCCCTAGGGATATCACGAACTCCCGGTAAATGCCGAATATTCTTGTTTGTTACGTCTTCTTACTAAAAATATCTAGTGATATGTCATTTCACTAAACTAAATCTAGTGAAATGTCAGAAACGCGGATACCGCCGAATAAAAATCGAGCCACTCATTTCTCTCGCTCGCTCTAGTTCCCACACGTGACGATAGTGAGTGTGGATTCGATTCGCATATGTTTCGCACTTCGCGGCCCGTTTCCCGAATGTTGTCGGTTTTCTGTCCCGCGACAAAGGGTTTTTTTTTAATCTTTATTTTAATAAGGGCTTTTGCCATACAAGACATGCCAGCATTGTTTAGTGAACAGATAATACAATACATACAGTCTGTCAAGAAAGAGTAGACGCGCGGAGTTTTGCTGGGAATACGAAAGAGTGACGTTGTGTTTTTGTATTATTTTCCTAAAATTGTGTTATTTCGGTTTTTAATGTGTAATGTTGGTAGAATATTAACCATTAAAAATTCGATGTCGTGCACAAGTGTGGGCAAGTGATACAACTTCAAGAAACGTGCCATTTTGTGTTCCCTCCACAACTCCGTCGAAAGTTTTAGTAAAGGGTCTACCACTTTACTAAAACAACTGACTTGACTCGTTGACTTTAATGACTACTTTTTTAGACTTTTACCAGACTTTTGACTTGACGATCATCTGGAAAAACGACTTTAAATTTTGTAAACTTTTCACGAAAAATTTTTTATCCCGCCATATTTTACTTGACACTGGCCATGGTTAAAAAGCCGAGCGCCATATTATGAAAAAAATGTAGACGCGCATAAAGCTTAAAACTAGTGTCCGACCGAAAGTGGTTTTTCAGCCGAAACCGAAACCGAAACCGAACTTTCGGCCTTACTCTCAGTTTCGGCCGAAACCGAAACCGAAACCGAAACCGAAACTTGGTAAAACATTTCAAATTACGATTATTTTCTGAAATTTATTGATCTAATATTACAACTTTTTAAACTAAAGAAAAAGTACTACATTGAATTGTTTACTTTTTGCGACATTTCTTAAAATAAATATTATTAATCTTAGACTCGAATATGTTCCGAAACTTTTTTGTACTATAGTGTATGTATATATAAGTATATTCCGTTTTTTAAATGATTCCAAGTAGGTGCGATTTCACCAAAAAAATTCAACACGCTTAGCGCACACTAAACCGGTTCTTAATCGTATATTAAACACGTTTATAACACTCAATTGCATTTTACCAACTTAAACTAAACTCGTTCACAGCAAATGTGATTTTTATCTTCTGAACGCCCAATATTCGAGTTTAACTTTATAAAATACATTTGGTGTTGTGAGTGTAGTGTCATGACAGATCGAAAAATATAGACGAAAAAATTGTTAAAATTGCAGATTTCACACATGCGTTTGGTTAAGTTATTTATCGTTTCTTGCTATTTTGTTAATAAAACAACGTGACAAGGCTCCAAGATGATAAAAACATAAAAATCATCACGTGACGTAACGTAAACTTAGATTCATTAATCGCGATTAAAAGAAGAATGTAAAATTTATTTGAAACAAAATGAGATTTACGTCACCATATAAACGTGTTCATCGTTCATTGAGAACTTAGTTTAATGAAACGAAGTTTTACATGTGATTGGTGTAAGGGCTGCAAGAGTGAAGCTTACGAGGAAGTGGGCTAGATAAGATTCTAGCAGGGTAGGAACGGTCTAAGTCCTAAGAGAAAATTAAAAGATAATTTTAAATATTTAAATAAAACGCGTAGTAAAAGTAAAAGAGTGAAGTGAGATGATTTACTACATAAATCTTGCAAGATATATTCTAATATATCCTATAATCTCACAGTTAAACAAAATTTTTAAGTAAATAGTTCATACGCAATATAATCAATTTATCATAGCATTTACTAAATCGTTTGTTTGGGAAACATTGTTAAAATAGCACGTAATTTGCCAACAGTTATGTATATTAAATAAGCTTGCGTGTGTCGTAGAAATAAAATTTAATAATATAATTTCGATAACAATAACTTTAGACAATTTATAGTTAAAATAAAACGAAGTGCAAATTTTTGATTTGGGACTAATCTGGAAAACATTATCTCAAAACACGATTAAATAGATGGTGGCGAACTGATCCGGGGCCTCGCTGGCAAGCAAGCAAGAGTTAATTGCGAAGTTTACCGAACAACGCATGAGATTCGGCCGGGCCGAAAGTTTCGGCTATATTTTGGCCGAAACCGAAACTAAGGCCGAAACTAGATTTTTTGGCCGAAACTGGCCGAAACCGAAACCGAAACCGAAAGTTTGGTCGGTCACTACTTAAAACAAACCTAAGCATCAGTGACAGGGGACGCGGTACGCGATACGGGAGCGTCTGCAACGCGAAACTGGCCGTGCACACCTGCACGACTACGGTGCGAACCGTCAAACGTTAATATCATGACACAATCTATCAAAACGTATACAAATCAAAAAATCATAAACTAAAGAGTTGTAGAAAATAATATAAAAAGGTTTTAAAAAAGAAGTCTAGTTATGTAGACTTCAAAACACGCGTCTGACAACTTGACGCGCACGTTTCGCTTGCCGACGCGAACATTTCGCGTCGCGGTCGTGCAGGTGTGCACGGCGCCATAAGATTACATGGGCAGCGTCCGCCGCGCGGTAGACGCTACCACTTCGCAGTCGCTTTGGTCGCGTAGGTTTGTGCAATCCTTTAATGTAGACTTATTATATTTTAAATATTATCAGCTTGCACATTTTCATCTCGAATTATTAGTAGTAGCCACGGATGGTTGTATTATATGTTTTTGGTGCCACAGTTTTACTCTATAAAAATGAAAGTTGATTGGAATAATAACTTAGAACTTTTATTCATTGAATAGTTTCGTGCTGAGCCCGTATTGTGGGACATAACTTCGAAAGATTATAAAAATAAAACTAAACAGCACGATGCTTGGATGCGAATTAGTACTATTATGGAAATTCCAATAAATGAATTGAAAAAGAAAAGAAAATCACTGATGTCCAGTTATAGAAGCTACAAGGGGAAAGTTAAGAAATCTGCTCAGTCGAGATCTGGTGCCGATGATATTTATCAGCCTATTTGGTTTGCATACGATGCAATGAATGATTTTTTGGGAGATAGCCTGACGGCTAAAAAAACTATCAATACGGTAATTAATTTAGCCGGTTGCTTAAATATTATTACTTAAATATTTCGTGAATTCCTTTCTTATCTCTATGGCGTTATTTGCTGGACGCCGAGGTACTACTTTAATGTTACGAAAAGCAGATGTATTCTCTTGATATTTTGTTCTCCATGATCCAGGTTGTATTAGTACTCCATCGTCATCGTATATGTCAATATATCCCTGTGGTGTGTATATTTGTAAAGAAGTAGTCTAACTTCTTATCAAGAAGTTGTGTAGGAGTATACAAGTATATGTTATAAGGCTAGCTTTTTCTGGTTCTAATGAAATTGGTTTTCTAAACACTCTAAATCTTGACGCCATTAAACCAAAAGTATTTTCTACCTTCACTCGAGCCGATGATAATCTCGTGTTGAATTCGCGTTCTGCAGATCCCATGTTGTGTTGACCAGAATAAGGTTTCATTAAAATATGTTCTGTTAGTGCGAAGGCCCCATCTCCCAAAAAAACGTAAGGCACATCAACATTCGAACCTGGCAGAGGATGCGGTGGTGGTAAATTTGAGCTGTTTGAGCATATCTTATTCCATAAAATACTGTTTGTGAAAACTCCACCATCACTTATTCTATCTTGGCAATCAATGTCAGCAAATATAAAATTGTATTCACTATCAACTAATGCCAGTAATACTATACTATAGGTCCTTTTATAATTATAGTATTGAGAACCGGAATTGAATGGACAGTTAAGAACAATATGTTTGCCATCAATAGATCCAACGGCTCGAGGAAAATTTTTCGCAAATCCTCTTGCAATACGCAGCCACTCTTCTGGACAAGATGGTATCTGCAACAAATAACATCGATACTAATATTGTAAATGCAAAAGCGTGTCTATCTGTCTGTTTGATACCTCGTCAAACCGCTAAACCGATTATGCTGAAATTTTGTATGGAAATATCATATGTTTCGGGAATGAACATAAGATACTTTTTATTCCAAAAAAATGTACGGTTTTTTTTTGGAATAAAAAGTATTTTGGCGCAACGGAGTTGTGGACATCATCTATTATTATTAAAGTATATATATTAAATTATAGAACCTTCACGATAAAAAAGTATGTGGTTAGCCTAATAATACTAATTGTGTGTGTTTGTAGGAAAGTACAAAAGCAAATATTGAAACCATAGAAGATAGCAGCCAAACAAGCCGCCAACGCAAAACCCCACCAGAACTTGTAGAAACTGGAGATATTGTAAAAGATGCTTTTGCCACCTTTAAATCCACTTTACAAAAGACCCAACAGCCTGTTCATCAAGAAGATGATTGCGATTTATACGGAAAGTTACTAGCGAAGAAACTGCGAAAATTATCCGAAAATAAAAAATTGCAGTCGATGCATGACATTGATGGCGTGTATTTACGGTATCAATTCGAAGATATGACGACTCATTCACCGCCTCAATTTTATGAACCTAGACCAGGCACATCATCACCTATGCATTCAAAGTCTCCATTGCATTATGGGCAGGCGAATCAATGTACTTACCAAAACAGAAGACTAGACTTTGATGACTCTATGATGACTTCAATCAAGAATCAAAATACCCGGTTAAAGAAAAAAGCCCCACCGTCCAAAATAGTAATTAAAGCCCACCAGCTTTTTCGTTTATCAGATTATCCTGTCCATTATCTGGAGAACCAAAATTCAAACACTTCTCATGATTATCATGATCAAACCCAAGATGATACGGAACAACAAGAGTGAAACATTAATTACATTGTTAAAAATTATAATGAATATTAAATTGATTTGATTTATGTCCTTACTTTAATTTTATCCTTCATCACTTCAAATTTCACTGGGCCTGGCAAACTTCTGGTATAATTTTTGCTATTACTTGTAGTGAAACTTTGAACAAAAAATTAAGGCTCATAGTCGTCTCCTGTTGCTAAGTATCTCAGTGTTATAGCAAGACGTATCCGGGCAGGAATGGCTTTTCGTAATTGGGTGTCTTGTTTTGAAATTCGTGTTGAAATTTGACTAAGCAAGTATTCAAAAATCACGTAATGACATCCGAGAGAACTTTTTAAATTCATCTGAAGGTTCCGAAATAGGTCATTCAACAGATTTTCCATAGTAGCACTGAAACAAAAGTTACTACCTCGTTTTAGTTTTTTCATTTCAAATGTTATTAAAACTGTATTAAAAGTTATACTTAGTATTATTATAATAAGTTATACTTAGTAATAATATAATATTATTCTGACCTCTAAAAGAGCGTAAGTTGGGATGGTACTCAGTTGGTTCTATTTCTGTGAATGGTGGTAGTCCACCATCTCCGTTTTCTGCATAAAGTTAATATACCTATCGGAATAGAGAAACAAAGGCCTGAGTAAGCGAGATGTCACTATCAGTAACACTGCGTGGTAGAAAGAGAAGCGTGATTTGAGGTTGCATAGCTTTTTTTTCATCTGTTTGACATTCTGTCTGACCCTGTGCCACTGACCTCCATTATACAAATACGCTGGACTAATGATACCCTTTGAAATGACAGCTATTTTTTGTGCCTATTTGAAGCGGAATCAGCTCCCCTATTATCAGGGATAGGAACTAAATTTGACGTAAAATTAACGTTTGAAAGTCGCCATCATTTCGCCATATTGGCGCTGATAGCAGTAGTGGGAGTATTTGGAACTAATACTAGTGATGTACAACTGTCTTTTCTATTATCGATAAAATATTTCCAGATTCAGATAATGTCGACCATTAGGACAAAAATATTAAATTGAATAATACAAACGCTACATATTTGTATTAAAGATTACAGACTTCCTCTCCGTAATTTAGATAGGCGTAATAAATTAACAACGATTTCATACGTTTTTAATTTATTACGCCTATCTATTTATTTTTACCAGTTAGCACTACGAAAAACTAAAAACAAAACTGAAGATAAGCTTTTAACAAAAACTTTGTTGTATTGTATTTTCTAATTTCATTTCTAATATTATCAAAGTAGTGCTAAACTGTATCCATGAGTAGAGGGGTGCCAGGGAGTGCACTTGCACCTCTTGGGAATCTCGGGTTCAACAGGAATTATTGAAATAAAAAGCATTTTGTGACCCTATTACCACGTCATACAAAGATAGTTCGTAATGTTTCGGCACTAAATGTATTCTGTTGACGTAAATAGACAGTCACTGTTGTTCGTAAAAAGTAAAAAGAAAAGAAAAGAAAGAAAACTAAAATCTGCACCCCTTGGAAATTATTTCTGCCGGCGCCTATGACTGTATCGTGTGAAAGCTGAACAAATCTGAATAAGTGTTCTGTGTGATTAGACCCTAACTAATCTCATCATATAATATTATAAAGCGGAAGAGTTAGTTTGTTTGAACGCTCTAATCTCAGTCCAAAACTGCTGGTCCAATTTGAACAATGATTTCAGTGTTAGATAGCCCATTTTATATATTTTATCACGCTGAGACTAATAGGAGCTAAGAAATAGAGGAAAATGTAGAAAAAGCGGGGGAATGTATAACGTGAAGGATTATATACCTAGGCTATTTTGTGTGGACCAATTTGTCTGTGAAATTAGATATTTACGTGGGAGAAGCCGCGCGGAACGTCTAGTAATAATATAAAAGTTCCCTATTTATTAATGGATCTAGCAAGCCAATTTTTATCGATTTACTTTATCTTATTTGATTTTCGCCATTTTGGCGCTGATTGCAGAAATGCGAGGGAAATTAACTAATTGGTGCGATCCATAAATAAAGATAGAACGTTTAAATACATTTTTTATTGGGGTGGAGTAGGAAAGGTATAAATAATAAAAATATATGTGCGATACTTTAACATTATATTTTATTAGTTACCGTTACACAGTTACAGTCTGTCAAGAAAGAGTAGACGCTGAAATAAATTTTCCCAACATAATCATGATCAAATGGTAGTTTTTGCGCCTTGTATTTTCACAGAGAACGTTTGTACACTTCAAATAGTAGCGGCAAGCGGTAGTAGTAATTTTCGGACGCCAACCAGGCTTTTCAATTTTTTTCAACCATAATTCCAGTCTTCCTTCGTCAGACGGAAACCTGTCAATTATTTTAAGAGCATAATATGTATTTGATAATAAAAATCGGTTATCGGAGATTTCAATACAATTATTATAGATATCGATAAGTTTTATCGACAGAAAACTCCAGCACTATTGAATTTTATTGTTTATCAAAAATCGGTAAAACAAAGGTAAATATGTGGTGAATACGGTATAATAAGATTAGTGCCACATTTTAAAGCGCCTATATTATCAATAAATGTTTAATATCGTAGAAATTAGCTGTTAAAATCACTTACTTGTGAAATGTAACCCCACATCCCTTTTTGCACCGCGTTTTACATAACATACAGTATACACTCTTTCATAGTTTAACTGTGAACTACCACCACTTATTTATATATTACTTAATGGCGTAAAACCTTTTAAAACATTTTAAAAACACGAAAACAATTCAAATGATTCTGACGAAGGAAGACTGGAATTATGGTTGAAAAAAATTGAAAAGCCTGGTTGGCGTCCGAAAATTGCTACTACCGCTTGCCGTTACTATTTGAAGTGTACAAACGTTATCTGTGAAAATGCAAGGCGCAAAAACTACCATTTGATCGTGATTATGTTTGGAAAATTTATTTCAGCGTCTACTCTTTCTTGACAGACTGTAACTGTGTAACGGTAACTAATAAAATATAATGTTAAAGTATCGCACATATATTTTTATTATTTATAAATACCTTTCCTACTCCACCCCAATAAAAAAATGTATTCAAACGTTCTATATTTATTTATGGATCGCATTATCCAATTAGTTAATTTCTCTCGCACTTCTGCAATCAGCGCCAAAATGGCGAAAATCAAATGAGATAAAGTAAATAGATAAAAATTGGCTTGCTAGATCCATAAATAAATAGGGAACTTTTATATTATTACTAGACGCTCCGCGCGGCTTCTCCCACGTAAATATATAATTTCACAAACAAATTGGTCCACAAAAAATAGTCTTTATTATAATCCTTCACGTTATACATTCCCCCATTTTTTCCACATTTTCCTCTATTTCTTAGCTCCTATTAGTCTCAGCGTGATAAAATATGTAAAATGGGCTATCTAACACTGAAATAATTGTTCAAATCGGACCAGCAGTTCCTTAGATTAGCGCGTTCAAACAAACAAACTCTTCCGCTTTATAATATTATATGGTATAGATTAGTTAGGGTCTAATCACACAGAACACTTATTCAGCTCTGTTCAGCTTTAATGCGATACACTTTAGCACTACTTTGATAATATTAGAAATGAAATTAGAAAATACAATACAAAAAAGTTTTTGTTAGAAGCTTATCTTCAGTTTTGTTTTCAGTTTTTCGTAGTGCAAACTGGTAAAAATAAATGGATTATAGATAGGTACTGCTACTTCACGTTATTTACGTATGAAATCATTGTTAATTTATTACGCCTATCTAAATTACGGAGAGGAAGTCTGTAATCTTTAATACAAATATTAAGTAGCGTTTGTATTATTCAATTTAAAAATTTTGTCCTATGGTCGACATTATCTGAATCTGGAAGCATTTTGAATCGATAATAGAAAAGACAGTTGTACATCACTAGTATTATTTCCAAATACTCCCACAACTGCTATCAGCGCAAATATGGCGACATGATGGCGACTTTCAAACGTCATTTTTACGTCAAATTTAGTTCCTATCCCTGATAATGGGGGAGCTGATTCCGCTTCGAATAGGCACAAAAAAAAGTGAGTATCATCGGTCCAGCGTACTTGTATATTGGAGGTCAGTGCCCTGTGCCGATCGTTGTCAATTTGGGCTCTCAGAAAAATTGTGATTTTAAGTTAAATAATGAATAGTTTTTAGAAATACTGCTCTAGAAACATGGATATAAGTTTGAAGATTGACTGTGATACCACACATCGAAAAAACCCGGACAAATATTCATTTCACAGGTGAATTATTCTACATCGACAGGACCTAGTTTTAAGTTTGTTTTTGCCAATTCCCTACGAGTTATTGGTATTGATTTTGATAATTCACTTTTATATATGTTTAATTATATGGAAAACATAACTTGACTAGCCACGGTGCACAATTTCAGGATATTTTATGTAAACAATTTTCATCTATTTTACACTAGGGCTGCATCAAGTTATCTATAAGTTGTATCGATATGAAAATATTTTTTAGTTAAGTATACTAATTATAGGAATGTTGAAATAATAACATACTCATCCGTAGTTTATAATTAGTTTAAGTATATTAATATACTATCATACATAATTTATTGTTTTTAAGGTTCCGCACCCAAAGGGTAAAAAGTCCTAGTAGTGGGGTCCCGCTCTACTACTAAGACTTCGTTTCCTGTCCGTCTGTCCATCCGTCCGTCCGTCTGTCTGTCTCCAGGCTGTATAACAAGAACCGCTATAGTAATAGACTTCTGAAATTTCCACAGATATTGTAATGCTCATCCAAGATAGGGGAATAGTTAAAAGCACTTCCGCAAGATGGGCATCAAATAAAAGGGCTCATTGAGAGTGAATTGAAATTTAATAGGGTCTAGTGAAGTCGTGTCGTGTCGTGTACTGATGTGACGTGACGTAACCTGTCGTGTCGTATCGTGTCGGGTTTTAGAAAATGCCCGGTTGAAACCGGTCAACTTTCATGCGCGAGTCCGACTTACACTTGGCCAGTTTTTCAGATTTCCTGCTGACCTGGATACCAGAAATTCATGGCTTAAAATAATTAACCGTCCAAACTGGACTGCGAAGAAAAATTCATGCATACTTAATTATGCAGCAAGCATTTTGAAGAAAAGTCATATTTTACTTCAAAATTACAATTTTATTAGGTATACCCTACCTACCCTATCTACGACAGTACGAAAGTCTATGCTGGCAATGGTTATTGGTTGCTGTGCAGTGGCGCCATAAAAAAACAATTGTCATAGCTGACGTATTCAATTTTTATCGATTGCTGGTAGATTGTCAAATTAAAAATTATAATCTATAATAATATTATAATTGGGAAAATCTCAGGAACTACTGATCCGACTTGAAAAATTATTTCAGGGTTAGATAGCCCATTTATCGAGGAAGACTATAGGCTACATATTTTATCACGCTAATACTAACAGAAGCGAAGAAATAGAGGAAAGTGTGGAAAAAACGGGGGGAAATTATTTGAAAGGGCTTATTTGAACACGCTAATCTCAGGAACTACTTACTGATCTGATTTGAAAAATTCTTTCAGTGTTAGACAGCCTATTTATCGAGAAATACCAAGTATAGGCTATATTTTATCGCACTAAGACTAATAGAGGCGAAGAAATAGAGGAAAGTGTTTAAAAAACAGGAGAAATTATTTGAAATAGCTTATTTGAACGCGCTAATCTCAGGAACTACTAGTCCGATTTGAAAAATTCTTCCAGTGTTAGATAGCCTATTTATTGAGAAAGGCTATATGATATATTTTATCACGCTAATACTAATAGGAGCGAAGAAATAGAGGAATGTGTGGAAAAAACGGGGGAAATTTTTTTGAAAGGGCTTATTTGAACGCGCTAATCTCAGGAACTACTGGTTTTATTTTAAAAATTTTTTCAGTCTTAGATAGCCTATTTATCGAGAAACGCTATAATTTATATTTTATTGCATTAAGACTAATAGGAGTGAAGAAATAGAGGAAAGTGAGGAAAAACGGGAGAAATTATTTGAAATAGCTTATTTGAACGCGCTAATCTCAGGAACTACTGGTCCGATTTGAAAAAATATTTCAGTTTTAGATAGCCTAGTTATGAGGAAATGATATAGGCTATATTTTATTGCACTGAAACTAATAGGAGCGAAGAAACAGAGGAAAGTGTTAAAAAAACGGGAGAAATTATTTGAAATGGCTTATTTGAACGCGCTAATCTCAGGAACTACTGGTCCGATTTGAAAAATTATTTCAGTGTTAGATAGCCTATTTATTGAGAAATGATATAGGCTATATTTTATTACACTAAACCTAATAAGAGCGAAGAAATAGAGGAAAGTGTTAAAAAAACGGGAGAAATTATTTGAAATGGCTTATTTGAACGCGCTAATCTCAGGAACTACTGGTCCGATTTGAAAAATTCTTCCAGTGTTAGATAGCCCATTTATTGAGAAAGGCTACATGCTATATTTTATCACGCTAATACTAACAGGAGCGCAGAATTAGAGGAAAGTGTGGAAAAATCGGGAGAAATTATTTGAAATGGCTTATTTGAACGCGCTAATCTCAGGAACTACTAGTCCGATTTGAAAAATACTTTCAGTGTTAGATATCCTATTTATCTAGAAAGGTTATATAATAAAATATAGCTATATTTTATTATGCTAAGACTAATAAGAGCGAAGAAATAGAGGAAAAAGTGGAAAAAACGGGAGAAATTATTTGCAAGGGCTTATTTGAACGTACTGGAGTACAATTTTTACATAATTTTTATGTTATTTTGCACACATGAAGAATAGACCACGTGAAAGGACATAGGTTTCTTTTTTTGCGGAAAAATGTACGGTTTCCGTGACATTCCTAATTTTCGCGGGCGAAGCCGCGCGGAACATATTATTCTATTAAAGCAAACTGTTGATAATACTAGTGGTTGTTAAATATTACAGTATTGGCTTAAGGCCGCACTTACAGACATAGTTAAACGTCAATTTAAATGAAGAGTTTGACCAACAATTTGAAATTCTATGAATTAAGTACGGTATGAGGCATTTTCTTACTTTTTTTATTTGATTGTCAAACAGTTTTCATTTTAGTAACTAGATGGCGTATGGGTAGACAATAATAGGCTACTTGACCTATTTTCAATTTCATTGAACAAATGCATATTTCTAGTAGAACTTGGCCTGGGAAACCGTATTTCACCCTTATCATCAAATAAAAGCTTATGATTGATAAATAAAGCCGATTTGAAAATATGATTTTAAGAAAATAGGAGTTGTACTGACGAAAACGCTTTTGCGGTACTTCCGATTTGGATGTGACGTCATCCTCATAGTAATTTAATATCTTTTATTTATCGCGCTCGTTATATGTAAGTTTATCTGTACATAAATAATGAGAATAAGCCTAGAAAGATTTGTAAAATATATTTTATTGAATAATTCGCTTAAAACATCAGTTTTATATATTATCTCCATTTATTGTAGACGGGAAATGAAATGGCCAAAACATTTCTCCAAAAGTTTTCAACATTACAAATGATTTCTAATTTCTTATTTAATTATTTTTTTAACTTTTGGGCACTTTTAGAATCGTACATTTAGCACATTAAAAATGTTAAATAAAGAGAGTTTAAAATACAAAGCGTATGACGTCACACTATGGCGGACAGTGTTTTCAGCGCCATTTAAGAGGCGTATTTTTCAATAAACATTTTTATGGGTTTCTACTGTGTAAAATATTAAAATTTTAGTTTTTTTTTGTGAAAATGAATGATTAAGAAGCGATTAGCATGAAGAAAAAAAGTAGGTCAAGTAGTCTATTATCGGTGATACCATCGTTGATTGCCACAAAGCAGAGGAAAAAATGTAAAACTTGATGCATTTAAATTTGATAAGGCGCAATAATACTCCAATGAATATGGTAATAAACTATGTTTTAGTTAAAAGCCATGTAAGAAATAGAATGAAAGAAAGAAAGAAAATAAAATTTGGTAATATTAACATTTTACAGGACTAATAACAATTAATAGTACACTAATTTAGGTGATTACCAAAATATAGGTTCCCATTCAGGAGTGTTGCGGACGGATCCACAACTCTGATTTTCAATGGGCACCTTAAACTAAACTAAAATATATTATTATTCTTAAAAATAAACAAAAGTAGACGTTTCAGTGTATAAAATGAGAAATATGTAAAGAAATAAAAACTAAATGAAATAAACAGTCAGACTGGACAAAACAGTGCTCAGTTTTAATATTATGTTACCCATGTTGAATTGAACAAAATATATATTATAGACAATATAGTAACAGAGTAGACAGAATTATAGTAACATACATTCGTATAATCTGACAATTCTATTTATAATCTTCAAATAGCCCTATTTATCGTCATTCACTCCAAATGTGAAATGACACAGGAGTTTCAAATTTTGATTTTGACAACATCTTGTGCACGATAACGAATATTCAATATTGCACATCAAAAATCCAAATAACACAATTTGGGGAAAAAAAAACACACTATCAATAAAAAGTAGAAGAAGTATTATAGTGACGTGCTCCCCAAAACTCCTTCAGTTGTCAGTTTTCAGTTTGACAAGTGTCACATTATGTCAGTGGCTTCCTAAACTGTTAACAGTATACTGGCATATAAGCGATTTAATTTTATGTTCTTCGTGAAACTAAAGAGACGAAGCAAAAAAAAATATAGAAATGTATGGAAATGTATAAATACATACATTTTTGTAATAATTTTATGCTAATGGTGACTAGATTTAAATCTTATAGTATTATGATTTATGTCACACTTGAAAGCTGTACACTGATATTTTTTAGAAACACAGCCAATCTCAGAACAGGAAAATAAGGAGAAGTGTTATGTAGCGCCGTTTATAGGGAAACCTATGTCGCCAACTTCAATGACACTACATTGTCAGCATAGTGTCAACGGTACACGGTCTAGTGATGTCCGGTCTATCTTCGGTGTCGATTAATTATTACGACGATATCGATGTATTTTGGTAGGTATTTAAATACCATTGTAAGTACTTGTTCAGTACTTACGTTATAGGTCCAAAATGAAATGCAGGATACGGAACCACTTAATTTATTCACCTATTTACACGTTATGTTTTTGTACATACAGTCACACCAATTGTCTAAAGGTTTGAAGTTACTTTACAATAGGTAGTTACTATACAATTCACTACCGCAAGTACAAGAATATTAACTCCGCAATAACAATTAATATCGGTAGGTAACTAGTACTTCACGCGCGACTGTTACCAGCTATATTGTATTCATCATAATTATTATTACGACTGACTGACAATTCAATTCGCAACTTCCCACACACCAAGGCCCGCGAAGGGGCCTCGGGTGGGAAACCATGGTCAGGGGCTTTGCCCCTCTACATGGGAAATACAGTGAAATATACAGTTTTAGGAAAAACCCCCGCGACGGAACGCGGGGAAAACCATGGAAACAACAAACCTTACACACGCCTGACCAGGCCACAATCGAACATCAGACGCGGCAGGTTAACCAGTGGTGCATGCGAGCCCCTGGCCGGGACCAGGGGAACGTGTATGGGTCCACTCCCGCACGCACCACACTACCACGCCTGCGGACCAAGCGACCCGGGAAATGCGTGTGGGGAAAATACTTTCAGCCCCCGGCCTTTTTTATTATTAGCGGACGGGGGGAAAGCTACAGGGAAATAGGGGAGGAAAGCTTCCGAACCCGGCCTTTTTTATTATTGGTGGCCGGGGGAAGTTACGCCGTGGGGTCGACGCTGACTGACAATATTTTACGGCCTCACCTTATATAGGCGACGACCACAGATTACGAGTGTTACTGCGGACATTAATTTTTTTTAATTTAATTTGACGTTTATTAATGTATTTTTTCTGGAGCAAAGGACTTGTTTCCAGCTCCCAATAAATTAAAAAAAAAAATCTACCCATACGCCATCTAGTTACTAAAATGGAAACTGTTTGACAATCAAATTAAAAAGATAAGAAAATTGCTCATTGCGTAGTCGATTGTGGCAAATGTCACTTATCTGTCAAGTGTCAACTGTCAAATGAGTTTTCGTGAAATAAAAAACGTCAAAGTCAAATCTCTTTTGCTTTGAAATTTGGTTCGAGCGATTCTCTATTATCGGCTCTACACGTTTCGTGTCTTTACGACTTAAAAGTAAGTTTATTTACTGAAAATATAATTTTAATACGTGCCGTACATTATTTGGGAACGCTTTGGTGTATTTAGTTTTTGTGAGAAGTGATTATTTTGATCGATGAAGTTGGATTAAGTTTGATTAAGATTGAACACGCAGTTGGCGGGATGGTAACTTTATCGTGGAACACTCGGCAAGTTGTCTATCGATAATAAGTCTAATGTTCATGGTTTTAATTCCAGAATGCGTTACGTGGCCGCTTATTTGTTAGCCGTGCTCGGTGGAAAAGCTTCCCCAGCCGCCGCCGATATCGAGAAGATCCTCAGCTCTGTTGGTATTGAAGCTGATGGTGAAAAGCTCAAGAAAGTCATTTCTGAGCTCAATGGCAAGTCTGTTGAGGACTTGATCGCTGAAGGTAAGCTGTTCTTGTATGTAAGTAAGTACCTAAATAAAAAGTGAGGTTAGAAGTTAGTACTTAAATGATATTTTGTATTTGATACTCGGTGCAGTATGCACATGGTATTTTTTTTCTAAGTTCGTAACCTGGCATTGTTAAGAACGAGGTATAATTGTATAGGTTATGTTGTGATCATATTTACATAACATAGTAGTTACAACTTACAATACTCAGTACTTACTGTAATTGTAATATATTTGGAATCGCCATGCAAATGTCTGTAGAAACAACATCAAGTGTGTGTTTCTGCATCCATTTCTCATGGTAATCAGTGAACCTCATGGTACTTTCCTCAGGCTAAAGCCAGGTTTTCACTAAGTACCTGAGTACTCTCGGACTGAGTGCACTCATACGAGCTGGATCGTATAGGAGCCCACTTGGAATTTGGTTTACACATAGTTATAGGTTTTACATCCTAGTAGTAATATTTTTAACCAACTTCCAAAAAGGAGGAGGTTATATTATTTTCAATGCATTAAAGATGACGACAACTGATCTGTTACTTCACGTTCCTCAACACTTCCTCAGCTTCATATTATAATTCCACTAACTTCACTGTTTCCTGTTCGGTCCACTTTTTCTTTAATAATTCTGCTTTGTTTTTCTTAGACGCCATTTTGTTCATATAAAATCGTCCGAGTGCACTCGGAAAAATAGGATCCCTTCCGAGTTCACTCTGATAAGATGCAGATGTCCGAGTGCACTCGGATTACCTGTTTACACTGTACGAGTAGCGTCCGAGTAGTAATCCGAGCGCACTCGGTCCGAGAGTACTCGTATAGTGAAAACCCGGCTTAAACAAAACTTTGCGCTTAGTTTGCCGCTGTCAACGCAACGGAGAACGGTAAACGTGTGACAGTAATTGACAGCAGCAAACTGCACAAACGGGCTATTTATTAGTGGGTTAGGTCTTTAGTTCTTAATCTTGGTAGTATTAAGTTATTAACTGAGTTTCAGAGAACTTATAAATCATGTTAAACTCAATGATGATTGAACTTTACACCATCTTTCGACTGAAACACATTGCTGTTACTATACAATACTGATGATTTATTCATTGTACGTTCAATACACACAGTTAAGAACCGCTCTGATTGTTGTGTTCTAAATTCCAGGCCGTGAGAAGCTGTCTTCTATGCCAGCTGGTGGTGCCGCTGTGGCTGCTGCCCCCGGTGCCGCTGCTCCTGCCGCAGCCGCTGAGGAGAAGAAGGGTTCGTATTTTTTTATATAGCAGACAAATGACAGAAAGTAAATATGTTGTAAGATTGATGACCCAGTTGGTCACTTTCAAGAGCGAAAAAATAAGGCTATTTAAAGCCATTTCATACCAGTAATTAATTACAGGTTGTTACTACTGTTTCAATTAGTTAAATGTAAACAAAAAAAAAAAACTCATAAACAAATTTATTTTCTACAATCAAGCCGTCAAATTTCATGATTGTTTGGGTAATATCTGACAGTCAAGTTGGTAGTATTATTAAACTGCTCATATTGGAATTTAGTCTTTAGTGGAAGTTAAGCCACGTTTTCACTAGGGAACATTTGCCTCGCGACCTTATCGCCCGACACGAAATGTTTGTGTCCCGCGACAAGTCACCCGACGTCGCAGCGACATTTATGAGTTGCGGGGCTTGCGACATACTGTTCACCACTGACTAGTGTGAACAAGTCATACGTCGAGGGACAAACTACGTGAATGTCGGACGACTTGCCTCCGCGACGTGTCCTCTAGTGAAAATGTGGCTTTAGCTGTGGATCTAAATTAATTGAAACTGATGATAAAAAAAAGAATTTATAATGATGATCTCAATTAACACCATCTTTCGACTGAAAACTGTGCTGTGAACTTCGTTTACTGATAATATATTTTTTTTTAAAAACTTATTATTGTTATAAATGCAGTCACTGATCTCTAAATCATTGATTTACAGAAGAGAAAGAAGCCAAGAAGGAGGAATCTGAGTCGGAGGATGAAGACATGGGCTTTGGACTTTTTGACTAAACATTTTTATGTAAGTATTCAAGAATTAACGTACGAGCACCGGTGATCGCGCGACAACAATAGAATACAATAGCATTTCCGAGAATCCCCGATTGAAGGACTAATCACATTTAAAGCCCTGTCCATATGCTTGGCAAACAATTGCAAACAGCAAACACCTACGTGTGGATTGGTGTTTGTGTTTGCCTGTTCCTGTTTTGTGTGCCGAACAGTTCGCCACTGTTCGGCGTCCGTGTCGGTTTTCCTTCACAAATCAAAGGCTGTTTGGCAAACAGTCGGCGTTT
Source organism: Lysandra bellargus (assembly GCA_905333045.1). Lineage (NCBI taxonomy): Eukaryota > Metazoa > Arthropoda > Insecta > Lepidoptera > Lycaenidae > Lysandra > Lysandra bellargus. The sequence continues at coordinate 570,939 of HG995327.1, forward strand.
CCGTACGCTTTGTAAACATGCAGTGTTGCATGGTGTTTGTGGCATACATCAAGCGTGAGGATTGTGCTTTAAGAATTATAGAAATTGATAATAATAAAAATAAACATCTGGTATAATCTGTAGTGATTTTCCATAATCTATAGTGATTGCTTGCCTGTAAAGATTTTTTATTATTTTACATAGGGTAAAATTATACTAGTCATTAGAATTTTTCAGTAGAGGGGACACTTTACACTTTGATCGTAAGAATAAAAGTTTGTGTTTTATAAACGACGTAAATAATAATGGAATTAATATTGAGGGGAATTCACGCTACAATAAAAATAGAGTATATTTTATCAGGTTGCGGTGTAACCAAAATAAAACATATTTTTGTCGCCATGGTCATCACGTGCCCCTTGGTTTTTCAAATGAAAAGAAAAAAATAAGAAACATGCTTAAGTTTTTAATAATATTTTTTATGATAACACCGGGGCTCGAAAAACGTTATATTTTCGAAACGTTATCGCCTTTGATACGTTTCATTTCGGTTTCGTTCGGAACATTTTTTGAGAACGAAATGATTTTTTCGTTTTTGATCCTTAAAACGGTTTTAAACGGTTTTTCCCGTTTCCTCGATCAAAAGTTGAATATATAACAAAAACTATTATTTTTCGGGCATTCGTTTGCAGTATCACGGCGAGGCAAGTGCGAGTCGGACTCGCTCATGGAGGGTTCCGTACAGTTACAGAGCAAAATAAGGTCAATGATTGTGTTTTTTGTATGGGATTAATTTTATTAATTTTTTATTAGTTTTATTGGTTAATAAAGAACTCATATAGTTAATAAAGGACTCTATGAAAATTTCAAGAGCCTACCTATATATCGTTATTGATATCGAGCAAAAAAGGCCAAAAAATTACGGTTGTTGTATGGGAGCCCCCCTTAAATATGAAATATATCTTGTTTTTTAGTATTTGTTGTTATGTATATGTTACTCTTAAATTCACTTTCAATTTTTAACTTCCGTTTATTTTCTCTATTTTAAAAAGACACATACATGAGGTGTATTTACTATTTACTAAGGACTAGACTGGACTACCCCCAAGTATACTGAGTCAACTAACAAATTTTCCAAATTACACTTTTTGGTATATTTAGAGTAATTAGATCATATTCTACCTGTTGGCTTTAAAAAAAGTTTGTATCTTTATTAATACCGGAAATAAAATTACGTTTACAGAGTCAAGTCTAGACAAGAGTCTTAATTATTTTTGCACATGGAACACTGAGTCAAGTTGTATTCTACCAGTATATGCGGGACGCGATCGCGGGCATTTTGGTTGAAATTGAAAGTTGACTCAGTATGCATTTGGTCACCGCGGAGTGAAAAGACCAAATTACCATTTATTTAAGGTAGTTAGGGAGCCCAAAGTGCTATTTATGAAGTTAGTCAGCTGTTTTGTAGGCTTCGTAGGCTCCTTACAGTTTCACGACATTTCAATACTTAAAAAAAAACTTTTCAATCCGCCAACTAGGGTATCAGATTTTTGTACCATGATAATATTTGGGAACCTTATACAAGCTTAATCTGACTTCTCAAGCATGGCTCAAAATCTCCTCTTGGGCTCCTCTACTAAAGGATCCATACCCAAATGGTAAAACGAAACCTTATAACAGGAACTTCAGTATTTGTCTATCTGACCATTTGTCTGTCAGCAAGCTGTATCTCGAGAATCACTGTAGCTAGACAGTTGAAATTTTCACAAATTATGTATTTCTTTTGCCACTTGCTACTATAACAACAAATATTAAAAACAAAATACCTACATTAAATATTTAAGGGAGTCTTGGGAGACCATAAACATAATTTTTTCCCCCTTTGGTTCGGTTTCAATGTGCCCATGCCCAGAATAAGTAAAAATTAGACATGCTTAAGTAAATTTTCAAGACTGAGACTGTTCTAAAATGATTGCTATTTAGTAATTAATACATTTTTTATACTTAGCAAGAAATGTGAATAGACAATAAAATATTTTCCGTTTTGTTACTTGAAACCTAAGTCTTAGCTACAAAGGCTTAACTTAGTTAATTTTATGAAAATAAAGAACTCTCAATAACAAATATATTTTAATCTATATGTAGTTGATTATTTTAATTCAAAATGTAAGAAATAAAATATTTTTTAAATTATTTAACTTACATTGTCACACTTGACTCACCAACAAAAATAGGACGCTTCTTATTTTATATCCATAATGATTAATGAGTCAACTGCCAAGATTTATACAAAAACGAACTATGAGAGCAAAATGGTGATACGTTATGATAGAAAACTCTAAATTAAAAATAGTTTTACCATATTTTAGATTTAGAACTGTCAAAATACGTAAATTCAATGATACGACGTATAAAAATATAAGTGGTAGTTGATTCAATTTCAACTTACAGATAGTCGACGTATACTAGTATATCTACATTATCTCAGTAAATAATGAAATAATATATTTTTTATTTTGCTGTGTTGAAGGACCTTTTTATAGGTAATTATCTATGACCATTTATTTTTTGCTAATTTTCATGACATTAAAAATATAACGTTTCGTTCTTTCTGACGCTCTCGTGTAAAGTTTGCAATTTGTTAGTTGACTCAGTATACTTAGGGGCAGTCGTAGTGACGCCCGTACATTTTTTCGGGATAAAAAGTATCCTAATATGTTCTTTCCCGAGCCTCAAAAGTATCTTCATACTCAGTAAACCAGTTGAGTTGTTTGGGTGTGAAGAGGTAAGAGATAGACAAAAACACCTTCGCATTTATAATTTATATTAGAAAACGTATTGACACATTTTGCTACAATATTTGCATCCCATATTTGAAGCAGCAATTTGAAGCAATATTTGAAGCAGAGAATGCTTCAAATTTAAAAAAATCGTTTACATAACAAATCACTTTTTTATTTAAAAAATTCACCCCCGAGACAGGGTTGCATTCACCCCCAGGGTAAAAGCGCAAGTAGGTAGTATGCCACTTTTGTTTCTTAAGTTATCCCTTATGCTCACCAAAGAAAATCGATTGAGGTTCAACAAAATCGGTGGTGAAAACCTTTACTAACTGCCCTATGTCCCACTGTGTGGATTTAACCGTTTTATTTCGGTTTTCAAAGCGTTCTCAAATACGTTTTTGTTCCCAAAAACGTTATTGCAATGAACCGTTCCGAACGAATCAAAACCGTTATTAAAAATAACGTTTTCGAGCCCTGCATAACACATTGTGTATGTTATCATTTAAACATGTTTTGTATAAATTTATGCAATTAATGCATTATCCCGTGTTATAGGGCTCCCGTACTATAACCTTTTATCTCATTTAAAGGTTTTTTTGGCCTGTCCTAGTACTGGTATAATTGTAAAAGTGCTAAAAACAGCTATTGGACGTTGTTAGATGAAATAATACTGATCTAGTTGATATTATAATATTCGAAAGATGTGAGTATTATTCAATACGAAAGTAAATTTGCAGCTGACGTCTTGTGTCTTCTGAATACTTCAATGAAGTGTGACTTCTGAATACTTCAAGAACCTACTTGTTGCCATTAGTTGCATATAGGGCCGAATAAGGGAACGTAACGCAATGTGCGGGCCTTGTAAAATGCTACGGTGCGTTGCACAAGGGCTGATATTAATTAAACAATGCGTTAATTATTTTTTTTCGTTTTTATAGAGGAATTAGAATTTTCAAAATCAGCTACCCTTTTTGTTTGTTTTATTAGGAAACTAGGAAGTCCCTGGATTGTGAAGTACATTCCAATCATTTTTGTCACTGAAGTATGCATATATTTTCAAAAATCCTTCGACTTTGTGTATAATGATTGAAATTAAACAAATGCCATACAATTTTGCTATCCATCAGTATAATCCAAACTCATGTGCAACCTGTGGGATCCATTTCACATCCTAAAAGATAATATTGTTAGCGCACAATCGTTACGTGCATGGCATGACAAGCCCAACTCCCTCCTAAAAGTAGAGTACGGCTACAGCGGCAGGCAAATGAGCTGCTCTGCATTGTGCTCCATATTCAAATATTGTCTGAGTATTGCCGATTGGCTCGATGAGGACAATCTGAAATCTCTAAATATTTGAGTTACGTTTTACCTGAACAATGTAATATACAAACATACAGATAAAGAAACAGACGGACATATCCTTTCACATCTATAATATTAATAGATGACGGCCGTAACTCCATTGCGTCAAAGTCCGTTTATCGAGTGGATACCGTACATTTTCCCGAGACAAGAACTACTATTTTTCCTTTCACGGGGCTCAGTGTCTCCATACCAAATTTATATGCAAAATCCGTTCAATGGTTTGAGCGTGAAGAAGTAATTGACAGACAGACGAACGACGACTTTCATACTTAAAATATTGGTAAGGATTGAAATTTTTTTGAGTAATTTTTTGTTAAATATTTAATTAAAATACCTTATTATGCAATAAATATTAAAATTAAATGTGAAAACAATTATTTATAATGTTTCCTACTTGCAATACCAATTTTAACCAAATTTCAATCAAACTTTGCTGGTCCAACTACTGGTTTTGGGTGTCCCAACTACGACTACTGTAATTCTGTCCCATGACTGTGTTTTACCTACCATTTAGTTTTTACCAAAAATAAACTGAAAAACCATCGCATTTTTATGTTTGCATATCGGTGGTTCGTTTCCCATACAAAAAAATCGTATGAAATTAGCTAATTAATGTCGATTGTTTTTTTGTATGGGAAACGAACCACCTTAAGTTAGATAATTTATGAACACAAATATTATATCTATTTCTATTTAATGCGAAGAATTTAATGTTTTACAGCTATTTCTGTAAAAAAAATTCCTTAGCTGTCCGATGTTTACGGTATATAATTTTACTTGCGAGATCTACATAATCTGTACTAGTTGTTGATTTTATTCCATAAATTTATAAATTCTTTTTTGTTTTAGGTGCAGGGCACGCAGATTTTATTCCAACTTTGTTGTAAGACTAACAATATGACAAGGATATTTCTGTGAAATAAACTTGTACTATAAACATTTTGTTTTTTTTTTACTATTCTTTTTTTTCCAATTTAATTTCTTTCCTTTCCAATTTTTTTGACTTTTCTTTCCAATTTAATTTCATATTTTTAGGCTTTTAAAAGAAGTAATATCTTGTCTAATGTGATAATGAGACTATAATTATTATTGTAATAATATTACTGTGACTTCTATCATGGTAGTCATTATTGAACTCTGTTTGATTATCTGGCATGTGCCGTTTTTAATGGATATTTATCTATTCAATGACATTGTTATATATATCTACCGAATATTTTTCCGTTACCAATCAAAAACCTTTTAGAAACTTAGCTTGCAGCAACAATTATTTTTCCCATGATGTAATTACCTATTTCTTATGATACCAGTTGCAATTTATACTTAAGAGCCCGGGTTACCCTCGAAATTCTCATACATACGTAATACCAAAATCATTTTGTCATACGAAAATATTTAACATGTTTGAGTTATTTTTCAGCTTAAAATAGTAATTACCTAGGTTCCTGAACAAAAATTAACTTCAAAATATTTAAACACTAAAAAAATTTTTTTTGTGTTAAATTTTTTTTTGCTAAATTTACTACTAAATATTTAAACACTAAAAAATAGAGTAAAACACTAAAAAATATATAAATAAATAGTAAATTTACTGCAAAATATTTCAACTCTAAAAAATATTTTTTAGTATTAAAATATTTTGTAGTAAAGTTACTAATTATTTATAAATTTTTGAGTGTTTTGCTCTATTTTTAAGTGTTTAAATATTTAGTACTAAATTTAGTAAAAAAAATTTATACACAAAAAAATTTTTTTTAGTGTTTAAATATTTTGAAGTTAATTTTTGTTCAGGAACCTAGATAATTACTATTTTATGCTGAAAAATAACTCAAACATGTTAAATATTTTCGTATGACAAAATGATTTTGGTATTACGTATGTATGAGAATTTCGAGGGTTACCCGGGCTCTTAAAATGTTAATGTTGAGAATTTAAAGTCTACCTATCTTTCTGCATCTGAGAATAAAACCAAAACAAAAGAACACAGTTGGTATTACGTGTATGTATTTTATGTATGTAATATAAGCTAAGTCACATTAAAAGAATATTTTCTCAATTACTGCAATACAATAGTTGATAAATATGTATATTTCAATCTCTGAATTCGCTTTGTTCGACATGGGAACATTGATTTTAAATGCAGAAATTTTTTAATCAGTTTCGTATTTTGATTGTTCGCAAACTTTCATGGCCTGTTTTCTCTTTATTTAAATTTCCTGAAAACAAAGTGAATTTATTGATTCTTGAAGCAAAATTTTGCCATTTACAAATCTTTTTAGACACTCCCGAGTTAATTTTACTCATACCGATACGAGATGCGGCGATGAATTACGATATCCGATAATCTTTAGGTAAGTACTTAATATTATAAAGCGGTAGAGTTTGTTTGTTTGAACGCGCTAATCTCAGGAACTACTGGTCCGATTTGAAAAATTCTTTCACTTATATTATAGCCCATTTATCTAGGAATGCTATAGGCTATATTTTATCACGCGACTAATAGGAGCGAAGAAATAGAGGAAAATGTGGAAAAAACGGGGGAAATTATTTGAAATTGCTTATTATCTTAAGAACTACTGGAGCACTTTTTATTTCATTTGGCACACGTGAAGAATAGACCACCTGAAGGGACATTGGCTATTTTTTGCGGAAAATGTACGGTTTCTGTGAAATTCTTAAATTACGCGGGCGAAGCCGCGTGGAACATAAATTATTCTAGTACTAGATGATGCCTGCAACTCCGTTGCGCCAAAATTAGTTTATCGCGTCCAGCGCGATAAACCGTACTTTTTTCCGGGATAAAAAGTATCCTATGTCCTTTCCCTGGACTCAAAGTATCTCCATAACTTTCAGCAAAATCGGTTTAGCGGTTTGGGCGTGAAGAGGTAAAAGACAGACAAGCAGACACACTTTCGCATTTACAATATTAAGAGCCCGTCCTCTCTTTTCTACTGCTCTCTTCACACTCACTCTTTCATATCGCTGGCCCCGGGCAATAAAGGCGTAATATCAAAATCGTTTTGTTCAGGAGAGACAAAATAAGCTACGACCACCTAAGTAATTGGAGTTTTATAGTGAGCTTTATGACTATTTCTCAAAAAAGTGTCCCGTCAGGAAATTGTCAAGAAATCAGTTCGTCAAGAAACGTCAGGAAATTATCGATACTAAGGATGGCATTATACCAAAAAGTTAAGGAATCAAGTAACGTAAAATGAAACACTTGTTCTAGTCTCATAGTAATTATTTAATTAAATTTAAGTTTAAAAAAACATAAAGTTTAAAAAAAATATAAGGGTGGGTTGCACCAGAGGCGTGGTTAAAGTTAAACTTTAACCCAAACTTTAACCTTTACTTCGACCACGGAATTTGACAGATGTCTGTTGCGTTTAATTTTTTGTTAAAGCTACAGTTACAGTATAAAATTTGAATTATCCATAAAAATCGACAGGAAAAATATTTATTATAACAACACTGTGATCCATTGTAAATTTTCACGAAAAAATTTCGTTAGTAGTTAGTTTGAGCGGTTAAGTATAGTTTTCACAGAGCCAGTACTGGCTGCCAATAAGACTGGCAGCCAGTATTGACTTGGTATATGCCACGTGTGAACAGTTTTTCAAGCCAGGCCAAACTGTTCACACGCGGCATATACCAAGCCAATACTGGCTGCCAGTCTTATTGGCAGCCAGTACTGGCTCTGTGAAAATTAAACTTTAATGGTTATCGTTAGATATGGTATCCTTAACCAAAGATTTGACATTTTGCACTGTAGTTATAATTAAAGTTACAGTTATAGTTAAAGTAAGTTGGTGCAACGCACCCTAAGGAGGCAGGGTAACATATTTAAATTTCTTTTACATTAATGTCAGCAGGAAAAATGTAGCAGTTTCCTTCTTTTTTTGGTTGGCTAAGAAATTCGACAATATCTCTATTTTCGATTATTGAAATATCATTTTTTATGGCAACATAAATGTTTTTCATCTTTTTGGACGACTTAAACCCTTGCACTACAATTTTGCCGTGTGACATATCTTCGATCCTGCAAACAAAACGATATTATTTATTTTTCTTACTGGAAAATCTAGCCAGTACAAATTTTCCGGACTTCATGATTGCAAGTCCTTGTTCCTCATCAAATCCAGGTATTTCGTTTACATTATGTTTCATTACGTCGTCAAGTAGTTCGCTTTCTTCATTATCAATTCATTCTGTATAGCTCGATTTTCTTTTTCCAAATTTTCATACAAATTCGACGTCACACGGCATATAAATCTGGAAATGCGAACATAAAAAAAACTATATTTATTTTTAATCTATGCTGGTGAATACTACATGAAACGTCCAAAATTTCTTGACGTCAAGAAAAACGTCACGAAATTTTGTCAGGAAAATTAGACACGCTTCGTATTTTCGTAACTACATCGAAAGTACCTATTAGATCCAACAACAAAAGGTTTCTTACTATTTATCACCTTCACCAGAAAGTTTAGTACATATTTCATCATAATATAACTTACTTTTTAAGTCGAAACACATCAGGAAATATTTTTTCTAGCACTTTCACTTCAATCGCTCCGGCTGTTTTGCTAAACTGAGAGCCAATACAAAATGGCGGCAATATGGTCTCATTGTCTATGGAATGCAATGGGGTTGCCATATTTGTAAAGTACAAATTCCTACCTTGAGAATCGGTTCCGGTGATGGAAATTGCGTCAAGAAATGTGTCACGAAAATTATTGAAAAATAGAGGGACATTTAATGTTTTCGACTTTTAATTATCAGAAAGGGTATACAAAAGCTCGATTGTGATTTAAAATAGTGTCAAATATTATATAACTGAAGATAAGATAAAATCCCTTTTAGAAGCATTTGAAAATATAGGTTTCACGAAGACATTATATATCATGGGGTAGGGTAGGGACATATCGTTTTTATATGGGCGGCTATTTTACTGCTCAAAACAATTATAATTTTTTAATTTGTTTTAATACTCATATGAGTTTAAACGTCTTTATAGAAACAGGATTGACCCGCACTACAATTTGCGTAATACGACTTCCGATAAGAAGCTTTATTTAAATCATAATAACGTTTTTCATGAGTGGACAACAACATTTTCTGAAAGTGGACAACTTTTTAAGAAATAGTCTTATCTTTTTTGAAATTCATAAAACCTATTTTTGATTACCAATAATTATTTGTAAATTTCGTATGAAGCTAAAAATTTTTTACTAAACAATTCATTTTGGGAAAAAAAAAGTGGTAATTATATGCCCGTCTGGCGGTAGTATGATATGGACACTGTTTCCATTATACAAGAGATGATTTTGAAATAAAAATACAATTGTAAATTATTAGGTTTCTTTTTATATATATAAAAAAAAAACGTTCTTCTAATCGATACTACGTGTGGTAATTACACGCTTACAAAACAGTAATCTTAGGTAAGTATTCAAAATTCTTCAATTCTTGTGAATAGTTTGTCACCTCATATTATGACAGAAAAAGAGATCAAAGTTCAAAGTATGCAATTTCCTAAGTAAAAATAGGGATAATGTAAACAAATTATAAAACGCTAGAGAGCTCCTTAACAGGCATAGGGCATAAAACGACCATTTTTTAAGAAACAGTTCTTAGGTATACATTGTACAGATAAAAATTAAGACCACACCATATTAAAAAATATTTTTTAATGCCAGTGCACATGGGGCCTGATTAAGGGTGAAGAAATAATGTACCGGTTCATGGATTGCTATGCATCTATTTAAAGTTGATTTCATTTTAGTTCGGTTACAAAAAAAATAAATGCATGTGAGTTGATCTTATCATTCTTTGCTAGTCATATTGAACGTATATGCAACTTAAATGCAAGTAATAATCCCTTATCTTTGCTAAGCATAAGCATCACTTTACTAGACATTAACAACGCAACTGTCACACTTGCGTTGGTTATGCTTAGTAAATTAACATTATTACAATCCATGTTTCCTAGTCATAAACAATTTTCCGTCTTTAAAAGTATTAAATATAACTAAATATGTAAATATAGCATCGCATATAAAAATATTTGAAATATTCTTCTTAGTTTCAAAGGGACAATAAAAATAAAGAATAAAACTTTAGGCGCGAATTACTCGAAAGTTGCCGCCATGCAGATGCGTTGTTTATGATAAGGACGGCAGAGTAAGAAGTAGACAAACAGTAAATATTTACACGCTGCTGCTGCAGCTTCACTTGGATTCTATAGGAACCGAGCTTCGAATGAACCCAAAGTTGAGGTTTCATGTTTGGGCTCATATTAACAGCCTCATCGAAAAGGACATTGATAGATGGTAATCATGAGAATACTTATGATTCTGTTGTTAGGAATTATTCTGCACTATAACCAACACAAGTTTAAAAAGTATAAAATAAAATTAAGAAATTTAAAAAAAAACCCCGCCAAACAACTTTAAAAAGTAAAGAAATAATATTTACTGCCTTTAAGTTCAAATAATTCCTAACTTGTGTAAAGTAATATTTTAGTCCATAATTGTTGTCAAGGTGTGTCGGGGGACTAATGTAGATGTTTGATTTCATTTCACAATCAATTCATAGCGAACTGAATCGAGATAGTCAGCGACTTGGCGGTTGTATGTTGTAGTTTACTTGGCGGTCCCCCGACACACCTTGACAACAATTATGGACTAAAATATTACTTTACACAAGTTAGGAATTATTTGAACTTAAAGGCAGTAAATATTATTTAATACTTTTTAAAGTTATTTGGCGGGGTTTTTTTTAAATTTCTTAATTTAATTTTATTGCCTTTACGTAATTATACCCCTGTAAAACCGCCATACTGGCACAAATGACCAAGAATTTTGTGTCAGTATCTCCAGGCCTCTGAGTATGAGATAGCTGGGTAATGGGTTAAATACTTCGTAATCTGTGCCTACTATCTTATAAGTATGTCTCATTACATTTTATTTTACTACGAAGGATGTGTTTTTGCTTCATTAGCAACGTAATACTGCTATTTTTGTACTCATTATCTTGCAATAACATCTTATCAGATCTAAAAACTATTAAATACAGTTTTTAATGTCACTTCATGCGGACATGATACCGGTTTTATTAAATTATAATCATCTTTGCATTTATTTTAGAGTTCTGCACTTAGAAAATAAGCAAGGAACAACAAGATAAACTATGAATAATTTTTTTTAATTCCAGTTACTTCCAAGTTTTGATAACAGATGGCACTGAGCGGATGTTTTTTGCGATAGGTATTGTAATTTTTTACTTTTGAAAATCAGTTTTAAAAAGCAAACTAGCTTTTGTATGGTGCATTAATTATGAAAATAATATTAATAATTATAACATAACTAGCGACCCGCCCCGGCGTCGCACGGTATAAAATATATTATAGCCACTGAAAAAATGATTCAAATCGATAGCCAATTCTTATCTGTGCCAAATAAAATAACATGAAAATTGCTCCAGTAGTTCGCGAGATAAGCTCTTTTAAATAATTTCCCCCGTTTTTTCCACATTCTCCAATTACTCGTAGCGTGACAAAATTCTTATCTGTGCCAAATAAAATAACATGAAAATTGCTCCAGTAGTTCGCGAGATAAGCTCTTTTAAATAATTTCCCCCGTTTTTTCCACATTCTCCAATTACTCGTAGCGTGATAAAATATAGCCTATAGCCTTCCTCAATGAATGGGCTACCTAACACTGAAATAATTTTTAAATTGGACCAGTAGTTCATGAGATTAGCACGTTCAAGTTAGCCCTTTCAAATATTTTTTCCCGTTTTTTCCATATTCTTCTCTATTTCTTCGCTCCTAAAGTCTTGGCGTGATAAAATAAATAAATGGGCTATCGGGTCTACACAGACGGACCGCATTTCAATTGCGATCTAACCGCAAATTGCAGTTCAAGTGCAGTTTGAATGCAGTTGACACGACTGCAATAGAACTGCAAATCAAACGCCCAATCGGATTGCAGTTCAGTTGCAATTGGCGTGCAGTCGTGTGAACTGTTTTGTTTGCAGTTCTATTGCAGTCGTGTCAACTGCATTCAAACTGCACTTGAACTGCAATTTGCGGTTGGATTGCAGTTGAAATGCGGTCCGTCTGTGTAGACCCTAACACTGAAAGAATTATTATTATAGGGAACAAAGGGACATGAAGGAATAAAGCGACTTTGTTTTATAATATGTATAGATAATGTCACAGAATATATGTATGTCGCAGGGAAAAGAGGATATCAGGAATTTCACGATATCCCTAGGGATATCACGAACTCCCGGTAGATGCCGAATATTCTTGTTTGTTATGCCTTCTTACTAAAAATATCTAGTGATATGTCATTTCACTAAACTAAATCTAGTGAAACGTCAGAAAAGCGGACACCGCCGAATAAAAATCAAGCCACGCATTTCTCTCGCTTGCTCTAGTATAAACACGGGTTACACACTTTGATAGGATCATCTAACATCTAAATCTGACAAGATGTTAGATGATCCATGCGTCGGGTGGGCATGTAAAAAGTCGGTCCTGCGCCTGATCTCTCGCCGGTCGTGTCAGTCTTCCGTCTCATCGGGTTATGCGAGTAAAGGAATATAGAGATTGCTCTTGTGTACTGCGCACACACTTGGGCACTATAAAATTATTCTTGGCCTGGTTTCAATGAAACCGGCCACCGTCACCAAAACCAGAGTGGGAGTTATTATTATTATCTCACGTGTAATGCAACTATAGCAGATCTGAGGGGGCATCACCATATCTCTGAATCATACAGTTGAAACCAACTGAGGGTTCTTCATCAGATACTTCAGACCTTTGATTTTTAACGTTAAATGAAGCGGCCGACCAAGTTGAATATTTTTTGTAAAGGTGCCATGTCGATCTCTAGTTTGGTTAGGCTCTTGTACAGGCACAAGTACTACAGGTAATCCAGCTCTTCAATTATCCTAGTTTTTACAGTTCCGTGCCCAAAGGGTTATTCTGTCTGTCTGTCTCCAGGCTAGATGAGCCGCGCCAGCTCGAGCGACGCATTTGTTTCACTCCCACTAGTGCCCGTGTCACGTGTGGGAACTAGAGCGAGCGAAAGAAATTAGTGGTTCGATTTTTATTCGGCGGTATCCGCGTTTCTGACATTTCACTAGATTTAGTTTAGTGAAATGACATATCACTAGATATTTTTAGTAAGAAGACGTAACAAACAAGAATATTCGGCATTTACCGGGAGTTCGTGATATCCCTAGGGATATCGTGAAATCCCTGATATCCTCTTTTCCCTGCGCATTGCATATTAATTGTACCACAGAAATATAGAGATCTGTGAATTTTACCATATCACAGATCTCTAATATTATTTCTGTGTACCAAATAATGTACAAAAATTCATATTTCATACAATATTATGTTATAATTATTATTACGTTAAGTAAATTATGTTATACATTATTATGTATAACATAATTTATATTAAATATTCTTCTAACATTTTTGCTGTGGTGCGAGCTTTAAGATTAAAGCCGCATTTTCACTAGGTGACATTTTTGAATGTGAATTTGAATTCAGTTTTATAAAACTGAATTCTCATAGAACGCGTTCATGCGTAGGGATTGCAATCCGGAAAACCGGGTCCGGTAAATCACCGGATCCGGCATCATTTCACGGGTACCGGATCCGGTCCCAATATACCGGATCCGGCGACTGGATCCGGTGTTAGCAATTAGTGGCAAACTGATATGGTTGTTGCATGAATAACTTACTTTAAATGCGTAACCCCTGGTGAAAAAGCTTTTTCTCGCTTTTTATGATTCTATATTACCTATATATAGAAATATACATACATATATTATAATACTTCTATATAATTCCATTAATGTCAATCAATAATATATGTCGAGAGATGTAAAATAATGGCACAGGCACAAAAGAACTAAACTAATATCACAGCAAATCAAAGAACCTAACTAATAACACATAAAGTACTACTGTTTCGCTTATTAACAGCTACCCCCACGATTGTCTTGCAAATACGGCGACAAAGCAAGCTTAACGGCCTTCGTCTTGGCCTCACCCTTCCATACGGAGAGTGCGGCTCCGACCAGACCCTCAATCTCGATGCCGTCCGTATAGATCTTATGGATGTGGCTGTTAACCACGTCAGCATACGAGTACCTGCTCTACCGGATGTGGGTCCTCAATCGTGGAAGCCATTCGTTCCACTTCCCTGCCCCCAATGCTGGGTATGACATCCACCCCACACCCTTCTTGATCTCATAAAGCCTCGATGCTTCGAGTATTCTGAGATCAAGAGGGAGTATCCAAGCCAACAGTAGTGCAGAGTTCAGGGAGAGGGTCCGATATACTTTGCAGATCTCCAGGGCAAAACTCTGTTGAACGGAGTTGAGCCTTTTTTGGACCCCCATTTTTTTTTCACGGTGGGTGCACACGCTGCCGATGCATACAAAATAATTGGTTCTATGATCTCCGTACAAAAATATAATCTTAACAACTGGGTATAGAGTAATATTATAATTCGTCTATGTTGGGGGTTAAGCCTCCAACTAAACAGCTCTATTAAGCAGCTCTATTAGTGGTCGATTGCTATGTGACACTTTAGTGGTGACCCATGAGTTACTTTTAAAACATGATGAGCAATAAATTGATCTATATTGTTAAATATTAACTTGCCATTAACTACAGCTAAGTATGGTGGTGGGGAGGAACCAATGAGAAATTTTCTGATCTCAAGTACAAAATACGGACGCTCGCACGGTGAAGGAAACATCGTATGGTCAGTCCCAAACGTATTCATTGACCTGCTCATTCCTCTAGACTAGGCTGCCTATGTTGCGATAACTCCGTATGTGCTTTAGCAACCATACGGATATTTAAAATCTTATTCCAGGCATTACAGTATTTAAAAAGTGGTTATATCGCTTTGAAAATATTGTACAAATCAGCTACAAGGGATGCATAAGCCTTGTTATGGAATTAAAAAGCAAAAATAAAATGATTTTCGCTTCTTAGTTCAGTTTCACCAATCCGGCCGGATCCGACCGGATCCGGCCGGATTGATGGGAATCCGGTGAAATCCGGTCCGGATTGAAAATGACGCCGGATTGCAATCCCTATTCATGCGGCGATGTAAATCTCGTTTTGTTTCAAATGGGTTTCACGTAAGTATAGTGCTTACGCCGTTTCTGATCCAGTCCAGAATGGCAAGTGCCTAAACGGAGTTAGGACCATACGTCTTGGTCTCTTCCATCAAAAAGATGAAAATTGAAAATCACATTGAATTTCACTCTATTCTGCTGTTAGCAACAAATTATTTTTTGTCTGGTAATTACCAGACGGTAATTTTTGAAAAAATGTAGACATTTTTTTAAATTGTTGACATAATAATAAGTACTGGATTTTCACTACATCTACCTATCTATACATATTATGTATTATAAAACAAAGTCGTTTTTTTCCCTCATGTCCCTTTGTTCCTATGAATAACAAAATTTTTTCATGCGGGCCACAAACATGTCGCGAGCTGCAATAAAATTTTTTTTGGGTTAAAAAATAATATTTTCAACAAAGTATTATGTCTTACAAAATTAACGATTTAAAAGTGGAAAAAATTTCACGACTATCACGACGACTTTACATTATTTTGTCGGTGGGCGTGAATTTCAAAATGGTTTAACATCACGCGGGCCACAAATAAAGCCCCGGCGGGCCGCGGGTTGGGGGTAGCGGATTTAAAACTACGCAACGGATTTTGATGATTCTTTCAGTGGATAGCCCATTTATCGAGGAAGGTTATAGGCTATATTTTATCACGCCAAATAGGAGCGAAGAATTAGAGGAAAATATGGAAAAAACGGGGAAAATTATTTGAAAGGGCTAACTTGAACGCGCTAAGCTCAGGAACTACTGGTCCGATTTGAAAAATTCTCTCAGTGTTAGATGTCCATTTATCGAGGAAGGCTATAGGCTATATTTTATCACGCTAAGACTAATATGAGAATGTGGAAAAAACGGGGGAAATTATTTAAAAGGGCTTATCTCGCGAACTACTGGAGCAATTTTTATGTTATTTGGCACAGTAAGAAGTAGACCACGTAAAGGATCCTAGGCTATCGACTTTAATCATTTTTTCAGTGGCTATATATTTTATACCCGTGCGACGCCGGGGCGGGTCGCTAGTAATACTATAAAACAAAGTTACTTTTTTCCCCTCATGTCCCTTTGTTCCCTTTAATCTTTAAAACTACGCAACGGATTTTGATGCGGTTTTCTTTAACCCATTAACCGCCAAAATGAAACCAATACTATTTTTAAACAAAACTTGCTTTTATCTGCGATTTATTAAATATGTTAAATAAAAGAAAAGTTAAAAAAATATGAAACCCTCCCCTTTATTGTACTCAGTTAGGTACAATGGCGTGTTATGGGGTACTTAGGTGTGATAAGGTTTAGAACTAACTTTATTGATAAATACTATTACGGATACGGGCAGTTGTTTACGTGTTACGAATACGGGCAGTTGTTTACCTGCGCGCGACAGTTGCGCGTACCTTCTAGAAAAGCCCGACCCTTGTTTATGTGATTGCGTGTTTACGTTGTAACAATCCAAAATAGAACGCTCCAGAATTCGACGCGGGCCATATAAAAGGTAAACAAGCCGGCAGTCAACTCAGTTCGATCCGAGCGATCATCAAGGCGACTTCAAAGTGAGACAAGTGATCAATAGTGAGTGATTGTGATAGTGAACTAACGACTCGGCTACGACCTAGGACAGTGATAGTGCTCAGTGATTTGGATCTAGTGCTTAGTGTTTGGACTTAGTGATTTGTGTGAGCTAGTGTTTGTGAATAAAGTCTTCAAGAGAGTCACCAGGTCTTTCTCTCCGAATCCTCGAACTCTAGCACGTAACAACTGGTGTCGGAAGTGAGATTTGGAGATGCCATTGACTCCGAGAGAGGACTTCAAGGGGAGTATCAGGACAAGGGCGCAGCGAGCTGCTGCCATTGACTCCGAGAGAGGAGTTGGAGGTGGAGCTGCGGAGGCCACACCCACTGGGGACCAAGCTCCGCCCACTGCGGGGCAGGCCCCACCCGCTGGCCACGCCCACCAGGCTCCGCCCACTGACCACGCCCCCCAGGCTCCACCCACTTCGGGTGAAGCCACGCCCACTGGCTCCGCCCACCGGGGCCCGCCCACTAATCACGCCCCTCAGGCCCCGCCCACTCTGGACATGGCCACGCCCACTGGCTCCGCCCACCAGGCCACGCCCACTCAGGCCCCGTCGACTAGCTACGTCCATCCTGCCACGCCCGTAGTTTCTACGGCCCCTCAAATGGCTCCTCAATTAGAAAGCATAATTGAGTTAATTCAGGCTTTGCAAGATTCTCAAAGGGCAATGATGGAGGCGCCTGCGGGAAAGTCGCATGTGTAAAAGAAGTCATTATACCTGGACGAGCGGAAGCTAGAGTGCTCGTAAAACTACCGCCAGCTGGAAAGAAGAAGTCAAACAGATGCGTGTTGATCGAAGACATACCTACCAAGACATCAGCGCGGAAACTAATGACGGCGAGAACCCTTGTTAGAGGAAGCAGTAACGCTGTGGTCAGGGTTTTGAATCTGGGTGATCACGAGATCTGCTTGAACAAAGGTGACGTCATTGGAAAGTGCGAGGAAGTTGTCTGGATGAGAAAGTGTAGTTCGATCACAGGCTCAGACTCAGCAAACAGCAGCAACTATGGATTAGTGACTGAGCTACTCGACGACTGCAAGAGTAATCTGACTTATTCGCAGAGCATGAAAGCTAAGAAGTTTTTACAACGCCACGCGAATATCTTCTCCAGTCAGGAAGGCGACCTTGGAAGAACGTCGATGGTTCAGCACAGGATAGATACTGGAAACGAGAACCCAATTCGTCAACGAGCAAGACGGATACCCATTGCAAAGGAAAAAGAAGTTGAAGGCCTTTTGGAGGACATGAGAAGGCATAAGATTATTGAACCGTCTGCAAGTCCGTGGTGCTCACCTGTTGTATTAGTGAAGAAGAAATATGGCAGCACAAGATTTTGTGTGGACTACAGGCGTCTCAATGATGTCACTAAGAAGGACAGCTATCCATTACCTCGAATCGACGACACTCTGGATACCTTGAGTGGCATGAAATGGTTCTCGACCCTAGACCTGAAATCTGGATACTGGCAGGTCGAAATTCATCCAAAAGACAAGGAGAAGACAGCTTTCTCCACCGGTAAAGGTTTGTGGCAGTTTAACGTCATGCCCTTTGGATTGTGCAACGCACCTGCCACATTTGAGCGACTCATGGAGTGTGTACTGGCAGGCTTAGTTGGAGAGGCTTGCTTAGTCTACTTGGACGACGTCATCATTGTTGGCCGCGACTTCGAGGACCATTTGCGAAACCTAGAACGAGTTTTCGCTAAAATAGAGGGGGCCAAGTTAAAGTTGAATCCGAAAAAGTGTCGTTTATTCAGGAGTAAGGTCAACTATCTCGGCCATGTCATCTCCAGTGATGGAATCCAGACGGACCCGGAGAAACTGGAAGCAGTTCAAAATTGGACAACCCCTAAGAACAAAACCGAAGTGCGGGCATTTCTCGGCCTATGCTCCTACTACAGGCGTTTTGTCAAAGGATTCTCAGAGATAGCCAAGCCATTACATCGGCTGACGGAAGATAAACGACAGTTTATGTGGGACGAGACTTCTGAAGATTCTTTTCAGAAACTGAAGAAACATCTGTGTGAAACACCAATCCTGGGATATCCACAACCTGAAGGTCAGTTTATAGTCGACACTGACGCAAGCAACACGGCCATTGGAGGGGTGTTATCTCAAAAGCAGGGCGAAAGAGAAGTTGTAATTGCATATTTCAGCAAATCTTTATCTAAGCCAGAGAGAAACTACTGTGTGACAAGAAGAGAACTCTTGGCTGTTGTAAAGACGCTACAACATTTCAGCAAATATCTCATTGGCAGACAATTTTTACTGCGAACTGATCACGCAGCGTTGAAGTGGCTACTGCAATTCAAGAACCCTGAAGGTCAAGTAGCTCGATGGATTGAACAGCTCCAGGAGTACGACTTCAAGACGGAACACCGCAGCGGAAAGGCGCATGGGAATGCCGACGCCCTTTCACGAAGACCGTGTTCAGAGGACTGCAAACATTGTGTTAAGCAGGAATCGAATGAAGTGACATTAAAGTTAACGAAAACAAGTCCTTTGGGTCCATGGGAGAATGATGCTATGAGGGAGGCTCAAGAAACAGATGACGACCTACGGCACATCATCACATGGAAGAAACGAGGTGACGAAAAACCAATCTGGAGTGAGGTTGCACCCACTGGCGCTGTCACTAAGGCGTACTGGGCGCAATGGGACAGTCTGACACTTCAAAATGGAATACTTTACCGAAAATGGGAGAAGACTAACGGCAGAGAGTTCCATCTTCAGATAGTTGTCCCAAGAACGAGAGTACCGGATGTTCTCCGTGAAATACATGATGGCGTATCAGGAGGTCATCTAGGTGTTAAGAGGACGTTAACAAAAGTGCGAGAACGATTCTACTGGTTGCATTGTCGAGATGATGTACAGGATTGGTGCCGCAAATGCACTACTTGCGCTGCAGTGAAGGGACCACAGACCAGGAACCGTGGGAACCTGCGGTTGTATAACGTTGGCGCATCGTGGGAACGAATTGCAGTTGACGTAGCTGGGCCATTTCCCGTGACGGAATCGGGAAACAAGTACTTTATGGTCGTCATGGACTACTTCACCAAATGGCCCGAAGTGTTCGCCATACCAAACCAGGAAGCTACAACAGTTGCTTCTAAGCTAGTCGAAGAAGTGATATCTCGCTTTGGTGTGCCTCTCGAAATCCATTCCGATCAGGGCAGGAACTTCGAATCGCAGGTTTTCCAAGAAGTGTGCAGAATTTTGGGAATGCATAAGACGAGGACCACCGCGTACCATCCACAGTCTGATGGAATGGTTGAGAGATTTAACCAGACTCTAGAGAGGCATTTGGCGAAATTGGTAGATGATAGACAAAAGGATTGGGACAAGTATATACCACTCTTCCTTCTCTCGTACCGTACCGCCGAGCATGAGAGCATAAAAGCTACCCCGGCATTTGTCAATTACGGTAGAGAACTACGAATACCAATAGACCTCTTGACAGGAGCGTCACCGGGGGAAACAAAGACCGTACAAGACTATGTCTGCGATTTAAGGGAAAAGATGCACTACATACACGCCATGGTTCGGGAAAATGGGTTACAGTCAAGTGAGAACATGAAGACCAGATACGACCGGAAAGCGAACACGAGCGGCTTCGAAGAAGGGTCACTGGTATGGCTGCATAACCCAACTCGCCGAAAAGGGAAATCTCCAAAGTTGCAGACCAAGTGGGACGGCCCATATAAAGTGGTTACCCGATTGAATGATGTGACTTACAGGATTCAAAAGCCACCAAGAGGCACATTCAAAGTGGTACACATAGACCGTTTGGCGCGTTATCATGGCAGTAACAACGATGCTCGGGACGAGCATCTCTAAGAGGGGAGTAGTATTACGGATACGGGCAGTTGTTTACGTGTTACGAATACGGGCAGTTGTTTACCTGCGCGCGACAGTTGCGCGTACCTTCTAGAAAAGCCCGACCCTTGTTTATGTGATTGCGTGTTTACGTAAACAATCCAAAATAGAACGCTCCAGAATTCGACGCGGGCCATATAAAAGGTAAACAAGCCGGCAGTCAACTCAGTTCGATCCGAGCGATCATCAAGGCGACTTCAAAGTGAGACAAGTGATCAATAGTGAGTGATTGTGATAGTGAACTAACGACTCGGCTACGACCTAGGACAGTGATAGTGCTCAGTGATTTGGATCTAGTGCTTAGTGTTTGGACTTAGTGATTTGTGTGAGCTAGTGTTTGTGAATAAAGTCTTCAAGAGAGTCACCAGGTCTTTCTCTCCGAATCCTCGAACCCTAGCACGTAACAATACTTTTTTATTACATTTTTTGCACTGACAACGAACTCCTGTATGATGTTTTACATTTTGAAACTATTTACAAACATTTTTGGGGTAGTAATCGATACAATCTTCAGGTAAACTAACTGACGAAAACTGAAGAGGAGGATAACTTCGTTTTTCTTTATATTTTCTGATATAATTAAAATGTTACGATGTTTTGTAGAAACAGAATATAAGCCATGCTATCATCAAGAGTCGTAAGTGGTAAATGCAAACGCTAATGATTGACAATAACAAAAGAAAAAACATAATTCAAATAAGTAAATAAAATCTATCATCATCTTTACCCAAAGAGGTGATTTGCGTTCCGTCTTTTCTCATAATTAGTAGTAGTACCTATCTGTAGATGAAGCTAGTAAACTTTTGTCCTTGATGTCCACTAATAGGTATGAGAAGTAAAAAGTATACAGGATGATTTCTGGAGTCATATTTCTTACTTACGAAGGAGTGTGTATATTACTTATTAGCTTATGTTACCATAACACTTTGTAAGTGACAAATGTAGTATTATATTATCTATAATTCTAGTTGATACTTGCTTCATTGTTACTGACAAGATAGATTCCTCTTACAAGGTTTAGCTACTGTCAAATCTTTTAGCTGCTATTTTACCTGCGTTTCTGTCTACAACGTCGGTAATTTCAGGACAAAGAAATGTGTAAGGAAGCGGACATTTACGCTGTGATATGAGTTTTCTGGATGTATATGATAATTTTTATTTATAAAAGGAGCACAAAATAGCTTTTCCTTAGTATTCATAACTGTGTTCATAACGATGTAAGATGTTAAAATTAATCAAACTCAATATTAAAAAAATCTGAAAAAAGGAAAATTTTGCTAGTAGATTCGGCCGTTGTACCCAACTAGGTAAAGTAGTGTTTGAATCACAATTTTTCCGTCTATTTCAATAATCTACCACTAACTTGTTATTTATTATATAGATAACAATGTATTGAATAAAAAAAACAAACACATAAAGTGGCTGAATATTATACGATTAAAATAAAGAGAATTT
The DNA here is from genome assembly GCA_905333045.1 of Lysandra bellargus. NCBI lineage: Eukaryota > Metazoa > Arthropoda > Insecta > Lepidoptera > Lycaenidae > Lysandra > Lysandra bellargus. Next base: position 593,151 of record HG995327.1, read on the forward strand.
ATGAGCTTACTCCTGCAGGTTGCAAAACTGTAAGTTTCAAACCTACCTTATGACTAAAAATATTGGTTGCCAGTATAAATTTGCTAAAAATGTTGAAGCTTTATCTTTAATCAAATATATAAAATAAAACTGAGATGTGATACCACAAAATTTTTAACTATCCTTAATTTTGTATGTGAACCCAATCGGGTACAGCGGCGGTAAATGGGTTAATAGATAGAGTGATTCAAGAGGAAGGTTTATACTTATAAACCTTCCTCTTGAATCACTCTATCTTACTACTTAGGTATAATAACATTAATTAAATAGTGGAGAAATATTGTTATTGTTGGCGTTTCTAATGTGATGTTGTAAATAATTATATTTTTTTTTCCGCTTACTTTTAATCATTGTAGCTATAGTGTTTTTTAATTATCTAACAATATACTAAAACTATACAGAAATAATAAAGAGTATATTATACAAATCTAGCAAGGCCTGTATCAAACTACAATCAACAGGAGAATCATTCCCAATCGAAAAGGGCGTACGCCAAGGTGATCTTCTCTCCCCTATGCTATTCAATGCCATACTCGAGTACTCTGTGATTGGTTGGCTGTCAAAATTTGGACCAATCACAGAGCCGAACCGCGTCTTGAGACCGAGATGCATCTTGAGTACTGACTATTTATACGGGCCTTAAACTGGGACCACTTAGGACTGATCAATTATGGAATTCGCCTAAACCACCTAAGACTTGCAGATGATTTGGTACTTCTCGAAGAAAATCTAGCGATTATAGAACAAAATATGATGCAGAGCCTAGAAAATTAAAGTAGAGAAGTTGCTCTTGAAATGAATGCCAATAAAACTAAATTGATGACAAACTCAATTAGACGTTGTGGTGAATGGCTACAAGATTCAATATGTAAAAGAATATAATTATCTACTTAGGATTGATAATATCCCCATTCCACTTCAGATTCAATGGAAAAGGAATTAAATAAGGTAATAACATTAGAGACCAGTATTCTACCAGTCCTTACATAATATTATGACTGTGAAACTTGGTCATTAACACTCATGGGCGCCGGCAGGGGGGTGCCGGGGGTGCACTTGCACCTCTTGGGAATCTCGGGTTCTACAGGAATTATTGAAATAAAAAGCATTTTTGTGACCCTATTACCACGTCGTACAAAGATAGTTCGTAATGTTTCGGCACTAAATGTATTCTATTGACGTAAATAGACAGTCACTGTTGTTCGTAAAAAGTAAAAAGAAAAGAAAAGAAAGAAAACTAAAATCTGCACCCCTTGGAAATTATTTCTGCTGGCGCCTATGTTAACACTCCATCACAGGGAAAGTTATCAAAATGCCAACGTTCAATGGAAAGAAGCATGCTATGGTTAAAAATCAAAGACAGAGTCAGGAACGTAGATACAAGAACAAAACTCACAGACATTCATTACCCGGATAGATGTCCAAAAACGGAGATGTTGTCTCATGTCATGTCTTGTGCTGTTGGCATGGGCATAGCCAGGATTCTATATAGGGGGGCATAGGTCTTTGGAGAGGTGGGGGAGCAGATTAAGAAAATCCTAAATTTCAAATTCGTGGTTTTTAACAATATTTGAGCGAACGAACTGGGATTGAATGAACTCCCTTCTCACCCCACAACTCTCTCCGCTCCAAGTTTAGGTATGAAACTCGTGAGCATTAACTACCGATCTCGCTACGCCCATGGCTGTTGGTCATTATTTGAGTTTTGGACCTGTTCACTGTCCCACTTCGAGGTTTGCAGTGCTTAGATCTTGTAGCATGGTTTGAAGGTCTGCGGCTTAGGAGCGAAAAGGACAATGTCGTCGACAAAGCGAAGATTGGTTAGCTTCTTATTATTGACTTCAATGCCCCTCTCTATCCATAGGTAGGTCGTCCAACTTTCGGAAAACTTCCTCAAGAACACAGCAAAATAATTTTGGGGACATTGTGTCGCCTTGTTTAACTCCTTTCTTAGGGCCGATGGTTTTAAGTTTAATATAATCAGCAATACTATTGCTACAAATTACTTGAAGAAGTTATTAATTATAGCAACAGTACAACTGTAGTCTAGCATAACTGCTAAGCTGTATAGTAAAGTAAGTATTTCTTCTATGCAACACGCCGACAGAAAGATGCGCGATATAACATAATTTTTAAAGGTTGTAGACCGCAGAAATATTTCGCAGTGAACTAGCTCAGAATAAATTAGACTTTATGCTGTGTTTTTGTGCCAAAATTTTGCGCACGTATATACAGTGTGTAGCAAAAATAAGTGATAATACTTTAGGGGGTGTACGTGTACTTGTAGAAAGTTAACTGTGAAAGTAGCAGCTCTGAAAGACGATTTTTTTTTTCACTTTTGTATGGGCAAGGGCCCGAGCGTCACGAGTTTCCCCATACAAAAGTGAAAAAGTTTGGTCTTTCAGCGCTGCCACTTTCACAGTGAACTCTCTACAATGAACACCACACCCTAAAGTATTATCACTTATTTTTGTTACACCCTGTATAGGAATAACTTTAAAAGAATAAAAATAGTGACATTTTAAGACATTTCCGTGTTCGCGTATAAAAAGTTGAATCGACTTTAATTTGCGAGTGGAAAGATCAGTTTTCTGGCGATTAATGACTCAACGGGTTGTCTATTGATTGATCGACTACCGCGAAAAAGCCTAAAGAAGGGGTAATGAGAGGCTAGGGTTTATTTAGCTTCTCGGGGTGGCAGTTTGGGGACACCACCACCCATTGCACTGAGTCCCAGAGAGTGTCGTGAATCGTGATTCGTGACACGCATGGTGCTCCTGCGCATCGCGGCCCACGTGTGGGCTTTTCGCACTTCTGCACGCTGTGATGAGTCTACGAGACGCGGACAACCGTTGGTGTAGTTGCGGCGGGTTGATCGTGCCCGTGACTGTGCCTAGGCAGGGAGTGGAGCACCATGGGGTTTTAGTCCGGGTAGATCCTACGGGGAGTAATACCCCGAATCCGCCTAAGATGCGCAAAGCATTTCCCCATGTAATTATTATTATTTTTAACAAAAAATTAAAACCGACTTCCAAGGTAAAAACAATAATAACATTAATATGAACTAAAAAGTATTAAATAATTTTTACTATCTAATGGTGCCTTTTTCCGAATTCGGCTAAACCTCAACTACTTCTGTACTCAATCTTAATTATTTTGAAGTCGGTACCAGATAGCTGAATCTTCAGTCCTCTGACAGAATATTTGAAACTTTTGGAACTGGCACCGACTTCAAAATTATGAAGATTGAATACAGAAATAGTTGAGGTTTAGCCGAATTCGGAAAAAGGCACCATTAGATAGTAAAAATTATTTAATACTTTTTAGTTCATATTAATGTTATTATTGTTTTTACCTTGGAAGTCGGTTTTAATTTTTTGTTAAAAATAATAATAATTTCACTCTATTTAGTTACACTGTATGCGTATATTTTACGTATCTTATTACAATTTGTCAAGAGTCACAACTCACACTCACAAAATCATATATTATCAGTGAAGTGAACATATTGTGCTAAGTAATTTAACAATTTTAATGCTTCAAGCCGCAAGCGGTCACCGGCGATTGAGATAACAATAGAAAGGCTATTGTGTCTCGTTTTTCCACGATCGAAGGATCTATCAGATAAAAAATTGTATAAACTTGCATAGGATGTAGCGTAGCTACTCATAATATTTAATATTATCATAATTATTGACAGCTCTGTTCTTGTAAAGCGCTTATTCCACTTATCCTAGCTAGGAAGTCCTAGCTAGGATCCTAGCTTTCTAAATGTCATTCCACTTGACTAAATTTTTTCCGATTTAGGATCCTAGCTAGGATCCTAGCTTCTAAATGTTATTCCACTTGACTAAATTTTTTAGGACCCTAGCTAGGACTTCCTAGCTAGGATACGTGGAATAAGCGCTTAATCAAGAATTCAAATCGATACTTAGTGCGCCATCTATCGATTAATAAGTATAACTGATTAAAAAGACACTTAATGACTTTGTTTTGTGTAAATGCTCTTTTTAAAATAACTTTATTTTAATTCTATTTGTCTATTTAAATTTTATAAAGTAATTAGTAAAGTATTCGATCTGTTGTCTGCCGCCACGCGCCACGCGGCGCGGCGGCGCGGCGACGCCGTCGCCTCTGCGGCGCCGACCGCCATGTATTAAACAAACAGGTGTTGTTATACAGTACATAATTATTATTATTAGTATATCCATACCTATGCCTTGTACTATTATTAATTCTGTGCCATGAGACATTGGTGACCTTAATGATGATGATGACGATGATGATGATGATGATGATTATGATGATGAATATGAATTGCATAGTAGCATATGCTTTCTGTTCTTAAAACAACGCCGAAACTCCCGAACGTGTATCTATAAGGAGTCAGGAGTTCTCTCAGCATCTTCGAAACCATGGTATACTTTGACCCACTATTTGACTTTTTGGTAGCATATTCTTAGTACACTTCACATAAAACCAAAATCACCATATGTTTCCATGTAAATTTCGAGGAGTTCCCTCGATTACTCATGGATCCCATCATCAGGTCACCACTTTTGTGAACATGGTACCAAATTGGAGTGAAACCTAATACAACAAAACAAAAATTTCGAAAATCGGTTCACAAACGGCGGAGTAATCGTTGGACGTTTGGATGTTTGTAGTCGGCGGTGCCAGATTTACATTTTTACTAGATGATGCCCGGACTCCGTTGCGCCTAAATTCGTTTATCGCGCGGGAATCGTACATTTTTCCGGGATAAAAAGTATCCTATGTCCTTTCCCGGGACTCAAAAGAATTTCCATGCCAAATTTCAACAAAATCGGTTAGCGGTTTGAGCGTGAAGAGGTACCTAACAGACAGACAGACGGACGACAGACAGACAGTGATGACACACTTTCGCATTTATAATATTAGTATGTAAGTAGGTATGAATGAGTGTATGCCACTCAAGTTTCGCCTCCCGATGTACAAAATTTGCTGCCCCCAAGCCTATATTTTAATGTATTTATATATTATCCAGACCTGGTAGGTAGTCGACTGTTATTTGGCAGGTTGCTTATACTAACCGAGTTCTGGCAAAGGATTTAAATAGTTTGAGGTCTGCAAACAAAAAGGGTGCCCGAGGCGCCTTTTTGTTTGCCTTTGGCGCCCCTTTATATCCGGCGCGGTCGCCCTGCGTCCCCTCTAACATAGTAAAATACTATGCCTCTAACCGAACGCTAGTCGCTTACTGCCTACGAATTACGATCACAATTCACACCACATTGTAATCTTGTGAGTTGTGCGGAATCCTATATTTAGGTCCAATTAACTTAATTACAATATTTTAGAATAAAAAAGTTATTATAATAATGTATTATGTATTATTATGATTTATGACTAGCTAGCAACATAAGCTAGTATTTAGTAACATATAATATTATGGCATGTACTGTGTAGTAATAATTATTAATTATACCTACGTATTACGGTATGTATTTAGCAAAAAGATAAATAACTCGGTAAGTAGTTATAACTGAACTGTTTAGTTAAAAAAGAACGTCACAACTCACAACATGATCTCCCCACAATGTAGCTAATTTTATTGCTATGTGTACCTGACTAATTGTGGAGGCCCAATCCCTACCCTATTCTCTTCCCTTCCCTCCCCTATTCCCTTCCCATCCCTACCCTCAATACCCTATTCCCTCTTAAAAGGCCGGCAACGCACCTGCAGCTCTTCTGATGCTGCGAGTGTCCATGGGCGACGGAAGTTGCTTTCCATCAGGTGACCCGTTTGCTCGTTTGCCCCATTATTTCATTAAAAAAAAATTTGAGCAGTAGCCATACCTAGGTACAGTGAGTTATTGTTTGCATTGTACTGTAATTTAGCATATAATGCATACCTAGCTCTTATTCAGCTTCAATTGTGTCATAGGTAAGTAGCTGGTGGATTGGCTCGAAGTTTGTACTTTGTACTCACCCTTATTTAAAAAAAAGTTTACTAAGTAGGTAGGTAAGCCAAACGAGCGTAATTTATGAGCTGTGAGTCGCATAATTTCTGCCGCGTAAATATTTCTTCATACAAATCATGACTCACAAAATTACGCTCGTGTGAATCAAACAGGACTTTTGTATGAAAATGAATGCAGCAGAAGTCTGCCGAACCGAAATTCTGCGACTCACAACTCACAAATTACACTCGTTTGGCTTCGCCCTTAAAACACGCGACAGCCACAAACGCCGCCATAAGCAAGAAAAGACACAAAAGGCCATATAAAATGTATGAAAACTACAGGAAATATGCTGGTAGCGGCTTTTTGTGGTTGTGGCCGGTGGCCCGTGTGCCCGTGAGCCCTAAGGTATTTTCTACTGATTCCAAGCATTCGGATGTTCTTTAAATAAATAATAAAAATTGTTTTATTTCTGAATAGATTTATAAAAAATGCTTTCAGAACGTTGATCCTACTGGTGCCTGCCACCGGTTCGAGAACTATCCCGGCGAGAAGAACCGGCGTAAGAAACTCGCACGGGGTCCCACTTTATACCAAAAAAGTGAAAAAAAAAATATATTTTTAAATTAAAATTTACAATTGTAACCTAAAATTATACAATGTCAACATCCATACATAATTATTATTGTAAGTCATAATATAATAATGTAGAAGCAGCCTTGCAAGCAGCCATCCTACTCCCAAGATGTGCCATCTATATATATAAAAATGGATTTCCACTTGTGTTAGTAACGCTATAACTCGATAACGGCTTAAACCGATTCTGCTAATTTTAGTCTTAAAATAATCCTTGAAGTCCAGGGAAGGTTTTTAAGTGACACGAAGTTCACCGGGACAGCTAGTCGCTTAGATGATTCAGTACCTAGTGTTATATATTCCGTGTTCAGTACGTTACCTAATGTCCGAATGGCAAACGCGTTGGGATAACTCCACAAAAGGTCGCCACCTTTATAACTTTTTTCCAGATATACGTCAACGGCTATCCAAACACTGGATGGATATTGATCATTGCGTATCTCAATTCCTGACCGGCCATGGTAATTTTAAAGCCAAACTCTATGGATTTAAATTAGTAGAATCACCCATGTGCGAGTGCTCGACCGAAGGCAACATGTACGAACAAACCGCCTCTGGGAGTGTAACCTCTGGCAAAACGAAAGATCTATAATGCTTAACAACATACTTTGTAAATCTGGAGTCCCATATTACGATGATCTCGTGGACAGCGCAAGGAACTTCCGTGCCTTTAAGCGTTTTTGTCATAATTATTACTGGAAACAGTGTAACACAACAAACTCCATCATTTCCAAATTGGGTTCAAAGAATCGTCGCTGCAAACCGACCTGCGGTGACCATATGAGCGAAGTCGAGTTCCGTTAAAAAATGTTTTTATTGTACTTCAATTCGATACTAAAATTTTTGAAATATATCTCAAATGGTTTTAATTTTATTTTGAAAAAAAGTTGTCAAGGCCTTATTGGAAAAACCCTTACAATCTGTGAAAATTTCAGAAGTCTAGCTATAGCGGTTCTTGATATACAGCCTGGAGACAGAAAGAGAGACGGACAGACATCGAAGCCTCAGTAATACGGTCCTGTTTTCTCCCTCTGGGTATGGAACCCTAAAAATATCATATTTTCCTACAAATAAACTTATTCTCTTAAGTTACAATAGCGAACAAAAAAAATCAATGCCCTTTAGAATAAATTTAAGATTTGTTACAAAAAACGCCAAGAGCTCGTAATAAAACGCGTACGGAACTACTTTTATAATTTCCAGATCGCTCTTAATCAGTTTTAAGTTACGTAACCGTTTAAATTTATCTGAAAACAAATTGAATTATTAAATGATGTTAGCATCGTGGTTTAATGAAGAGCTGGTCTGGTCAGTTCTGTTGGAACAGCTTATTGGAGCACTCGTGTATCAGAAAATTCTTAGTAAGTACTTAATAAGAATTACATCCATACTTATTAATATTTATAAGCATGTATGTCTGTCTGTAGGTACCTCATTAATCATTACTAAACATCGGATTATATGAATTTTTATAATATTTGCATTTGCATGTTGAGTTGAGCGTTTATTGTCATCGCTCAAGCTGGGGGTCGCGGGTTCGAATCCCGCCGACGGAATAAAATTTTTCGATGTTCCTGGGTCTTGGATGTGTATTAAATATGTGTATCATGAAATAAAAATTTTAAATATGTGTAATAAGTATAAAAGTATTAAATATATTTCCGTTGTCTGGTACCCGTAACACAAGTCCTTCAAGTAGGTACTTACCACGGGGTCAGACTGACGCGGACGTGGTGTGAAGCGTCCATATAATATACTAGCGACCCGCCCCGGCTTCTCACGGTTACATATAATATAGCCTATGTCACTCACTCAATAAATGATTAAAATCGATTCAGTAGTTTTTATTCTATACTAATATTATAAAGAGGTAAACTTTGTTTGTTTGTTTATTTATAGATCTAATACTAAGTACTACTACTAATAGATAATACTATACCTACTCATAGATCTAAAGTTCCCGCGAGCGCACTTAGCGCCCACTTCGAAACAATTTTTAGGCGGGGGTCTGCGCCCCCCGATGCCCCCTTTCTTAGGTAGGCCTTTCTAAGTGGGCCTTCTGTTAAGTCTTTTCATTAATAATAAAATGAAATAAAAAATATGATGCGCTTGATACGGCGCCGGCAGTCATTTCGGCAACTTGCTGGGGAAGGCTTGTGAACCTGAGCCAAAAAAACAACTTTCTTACCTAATAATATTATACACGTTTAATACTCCGTTAACCTACAAAACTAAAAATCTATATTAGATCATTATCAGATAAGCACCAGACAACTATTTTTTAAATTGATAAAGGAATTAAAATAATATCTACACTCAGAATAATTAAACAACACAAACTAAAATATGAAAGTTATCGCAAATCACAAAAATAAAATATGAAGATTTCAAAATGAGTTTGAGTGACACTCAATGAGTGTGCATAAAATTTGAATTTCGAATTTAGAATGTTACTTACTTTTTTTTCAGCTAGTCAGGTCAGTCAAGACTCAAGAGTCAAGACATAATCTATACTAATATTATAAAGAGGTAAACTTTGTTTGTTTGTTTGTTTAATTGTAATGAATAGGCTCAAAAACTACTGGACCGATTTAAAAAATAAAAAAGACCTAAGTAATTTGGTCGCGTTACGTCAAACCCAGCCGAGCGATCACAGCTAACATTGAATTGACATAAGCCGACCACATGACTTAGGTCCGCCATCTGCATAGGAATCAACTTCCCTGATAGTACAACAACCATTATTTTATTTAAAAATATTGATTTTTTTGGAATACATTTAAACGCATTTATTTTACTCATGCTATTAATCTTTATCAAAATGAATTATTTCATCACTAAGTACAGTTTATGTAGATAATATTTGGTGTTTGAATGATTAAAATTGGACGTTTGGTTTAGAAGTTAAGGCGAAATTAAAAATTGCGACTTATGCCCGTTTCGAAGTGGGCGCTACTAAGGCGGGGGTGCACAGTAGCAAAGATTATGACCGGCCCTGCAGCTGGCGAATTGGCTCATAATACCAAGAATACCAATGATCCCTACTGATTTGCCTATACCCTTCAAAAGGCTCCAATTTCCTGTAAAAAATTATTTTGCACTAACATTAAATATTATGTAAATCCCAGGGCCAAACATTAAAATTAGTAGGAATAGATTTATGAAAAGAATGTTTTACTCTATCACGAGTCGGGAATCCCGTCCATCAGTATATTTTGTTACCTGAAAATAACTTAACGTCAATTAATGTCGTTTATAGAAAAGCTCTACAATAATCGCTTTAGTTATTTATCCTAAAACAACGGGTTGCACTCCGGGACTACCGTCAGAGGTGTAAACTTATTATTAATTACATTTAAATATTCTCATCATTAACAGAAAGACAATCTGTGCAGCCTGCGGAAAATGACTGCGTCGTCGATGTTTCTGTGAATTGACCTGGAAATCATTTTGCTGACCGTGTCTTTCCTGGGTAGGCTTTTTACAGCGGTAACCGACATCCTAGCGGGCGGAGCCGCGGGCGACCGCTATCTATACATACATTATAATAAAACTGTAGAAATGAAAATTCTGTACATTAAAGATATTCAAAAAATAATAAGCGGGGGGTGTCACTACATCGCTATAGAAGCCAAAAATGTAGTTAGTTTTTTGTCTGTCTGTCTGTATGTTTGTTCCACTATCACACGAAAACTACTGATCCGATGTGAATGCGGTTTTCGCAGATATATTTGCTTTCTTCCAACTTAACATCTGGTGTATAAAAATTTTTCTCCCCACACCTCTAAAGGGACGAAAGAGGGGGTCAGATTTTGTATAAGACTTTTGCTTTAACACGAAAACTACTGATCCGATTTGCATACGGTTTTCACAGATATATTTGTCTTCTTCCGACTCAACATTTGGTGACTAAAAATCCCCCCACCCCATCCCTCTAAGGGAACCAAAGAGGGGGTCAGACTTTGTATCAAACTTTTTTCTTTAATGGACTTACTTTGACATATTATTAACTGTTTTTTCCAACTTAACATCTGGTGTATGCAATTTTTCGCCTCACCCCTCTTAGGGGACAAAAGAGGGGGTAAGAATTTGTATCAACTGATGAAGTAGAAATATTTTAAATGGCAAAACAACGTTTGCCGGGACAGCTAGTTTACTCATAAAATAATAATCTTATACAGGGTCTAACAAAACTAAGTGATAATACTTTAGGATATAATTGTGTACGTGTTCCTCGTAGACTGTAAAGAGTTCACTGTGGAAATAGAAGCGCTGAAAGACCAAAATTTTTTTTTTTCACTTTTGTATGGGGAAACTGGTGACGTTCGGGCCCTTGCCCATACAAAAGTGAAAAAATACGTCTTTCAGCGCTGCTACTTTCACAATGAACTCTCTACAAGGAACACGTACACATCCTAAAGTATTAAGTGTCACTTAGTTTTGTTACACACTGTATATAAAATTCTCGTGTCACAATGTTAGTTATAAGCCGTACTCCTCCGAAACGGCTTCACTGATTTTTATATTATATGCATTTATGGCTCTACATTAGATAGCCCCATGTCTTTTTCACAGGGCAAACCTTTTGTGATCGTCGAGGTAACATTTTTAACCGACTTCCAAAAAACGAGGAGGTTATATGTTCGGCTGTGGATATTTTTTTTTTTTTTTTTTTTTTTTTTTTTTTTTTGTATGTTCAACGATTACTCCGCCGTTTGTGAACCGATTTTCGAAATTTTTGTTTTGTTGTATTAGGTTTCACTCCAATTTGGTACCATGTTCACAAAAGTGGTGACCTGATGATGGGATCCATGAGTAATCGAGGGAACTCCTCGAAATTTATATGGAAACATATGGTGATTTTGGTTTTATGTGAAGCGTACTAAGAATATGCTACCAAAAAGTCAAATATTGGGTCAAGGTATACCATGGTTTCGAAGATGCTGAGAGAACTCCTGACTCCTTATAGATACACGTTTGGGAGTTTCGGCGTTGTTTTAAGAACAGAAGGCATATGCTACTATGCAATTTATATTCATCATCATAATCATCATCATCATCATCGTCATCATCATCATTACCACGTCGTGTTAAGGTCACCAATGTCTCATGGCACAGACTAGATAATAGTACAAGGCATAGGTATGGATATACTAATAATAATAATTATGTACTTACTGTATAACAACACCTGTTTATTTAATACATGACGGCGGTCGGCGCCGTAGAGGCGACGGCGTCGCCGCCGCGCGGCGCATGGCGGCAGACGACAGATCGAATCCTTTACTAACTACTTTATATACAGATCGAATACTTTATTAACTACTTTATAAAATTTAAATAGACAAATAGAATTGAAATAAAGTTATTTTAAAAAGAGCATTTAAACAAAACAAAGTCATTAAGTCTTTTTATACATGAAATGTTTTTGGTGGGATGTATTATGATAATATTTTATTGATAGTGCACATTTCAGTCGTACTATGCCCTCGTAATGTCCAAACTAGGTATCATAAAACACAGAGCCCACAAAATATAGATAAACGATAAACCCTATACATTACACTAGTTGACACGGTTTTTGTGCCTGAGTTCTGTGCATCCTATTTGGATGATTTACACCTAATTAATTATAGAATCAGTGATTTTAACTCAAAAAGTTTGCGTTTATAAAAACAGAGAGCTTTTGAACTTTCAAATTTTGAAGTAAACCTGAATTTTCTTCTTTCAGTTATGTATTAAAATAATAAAATATATGATTAATTTTCTTATTTATATTGTTGCAATTCCCAAAATAAAATTAAAATGGAAAAAATATGTAATTTAGGTTTAAAAATTAATATTTTTTGTATCTAGGTGAGCATAACCTAAATACAGCTTGCTGTGTGTTCCGGTATAGATATGTGGCGCTCCCATCAAAGTCTTTATTTTGTTGATGTAACTATCTTTTTAATCCTCATTTCAATAAATTCTCCACAAATGTAGCAAAAACTTTTCTAGTATATTTTGTAGAATAGGCAGGTGCCGCTTGTATTTGATTTCTCTTAGTTTGGTATTAATAGAATAAAACATATTTATTTATTACGTTTATATCATTATTGACATTCACTAAGAAAGAAAAAATATGGAAAATAGGTTTAAAAATTGATATTTTTTGTATTTAGGTGGCACACTCCAAACATAGCTCGAGCGTGCCTCATTAGTAAGTACGTGAGATATTATGTGGGCCCATATTTTTTAGCTTTTAATAGGAAGTTTAAAATATATTTCGAAGACTTGATAAGTACTACTATTTTTTGATGCAAGTCACTTTTTTGCTCTGACTTCAATACATTTTCCGAAAACATAGCAAATAAATTTCACGTCCATTTTATACATTTTTCCAGATATTTTTACGCTTTAAATTATATAGAACTAGTAATTTCTTACTTCTTTTTACTTTTTTGTCGACCTATGTTATCTTCCTAGAAACATAATTTTTCTTTGTAGAATTGGCTACATTAAAAAAATCGTCCAAGTGCGAGTCGGACTCGCGCACGAAGAGTTCCGTACCGTTATAGAGCAAAAATAGGCCAAAACTTGTGTTTTTTGGGAAATAAAACTTAAATTTTTATTTTATTTAAATAGTATTATTAATTATAAAAGTACACATATAATTAAGGCGCTTGTGAAAATTTCAAGTTCCTACCTGGTGCCATTATTGTAACGAGCAAAAAATAGCAAAAAAATCACGTTTGTTGTATCGGAGCTCGCCTTAAATATAATTTTATAATATTTATTATTATTTAAATATTAATTTTATTTTGTTTTTAGTATTTGTTGTTATAGCGGCAACAGATATACACTATTTGTGAAAATTTCAGAAGTCTAGCTATAGCGGTTCTTGAGATACAGCCTGGAGACAGACAGACGGACAGACAGGGTCCCGTTTTTAACCTTTGGGAACGGAACCCTAAAAATTAAAAGTTGTCAATTTTGTTTTGTACGCCCTACTAATTTGTTTTATTTAAAAACTTAAATTGAACATAACAAAAAATTATTTACATGAAATTAATTTGTTTGTGGAACTCTTTGTTCTTTAATACGCGACGATTTATTTCAAAGCATTTGAAATTCAAATTAATCTTTAAGTACTTACCTACCTTTTTTAAGATTAGCCAGAAAAGAAAAATTAAGGCAAAATTATCTAGAATGAAAGCAGTCATTATTTTTAACCGACTTCCAAAAAGGAGGAGGTTATAATATGTTCGGCTGTGGATATATATTTTTATTTTATTTATTTAACATTTATTGCACATAAGACACTATTTACATAAAAAATCAGCCAGGTGCGAGTCGGACTCACGCACGAAGGGTTCCGTGCCATTATAGAGCAAAATTAGGCCAAAATTTGTGTTTTTTTATGGGAGCCCCCCTTAATTTCTTATTTAATTAAAATATATTAAAGAGCACATAAGTATTATTATTATTTTAATTTAGTATTTTGTTGTACAATGTACATATAATAATGTTGTATAACATAGTAGGTAATAATTTATAATATATTTCATTTCTGTGCACGCCCTAATGTTGTTGTTGTTTTGATCAAATTTCTCTTCTTAGGACTGCTGGAAGAAATCTCTTTAGAGATAAGCAGTACCTGTTGTGTCGTCTTTCTTTATAAGTATATCTTGTTAAATGTTTTTTGTGTACAATAAATGGTTAAATAAATAAATAAGTAAATAAATTTATTTTTTTATTTATTTTTTTAAGGATTTTGAGAAAAATTCAAGTACCTACCTGTTGCCATTATTGATACCCTTTGGGTATGGAACCCTAAGAATGACATAGAGAGAAGACACAAAGGAAGTCCGGGTGCTTATTTCTAAAGAAACTTACAGAAGCGGGCAACATCTACTAAAACCATACCATAAAGAGGTATAATTCAATATACTTAATGACAGATAAAGATGAAGAAATGTTTGCCAATTACGCCCGCAACTCCGAGAATCGTACATTTTTTCCGGATAAAAAGTATCCTATATCGCCTTTCCCGGGACTCAAAGTAAATATTATATCCATACCAAATTTAAGCAAAATCGGTTTAGCGGTGTCGGCGGCGGCGGTGGGTGTGAAGAGGTAACAGACAGACGGACAGAAAGACAGACAGGCACACTTTCGCATTTATAATATTAGTATGGATTCTTCAATTCAATTATCTAGTAGTAGATATGTAGGTTACCAAGACAATTAATCTGTGGTATCCTGGTTCCTACACTGAATTGTTCATATTTTAAACTTATCTTTTGTATGTTATGTATACAAAAGATAAGATTAAATTACATTATAATAATATAAAATTAAAATGAAATAAATATTTTTTGAGGATGGGTCTTAAAAAAACATTATTTTTTGCCTATCTTTGCTTTATAATTATAGTACCTACGGAACTGTTCGCGCGCCAGTCTGACTCGATATTTTTTATATTGAACTTCTTACAATGAAGGAATGCATTTAGACTAAGGACTCGGGTGGTAATGTGAGTGATGGCCAATTCAGAAGTTGTACATTGTTCAAACTTTGATAGCGCGATTCCAGGATAGTGCGCAGAGTATATAGCAGACCAAACAGGTCTGCTATTATATTTCAACATGTTTCAATCCGGAAGATACATCTGCCACGATCAACATTAATAAATTCTACAATGGTTATTATTTCTACTATGGTAACTTTTAAAGCTACGCAGTACCTACGATGTTTTTTCACATGTGTTATGTAATAATGACACGGAGTTTTCTATTGCTAACCAATTAATTACGGCTGCACAGCATATTCCCCAGAAGATCTCATACAAAGAGCCCAGGCTGTAATTATATGGATTGGACAATTATACTGTAATTTGTGTCACAACTGTTTACATAATTTGTATTGACAACGCCTGACGCATCCGTGGTTCAGTGGTTTAGAGCGTGACTCTTGATTGTGGTCGTGGGTTGGATTCCCGCGTTGGAAAAATGTAGTTTCTCACAAAACATCCATACTATAAATACATAATCTATAATAAAGTGTGTCTGTCTGTCCGTCTGTCTGTCTGTTACATCTTCACGCCCAAACCGCAGAATGATATTTTCAAGAATGGTATGAAGATACGGATTATCAGCGAAGAAAATCATGCTGTGCCTGGGACATGATTTTTTAAATATGTCCGTACAGTTACCTAAGAAGGCAAGAGCATATTACGGTTTTTTCGCAACTTCGATCTATTCTAGAGGATTGAATAGCTCGATATGTCGAGGACCATTCATAGACGGGTTTCCTTCCTTTACCGTACGAACATCCGTACTATGTACTTGAGATCTGAAAATTTCTCATACACGTCTCCACTCGGGATCGAACCTGCATCCTCTCGAGTGCTAACCAAAGGTGTCAAGATATATAACAACTTTAGTATGACGACGATATAATATTATGTAACAAAGTAGTAAAATCTAACAAACAGTTATGATACTAAGCAACACTTAAATGATACCATCGACCGATACCAGTGTATTATGCTAATGTTGGTTCGTCGCTCTGTTAAGTGTTCACAGATTATACTTTGTATGCTTATATTTATATACTAGCGACCCGCCCCGGCGTCGCACGGGTATAAAATATATAGCCACTGAAAAAATGAATATATGATCCTTCACGTGGTCTACACTTCTTATCTGTGCCAAATAACATAAAAATTGCTCCAGTAGTTCGCGAGATAAGCCCTTTCAAATAATTTCCCCCGTTTTTTCCACATTCTCCTATTAGTCTTAGCGTGATAAGATATAGCCTATAGCCTTCCTCAATAAATAGGCTATCTAACTGAAATATTTTTCAAATCGGACCAGTAGTTCCTGAGATTAGCGCGTTCAAGTAAGCCCTTTCAAATAATTTTCCCCGTTTTTTTCCACATTTTCCTCTATTTCTTCGCTTCTATTAGTCCTAGCGTGATAAAATATAGCCTATAGAAGGCTATAGGCTATATTTTATCACGGCTATATTTTATCGAGGAAGGCCTCGATAAATGAGCTATCTAACACTGAAACAATCATCAAAATCCGTTGCGTAGTTTTAAAGATTAAAGGGAACAAAGGGACATAAGGGAAAAAAAGCGACTTTGTTTTATAATATGTACTAGATGACGCCCGCAACTCCGTTGCGCCAAAATTAGTTTATCGCGCGGGAACCGTACATTTTTTAAATGATAAAAAGTATGTCCTTTCCCGGGATCAAAGTATCTCCATACCAAATTTCAGCAAAATCGGCTCAGCGGTTTGGGCGTGAAGAGGTAACAGACAGACAGACAGACACACTTTCGCATTTATAATATTAGTATGGATTCGGTTCACAATTTTGTGTAATTTATAGAAGTGACAATTATTATAAATTGCTAGCTGTCCCGGGAAACGTTGCTTTGCCATAATATATATTTCGCCCATATTATTTTATTGAAGTGACTAAATAAGTAAGTCGCCAAGGCAACGTCGATCGCTATCCCGTCGCACAAACAATGGTCGCCGTCAGTCTCAGGTTGTAATAATTTACTATTATTTATTCAACAAAATATGCACTTATTATTAGATAAAGTACCCAGTAGCCGATTCTCAGACCTACTGAATATGCATATAAAATTTGGTAATTATTATTTTTAACAAAAAATTAAAACCGACTTCCAAGGTAAAACAATAATAACATCCTTATAATATGAACTAAAAAGTAATAAATAATTATTCCTATCTAATAGTGCCTTTTTCCGAATTCGCCTAAAACTCAACTATTTCTGTACTCAATCTTCATCATTTTGAAGTCGGTACCAGATGAATCTTCTGTTCTCTGACAGAATATTTGAAACTTTTGGAAATGGCACCGACTTCAAAATTATGAAGATTGAGTACAGAAATAGTTGAGTTTTAGCCGAATTCCGAAAAAGGCACTATTAGATAGGAATAATTATTTATTACTTTTTAGTTCATATTATAAGGATGTTATTATTGTTTTACCTTGGAAGTCGGTTTTAATTTTTTGTTAAAAATAATAATTTCACTCGTTTTAGTTACCTAGTTAGCAAACGCGTACTATACGTAGAATAATACACCTGTATATTATTCTACGTATCTTATTACAGTCACACTTACAAAATATTATAATATCAGCTGCAGCCTGCAGATAATTTTAAACAATAGATTAAAAAAAATCGAAGTGAACACGTGTGACGTGCTAAGTAGCCGGTCACCGGACTAGTTTCAATAGGCTGGCACTCGCTCGACTTGTCGCACACGCAGCGCACATAGTACCTCCGTGAGTAATTTGTATTCTGTGCATAGTACCCGGCCCGCGCCCGCGCCGCCGCGCCGCTTGCTTGACAGCCCTGGCAGATATGCGATGCGATGCGTTATTATACTATGAACGCTAAACGCAATGCAAAAGGTTGAAATTAGGTTGTTTTCCAAAATATCTCGGCGAAGTGAAACAGAATGTTACATTATCGAAGCAACTTTAACTTCTCAGGAGTAATGTCAAATGTGTGCCTTATGCTTTGGAGATAAGGTTGAATTTGGTGACCCTGACGTGGTAATGATGATGATGATGATGATGAATGTAATTTGCATAGTAGCATATGCTTTTAGTTCTTAAAACAGCGCCTAAACTCCCAAACTTGTATCTATAAGGAATCCGGAGTTTTCTTAGTAGCTTCGGAACCATAGTATACCTCGGTGCAAAATCTTGCGTTTTGGTAGCATATGCTTAGGATACTTCTCATAAAACCAAAATCACCATATGTTTCCATATAAATTTCGAGGAGTTCCCTCGATTACTCATGGATCCCATCATCAGGTCACCACTTTTGTGAACATGGTACCAAATTGGAGTGAAACCTAATACAACAAAACAAAAATTTCGAAATCGGTTCACAAGCGGCGGAGTAATCGTTGAACATACAAAAAAAATATATACCCACAGCCGAACATAGTAACCTCCTCGTTTTTCGGAAGTCGGTTAAAAATCAGTAAAGCCGTTTCGGAGGAGTTCGTGGACTAACATTGTGACACGAGAATTTTATATATAAGATTATCAACGGCCTATGGCTTTATTTCGTAGAGTATGCGTTTCGTAGTTATTGTCTTATTTTAGTGTGCAGAAAGGAACCAAATTTAAAACGGTTGAAGTATGGGAGTTGCGTTTCCTTAGTTTATATTATTCGCAGCGTCCATATCTTATTTTTTTTTAAATTTTGTCACACAATACATCATTTTTAATTATTATAGTAAGAATAAATAAGGAGAATATTTAGTTTGGTGCTGCCTGCTTCATAATTAAGCCTGAATAAATTAGATAAAGTATTTTACATATTAGTTACCACTGAGGTTACCACTTACCAGTGAGCACTTATTGTCAAAGTATATTCTGTAAATTACTTTTAATATACCTGTCCGAGGCTTTGAATTTGAGATTAAATGTAGCCTATGTAGCCCATGTAAGCCCATGGCTAAATGTAGCCCATACAAATCGCGTAGATCTTTCTATTCCTGATTAAAACATCATTTGGCATACCTAAGCACGAAGGGTTTCGTTTATAGAGCGAAAGTAGGCAAAAACCGGCCAAGTGCGTGTCGTAACGCGCGACATCAAAATGATGAAGATTGAGAACAGAAATAGATGAGGTTTAGTCGAATTCGGAAAAAGGCCCTTTTAGATAGGAAAATTTATTTAATGATTTTTGGTTCATATAAGGATGTTATTATTGTTTTTACCTTGGAAGTCGGTTTTAATTTTTTGTTAAAAATAATAATAAATTCAGTAAATTTCCTACACTCTGAAATTTTTCACATTTTTAGAAGCAACCATTTAGCTGGTAGACGGGGGGACACTGGACAGTGGACTCTAACGATTTTTTCCACTTTAAAACTTCATATTTCACAAATGGATCCCTAAATCAGAAAATGATCTATGAATACTTGTAATATTTAAAAAAAAAACTATCCAACGACACCCCACACGGTGGGGTGGGCGTGAAAAAATCTTTGTCCCCTCTTGATGAGTAGGGGAGGTCCCATAAAAAATATTTTTTAAAGATTTTACATACTTAGTACTTACCATTTTGTCGGCACCATTAATATTATGTGCATTCATGCCGAATTACAGCTTTGTAGGTTCTATAGTTTCTGAGCAAAACCGCGGACAGACAGACAGACAGACGGACGGACGAATAGACCGAAACTATAAGGATTCCTTGTTGACTGCGGAACCCTAAAAATTGTGTTTTTTTTGTATGGGAGCCCAGTGCCCACCTTTAAATAAATTTATTTGATTTTAATTTTATGATAAATTATAATTAAAGTAGAAATATAAAATTAGGGATTTTGTACTTAGTAAAAATTTCAAGTGCCTTTGCAATTGCAATCAATACGAACAAAAAAGGCCAAAAAATGACGTTTCTTGTATGGGAGCCCCCTTTAAATGTTTAACTATTTTATTTTGTTTTTAGTATTAATTGTTGTTATAAGGGCAACAGAAATACACAATCTGTGAAAATTTAAAGAAGTCCAGCTATAGCGGCTCTTGACATACAGCATGGAGAAAGACAGACGGTCACACGGACAGACAACGAAGTATTAGTAATAGGGTCCCGTTTTTACCCTTTGGGTACGGAACCCTAAAAAGTTTACGTAAGGGAAAATTACCTAAAATTAACTCAGTAGTTTTAACAGTTAAGGTGACGCCGCGTTAAAGTAAGAAACCGTGTTGGATATGTTTTAGATTGCTTGTTTTCTATGAGAGGCCGGGCCGGCCTCTCATAGAAAACAAGCAATGGAACAGCAAATAATGGAAAGGGCGTAAGCAACAAAATGGTTTTTGTCGCGTAATTTAAAAACCATAAATACATTTCATATAAGCTATGCACATATTAAAGTGTATGCTTCAACCAATTTATTTACAAATTTTGTAACCTTAAATCACTCTCCTCTGTTGGAAAAATACGAATCCCTTTTTTTACAGAGGTCTTTTCGATTGATAATTCTGTGTTATAAAAGTTGTCCAATCGTGTTATGCTATGGGCAATTCAAAGACATAGACATGATGAATACTGACAATGAACTTTAGTTTTTTAGCTTTAGTCATTGCTGAGAAAAATCGGCATCGCTTCAGCCAAATTATCAAGGCGTCGCCTTAACACATAATTCTATGTTTATATTAATCAAGTTTTATAATTTATAATTTATAATTAAGGCTATTTATACCCGTTAGCAAAAAATGTAGGTACTGACCGGTAATATATGAATACCTAATTATTATCTTTTATAGGCGAGATATAAAAAGAACTTGAGTTATATCAACAAACAGTTATATAAATAAAAAACAGGTTTTTTTTTTGCTAAGGACTAGCAAGGTCAATTACAAATATTTTAGCTCTATCAACAGTACTTTTTATACTCGATAATACTGATTCAAGACTAGAAATATACCTACCGTAAAAAGTTTATAAAGAATCTCTTAGTGCAGGCTCTAATAGGGAACATGCAAATATAATATTTATGAAAATTTTGCTATTAAAATGTTAAAAAAATATAAAAAAGAAGGGCCACTGCAAGGTTAATATTCTAATGCTACGTTTTGATGCTTGCCGAGCCACGGCAAGCCTCCACAAGCCCGAGCGTGAAAACAGGTGAAATGGCTTGGCTTGCGTGAGCTTGCGTGAGCTTGCGGACGCTTGTAGACGATCGGGAGTAGTTTCGGTTTTTGGACAGAGATCAAAGGGCATGTAAGTAATACACTGACGCGTTCACGAGCATGAAAATGACTTACAAATGCAAAGCGAGATTTGTGGAGGCTTGTGGCTTGTGGAGGCTTGCCATGGCTCAGCAAGCATCAAAACGTAGCATTATATATTAAAATTCTCGTATCACAATGTTAGATAGCGTACTCCTCCAAACATTGGCGTACCCAGGATTTCGGCTAGGGGGCCCACCCTCCGCTGAAATCCAAAAAATAAAAAAAAAACATCAAAATTTACTTTTATCAATCTGACTTAAGTTGCCCATCGGTACGCCCATGCCTCGAAAACAGCTTTACTGATTTTAACCAAATTTTATATGCATACTAGCTGGTGCCCGCGACTTCGTCCGCGTTAGCATATAGATCACGACCCAAGTATTATTTTTCAAAAATATTCAATGTAAAGAATTGACTTTCCTACGATTTTATTATATTATGATTATATTGACTTAGAAAAAAGTAGAGATATAACGCCGTGACACCGTTTTGTTTTAAGCAAAATGTTTCACCGTTCACCGTAGTGCTCGTCGCATATTAATCAAACGACACTCGAAATCGGTGAAGATAAGATAGATAAAAGCTCGTAGCAAGGCAAGGAGTGGAGATAGATACAAAGTGTAAAGAACTTTGTAGGAAATTTTATGAGCTTTCATTATGTACGGGACTTATTTTCTCTACGACGCGAGGAATAAGACGCAATACAAACGCCACGACGCAATTTCGTTATAAGCAACAGAACCATGAGGGGGGGGTTTGGGGGGTCAAATAAATGACACTCGAAACTTAGTTTAGTTTAGTTTTACACTTCGTTCTTAAAAAAGTAGAGATATAACGCCGCGACACCGTTTTGTTTTAAGCAAAATGTTTCACCGTTCACCGTTGTGCTCGTCGCATATTAATCAAACAAACGACACTCGAAATCGGTGAAGATAAGATAGATATAAGCTCGTAGCAAGACGAGGAGTGGAGATAGATACAAAATGTAAAGGACAAATTTATCGAAATCCTATTTAAGCGAAAGTCTTCATCACAGTAGCTCCAAACTATAATTTCAGTTCAGTCAAAAATCTAAGAAGATGTCTACACTATACAAACATTCATCCCTTATTTTAAGCCCTTAGGGGTGGAAAATATCAAAATATAATATCAAAATCCTTTTTAGGGGATGCTTACATCATAGTAACTTTATCCATGCAAAGTCTTAGGCCGATAGGTTTAAAATTGACAAAGTTTCATACAAAATTTCATCCCCTACTTTAACCCTTTAGGGGTTGAATTTATTTAAATCCTTTCTCAATGGATGCCTACGTCGTAGTAGCTTTATGCGTGGAAAGTCTCAGCCCGATCGGTTTAAAATTGACAAAGTTTCATACAAACTGTCATTCCCTATTTTACCCCCTTGGGGGTAGAATTGATCAAAATCCTTTCTTAGCGGATGCCTACGTCATAACATCTACCTGCATGCCAAATTTCAGCCCGATCGGTCAAGTCGTTTGGGCTGTGCGTTGATAGATCAACAGTCAACGTTGATAGATCAACAGTCAACCTTTGAATTTTATGTATATCTATACTTATTATAAAACAAAGTCGTTTTTTTTCCCTCATGTCCCTTTGTTCCATTTAATCTTTAAAACTACGCAACAGATTTTGATGATTCTTTCAGTGTTAGATAGCCCATTTATCGAGGATTGTTATAGGCTATATATTATCACGCTAAGACTAATACGAGCGAAGAAATAGAGGAAAATGTGGAAAATTATTTGAAAGGGCCAACTTGAACGTGCTAATCTCAGGAACTACTGGTCCGATTTGAAAAATTCTTTCAGTGTTAGATAGCCTATTTATTGAGAAAGGCCATAGGCTATATTTTATCACGCTAAGACTAATAGGAAAATGTGCAACAAACGGGGGAAATTATTTGAAAGGGCTTATCTCGCGAACTACTGGAACAATTTTTATGTTATTTGGCACAGATAAGAAGTAGACACGTGAAGGATCATAGGCTATCGATTTTGATCATTTTTCAGTGGCTACATATTTTATACCCGTGCGACGCCGGGGCGGGTCGCTAGTAGATTATAATTCTGTAAGTCTAATTATTATCTGTTGTGCATTCTGCAAACATGTTTATTTGAAATGGGTTGTTACGCGTTTCGGACCACAGATTTTTCGGATCTAGGTATGAAATGCCCAAGAACTTTTTTTTTATTACACTACATTGCGGTTCGAATCACTGGTGTTTCATTCCGCAGCCCGAAACATCACAGATGTTAAAACGCCTCAAGTAACAACCCTTTGCAACTTGCAATTTTGAAAGCAATCATTTTTATTGAGTTATGGTTTTCCTCATTCAGACATTTATTATGAGAAACCTAATTAATGAATAAACCCATTTAAATATAATTTTGGGAAACAAATATTTCAAATTCATTGTTGAACTAAACTGAAACTTTGACCGCTTTTTGCGTCATTACGCATTTAGTCCACAGACGCAGTTCGCTGCGAAATCGCGGTGAAACAAATGCAAAACAGGAATAGAGCGTGATGCAATATTACGCATTGTCGTGTGGCAGATGAGACAGTAAATCGTTTCGCATTTATTTCGCGGCGAACTGCGTCTGTGGACTAGAGGCGTTAATGTAAATTATCTACAAACTAGATGACGCCCGCAACTTCGTTGCGCCAAAACTCGTTTATCGCGCGGGAACCGTACATTTTTTCAGTATAAGAAGTATCCTATGACCTTTCTCGGGACTCAAAGTATCTCCATGCCAAATTTCAGCGAAATCGGTTCAGCGGTTTGAGCGTGAAGAGGTAACAGACAGACAAAGAGATAGACAGACAGACAGACAGACGGATAGACAGACAGACACACTTTCGCATTTATAATATTAATAAAAATAAATATTAGTAAGTATGGATATGGATTTACATCCTAATAAGTATTGACACCAAGTTATCAAAATGTTGTAAACTTTTGTGACCACTCCATATATTTTTAATATTTTTTATTGTAAGTAAAACTAACTTTCAACCATAGCATGAGATCGTTTGGCAAACATGGAAGAGGAAGGCGCAATAATTCGATTTTTAGGTCTAGTTGGTGGGACGAGGACAGAGGAGGGTGAGCACCTATCATGCTATTGGTCGATCGCGATCAAACCGTCAAACGTTTCGTAGCTGTTGTCCGTTATTGGTAGATATTATACCATCGAAGAAATTGATTCACAGGCAATTGGCAGACCTACGCCATTTGGTCGGATTATGTCAACTTAATGTAAGTCGTCATCTGTCGGCTACGTTTGACAAAACGCGACCAAAATACGTAGGTCCGCCACCTGCCTAGGAATCAACTTCTATGATAGCACTATCAGAGAAGTTGATTCCTAGGCAGATGGCAGACCTTAGTAACTTGGTCGCGTTACGTCAAATCCAGCCGACCGATCACAGCTAACATTGAATTGACATAAGCCGACTAAATGACGTAGGTCCGTCAACTGCTTAGGAATCAATTTCCTCGATGCAATGGTACATATTATAATAATATGCTCTGATTGTCCCTTTCAGTTTGACCGAGCAATCTTGCAATTATGCGCGGCTTATATAAAATTTCTTAAGGGGTGCCAGACGAACAAGGAGCTTGGATAGCTTAGATTTTTGCTTGCTTCAAGCATATTGACCGTTTACAATGTTTGCTTAAGTCAAGCATTTTAATACCCTTCATGTCCCGCTATCTCACACCAGTTTCCGAGCTAACTCTTTCTTTCCCAGATCGTGTGCGTCCCTCAATGATTCAATTAAAAACAATAACGATATAGACATTTTTTGCACCAGTGCTAAAAGTATAAGTCAGCATCTAGCGAATATATTCTTTAAATCCTTCCCGGATTAATGTAACCTTTGTACCACCGTTGTAAAGTTATGCATTATTGTTCGCTTAATCTTTAGATTAATAAGTAGTCTTAAGTGAGCATATTTCCTCCTCAAATTGTAATTATTTTAACTTTCAATGAACTGTAAGTCTTCCTTACAAATAAAATAAAATAAAACAAAAAATAAAAATTAATTATGTTCTTGCTCCGAGCTTGACGTGATTTTATAATTTTTAGATTTTGCTTGAAAATACGTGCTTGCCGCCAAGCTGCTTATTCGTCTCGAAACCCCTTTACATAACTATTAGGGCCTGTTTCACCATTCCTGATAAGTGCCGAATAGGCTATCCACTACTTAACTTGACAGATGAAGTATGGAGAATCTGTCAAAAAAGTTGTGAATAGCCTATTCGGCACTTTATCAGAAAGTGGTGAAACAGGCCCTTAGTCTCCACAATAAATTATTTCCAGAACGATGCCCGAGTGTAAGGGGTTCCCGCTGGAGCTGGAGTACAAGAAGAACACCGGCATAACGGCCGAAGACATCGCCAAGTTGAGGCAATGGCTAAAGACACAGCCGCATCTACCGGAGCCGCATATAACAGGTAATATTTTAAAAAATTCACCAACAATTGAGAGATTAAATTTATCAGGGAGATTATACAGATTTCACCACTTCCTGATAAGGTGCCCGATAGACTTATTTGACAGATTATCCATACTCTATCTGTCAAGTTAAGTGGTGGATAGACTTATCAGGAAGTGGTGAAACAGGCCCTAAGGATATGTTTCACCACTTCCTGATAAAAGCTGGATACGCTATGCATCACTTAAATTGACAGATAGAGTATGGAGATTCTGTCAAAAAAGTTCTGGATAGCCTATCTGGTACTTTACCAGGAAGTGGTGACACATTTCCTAAGGGTCTGTTTCACCACTTCCTGATAAGTGCCTGATAGGCTATCCACCACTTAACTGGACAAAATATAGAGTATGGAGAATCTGTCTAAAAAGTTATGGATAGCCTATCCGGCACTTTATCAGGAAGTAGTGAAACAGGCCCTAAATATTGAACCTATTAAAAAATCTGGATAAAAACTTTCGCTGCATTCGATAATTTCGTCATGGAAGTCGGTAGTCAAAAATAGTGACATTTCACTAATTTCAGACCACGTGGCCCGTGGGCAAATTATTACAAATTTTAAAAATGTTATAAATGATATTAATCATGGCTTCGCCAAACCTAGAATTCACTTTAACCCCGTGCAACTGAGTGCTGACTCTATGTACCATCGAGGAAATTGATTTCTAGGCAGTTGACAGACCAACGTCATTTGGTCGGATCATGCATGTCAATTCAATGTTAATTGTGATCTGTCTTGTGAGTTGTGGCTGCGTTTGACATAACGCGACCAAACTTTCCCACATCTGCCTAGGAATCAACTTCTCTGATAGTACCAATGTTAACATTTCAGACCTGGACCTGATCCTGGCGTTCCACAGCTGTAACAGGAGTACGGAGGTGACGAAGCAGGTGGTGGACCTGCACTACACACTCAACACTCTCTTCACCAACTTCTTTAGCAACCGGACATTTGACGCCAAAATACAAGACATGTTGGACAACATGTGGGTTTTTTTTAATGCAATAAGAGGGCAAACGAGCAAACAGGTCACCTGATGGAAAGGAACTTCCGTCGCCCATGGACACTCGCAGCATCAGAAGAGCTGCAGGTGCGTTGCCGGCCCTTTAAGGGGTAATAGGGGAGGGTAGGGAAGGAAATAGGGAAGGATAGGGAAGGGAAAAGGGTAGGGGATTGGGCCTCCGGTAAACTCACTCACTCGACGAAACACAGCGCAAGCGCTGTTTCACGCCGGTTTTCTGTGAGGACGTGGTATTTCTCCGGTCAAGCCGGCCCATTCGTGCCGAAGCATGGCTCGCCCACGTCAAAATTTTCTCAAAGGATTCTATATTATATGTAATATAATATTATAACACCTTTTCAATAGGCTTCTTTATCTAAATTTGTTTTTTTTTTTTTACAAAAATTGCTTCTACAATAGTAGCTTCGAATGCATAAAGAAAGAATTTTGCTCTAAAATATTGTAAACAAAATAATATTTTAAGAGTAATATTAAATACTATAGAAGTATTAAGTATAAGCCAGAAATCTATTTCACTTAGCCAAAGTTTCGGAAAAAAGTAATAGTATTTAAATATTAATTAAAAATCTGTTAATTTTTAGGGTTCCGTAAAAAGTTCCCAAAGGTTAAAAACGGGATCCTATTATTGAAACTTCGATGTATGTGTCTAAACACACTAGGCTGAATTACGCCGGCGTAATTTCCGCCGCAAATGTCAAACGTATGCAAAACGCGACGTAATAGTGTGTCACCTCTAGTATTCGGCTCGTATTTTGTATGCAATTTAAACGCGGCGTAAACGCGGCGGAAATTACGCCAGCGTAACTCAGCCTAGTGTGTTTAGACGAGGTTTAGACACTATGTCCGTCTGTCTGTCTCCAGGCTGTAACTCAATAACCGCTATAGCTAAAATTCTGAAACTTTTACAGATTGTGTATTTCTGTTGCCGCTATTACTAAAAGTACTAAAAACAAAATAAAATTAATATTTAAGGGGGGCTCCCATACAACAATCGTTTTTTTTTTTTGTCTTTTTTTGCTCGTAATCAATAATGGCAACTGCTAAGCACTTCAAATTTTTATAAAGTCCTTAGTTATAATATTATGTTACTTAAATATTTAATAATAATATTCAAATAAAATAAAAATTTAAGGGGCTCTCGGACAAAAACACATTTTTTGGCCTGTTTTTCCTCTATAACGGTACGGAACCATTCGTACGTGAGTCCGACTCGTACTCGGCCGATTATTTATAATAATATTATGATTTTTTTTTTCAGTTTGTTTGCCCCTCTGCCTACTCGCACTCCCAGCGGCGACGCCATACTCTACATGAGAATTTTGAATACCGACGTCAAAGTCTTCAACATTGAAACTTGGATCAAGTATGTTATAAGATAATAGTCCAAGATCCCAGAACAATCAGTCATTACCTATTTTCTAATTAAACCTTATAATATTGTCTGGTGCGCTTTGAATACTTTGTAGTGTTCTGTGTTTGGCATAATTATGAAACGGGCTGTAGGCTTACAAGTCTTACAACGGGTATTATACAGTGTGTTTGGTCAGGGACTAGCGATATTTTAAGCACTCATAATATTATACATAATATACTATGTACTTGTTATGCAAAAAAGCACTAACTACTAAGGTCTAGCCCCCTTCGCCTCTGTGACAGGCACTTTATTATTGACTCTACCCGCTTAGCAAAAAACATTTTTTTTGTCAATAATAAAGTGCCTGCCACTTAGCGACAAAGGGGTTACTAGTGTTTTTTTGCATAACAAGTACATACCTATAATATACATAAGTGCTTAAAATATCGTTAGTTCCTGACCAAACACACTGTAGAATATAATTACCAGATGTATTGCAGTGACAGTGAATTATATTCTAATTATAAACATTAATTCAGCAGAAAGTATAAGCGAGAATGCAGAGTCCGTAATCCGTATACGAAATTTTGCCGATAAATACGAAATTGCAAAGGTTCGCTACAGAAATATTATTAGGTTTTTTCCCCTTATTAGACTTAAAAATATATATATTAATTATTAGATTTAAAATAAATATTTAAGCGCGGAAAGCCGACTCGAACCTTGCGGCGAGTAATATAATGTGAGATTTAGGTTGTTTTGAATCGTGTTTTTTGGCACAATTTGTTTTTTTTTTCTTTTTTCTCCAATTGGATAGAATTTTATCTATAGATTATTTCTGTCGTTTTCTTTTAATGAATTACAGCTCCAAGTTGCCGAAATCAACAGCAATTCTTTGCCCATTTTCTCTAAAATTTTGCCGAGTTACATAGTTATTATTTTTTTACTCAACTATTTCATATTAAACTGGTAAAAAATAATTCCAACATTTTATAGACGACTTTCTCAACAGTACATTGTATTTTTTCATACCGTTGAGACGTCAATACAATCCATAAACACGTGATATTCGAAACCTTTTACAGCAAAAATCACAAAACTGTCGCGGGTTTGAGTTGGATTATTTAAAAATACTTAAAAAAGAAAGCTCCAACATTAGATTATAATTGAAATGATCTTACATGTTGTGCATTAAAACTTATAGAAATACTGTATTTTAACTGTTAAATCACGTCTGTTAAATCAGCGAAATCGGCAAATTTCGTATACGGACCCTTAATGCTAAATATTCAAAAAACGTTGGTGCTAGCCTACCGTGTAAATGTGAGTTATCGCAATAATTCCTTCTAGCAAAACATAGACAATTAGGCATATTTGCCTACAATAATAATTATAGGCTATTGCCTATAATTATTATTGTAGTTGAGTTATTTTCCAGTTCGCGATCCACAAGCATGTAGATATTCTAAGCATTATTTCAAATAGGTATTACGAAGACCAAAATTTTGTAGTTTTTGAAGTGAAAACTTCTTTAGCGGCGTTGAGCACTTTTGTGGGATGGGTAAAAACTGTGAAACTCGCGTCAGATTCTCATGCTGATCGAAAAACCAAGGAAAAAACGTAGGACGGTTGGAGAGTAGTGTTGTAACATCGAAATCGATTAATCGAACAATCGATTGTTTTTTTTTCGATCGTCGATATTTTTAATCAATTGTAAGGGTTTCGATTAATTAAAAAAAAAACGATTTTTTAAAAATCGATTTTCATAAGAAATGGGTTAAAAATTTAATCGATATTAAGGATTTCGATTAATTAATTAAAACGTTCGTATTTTTATTATTATTATTATTATCATTTTATTTATAATAATTATTAATATTATTTTAATTTTTTATTTTTTTTAGATCGATTTTCATAAAAAAATGGGTTAAAAAAATAATGCACAACGTTAATAATCAAGTTTTCACTTCTGCCGGCACTCCCGGAGTGCAACCCGTCTTTTTTTTTGGTAGAGCCACTAAGTCTATAATATTTTGACCCGTAAATATTGATGGATGGTAGTAATTAAGCCCACTACCTACTAGACATATTATTTTGATGGGATGTGACAAGGGTTGATTGGAGCCTAAACCAATAGAGAAATTCTTAATTAAAATGCTACAAGATATAATTTTGTGATACTAAAGGTAAAATTTGATGTACGATCAGAGAAATTGATTCCTATGCAGATGGCGGACCTAAGTAATAAATTGGTCGCGTTACGTTAAGCCCAGCCGACCGATCACAGCTAACATTGAGTTGACATAAGCCGACCACATGACTTAGGTCCGCCATCTGCATAGGAATCAACTTGTCTGATAGTACGATCAGAGAAATTGGTCCATCAGCAGATGGTGGACCTACATGGATGGTGTTTATTTCGTCGCTATTTCAAGGCGATGTCAGTTGTCGGTTGGGTTTAACACAACTCGACTAAATCACGTTTGCCTGCTATCTGCCTGTGAATGATATCTCTGATAGTATACCTATACCGATAAAAAGAACGTACACATATTGGTAATGCTTCTTCTTAATTAACAAAAAATTAAAACCGACTTCCAAGGTAAAAACAATATTAATAGCATCCTTATAATATGAACTAAAAAGTATTAAATAATTTTTCCTATCTAATATGTAGTGCCTTTTCCCGAATTCGGCTAAACCTCAACTATTTCTGCACTCAATCTTCATCATTTTGAAGTCGGTACCAGATATAGCTGAATCTTTATTTCTTTGACAGGTTTCTGGCACCGACTTCAAAATTATGAAGATTGAGTACAGAAATAGTTGAGGTTTAGCCGAATTCGGGAAAAGGCACTACATATTAGATAGGAAAAATTATTTAATACTTTTTAGTTCATATTATAAGGATGCTATTAATATTGTTTTTACCTTGGAAGTCGGTTTTAATTTTTTGTTAAAAATAATAATTTCACCCTTTTTAGTTACCTAGTAGGTAAACTGTTAGTGCCAATTCAAATTGTATAAAAAAATAGTTTCATATTGTCTTCATTAGATGTCACTGAGGCGCTCCTGTGTCGCGCTATCGCATGTACGTAGAAGTTTTATATAGGTAGTTGTAACTTGTAACAGATTTCTGTCGTGTTGTTGAAAGTTTGTAAGCAACTGACAACTCAACAGTGAGCTTGCCGCTTGGTGTGAGCAGTGAGCATTGAATTGACAACATAAATCATAATATTGAGTGGTAATTGATCTCGCATAATTGTTATTAAGTTGACCTCCGTCATAGTCCGCGAATTTATAAGTGGTCATCGGTGGTACTGCGTATATTCTACGTATCTTATTACAATTTGTTAAGACTGTTAAGAGTCATACGGCATACCCCAAGGCCCAAATATCAGGTAGATAGATACATTTAAACAATACATTTAAAAAATCTAAGTGAACACGTGCTGAAAAATGCTCGCAGCGCGGCATGCCGCATGCCCTGACATTCCGGTTAGAACTTGAATACGATGTTTAGGCCGCGTTTCCACTGAAGCGGAGCGGAGCGGAGAGGAGCTTAGCGGTGCCCGAATTGACCAATCGTGCTATTCCAGCGGAATGACAGCGAAGATTTCGAGCACGGTGATTGGTCAATTCGACACCGCTAAGCTCCTCTCCGCTCCGCTCCGCTTCAGTGGAAACGCGGCCTTACGCTCGCGCGGCGACGCCGTGCCTCTGCGGCGCCGACCGCCGTGTATACTGTATATTAAACAGCCTATAATTGGTGTTGTTATGTATATAATTATTATTATTGTATCCATACCTATGCCTTGTACTATTATCTATTTTGTGCCATGAGACATTGGTGACCTTAACACGACGTGGTAATGATGATGATGA
This sequence comes from Lysandra bellargus, assembly GCA_905333045.1. Lineage (NCBI taxonomy): Eukaryota > Metazoa > Arthropoda > Insecta > Lepidoptera > Lycaenidae > Lysandra > Lysandra bellargus. The sequence goes on from HG995327.1 coordinate 625,328, forward strand.
TGATGAATTTGAATTGCATGGTAGCATATGCTTTCTGTTCTTAAAACAACGCCGAAACTCCCAAACGTGTATCTATAAAGAGTTAGGAGTTCTCTCAGCATCTTCGAAACCATGGTATACCTTGACCCAATATTTGACTTTTTGGTAGCATATTCTTAGTACACTTCACATAAAACCAAAATCACCATATGTTTCCATATAAATTTCGAGGAGTCCCCTCGATTACTCCTGGATCTCATCATCAGGTCACCACTTTTGTGAACATGGTACCAAATTGGAGTGAAACCTAATACAACAAAACAAAAATTTCGAAAATCGGTTCACAAACGGCGGAGTAATCGTTGAACATACAAAAATAAAAAAAAATAAAAATATCCACAGCCGAACATATAACCTCCTCGTTTTTGGAAGTCGGTTAAAAAAAAACTTCAATTTTCAGGGGTTTCTTCATGGTGATGGATCTGGTGCAGTACGAGGAAGGCACCTGGCCCGGCTTTCAGATAATCGTGGACTTTGAAGGCCTGGGCTTGGGCCATATCACCAAAGTCGACGTCACCAACATGCGTAGCGTCCTTTATTACTTACAGGTTTGTCACCTTCATTTCTGAATATTTTGTTTTTAAGCAAAAAGTATTATGAGCGAGGCCGCCAATTTTTGCTGATTTTGCAATTATTTTTCTCCGCCCTTTGTATTTTAAAAAGTATTGTGTTTATCTTATGCTCGAAAACTGATTCTAACGAAAAAAACAAAGTACTCAAGCATGCATTAGAATTATTTGAGTTCCAATAATAGTCTAAAAATATATTTACAATTAAACATAAAAAAAGGTAAGAAAATAGCTTAAAATATACAATCCGCCGTGGAAGAGGTGCACTTTAACTGTCGCTGTAGCAGTAAGTATGACAGATTTGAAGATAAATCTAATATGTTATGAATACTTAGGTGAGAAGTGGCAACGCTGAGTTTTTACGTATTCTATGGAAAATCTCGTAATATTCGCCATTTCTCGACAGTTCACATTTGAACCTCAGTCGGGCTGTGTACACAGTTTTTTCAAAGGAAGTTTTTTTGTGACACAAATGTAAGTATTACTGTTTCACATAAAACGATCAATGCATCACGTGAGTAGTCAAAAGGGCCATGTTTGGGGTTATAATACAAACCGCATTGTGTATTATTTACAGAGATAAGTTTGATTTTCTCTACGCTATGATAGCCTCTACGCTATCATTTTGGTGCTCCAACGGCATATTTCTCAACGCTATGATAGCGTAGAGAAATAAATTCCCTACAATTTAGGTGCTCCAACGTCTCAAGCGGCGTAGATTTTCTTTCTCTCGCAAAATTTTTCTGCGTCATATCAGCAAAAATTGGCAGCCTCACCCTTATAATAATACATATTTCATTAGTTTCTGCACAATCTAGAATTGCTAAAAGTATAATAGTATATTTTTTGCCTACTTCGACTTTCGAGGGACAGACAAACAGAAACATAACCTGTTCATTACTAAGTTATAATGTAGAGTCCAACATTCATACAATCTAATAGGATTTAGACAAACGATAATTATTAAGTAATCAGATGTTATGCTGCAGCCTGCAACGAAAAGCGCATTCCATTTCGAAAATATTGAAACGTACAAACAATGAAACTTGTATAAGCTATAACCTAGAGATCAACTACGATAACATGGCACGCCCCTCCAAATGACTGTTTCAATGTGTGTAGTCACATTCTTATAAAAGAGTTTAAGTATGTAGTAAGTATTCAACCAATCACATTACACGTAATATTTCAGTTAATGTCACTTATTACCAAGATTTGTTGGTCAACTAATCATAACTAGCCTACCGCGCAAGACAACGCGCTCAAACGTTTTGACAACGCACTTCAAACGTTTTGACAACGCACTTCAAACGTTTTGAATTTTGGAGGAGTGCGCCATGTTATCGTAGCTGATCTCTACTTGCGCAGAAAAGAGTACAATAATAAAAAAGTCATTACATTAAAGCAGCGCCATATTTTATTCTCATTTCGATGCTAAATAATCCTTAAAATATAGCTTTGGTTAAAATAAATAATAATATAGAGCTATTAAAGCAGATTCGTTTACTTATTAAAATAACATAAACTTGACATTGGAAAACAATTTAAAATTTAATTTGTTAAATAATAATTTAACCCTAGACTGATTAATGTTTCATCCTTCCTAGTGCGTCAACTCTAAGGCCGCTGCCTCGAAATCAGCGGGCAGCGGGGCGGTGGCGGCGGAAGCGTGGGAGCGGCGGGTTCCAATGTATAGGACAGGGGTCACCAATTAGTTTTGCTCGGGGTCCATTTTAAGAAATGAAATGACCTTCGCGGTCCACACATTTTATAAAAAAAAAAATTACCAAAATTAACTACCTATGGATTATAGCCTGTATTTATTTACATATTAATGAGAAAAGTGACAATTTTTGTTGCTAATTAATTATTATCTGTCTCAAGTTTGGAGTAAAATTATTGGTGCAAGCATTAGTGCAATAAACGAAGTTCACCTTCGAAAATGCTTGGTCGGTGGTCCGCACACAACGGGTCGGCGGTCCGGATGCGGACCGCGGTCCGCCATTTGGTGATCCCTGGTATAGGATTTATATTATGGAACTGGCCTCGAAGGCAGCGGCGCGGCGAGCGGCACGCGGCGTACTAGACGGCTACCCGCGCCGCCACCACCGCTCCCACTGCTGCTGCCCGCAAAATTCGAGGCTGAGGCCTAACTTCATCCACTTTCCAGGAGGCTCTATTCGCGAAACTCTCCGGTCTCCACTACATCAACGCGCCGAGCTGTATCGACGTGCTGCTCGCGATGATCAAACCATTCATGAAGAAGGAGCTGATGAGGATCTTCCACGTCCACACGGCGCCGGTCTCGGAGCTCGGTAGCTTCTTCCCAGTAGACGCGTTGCCCAAAGAGGCCGGTGGGAAATATAAGACTTTTGAGGAGTGTAAACGTGAGTGTCCGAAATAATTGTACTATCAGACAAGTTGATTAATAGGCACATGGCGGACCAACGTATTTTGTTCGCGTTACATCAAATCCATTCGATAGCTCACAAATCACAGCTAACATTGAATTATTAACACAATAGGGATGATGACAAGGTTAAAAGATTAGCGAATTTTGTTAATAAAATAAAGAAATCACGGTAAAAAATAAGTGTTCCCAAAATTTCAGCTCGACAGCATTTGTATTTTTTTTTGTTGTGCGCCTTCAAAGTTGGACAATTAAGTCGATTTTTTTTTTCAATTAAATTTCTTAATATTTGTATACCATTCGATAACTTATGCAATTAAAAACAACTTTTGTTATGAAACCACTTTCATAAACGCAATATTTAATATACCTACCGAACAAAGTTCTCTCTCGATGCGTACAAACTGCGAAAGATTGACGTCATTCTTTCGTAGCACATTGTATGGAGCGTTTCGGGCAGGTCTATTTTATGAGATGTTTGAATTGTCATATCTTGGTGAATTTTTAAGCTATCAGAGTCATTCTTTCAGCGATGTTTCTATTTTTAATGGTCTTTTAATTACCAACTAGCTGTTTGACCGAGCTTTGCTCGGTATTCGATAAAACACGAATAAAATGACATTTTCTAAAAATGATTCCTAGCTAGATCGATTTATCGCCCTCGAAACCCCCTATATACAAAATTTCATGAAAATCGTTGGAGCCGATTCCGAGATTCCAATTATATGTTCATATATACAAGAATTGCTCGTTTAAAGATATAAGATAAGAAAAAAAATAGCCATCATGCCTATTCGACCAAATGACTTCGGCCTGTCTAACTGCCTATGAATCAATTTCTTTGATGATACTTTCAACCAGTTATTTATAACATTATGTAAGTACATACTTACATAATGTTATAAATAACTGGTTGAAAAGTTCCCAACATACATATGTTGGGAACTTAGGAAGAAACTCTTCGTAACATGTTAAACCTCTACCTTTGCATTTAGAATTTCAGCCTAGGGCAACATTCAGAGATCCTCACAGAGATGGAGATCTGGTATAAATAGTCAGTACTTAAGATGCGACCCGATCTCAAGACGCGGTTCGGCTCTGTGATTGGTCCAAATTTTGACAGCCAACCAATCACAGAGCCTGAACCGTGTCTTGAGACCGAGATGCATCTTGAGTACCGACTATTTATAAGCCAGCCTAAGCCATATAATAATAATATATTAAAAGATATATTTTTATGACCGAGTTTCATGAACTATAAGAGCTGAAAAGTCTTTCTACTCTATACTGTTTGAATCACTTTAAATTGTTTTTTATTCGTCTCTATGTCAATGTTTTTGCTCGGAGATTATTAGCAGGCACCAAGCTCTGTCGGCCATATAGAATCGAGCCTTTAGTGCCCTTACGCAATCCAAAATACACCCATCATTTTCTCGTTTTCTTGCCAGAATGAAATTTTATTGCAGTTAGGGTCGTTTTCACTCCTTCAAAAACCTCTTTTTTTGTTCTTCTTTTTTAGTTCTACTTCTTCTTTAAAGGTAAAAGAATTACTAAACCATTTTTATTATTTGTTACAGAGGACATAACAGCTAAGATCAAGAACAGCAACGCGTTCTTCGAGCAAGAGAGCCTGAAGCGAGTTACGGAGAGTCTACGGCCGGGCAAACAGAAGACCATATCAGACATCTTTGAAGGTGTTGAAGGATCATTCAAGAAGTTAGACATTGATTAGCTTCAAACTGGTGATAAAATATTTCACTATTTGTTATTATAAAGAGCCAGCGACAGCCAGACTTTCTTAATTTAAAAGGGGTGACAGATGTGCGAGTAAGTACGCGGACTTATGGCTCGGCGATCTTAATCGCCTGTGGGCTGTGTGTCAGCAAAGAGCCGCGAGCCGCGAGCCGCGAGCCTGGGGGCATGGTAATCCAGTGTGAGCGATTGTCGTGTGTCACCGACATTAGCCGAGTAAGTTCGCGAACTTAAAACCCGCGTGCTTTAAGTTCGTACGTCTATCAGGCCTTTTATAAAAGCTGAAAGTTTTCGTATATATGTTATATGACCCTGAAGAGGTAAGAACGACCAGCTGCTATGGAGTTTTAGTCGCGGAAGTTTAGTACTTTGAAAGGTACCTAGTTCTAAAAGTCTACCCAACCTTCGATAAAGTATAAAGCTCATATACACAAAAACGGCTAGCTATGGCTGTCGCTGGCTCTTGGACAATTTGTGTGTTTGATATATTCAGTTTTATTTTGTAAACATTGCTATTGTGTTTAGTCTTAGATTAAATTATTAAGTTAGGCTAGGTAGTTGTTCGATCGCTTTATTTGTAAAACCAAAAGGCTAATTTTGAAACTAAAATTATTAATTTTATGACAATAATACTGAATACAGTCCGTTGACCGTTCACAATTCAATAACAATAACACAAAAATTTAAAAACAAGCAAACTGTTTATTGACCACCAGGTAGAAGTTTACGTGTATACTTAGTTGAAAATAGTTTTAGAAAATCTTGGGCATTTTATGGCCAATTTAGTTATTACTTATTATAATATTGTAAGAGTTAACTAGGTTTGTACATAATTTATAAAACTGTGTTTATATTGTTTAATAAAGGTTATGGATATTATGATGTTACAATTTTACGTTTTATTTGTTGCCTTAAATCGAACAAATTATGAAAAATGTGCTTCCTACCGGCTACCATTTGTTATTTTTATTCAGAGGCCAGAATAAACGAAGTTAACACATGAGTCATGACATTTAAATTAGGAGTATAATAATTCTATTATCACTAGATGACTCCCGCAACTCCGTTGCGCCAAAACTCGTTTATTGCGTGGGTGTGTGATAAGTGATAACAGAGAGATCATTTTTTACATCTTAATTCTTAGCCCTTTGCTGCATATGAAGCCATTTATGGCTCTTCAGATTAACATTTTTTTTCTGCCTTTATTATAATGAGCATGGATTATATATTATATTTTCAGTTCTATATCAACTACTTCTCCGTGGATCGAAAGTCGAAACGTATTTTTTTGCTGATGGCAAAATGTCATATCTGCGAATGTTATTTAACTTTTTAGCGGCGCGGGCGCATGGAACAGACGAAGTAAAATTTTATGCGATTTGACGATGTATAATATTGAAAAAGTAAGAGCTTTGAGTAGGTATAAAATAAAAATCCTCGAATAATCAAAATATTTTTCATTGACTAGTACAAAAGTAAGCTAAGACTAAAGGTGCCAGACAATCTTCCCATAGATATTATCAAATTCCACACCAAATATCAAAATAAAGACCATGGATAAAGTATTATAATATAAATTATGTCAGTTAATTCAACAGCTCCAGCAACCCTATTCGATATGTAAGTATAGGATAGTATTCCCTACTTCATACTTGACCTTTAATTCGATGAAGTGAAACATGATTTTAGAGAATGCGGCAAAGTATAATCGGATAAACATACACTTTAGGCATAATTATAGGTATTACAAGAAAACAATATGATTTGTCCATGTTATTATTCAGTCGCATGATTCAGATTTTTGAGAATAAACAACTATTGCTAAAGTGTTACTCTAGAATCAGCGGTCGGCAACGCGCGGCCGGCGGGCCGCATGCGCCCCGCGAACTTTTTACTTGCGGCCCGTGAATGTTTTGAGAATAAGTTTTAAGTATGTAAGTACTTATCAAAAAGTGAAAACAATGTTTTCTAATATTGTCATCGTTATCGCAACTTAAAAACGTAGCTGTTTGTGTCATTTTGTAATAAAAACTTTGCTTATTGTCTGAATCTCCTTATAGGTAGGTAATAAGTACTCTCTCTTACAGACAGCTCACTTTTTACTAGTGCCATACATCAGAGAGGTTGAACTTTTTTTATTGTGGTTTAGAAAAGCCCTCATTATGCGTAACTAGGTATTGGGCTTCTAGGGTGAAAATACTATGCCTGCGGCCCGCTTCTAGTTTGTTTCGCCACCTTGTGGCCCTAGCCTGCCAAAAGGTTGCCGACCGCTGCTCTAGATCATTATAAATATTTAAATACGTAACCTACTTCATACGATCGACTTAGGTTTTAAATACTTTTCGATTTTTGAATTTTGTGTAAGTTTTTTTTTTTTTTTTAATTATAAAATAGTATTTTTTATAAAAACTAGAATAGTTTTGAAATAAAATGAAACAAAAATGTAATTAAAATGTATAATAATTTATGAGCTAGGTACAATTTTTTAAAGTATACGTATAGTCTGCTATTTTGGGTCGAATTAAGGATAAAATTATAATTTATCAAAAATGAAGATTACAATCACCTTTGACATCATAAATTAAACATTTTTGCTTAGAAATATTTTCCTGCATTTGTTTTCGCTAAATTTTATTCTGGACAAAATACAAAATTTCAAGTATAATTTTTTAACACTATTTTTTAGTGGAAAATGGATTTAAATTAAAATTTTAAGATTACAGTAACCTTGGTAAGGAACATGACATACCTACAAAAAGTGTTTGAATCAGTGCCGTAAATAGCCTTTATTGCGCCCTGTGCGAGCTTCTATAACTGCGCCCTTGTTTTTTTTTAGATATTATAGGTACCCAGAGCAATGCTTCCAGGGCCACAGGTCTCCCTGGTCTGGCCATTCTTGCGCCCCTAGAGTCTGTACCCTGTGCCTGGACACCGGTAGCACCGCCCTATTTACGGCACTCGTTTGAATGCTTACACGTGCTTACAAAATACTTCTCAAAGTTACATCCTATACAACAACACGAAAATTTTGAAAATCGGTCTACAAATAGCGAAATCATCATCAAAAACATCTGCTTCGATGCAAAATATCACGAAAAGTACCAATAATTGGGTCATAGTGTGATGACTCATGGTATAATTATGGTTGTGATGATGATGATTAATCAAATTTATGTATTAGCTTATGCTTTCAGTTCTTTAAACAACACCGAAATCCCCGAACCTGTACCTATAAGCATTCAAAAGTTCTGTACGGTACCTTCGGATCCAGGGTATAACCTGGTGCGAAGTCTTACTTTTTGGTAGCATTTACCTCGAACGCTTCATAAAAATCGAAATCACTATATTAGTTTCCATACAAATTTCAAAGAGTCCCCTCGATTCCTCAAAGATCCCATCATCAGATCACCACTTTTGTGAACATGGTACCAAATTCGAGTTAAACCCTATACAACACAAAAATAATTTTGAAAATCGGACCACAAACGGCTGAGTAATCGTTGAACATAAAAAAAAAAAAAGATACATACAGCCTCCAAGAACATATTATTACCTCCTCCTTTTTGTAAAAATGTCAAAAGACGCCGAACCGTTGAAGAAGCGTGAAGGATCAAGAAGGCACTATACTGAAGAAATTAAAATATTAAATAAGTAATATAATTATTTAATGTAGAGACATAATAGACGTGGAGTAATATTACTTTTCTCAATTTTACTGGTTAGTGGGCCCCTAGACGTCAATTTTATTGTGCAATATTATCATTGATCAAAGAGATTATTGTTACTTACTCTTTCAGCGCTGCTACTTTGTGAAAGTAGCAGCGCTGAAAGAGTAACTTTTGAACTCAATACAAGGGACTCATACACAGCCTAAAGTATTGTAATACTAATAAAATTCTCGATCCGTCAGGTTCCAAACGTGATCAAAATAACTCATATTTCGCTTAAAGACTTTCAAAAAATGAATATACCACGGCAATTTTTACGACAGTTAAAAATATTGAAGCAACTTTCTTGCTTTAAAAAAAAAGTTTCTTATGCGCAGAATGAATGAATGAAGAAATATCATCACCTGTATGTACAGCCAGAGAAGTTGATTCATATTATGGCAGATGGCGGACCTACCTACGTAATTTGCTCGCGTTATATTATGTCAAACCCAGCTGACAGATCCCAATAAAATTAACCCATCAAGCCCCGTACGAGAAAGGCTATTGTGTTATGCCAATTTTAGAAGCTCATAGCGAGGTAATGATTGGAGATAGATACAAAGTGTAAAGGACAGTTGTAGAAAATTTAATTAACTTTTACAGCACAAGAGAATTTCGTACGAAGCACCGTTTTTTGATGAGTAAGCAAAAAACCAAAAACCGGGACCTTCTTTGCCCCCCCTCCCTCGGACTCACCTCGGAGGGGTCAGGACTTCTAGTATGTTTATCTCCTAACTAGTCTTAACAAAGTACCAAGTCAAAATTTCTGCTTTCGACTTTTCCAAGCAGACCCCCATTTTGGACATTCATTTATTCTCACTAGGCTATGTCTCGTTTTTCCACGATCGAGGGACATTGAATTGACATAACCCGTCCAAATGACGTAGCTTCGTCATTTGCCTATGAATCAGTTTCGTCGATAGCACATAATATTTTATCTTCAAACAGCAGCACTTTTATCTTCAGCAGCAGTGGCGAGCCGCGAGGACAGATTTTTTTCAGATGGAAGTCCAAATCCTTATAAAATATGTCTCTACATTTTGAAACGAGGATGAAGTCTTCATCGAAGGTAGAAAAACCGATGGAAATATAGTAAAAGGGCAATCAAATACTAGCTTATATAAGTTCCCACAGTAGTTAAGTACCAAAAATAAAATTAAAAATACATACAGCTGAACGTATAACCTCCTCCTTTTTGGAAATGGGTTATAATTTATAAATAACTAGCGACCCGCCCCGGCGTCGTACGGGTGTAAAATATATAGCCACTGAAAAAATGAATAAAATCGATAGCCTATGATCCTTGAAGTGGACTAACTTCTTATCTGTGCCAAATAACATAAAAATTGCTCCAGCAGTTCGCGAGATAAGCCCTTTCAAGTAATTTCCCCCGTTTTTTCCATATTCTCCTATTAGCCTTAGCGTGATAAAATATAGCCTATAGCCTTCCTCAATAAATGGACTATCTAACACTGAAACATTTCTTTTAATCGGACCAGTAGTTCCTGAGATTAGCGCGTTCAAGTTAGCCCTTTCACATAATTTTCCCGTTTTTTCCACATTTTCATCTATTTCTTCGCTCTTATTAGTCTTAGCGTGATAAAATATAGCCTATAGCCTTCCTCGATAAATGGGCTATCTAACACTGAAAGAATCATCAAAATCCGTTGCGTAGTTTTAAAGATTAAAGGGAACAAAGGGACATGAGGGAAAAAAAGCGACTTTATTTTATAATAAGTATAGATACTACACTATAATAAGGTATTAGAAGATGAACAAAGGTATTAATAGAGAAACCAAAAGAAGTAGGGGAAACTTGGGACACTAGATCCCTGTGGGACACACGGTACACTCAATTTACGGAAATTCTACCAAAGCAATGCTTATTAATGCTAGCTACACTTTTTGTCTATGGTACAAGCAAACTTTTATTCACAGTCGGATGTGTTAACTATTTCACGTTTCAAAGTGACAGGTCTATTTAGATTCTATGGCGGCGCAAACACATTTTGATGAGTATTTACAGGTTTTTATTTATTACAAAAAAGTATGTATTTGCAAAAGAAACAGTTTAATTATGTAAGATATTTGATTAGCTATGCAATTTGATTGAAAAATAACGTTTATCTAAAGTATTCGCTTGCGAAATTATTTCTAGCCTGATACTACAAAGGAGACTTGGTACATTTTTTTACGGGAGACTTGATTCTCTTTTTTGTATGTATTTCTTCCTATGGGAGACATGATCCGCTACTGTTACAAAAGTAAAAAAAATATTTATCATAAGTAATACTGATTATGGACGGTTATTCCTTTAGTTCCTTAAGTTGACTCAATATTTTATTATTATTCGTGGAGAGAAAATAAAACTAACACTTGATAAATAGCCATTTACTTCTGACTAATGACCCATGTGTCCCTGACTATGGAATACTTGATCCTCTACTATTTATGAATCTAAACCATGTCTCCCATAGTATATTTCAATTTATTTCAATAACTTTTACAAATATAGTTTAATCCTAATTTCCAATACACAGATAGCACTTGGTTAAATTATGCATCGTTTAGTCAAAACACGTGTTATATTTCTCAAGAAATGTAGACATGAGATCATAAAATCAAAGTGGGGGATCAAGTGTCCCAAGTTTCCCCTAGAGTTAGGTATTGCAATGAAAAGCTACTTAGTAGTGTTAGTTACTAATTAATCGTTACTAATTACTCGTTAGCAGTATGTAGATAGGTACTAAATGATAATAATATGAATAAATTATTGTATATGTACTAACATAATCAATGTGATTTAATATGCTTCTTAACTGCACTTTTTATAAAACCACCAACAAACAGTTTGTATAAATATTCTAAAACTTAGCCGATCACATCACACACAAACGCTACATACCTAATATTCAAAGCAGAAGTATAATATTATTCTCTATCTCTATGGCTATTGTGATGTTGTGAGTGAAGTTGATAGAACGTAAAAACAGTTATTTGAGATTACATCAAGACCCGAAAAAAGGTACCGTACTTTTACTGTTTACTTGTATTAAAAGCTTTTTCCTAAAAAAAAGTTTATTTTTTCAATCTAAACAAACTGTTTTTCTTGTCCATAAAAGCGTAGCTTTAAAATTTACTTGAATTTTGGCATTTTAAATTTTACTTGCATTTTTTGTTTTATTTGCAATGTAAGCGAAATTAGTGAAAAACTGAAATATGTAGGTATGTGGTGGTGTTAAATATTTAAATGCTTTTATTCATTATAATATCAAGTCTTTAAATTGTTATTCACAATACTTTTGTCGCTACATTTTAATTTGAATATTAACCTTCTCAAAAGTAGCTTCAGTGATAAGAATATATGGCTGCTGTTTAGCATTGGTGTTCCATTCCACATAAAATCGGTTTTTGAGTTAATAATGCTGTTTTATTCTTTAGAACATACCTTATATTACGACAGTGAAATCCATTTTTTTGAAAACCCACTGTAGCATATTCTAGAGTACAAAAATGGTTAATGCTTATTCCTCTAAGTAAGGTTTTGTTTATAGCATTTATGTACTATGTTTCTAAAATGATTTGCGCTTAAACCGCAGAACCGATTGTGATAAAAATTTGTATGCAGATACTTTAAATCAATTTAAACGACATTAGATACTTTTTGTCCCGGAAAATGTACGGTTCCCGCGCAGTCAACAAAAATGAATTTGGCTTATGATATCGATATTGAGTAGGTACATGTAGATTGTAGATATTACGTTAGGTTTTGGAGAAGGACATAGGATTATTTTTATCATGGAAAATGTTCGGTTTTCACGCAATAAACTTTATTAATTTGCGTTTAAGCTGCTGAACCGATTTTGAATAAATTTAGTTAATATATAAATAATTAGTTTATCACGTGCAGAGGTAGGCAAAAAGTAATTAGTAATTTTAATCAGATTACAAATTAATCAGATTGATGAAGTAATTGTGCATCTGAAATTACCCGTAAGTTGGTTAAAAATAATATTATATATATAATGCATTCTAATTTTAGTTTGCAATAATAAGATTAATAATTTAATTAGACTAACGAGTATTTCAATAATTATGTCCAACTAGATGATGCCCGCAACTCCGTTGCGCCAAAACTCTTTTATCGCGCTGGAACCGTACATTTTCCTGGGACAAAAAGTATCCTGATTCCTATGTCAGCAAAATCGGTTCAGCTGTTTAGGCGTGAAGAGGTAACAGACAGACAGACAGACGGACAGACACACAGCTACACTTTCGCATTTATAATATTAGTATGGAAGTATGGATGTCCAATGCTGGTAATTATTATAAATAAAAAAACTCTCACATCGGTTTAGGTGGCGTTGGCCAGTTTCAATAAAACCAGGCCAGTTACGCAGGAGTCATTTTATAGTGCCCAAGTGTGTGCGCAATACACAAGAGCACTCAGGTTTCAATGAAAACAGGCCAGTTAAGTAGTAGTAATTTTATAGTGCCCAAATGTGTGCGCAATACATAAGAGCACTCTGAGGGAAGCGCGGGAAGGGAAGAAGAAGCGGGAACTCTCTGTCCTTTGCCGAGACATAACGTATCTGCATACCAAATATCATCAAAATCCATGTAGCGGTATAAGCAGAAATCATTTTTATTTAATGCCTGGGAACCGTACATTTTTCGGAATAAAAAGGACCCTACGTCCTTTCCCGGGACTCTGAGTATCTCTATACCAAATTTCAGAAGAATCGGTTCAGCGCTTTGGGCGTGACGAGGTAATTTTATAACATTTTGTTAAAATAAGCACTTAAATTTGTATTGAAAGAACAAATCAGAATTTTGCATTTATGTGAAACATCACAAAGGACATTAATGCTATGTAATAAACCCTATAGCAGTGTTGCATTAAACATTTTTATATGTTTTCTCTTAAAACTGAATGTAAAATTAAAATGTTTTCGCATTATACGCATTTCAACAAAAAAAATGATACCGCACATTAACATTTTTTTGCTTAAAATAAGCAGAAAATAAGGATAATCCAAAAAAAAACTTAAAACGCCGATTACTTAAAACTAGTTCTATGTGGAATGGTACACCAATGCTTAACAGCATCTATATAATATTTAAATATACCAACTATGACAAATTACAGCGGTATACGTCATTATTCCTATCCAGTGGTCCAATCTAGCGCTGAATTAGTGAAGGAGTGGATCTACTGGAATAGTGGAAACTGTAAACGGATAATGGAATGCAGTGGATAGCATCATGGGCGTACCCAGGAATTCAGCTAGGGGGGGGGGGGGGGGGGGGGAGCATGAGCAAACCCCCCCTTGCTGAAATCCTGGGTACAAGTATATGAAACAAAAAAATCATCAAAATTCATTGTCATTGCAAATTACGAGATGTTCGAATTTGAAGTATATTTTTATGGTAATATTCAAGATTTTTTTACAGAATTACCATGCCATTTTTTCAATATTTTGTTCATTTATTTTTTTACTTTGTTCCTTTTTGAGTCTACATTAATTTTGGTGTAAGAGAATTCCACATAATTTCTTCAGACTGGAAGCTTAAAAATCAGTCTTTTCGAACTGGCCTGGCCTTAAAAGATATTTTGTTTCCAACATTTCATTTTATGCAGAGTTTTGAATTCAATTCCCACTTTCCAGGGAAAGTGTCGTTTATTTTACCTTCCAGTGGGGGGGCAGCTGCATGTACATTCCAGTGCCCGGTTGTATTATTCCAGTAGCCAGCGCAATATACTAGCAATGGGGGTACTGATTTGACTTCCTATGTTGTTGACTTAAAAATTTAAACAAACATGGTTTATTACTGTCATGTTACTCCAAAACATCATTGTAAGGCACTTTAAATGGCAGACCGGTTTTTTGAAGTTAGTCACTCTTGGCACCGAACAGAAATAGACGATAAGAATTCTAAACTGTAATTTGCACACATTAAAAAACTTGCCAAGTTTGTTTTTAGTTGCTACTTAATGTAATAACTAAAAATCGGCCAAGAGCGAGTTGGACACGCGCACGGACGGTTCCGTGTCATTAAAAAAAATGTACAAAAATCGTGTTATTTATTCAAATAACACGATTTTTGTCTATTTTTCCGGGATTCCGGGATTACGGATTGATTATTGATTATTAAAGCATTTTGTAAATATTTTAAGTTACATGTTGCCGTTATTGATTACGAGCAAAAAAGGCCAAAAAAATCACGTTTGTTGTATGGGAGCCCCCCTAAATATTAATTTTATTTTGTTTTTAGTATTTTTGTTACAGCGGCAACAAATATAAGTTTACACAATTTGTGATAATTTCAGCAGCCTATATTATAGCGATTCTTGGGATACAACCTGGAGACTCACAGACGGACGGACAGACATCGAAGTCTCAGTAAAATTGCCCCTTTTTTACCTTTTGGATACGGAGCCCTAAAAACCTGTCTACTATAAAAGGCCTGAGCATAATATAATTATTTTTTTGTACATCCTTATAGGTATAATTGTTGTTGTTTTCATGTTGCTACAGAACAATAGTTTACGACGACATTAAGTTAGGATTTTTGTAACGAAGTACCAACCCATGTTGTTTAAAAGTTTGGAACCGAAACCAACATTAGTAAATGTTGGTTTCGGTAGGGAAAATACGCTGGATCGACGCGTAAAGGCTGATTTACATTAATACAGTAGCTGGCGCCAGTATCACTGGATTCCGTCGCTGAATCAGCACTGTATCAATGTAAACATGTTTCAATCCAGTCCAGCACTGGATATTCTATCTATCTATCTTCTCATATAAATATCCTATGACAGTACTATGACAAAAAGTCTCATTTGATACCTAAACTTGTGGACTACACTTACACAGGCACTAGTTATAAATTTCTTAGAACTAAACATAGAAAAACCACTTTCACTGAACGATTCTGCTGTCAAAACCTTTTGCTCAATTATTTTTTTTTCATAATTTCGTTACTATTAATTTGCCTTTTACTAGTAAACCGCTTCTTTAGAATTTTTCATCCTTCCTCGTAATAATTATCCTCTATAATTGATATTTTTTTAAGTACTTAATTGCTCGGCTTCTCCCTCTAAACATCCTTTAAGGGCCAACGCACACGACGTACCACAACCACACGACATCGCAACGACAAGATGTCGAGCAGTGGTTACGTGTAAATGGTGTCGCTGCAGCTTTTGGTAGTTGCGTTGTGGTACCGACAAAATGCCGACGTGATTGCGTTGTCGCCAGTGGTTGCGATGTGGTTGCGATGTGGTTACGTACGAAAGTCAATGAAACGGAGACTGGGAGGAAGAGCGTGGGCGTAGCTCGCGCACTATCATTGCATCGATCCAACGTTGTGGTTGCGATGTGGTTGCGACGTGGTTGCGATGTGGTCGGTATCTGACAAGTGGTCGATAACGACTGCAAAATGTGATACGTATGAATGTTCCAGTTCATTTACATTACGAAATATACGCCCAACCACTTAGTGTGGTTGTGGTTGTCGTGTAGAACTGTGGTACGTGTGGGTATAATAAAATAATAATAAAATATCTTGTATAAGCAGCAAAATCAATGATGAAAATATTTCTTTTAAATTCCTAATATTATTATTATAGAGAATAGACTATATTAGTCAATAGTAGTATCTAGTGAAGTAATCTGAACATACCAAGTAGGAACTAGGAAGTACTGAAATATTTTTATTTTACATTTTTTTTTATGAAATAAGGGGGCAAACGAGCAAACGGGTCACCTGATGGAAAGCAACTTCCGTCGCCCATGGACACTCGCAGCATCAGAAGAGCTGCAGGTACGTTGCCGGCCTTTTAAGAGGGAATAGGGTAATATGGGGAGGGTAGGGATGGGAAGGGAAGGGAATAGGGTAGGGGATTGGGCCTCCGGTAAACTTACTCACTCGGCGAAACACAGCGCAAGCGCTGTTTCACGCCGGTTTTCTGTGAGAACGTGGTATTTCTCCGGTCGAGACGGCCCATTCGTGCCGAAGCATGGCTCTCCCACGTATAAACATAATGTTATTAACAATTATACCTTATTACCTTTTAAAGTACTACAATACTTAACTTTTTATTATAGTTTCATGACCATAGATACTTATTACTTAGGTATGTGCGAAAGGTAGTTATCATAATATGTCTGCAAAAACTCCTAGGATACATTGTTTATTTTTAACATTGTCACTAATTTGGATCTATTTTGGTAAACGGATGATCCATACTTCGCTACCTGTGTGTCCGTGATAAATATTTGTCGACATTACTAATTCATGTGGTGAGCACGTACATCGTTCCTCGATTTTCGTTCGGCTCTACCTCGGAAATGAACCGTGATTATTATTTTTAACAAAAAATTAAAACCGACTTCCAAGGTAAAAATAATAATAACGTCTTTTAAATAAAAACTAAAAATAAAAAGTATTAATTAACAAAAAAAATAAAAAACTGATCTCCAAGGTACAAACTTTTAGTATAATAATATGAACTAAAAAGTATTAAATAATTTTTCCTATCTAAAGGTGCCTTTTTCCGAATTCGGCTAAGCCTCAACTATTTCTGTACTCTAGCTCCCAAAACTGTTCCTTAGACTAATGTGCGATTGACTAAGGAAGTACAAAAATGTATTATATTATAATTTCTAGCAATATCCTGCAAAATAAATTACAACCAGTATATATAAGTATAAATGAGCGAGTACCAAGATAGGCATGTGTTAGACTTTAGAGCATTGATTCCCAAAGTGGTCCAGGTGGACCCCCAGGGGTCCACGGGAGCCCGATAGGAGTCTACGCTCGCGTGGAAAAATGCTGTCGAGGGTACACCGGATCCAGCAAAATGTTTAAAGTGGTCTATGAGAAAAAAAGTTTTGGAACCTCTGCTTTAGAGCAATCGTATCTAACTCTAAACTCATACTTTTAGTGGAGTGCTTAGAGCGTAAAAATCATGCAAATCTCCGATTTCTGTAATAGTGGATGCAAATTGAAAAAAAGGAATGTGGAACTGATAACATAAATAATATAAAAAATCGGTTGTCTGTAAAGTCGGTTTACTGACGATAGTTGAACGTGACAACGTCATAAACGGGTTAAACCCGTTAACCCTCGCTTCCGAATCTCTATAAATAGAAACAAACTTTTTCGACTGTAACCTAAAGTTATTTCGATGTATTTCTTTGAAATCGACCTATGCAAAGAACAAAGTTCTATTTGAATATACATATCACCAATGTACTTTTATTGTATTTTTTACTGCTATCGGACCTCTACATTTTATAAAAAAAATAAAAATTTAAAAATGTTACGTAAAAACAATAGTAATTACTACAAGTGTCACCTCACTACCAACTTCGATGGTATGGATATTTTATTTTTATTTATTTATTTATTTAAGCAATACAATCCTAACTTATATATATTTGAGAATGTACCTTAAACCTGCAAGGTTTGTCTGGTACACCTTAAAATCCATACAAAATGGAATGCTTGGGAATTCCGCAATGTAACGCCTGATTGTATGTGTCTAAAGTCTGAATTACGCCGACGTAAATTCCGCCGCGCTTACGCCGCGTATCAAACGCATACAAAATACGGACGGAACGCGATAGACGACACACTATGCCGAAATTCCGTCGCCAGCCGAATTTCCGTCGAGCCGAGTCGAGGTAAAGTTCGGCAGCGATTCGGCGGTAATGTTTTGTATAGCAACACACTATACGCGACGGAATTATTAAAACCGAACATAGCAAATCCAACCTTAACTCCAAAGCGTTAACGCACACATTACATCTGAGAATTTTAAATACACACTTACGCGCGCGTTCCGCAACGGAAATGACGCCGCGAAATTTCGGCTCTTCGCGTATAGTGTGTCGTATGATGTAAGCGGCTGAACGTTATTTCGGCCACGTAAATTACGCCGACGTAATTCAGCCTAGTGTGTTTAGACCCTATAATAAAAGATTTTTGGGTACGTTTTCGCTAATGATTTGATTGATGTATAGAAATGTAAATAAAAGCTACTCAAATATAAGAGACCTTCTAGTTTCAATTGTGTTGATGGTCTGCTTATTATAAAGTATGACCAAAAATCCAAACAATTAGGTACACAATAATACGTTACTTGATGAGTACATGATGCGATGTTTAGTACGTAATTATTATGTGGGATGAATGTACAATTTGTAATAATATAATTGCGTTGCTATGTTTGCGTAATGCGTAATTTTTACAAGGATGTTTAAAACTAGATGATGCCTGCAACTCCGTTTCGCCAAAACTCGTTTATCGTGCGGGAACCGTACATTTTTCCGTGATGAATTGTCCTTTCCCGGTACTCAAAGTATCTGCATACCAAATTTCAGCAAAATCGGTTCAGTGGTTTGGGCGTGAAGAGATCCGAAGAGAAGAGAGAAACAGACATACAGATAGACAGACAGACGGACAAACAGACAGACAGACAGACACTCTTTCGCATTAGTAGTGATGGTTTCAAGCAATGTTGCAAAAATCTTAATGTAAAAATAATAATAATGTAACAAAAAAAATAGTAATGGACTATCTTACATTGCCATTTTACAAAATAATGAGCCACTATCGAACCTTCATTGTCCATTAAATGCAAAGAATGTGTAATGTAAAATTTGTCCATTACATTACTTTAATAGACAAATTTTACATTATTCATTTAAAAGTATTGTAAGTATAGTAGAAGATTCGTCCTTGAAGTTTTGATGTCTCCGATTTAGTCCAGATTCGGGGAGGGGGTAGCCGAGGTATTGCCTTTGAGGTTGAAAGAAACCCCGTTCCTCTAGGCCTATTGGGAGCGGAGTTATGGCTACTTTTGTAAGACATTTGACATTTGCCGAGCTGTCAATGTCAAAGTTTGAATGCTTGTAACTCGGCAACTATTTGTCTTGGATATGGGGTTCCTCCGCTTGTTCTTCCTGGATTTTTCTCCTCTATTCGATTCTGGCTTCAGAATTGAGACAAAATTTGATGTCTCCGATTTAGTTCAAATTCGGGGAGGGGTAGCCGAGGTATTGCCTTTGATGTTAGAAGAAACCACGTTCCTCTAGGCCTATTGGGAGCGGAGCTATGGCCGCTTTTGTTCGGCGTTTGACAGTTACCGAGCTGTCAATGTCAAACTCTGAGTGCTTATAACTCGGCAACTGTTTGTCCTGGATACGGGGTTCCTCCGCTTGTTCTTCCTGGATTTTTTCCCTCTAAACGATCGTGTCATAACGGTCGTGTGTGCGCAATACACACGACCACTCTGGTTTCAATGAAACCAGGCCAGTTACGCAGGAGTAATTTTATAGTGCCCAAGTGTGTGCGCAATACACAATAGCACTTTGGTTTCAATAAAACCAGGCCAGTTAAGCAGAAGTAATTTTATAGTGCTTAAGTGTATGCGCAACACACAAGAGCATTATTCTTTACTCTCGTAACCTAACGGAGCGGAAGACCAACATGACTGGTGAGAGATCAGGTGATCAGATTTTATGGCACGCTAAGCAACGTAAATATTTATCCAATAACTAATTGTAATTATAATATGACGCCCATAACTCTGTTGCGCCAAAATTCGTTAATCGCGCGGGAACCGTATAATTTTCCGGGATAAAAATTATCCTATGTCCATTCCTGGGGACTAGAGCCCGTATAAATAGTCAGTACTTAAGATGCGACCCGGTCCCAAGACGCGGTTCAGCTCTGACTTTGATTGGTCCAAATTTTGACAGCCAACCAATCACAGAGCCTGAACCGTGTCTTGAGACCGAGATGCATCTTGAGTACTGACTAATTTATACGGGCCTAGGACTCAATGTATCCAATCAAAGTTTGGGCGTGAAGTACCTCTTCGCGCCAAAACTTTGACAGGCGAAGCTGACAGACACACTTTTGTATTTATAATATTATTAGTTTTAGTCTAAAATCTTTGATATATTGCAATAGCCAATACACACAAGGTACTTTTCAACTATCGCAAATACGCTATACTATGAGTGAGGTTAAATCATGGCAACTACCCACTGATCTTTATTATAAAAGTACGCTGGATAGATGATACCCTTTGAAATGACAGCTATTTCTTGTGCCTATTTGAAGCGGAATCAGCGACCCCATTATTGGGGGCTGAGAACTAAATCTGACGTAAAAATGACGTTTGAAAGCCGTAATATTGGCGCTGATAGGAGTAGTGAGAGTACTTGGACCTAATACTACTAACGACAACTGTTGTTTTTGGTTGTGGTTACTTCAAATTTTGTTATCTACCCCAATAATGAGGGCGCCGATTCCGCTTCAAATAGGCATAAAAAGCAGGCGGGTATCAGCGATCCAGCGTACTTGTATAATAGAGATCAGTGCAACTACCGCATAATATATACTTTCTGCTATATTATGTGGGAGGTCAAATCATGGGTCTAACACGGTAATGGATAACAAATGGGGCATTCTCAAAGCCAAAGTATTACGTTTTATAAAAATGTTTATGGTTTAAAGTCTTTTAAATATCGTGCCTTATATCTCATATTTTTTACATTTCGTTATTATATTGGAACTAGGTAAACCGGGAGTCATGGAATAACAAATTGGGGTTTATGCCCGCCATAAGACTAAGTAAGTAGTAACATTTGGGAAATTAGACTAATCAGTTAACCACAAAGTTTATGATAATATTATTATAGGTAATCTATTATTTTATAAGATTTAAAACAATCGATTATGTCACGGTCAGTGGATGAAGTGCGGTTCTAACATTTTATAACATAAGAGCCATTATTAAGTACTTATTTATATTTATAATTCAAAAAAACCTTGTTATTTATTTACTTCATCATATACGGTACCTAATCTGGCTATACATTAAATCTACATTTTTATTTCAAATCACTTTCCCGGTCCTCAAGCCTCCACTTATGCAAAAAAACGTCTATTTTCAAATTGTTACTTCCCACTAGTTTTTTGACCGACTTCCAAAAAGGAGGAGGTAATACGTTCTTACGTACGGCTGTATGTATTTTTTTTATGTATGTTCAACAATTACTCAGCCGTTTGTAGTCCGATTTTCAAAATTCTTTTTGTGTTGTATAGGGTTTGATTCGAATTTGGTACCATGTTCATAAAAGTGGTGATCTGATGATGGGATCCATGAGTAATCGAGGGGACTCCTTGAAATTTATATGGAAACATATAGTGATATTGATTTTTTCTGAAGCATTCGAGGTAAATGCTACCAAAAAGTAAGACTTCGCACCAGGTTATACCCTGGATCCGATTTCGACGTTGTTTAAACAACTGAAAGCATAAGCCAACACATCAATTTGATTGATCATCATCATCACAACCATAATTATACCATGGGTCATCACACTATGACCCAATTATTGGTACTTTTCGCGATATTTTGCATCGAAGCAGTTGTTTTTGATGATGATTTCGCTGTTTGTGGACTGATTTTCAAAATTATCGTGTTGTTGTATGGGATATAATCTTAATTTTGTATAACAATTACGAAAGTGGTGAGCTGATGATGGGATCTATGAGCGATCGAGGGAAATCCTTAAAATTTATCAAAACACTCATAGTGGTTAAAATGTTGTTTCTAGTAAGTTAAACATAATATGTTACGAATAAGAGAAATTTCATACGAAGGTGTCTCTTGGTCCAAAGTCACTGAATAGAACTCCTGAACCTTTAAAGATAAAAGTTTGGAAATTGCAGCATCGCTTAGATAACTGCAAGCAATGCATTTACCACAATTTCGCTTACGGTAACATAATGTGAATTGTTAACATTCGTAGGTATTGGTTATTTACGCATAAATACTTATTTTGTAGATAACTAAAAAGAGTGAAATTATTATTTTTAACAAAAAATTAAATTTTTTAATTTAAATTAAATTTACCAATCCCAAAAGTTTCAGATATTCTAAGTTCTGACAATACTGAACTCACGAATAAATTAGCTGGTACCGACTTCAAAATAATGAAGACTGTAGTATGTACAGAAATAGTTGAGATTTAGACGAATTCTGAAAAAGCCACTATTAAAGAGTAAGAGTTATTTAATACTTTTTAGTTCATACCTATTACTATTGTTTTTACCTTGGAAGTCGGTTTTAATTTTTTGTTAAAAATAATAATATTATTTGTAGTTTCCCACCCACTTCGTCTACTTACGTCATTTACTCAAGACAAAAAATAATCCGAAAAATAAAACACATCGAAACCGCAATAAATTTAAGTAATAACAATTATTGTCATACATTAAAATGGTATGTTAATTTCCAACTAAATTTTAATTTGTAAAAGAATATAACTTTACGAAGTCTGCTCGACTGTTTAAGATTAAGATTTAGATTTATTTAATTATTTCCAAGAAATTCGTACATAAAGGTCTTACAATTTAGTTTGATCACAATTTCTGCCACATGGGCGTGGAAATATTGTCATATAGTGTGTCATACAAAATTTCTACATGTATTACAATAGTTCGGATATTAAAGAATCAATTTTAAAAATCCAATAACTATAATCAATATCGTCAACTCAAGCCAAAACATTTTTATCATTTTAATAGAGTCAAATATTAATGAAATTCATAACATTACAAAATTGACAATACAATTTATACTATAACAAATTTTTGAGAGAGAAAAATCCATTAACATTGATACAATATCATAATATAATCATGTCATACAATAATAAATAAATTTAAATGAGTTCATGTCAAAATAATAATTTAAGTAATCTAAATTTACAATGTCAATTTAATCGAATAAAATACAATAAGCAAAATAATAATTCTAGTGTTTTGTCATAATATAAATTTATTTATTAAAATACATTTAATGTCAGATAGTAAAAATCAATCAATTTTAATAAAATGTCATTTAAACCTTTTTGAAGTTAATATATCATTAAAATATTCTTGTACCGTGTAGTAGCATTTCTGTAACAACCACTCAACTACAACTTAAACGTCGTAAAAGTCACATGACGGACGAAGGCAACGAATCTTGAATAGTTGTATGTTGATTGTTGCGTAAATATATGCTTAAAGCTTATTAGTACGAGTAATAATTAGGATACGCACATACACACATACACACATACACACACACACACACACACCTTTCTTACACTGTATATACTACACATTCAAACTAACCTGACTTCACCATCTCTACCTTTAAAAATAAATAATTACTATGTAATCTAAAACTGGAACATCTCCTTCAATTATTCTTTTGTAGAGCTTTTTAATCTGGGATATAGGCCTGGTGAAATGGAAATACAGGCTGACGCCCAGTTAAGGCACCAGTCTCCTACATGTAATCCACCGATAATGTGCTAATAACTATCAAGCTTGTGTTTATAATTATACTACTCTATCTATGTACTTTCTGTCTTATATTATGTGGTGAGAAGTAAATAAATTATTATTAACACATTATAACAAAAGACACGTTTATTGACCGAGTTCCAAAAAGGAGGAGGTAATACGTTCGGCTGTATCTTTTTTTTTTGTATGTTCCTCGATTACTCAGCCGTTTGTGGTCCGATTTTCAAAATTGTTTTTGTGTTGTATAGGGTTTAACTCGAATTTGGTACCATGTTCACAAAAGTGGTGATCTGATGATGGGATCCTTGAGAAATCGAGGGGACTCCTTGAAATTTGTATGGAAACATATAGTGATTTCGATTTTTTCTGAAGCATTCGAGGTAAATGCTACCAAAAAGTAAGACTTCGCACCAGATTATACCCTGGATCCGAAGGTACCGAACAGAACTTTTGAATGCTTATAGATACAGGTTCGGGGATTTCGGCGTTGCTTAAACAACTGAAAGCATAAGCCAACACATCAATTAGATTAATCATCATCATCACAACTATAATTATACCATGGTCATCACACTATGACCCAATTATTGGTACATTTCGTGATATTTTGCATCGAAGTAGATGTTTTTGACGATGATTTCACTGTTTGTGGACCGATTTTCGAAATTTTCGTGTTGTTGTATAGGATATAATCTTAATTTTGTATAACAATTACGAAGGTGGTGAGCTGATGATGGGGTCTGTGAGCAATCAAGGGAAATCCTTGAAATTTTTCAAAACGCTCATAGTGGTTAAAATGTTGTTTCTAGTAAGTTAAACGTATATTACGAATAAGAGAAATTTCATACAAAGGTCTCTTGGTCGAAAGGCACTGAACAGAACTCCTGAACCTTTAAAGATAAAAGTCTGGAAATTGCAGCATCGCTTAGATAACATAATGTACTGAATAGTTAACATTCGTATTGGTTATTTACGCGTAAAGCCTTATTTTGTAGACATCACTAAAAAGAGTGAAATTATTATTTTTAACAAAAAATGAAAACCGACTTCGAATGTAAAAACAATCGTAATATGAACTAAAAAGTATTAAATAACGCTTAATCTTTAATAGTGCCTTTTTCAGAATTTGTCTAAATCTCAACTATTTCTGTACATATTACAGTCTTCATTAATTTGAAGTCGGTATCAGAAATAGTTGAGATTTAGACAAATTCTGAAAAAGGCACTATTAAAGAGTAAGAGTTATTTAATACTTTTTAGTTCATATTACGATTGTTTTTACATTGGAAGTCGGTTTTCATTTTTTTTGTTAAAAATAATATATTGTTTAAAATGTTGTAGCGTATGTTACACGATGTTAGGTATAAAATATTATCGTGTTACACAATGTTTTATAACGTTATGTAACTTCTGTCTGGGAGCACCTTAAGAAACCCAAATTTGGAAAAATCTCAGGAAATCTCACCAGGGGGAGGGAGGGTCAGAAAATTAAAAAAAAACACCTCACGTAATTTGTGGACGCACTTAAGTATCAAATAAATATAAACAGCACAATAACTTTACTTACGCAGCATAATATTGTCAGTAACCTACGAATAATATTATTCGTAGTCATTAACCAAAACTAACATCGGCCTCCGAGTTCCTATAAATAGCAGGCATAGACGAATATATTATAGACCTACAGCATGTTGAGCAAAAAGCGTACTGCGTGTCACTTGGCAAACTTTGACTTTTTGGGGCCTTTTTATCACGTTTTTATTAGCTTCACTTGTAACAGCTAAACATGTATGTAAGAAAAGCTTGGAATCCTAATTTGACCCACTTCCCGGTCTTCGATTAAGATGAAATTTTGCATACGTTCTGAGTTCTGATGACAATACATGACGACCTAAGAAACGTCGTTACAAATCCAATATGGCGGCCTATCCAACTTGGCGGACATCCAAGATGGCGAATTGGCATAGTGCGTGCTAAAAGCGTGTTTCTTGTTTTTTATACTAATAATAATTAATTATTGACTATCACATTACTATACATTTAAATACTATATTCATACTAGACCGCCCGAATCGGGAGCACACGTAATAATCATAATTATTATGATCTTAAAAAACTTCAACGAGCAGAACAATTTATGAATTCCCACAAAGAAACCAAATAAAATAGATTTTATCAAATGTTTTTGTATTATTTTTTAATTACATACTTACTTTAAATAATAACATTTGAAACATTAAAGCATTTGGTAAATTTTAACGCAAATACATGCCTTATTAGTAATTACTTTTAAAAATATGTATATATATATGTCATTATTCATTACTATTTACCATTACTTTTCAGTTATTTTTAATAAAATTATTTACATAAACATAATTATGTAGTGGTTGCTAGCCGATAGCGACCTTTGTCGTTAATAATGAAACAACATAAAAGTTATTTTTTTAACTTTTTCAGCAAAATGGTCGGCTGCGACCTGCAACAGTTTCCAGTGGAGAAGGAATATGTCAAAAACAAGGATATCAAACCCGAGGACGTGAAGGAGCTGAGACAATGGCTCCAAACTCAGCCACATCTGCCAGCAGAACACATCACAGGTATATCATCATGATCATATGAAAATAATATTGTCATTTTTAAAATCATTGGCCCTTTCTTCGTTTTAGGGTCAGCGGAGCGAAGCGGAGAGGATTTTATTAAGGCACTTCAAAATAAAATTTAAAATTATTACTCTAAAGTAGAATAAGTGATTCCCGCGTATCTTCGAGTACTCAGGACGCACGACCATTTTATAGGTTAAAACTAGGCCTTAGCATCCATTGTGGATGATTTATACAGTATTTACAGAGCGAAGTAACCACTCTTCAAGTACTGCAGTGCCTGGGACAAGATTTTTAAATGTCCGTATGGTTGCCCAAGCGCATACGGTATTCTCGCAACATAATCGGCCTAGTCCAGAGGAAAGAACTAGTCAATACGTCTGGGACCAACCATGTGCGGGTTTCCTCACGATGTTTTCCTTCACCGTACGAGCGTCCGTATTGTGTACTTGAGATCAGAAAATGTCTCATTGGTACACGCCTCCACCCGGGATCGAACCTGCACCCTCTGCGAGTGCGAACCAAAGGTCTACCCATTAGGCCATGGACGCTCCATTTTAGACGCTCCGACCCGCTCTCCCTCGTCTCAACTATCGCAGAGGCTTGGGTTGAACGTCTTTCAAGGTTAAAGCATTTTAAATGCACTTTAGTTTAATAATTTTAAAGTATATTTTCAAGTGCGCTAATACAATCCTCTCCGCTGGGTGCTGTGCTGGCCCTTAGGCTGCGTTTATGCCGGAGCTGCTTTGCTTGGAATATGTTTTTATGGAATATGTTTAGCGCTGTTTTTAGCGAGGTCAGTAACGTTACGAGGTGTAATAAACTAATAACCGTACCCGTAGTACCCGTAACACGACTTACTGACTGCAGGAATGCTCGCTGTGTAATAAACTACATTACACCCCACCTTAAAGCGATTCCAATATATTTTCTTCTCAACAACGCATTCCTTGCAACGCTCTCTCTTGGTAGAGAAGCTCCCAAAATTCGTGAACCGACCGTTATAACCTTGAGTAGGATGCAATTAAAATCAGAATTAAGTACTCATAGTAGTCTCCCGATTAACTTAATTTTTAAACATTTTTGGCAGAAAAAACAACGAATTTTCATAGTCAATTCTTTAGTAATCATTAATTTGTGAAGTAATATTCGTTTAGGAGGGTTGAAAATATAGAAATCTTCCGTTAAATAATAAAACCTCGTCAAAAAATCGTAACTGTAATAATTATAGCTTTTGAACCATAATAGTTAAATAATTTGTGGCGGAAGATCTTCCTTTGCCTCCACGCTTATACCTACCCATTATCCACAAATTCTTCTCAAGATTGAAAAAGCGTTTACAAACGTATTAATAATTATTTATATTTTATATACCTACCTATTAACATACAAAGGGTACTTAAAATCGTACGTACAGTCAGTCGAAATAAGATTGTATCACAATTCGACTTTATTTGCTTTGGAATAAGGTACAAAAATGATACATCGGGTTTTACATTCGAGTACTACATACTAATAGAACAACGAACTAAACTACGAACTAAGATTTTATCGTAAATCTAATGCAATAGTATAATAAAAACAGCAGTTTTGTATTACGTACAAAAATTATTTAAAGTAGAAACCTATATCGAGACATAATATTGCTAACAATTCTAAAGTTATGAGATGGTAAAAAACTTATCCCAGTTTTCACAAAACGCATCCTAAAATAAAAGTCCCAGGCTTGCTGCCAATAACAAGGCCTATAAATTTTGTTGAAACCTATCTCTTGAATTTTTACCAACGCTGATATTGTTACGTCTTCTGAGGCAATGGCCCTCGGTCCAACATTAACATTGGGTAAATCGGCATTATGGTGCTGTTGGTGAAAACGGACATTCAAATTTCAAATGCCCAAAAATGGGAAATAATATTTTTTACTTAACATTTCTTTTGTCAAAACGACATATTTGACCGGTTATCCTAGTCTTATTATAAGACCGCACAAAAATTATGTTTCCTTTACAGACTTAGATCTTATCTTGGCGTACCACTGCTGCGGTCGTAGTACCGGTATGACTAAGCAGGTTTTGGACCTCCACTACACTCTCAACACGCTGTTCGCTTGCTACTTCAAGGATCGCAAACTAGACTCCAATATAAGGGAAGCTCTCAACAATGTGTGAGTTTTATAAATACTTTTCAATTCAATATAGGGAAAGATAGTATATAATGCCCGTTTTCACCAACCGCCCCTTAGGTTAAGAGTCGTTCAGCGGCCATTAAGGGTATCTAGCTCAAAGAACTTGGTTGATATAAACGTTTTTGTATCAGTAGATAAATGGCTCTTAAATACCTTTAACACTTAGAATGAGGGTGCTTTTGGTGAAATCAGGCGATAACGTTTAATATAAAGAAAGGGTTTTCCAATAGGGACTTGACAATTGTGAATTTACTTTGTGGACGCACCCTACACTTAACATCGAACTGTTACTGTCATTTCACTCATGAAATATTACATTTTTATCATGGGGAAGTACACGAACGGACAACGTCTCCAAATCTTAAAAATTTACTACAGAAATTCGGAGTCGGTGGCCGCTACTTTAAGAGCGTCTCCGATTTTCGATCGTAATTCTCGCCCTAGCAGACAGACATTTTGGCAAGATTATGGATTATTTTTGGCCCGAATTAGAAGATATGGACTTGGACAGCATGAGGTTTCAATAGGACGGCACCACAAACCAATCGATTTATTGAAGAGCAAGTTTGATTAGCGTGTTATCTCAAAATATGGACTTTTTTATTTTCCGCCTCTTTCGTGCGATTAAACGCCTCTAGATGTTTTTCTTAGGGGCTGCGACAAGTCGTTGGATAAGCTGAAGACGTTTGGCTCAGAGCCAAAATTAAACACGAAATAGCCGAAATATGCGGCAAAGTCATAGAAAATTGGGTTCAAAGAATCATCGCTTCAAACGGGCCTGCGGTGACCATATTATGAGCGAAGTTGAATGCCATTAAAAATGTTTTTATTGTTCTTCAATTCGATACTATGAAATATCTCAAATGATTTTAATTTTATTTTGAAAACAAGTTGTCAAGTCCTTATTGGAAAACCCCTTACAAATATACCTTAAAATAAAATAAACTCCATACTACTCCATAAGTAGTAAAATTAGGTACTTTACTGAATATATTATTTATTAAGGCCTTCAAAAGGCTTTTTTATATTACACTTATATGTATTTTTATTTTTATTTTCAGGCTTATGACATTTTTGCCTACTCTATCAAACGACGGAGACTCTGTTATGTTTATACGTATGATAAATGTCGATCCCAAAGTGTTTGATTTCGGCTTGTGGATAAGGTAAATAGAATAATGCAGTGAACATAGTATTGACACAGTATATTTTGACTATAAGCCGATTTTCATGAAATACATTTGAATTTCGGCGCAACGTATTATAATAATTGCGGACAATAATCAGTAGTTAATAAAATGACGTAAATAGTCATAAAAATAGGAAAACCTTGGAACAAAACTAGATACTAAAATTCCCACCACTGAATCAAGTTATCGAATGTACAGCGCGCAAGGCTCTAGAATTGATAAAAATTTGTGTTCAATTGATAAAATCCAAGAATAACGACATCGCACTTGCTACTCTTCTGATGTTGGGAGTGTCCATGAGCGACGGTAGTTGCTTTCCAACAGGTGACCCGTTTGCTCGCTTGCCCCTAATTTTATAAATCTAATAGAAAATTTTAACTCTATTTTCAGATTAGTCTTCATACTGATAGATCTAAAACAGTACGTTGAAGGGACTTTCAAAGGACTTGTCCTGGTTGTGGACTTCGGCGTCGTAACTCTACGACACATTACTAAAATCGATATTACTAATTTAAGACAGCTGCTTTATTATTTACAGGTAACATATCTTTTATCTATAGGTACTTAGTATTACAAACAAGCGGAACATCTAGTTTATTAATACAAATGACCAGATATGGGTTTTATAAGCACAGAATGATCTTTAAATTCTTTAATCCATGTCTGTGCAAGAGCACCTACATTATATACCAATTTGTTAATGCATAATAGAGATCAACTATGACAACATGGCGCGCCCCTCCAAAATTCAAAACGTTTGAAGTGCGTTGTCTTGCGCGGTCGGCTAGTTATGATTAGTTGACCGACAAATCTTGGTAATAAGTGACATTAAGTGAAATATTACGTGTACTGTGATTGGTTGATTACTTAACATACAAACTCTTTCGTAATGATATGTGACTACACACATTGAAATAGTCATTTGGAGGGGCGCGCCATGTTATCGTAGTTGATCTCTACTAAACTTTATTTCAATCCACGTTTTTGTAATTGTTATTTAAATTCATTAAAACTAAACTACATTAAAATTTAGCGTAATTGTATACCACTGCGCGCTAGGACAAGAATGGAGCAAAATCATGGTTTTATCATATTTTTTATTGGTTACAGGAAGCTCTGTTCCTGAATTTAAAAGGTATGCACTTCATAAACGCTCCGAGTTTTATCGACAGAGTGATCGTCATGATGAAGCCGTTTATGAAGAAGGAACTGCTGGACAGCTTCCAAATACACACAGCTGGATCCAAAACTATCGAAAATATAGTTCCCATCTCTGCCTTTCCAAAAGAATGTGAGGGGAACTACAAATCAATTGAAGAAATTAAAGGTACTTTTTAGTGTTCCGTATCATTATTACACCCACAGAACTATAAATTGTTCTGTGATTACATCACTATATGGAAAATAAAACGCCCATTTTCACGAATTGCTGCCGTCGTCTTATAGATTCATGATGAGACGAAATCATCGTATCATTAACCAAGTTATCATTAACTCTTATTCTTATTTAAATGCAACACCATTCACTATCCTGCATTAGCCGGCTGACTGCACGCAGGATAGTGAATAGTGTTGCAGGCCTGCACGGCGGACTGCAGCAGGACTGCAATGCAGGATAGTGAATGGGCCGTTTTAAGGCCAAAGACATAGATGACATAATAATATAAACATTAGTAAAAACAAAAGATGTAGGTACCCTTAAAAACACATAACGTTAGGTTGCGGTTAATAAAAACGAGTCTTCAAGACTCGTAAAGTTGTAAATGTAGTACTGTGATGAATGATCAGTTCTTAGTAAGATAATTAAAATATTTTTGTTGCAGCTGAAACAATTAAGTTTGTAGAAGCAGCTGGAGATTTCTTCGAAAAGGATAACAAGAAACGAGTAAATGAAGCTCTCAGACCAGGAAGGGCAAAAACTATATCAGACATCTTCCAAGGAGTAGAAGGCTCTTTCAAAAAACTGGATATCGACTAAAATATTAGCAATTTATTACAGCTACATTTTGACATAATATAATATAATATAATATAGTTTAAACATATTGTATTTAATAAATGTAAATGCTCACGTTGACATAAATCAACTTTAATAATTCTTACAGATATTATTTAGAAAAATCAAGCATGACATCAACAGTTATAACATCTTGTACTACGAATAATAAAAACTAATATTGTGGTTTGATTGTGAAATAAAGTTGGATTGAGTTGCATGTCTCGTAAATAAAGTGAAGTTTTAGTTTTTATTTTTTAACGGTGTGGAATAATTAAATAATTGAGTTTATTTGTAATTATATATTAGGTAATTGACCAGAAAAGTCAATTACCTACTATAATAGAAATAGCAATATCAAAAGCCATCAAAATATAATCAAGGTAGGTACTACACAATACGAAATTGTACCATAATTGGATGGAAGTTAATTTCATTAAAGTAATATTTGTAAAAAGGAACGTTCTTAAAAAATCATATTGTCACTTTAGTAACATAATAATATTATTACTGTTGTTTTGTGTAGGTTCTATGTCACTGTGATAAAATGATGCGCCTGTAACTTTAATTACTGAAGTTCAATTAAGTAGTAATTTTATTCCAATAATAGCGTTGAAAGGCTTCTTATAGCTTCAGTTTGAAATTTCAATGTAACTACGGCAACGGTGCCTCCTTGCGATACTATCACTGCTAATATAAAGTAGTAGGCACCAATGTTTTCTCTCGTCAGTCGACACTCGACAGCTATACAGTGTATGACAAAAATAAGTGATAATACTTTAGGGTGTGTACGTGTTCCTTGTAGAGAGCTCACTCTGAAAGTAGCAGCTCTGAAAGACTAATTTTTGTTCACTTTTGTATGGGCAAGTGCCCAAGCGTCACGAGTTTCCCCATACAAGAGCGAAAAAATATTATATTTCGTTACTTATACAAAAAATAATTTGTAAAATAATGTGAACGTGTTTTGCCTCGTCAAATTGTTTTATGTTGCTGTAATATTTATTTTATTTGTGAAAACATTATTGGCTCATATTTGCTACTTTACTATTTATTGTTGTTATGTGTTTAAATGCTGTTTGTTTTTTTAATAAATAAATATGTTATAATTTTTTTTTAATATTTTGGCCATTATTTTAAGATATAAAATATTATAGTTTATAGTATCTTCACCACCAGCGATGGCGCTGTTTATATCATTAAAATTATTATAACTCGCGGCATAAACATTCGTTCCTTCTAGAGCTCACCGTTCACTCGTTCATTCATTCGCAGCTTGTTTACCTTCTCCGCTCGCTCAGTCAGTAGTTGGTACCATTGCGTGTAGTTTGCGTGGACTACCTTCGAGTTAACCGTAAGTAATACTACGTTCTCTTTATGCGGTATATATTTTTTTTTTGACTGAATTATTCCAATGATTCCAGTTAAATATTCGTAAGAATAATCTATTACTTCGTTTGTAGATGTTTCGTTGAAAAGTTCAGTGTTGTTATTTCAAAATGAGACAAATGCAAGTGTATTAAGTTCAGATGATGTCCTAATATTACGTTCTACAAGTGTTATACTGGAATTCTTGGCAATATTACAAAATTCCATCGCCGTATGTTCTGTACTGTACTATAGCTGCAGGTAGATCTGGTTTGTAATAGCTTTTGGTATTTATTATGTAAAATAAAGCCAGTTTGTAAATTCGCTAAATTATTGAATCGATTACGAAAATATCAACCAAATCTTTAATATAGAACGCCTAAGGCTGTATGTGTCAATAGCATGAAATAGCTTTATCAACTTCTTTCAGAAGCACTAAGCTATAAATATGATATATTATATTTGTGACTCAAGCTATTGAACAATAATTGGAGATAAAGATAAGGTAACAAAATTTGACTGCAATTTTAATCTTACGTTAATGGGTGAGGCCGCCAATTTTTGCTGATATGACGCAGAAAATTTTTGCGAGGGAAAGAAAATTGGCGAATATCTACGCTGTTTGTGACGTTGGAGCACCAAAATTGTAGCGAATTTATTCCTCTACGCTATCATAGCGCTGAGAAAATCAAACTTATCTCTGTAAATAATACACAATGTGGTTTTTATTATAGCCCCAAACCCTTTTGACTACTCACATGATGCATTGATAGTTTTATGTGAAACAGTAATAAGACAAAAAAACTTCCTTTGAAAAAACTGTGTACACAGCCCGACTGAGGTTCAAATGTGAACTGTCGAGAAATGGCGAATAATACGAGATTTTCCATAGAATACGTAAAAACTCAGCGTTGCCACCTCGTTTTACCTTCCCTAACACCCAACGATAACAATAAATCGGTATTATTGATGACGTTTAAAATGTGGGGTAGAATTGATGTTTCTAACGATTCATTTGATTTTAAAAAGTTTAAAAAGAAAGTTATCTTAAAATACTATAAGAATTAGATGAGGTAATAGTATTCATAACACATTAGATTTATCTTCAAAACTAACTGCTACAGCGACAGTTAAAGTGCACCTCTTCCACGGCGGATTGTATATTTTAAGCTATTTTCTTACCTTTTTTTATGTTTAATTGTAAATATATTTTTAGACTATTATTGGAACTCAAATAATTCTAATGCATGCTTGAGTACTTTGTTTTCTTCGTTATAATCAGTTTTTGAGCATAAGATAAACACAATACTTTTTAAAATAAAAAGTGCGGAGAAAAATAATTGTAAAATCAGCAAAAATTGGCGGCCTCGCCCTAATAGTAAAAAAGTTACTAGCTTTTCTTTAATAAAAATTATCTATAAAGATACTTCAGGATACTTCTTGAGGTAGCTTGTAAAGCCAACAAGACATCTATCTAGTTTCTGAATTCTTATTTACTAATACCAGCTTTTCCTTATTAATAATATTCCTTATTTTTTACTACAACTTCTTACTTCAGGTAATTTTATCAATATCTGAATCAATTTCGAATTATTCTTCTCTCTGTTTTATGATTTAATTTTATTGTGTTCTTGCCCATCTTGCATACGCCAACGAGAAAATTTAGTCTACACGATTTCTTGATGTTTGATGGCGTTTCTCTTCATCTCTATTGACCCTAACATGACATAATTTTTTCTCGTATAGATCTGTCGTCAAAATCTATCGATATAATGTCAAAAAATGATTTTGACATTATGTCGTTATCGACAATATAACTACACACGAGAGTGAGATATCTCGAGATTTTATCGTTTGCGCATGTTAGGCCGGGGCTCTATTTCTAATTTGATAATGGCATTGGGTATTGTCATGTGCGGGTAGTGTGTAGGAGCAAATGACGAATCTACGAAACTTGCGCTTTCTATACGTCCTACATTTATGTAAATGTTCTCCAAATCCTATTGCATAGCAAGATTATGGATCGTCATTACTCAAAGTCATCTTACGTTGATGTTCTTAATTTAAATTTCAGTTTGGAAACTGAAATGAACTATGAAAAGTAACGCATAGACAGTGTTCAATTCTTTAAATTTCAATATATTTTTAATTTTAAAGATCGTTCTGAAACGACGCATTAAATACAAGACAGTCAAGTTTTCACGTGTAAGTGAAAAAAATCGTAATTACGTTAAAAATATTCTGAACGTAATACGAGACCAGCCGGGCTAGCATGGCCACCACTAGAAATGCGAAAGTATAGGTATAGACAAACTGTGGACATAAACTTAAGGTTTTTTTTTCGATCTTTTTTCGATTCGAAAAATTCAATTAAAATGCCACTTTATGACAGACTATAGACCTAAAAATTCAATTATTATCCTACTTTATGACATATACTATAGTCTGACATAAAGTGGCATTTTAAATGAATTTTTGTGGGTCGCGATTAGCCGCGGTAAAGATCGGAACGGCACCATGAGTTTATGTCCACAGTTTGTCTATAATTTCGCATTTCTACAGTGGTGGCCATGCTAGCCTGGCTGAGGTCTTTCTATACCTATAGGTTTCCATACAATACACAATTAGTAGATAAAACTTATGAGCTTTGTACAATAAATTATTAAGGAAATAAGGAGATACAAAATATAATTGTAAAACACACACACACACACAAACACACACAGAACGCAGCGCGGTAATGATATTTAAAATTTTATACATTTCAGTAACTTTAATCACTCACCTATAACTTTGTATTTATTTTTTTTATTTTTAATTAAGATACTATATTGGTGATCTGCAGGACAGGCTCAGCCTAATGCAGACATCAAAGAAACTCGGTAGTAAAACGTCTGTAATATTAAATAATATAATGTACCTGTAAAAATATTTTGTAACAGGTGTATTTTTTATTTTTATTTTTAATTAAGATACTATATTGGTGATCTGCAGGACAGGCTCAGCCTAGTGCAGACATCAAAGAAACTCGGCAGTAAAACGTCTGTAATATTAAATAATATAATGTACCTGTAAAAATATTTTGTAACAGATGTATGTATTGTTGTTTCAATAAATTATTATTATTATTAAATTCAGGTCGTATATTGTTCGGTGTGGCCTTATGTAATATTTAGCATTTGATAAAATTCACTTGGGGGCTGGCATTAAAGATAGCAAATGGTATTAGTTATCAGTTTAGTCAAACACATCTAGAATAATAATTAATAGTTTATAAACTAAAAAAACACGCTATTAGCACGCACTAAGCTAATCCGCCATCTTAGATATCCGCCATATTGGATTTAAGGCGCTTTATTGAAAAAACTGTCCTTTTTGACGTAATACTATAGGACCCTCAAAAATGTT
This sequence comes from Lysandra bellargus, assembly GCA_905333045.1. Classification (NCBI taxonomy): domain Eukaryota; kingdom Metazoa; phylum Arthropoda; class Insecta; order Lepidoptera; family Lycaenidae; genus Lysandra; species Lysandra bellargus. The sequence continues at coordinate 661,936 of HG995327.1, forward strand.
ACAAATCTGGTAATGAGATATGTAACATATCTTCATAGCCTTATCTAGGTTTGAGAAGAACTAGAAACACGATTAATGTATTTTGCCTCGATACATTTAATTTTCGAAATGACCTCTTAAAAATACGAAATTTGAAGATTATTTTTAAACGAAAATAGACGTTTTGTAGGAAATTAGTCAAATTGATAGACACCTTTGCAACTCAAAATCGTATAGAAGCATTTTTCTTAAATGCTCCTAGTTATTTTTTAAATGATTATGATTACGTTTTTTCGCATGTTTTCCGAGCGAGCCGATAGCTTCTGGCCGCAGCGTATTCACGACTTTATAGTCATACAAATTAAGTATAAAATTGCCCTTGCGGTAAAATTACTTTCGATATAGCGCCTTAAGTCACGTGACTATTTTTTTCGACAGCAACCCCTTCCTTTTGATACCCATATCATAGGGGTGCATTTCACATAGCCTGTCCGCCATCTTCGGGAGGCCGCCATATTGGATTTGTAATGACGTTTCTTAGCTAGTCATGTATTGTCATTATAATTCAGAGCGTGTGCAAAATTTCATGCTAATCGAAGGGAAGTGGGTCAAATTTAAAGATTCCAAGATTTTCTTACTTATATACTTAGTTACAAGTGAAGCTAGTAAAAATGTGTTGACTAAAAAAATGTTTTTTTTTTTTGTATGTTTAAATGTATTAAACGGAAACAGTAACTTAATATTATCAAAAATTAATTTTGCGTTAAACGACGTTTTTGAACTGAATACCTACTTCTTATTAAGTAATAATTAATCATTCAAGAAAAGCCCAGAAAAAAATCCTAGAAAATCATCTAGGTAATTGGGTGGCTACTGGTTTATTTTGGGGGTTTCTTTCCAACAAAATCCGTTGTGAGGAACCTTAATAATTGGTAATCAATTTTTCACAATATGTACTATCAGAGAAGTTGATTCCTATGCAGATGGGGATCGGGGGACCTACGTAGTTTGGTTGCGTTACGTCAAACCCAGCCGACAGATCACAATTAACATTGATTTGATCGACCAAATGACGTTGGTCTGTCAACTGTATAGGAATCAATCTCCTCGATGGTACTATCAGGGAAGTTGATTCCTATGCAGATGGTGGATCTAAGTCATGTGGTCGGCTTATGTCAATTCAATGTTAGCTGTGATCGGTCGGCTGGGTTTGACGTAACGCGACCAAATTACTTAGGTCCGCCATCTGCATAGAAATCAACTTCTCTGATAGTACATCAATCCATCACATATTAGTCGCCGCCCTAAGATTACATTAGAAACTAAGCTAATCGAATAATTTAAATACAATCGAATAAAAGGTTTCGCAATCGTGATCTTCATATTCGAAATTTTTTAATCGACCTTCGCTAATCGCTATGGCCGGTATGCGTGAAATGGTCGAGTTTTGAGGTCAAGAACTTTTTAATTCGTTTTTTATCTGATCCGTCTACGAATTCTGGAAATTCCACGGCGCCAATACGAACCGGATACTCGATCCGTATCGTTGAAGCGATGCGCAATATTAACTAGAAATATGATTGTATCATTGATTGTTTAGCGTTGTTTTCGCTCGTGCTGTAATTCTGTAATTAGATTCAAGATTTATTGACTGGGAATCACGACTCGCGGTTAATATCATTATCGTTTCTGTCGAGGATTTGAGATTGGTTGGTACACGCAGAAATTAACTAGGTACCTGCATCCATAGAGTTTTTCCTAGAACGAGAGGCCTTGTCACCTTCTGCGTGTTATAACTTATATTTCAAGTTTATACTTCTTTATTCTTCGTTCCACTCAACGAATGCTTAATTACAAGTAGATATTTTAAATCTAGAAACTTCTTCCTACTTTGCTTCAATGCTTGCTTTAATAATAAATTAATCAGGATCTGAAATAACTAAAAATTCCTAAGCTCTGTCTTGCAGAGCCATCTAGAAACCTTCGTAGTAACAAAACAACCTTAATTTTCTGCTCCAGCGAACGATTAGGTCAGTGTATTATTAACATGTCTAAAGGCTTAAGTTCTAATAAAACTATCGGACGATAATATTATCCATACTTACTAATATTATTATAAATGCGAAAGTGTGTCTGTCTGTCTGTCTATCTGTCTATCTATCTGTCTGTTATCTCCAAACCGCTGAACCGATTTTGCTGAAATTTGGCATGGAGATACCTTGAGTCCCGGGAAAGGATATAGGACACTTTTTATCCCGGAAAAGGGTACGGTTCCCGCGCGATAAATGAGTTTCGGCGCAACGTAGTTGCGGGCGTCATCTAGCAAGTAATAAAACTACAGTTTACTGTAGTTAAAGGCACCAAAAATGTAACAATAGACGCATTCTTTCAAATTAGATGGTAAAATATGTATACTTTTAAGGATATGTTTTTTTAATCAACAACAATTATTTAGGAAATTATAAAGGGTTCGAGCGTTTATTATTTTACTATGTAAACATTTCACTAATGTATGTTGACACAATAAATGCACAAACCTACGTGTTAAAAATTAAAATATGTTTAATACAAAAAAAAATCCATAGAATTTAATTAGGCGTGACCCCGCCGATTCAATTTATCATTAACTTCGGTGGAAGTGTTAATAATTAATAACATTTAAAATGGCCGACAAGTTTATAACGATCTAAGGATCAATGTTAGGTTCAAATGCAAGGTCGCGGTGAATGTTAAAGTTTATTTCGCTACGTGCAAATTAGTGATGTGAAAATGTGTAGTGAGCCGTAGCGTTGGGTAACTAGTGAGGCAACGCGCGATAGCATCAGTGGCGCAACACTATCATGTGGAGAACAATAAAAATCATTTGTCAGCATTTGGAGCAAAAAAAGAACCAGTAGCTATGATGTACAAACTGCACATCACATTATAGTTACTCTACATTGAATGTAGAGTACTTTTAGTTACTCTAGAATGTAGAGTAATTAAAATAAGAGAGACTGTTCTCTATATCGTATATCCTGACGTAGAGAAAGCTAACAAGTTACAATTATTAATAATTTTGGGATTATCAGAATATTATCGTTAAAATTTTAATACCATAATAGTATGACTAAATTTTCATTCATATTATTATGGTCTTTACCCAGTTTTCCATATTACATATTTTTTAAAGTTTGTCTTGCTCAGATAATGAAGTTATTATACACTTACAAGAGAAAATTCGAGAAAATTATTGCTAATGACCAAAAGATCTTGTGAATAATACTGCATAAGTGTACCTATTACGTTAATAAGAGAAGCTGTTGTACTTATGTAAACTGTTGTTATAGTTAAGTAAGTGTATTGTTGAGCCAAACATAATATTATACGTAATAATAAAACATGACATAATGACATACTATTACACTAAAGGTCCCAATGACAACAATTTAATTTTAACTAGCCCCGGCGTCGCACGGGTATAAAATATATAGCCACTGAAAAAAATATTCAAATCGATAGCCTATGATCCTTCACGTGGTCTACTTCTTATCTGTGCCAAGTAACATAAAAATTGCTCCAGTAGTTCGCGAGATAAGCCCTTTCAAATAATTTCCCCCGTTTTTTCCACATTCTCCTATCAGTCTTAGCGTGATAAAATTTAGCCTATCGCCTTCCTCAATAAATGGGCTATACTAACACTGAAAGAATTTTTCGAATCGGACCAGTAGTTCCTGAGATTAGCGCGTTCAAGTTAGCCCTATCAAATAATTTTCCCCGTTTTTTCCACATTTTCCTCTATTGCTTCGCTCCTATTAGTCTTAGCGTGATAAAATATAGCCTATAGCCTTCCTCGATAAATGGGGTATCTAACACTGAAAGAATCATCAAAATCCGTGGCGTAGTTCTAAAGATTAAAGAGAACAAAGGAACATGAGGGAAAAAAAGCGACTTTGTTTTATAATAAGTATTTTATAGATAGATAGCTGATTACATAGAAAATTAATGTGATTGAAACGTCCGTTTATACTTGATACAATAAATTATGAAGAGACGAAGATTTTTTTTCATTTTAAATAAATAAATAAAAAACTTAATATAATATTATTATAATGAAAAATACCCTATTCACATAAAGCATCAAAATAAATGCGCAAAAATATTTAAAATTTTTGCTTAGATCCACGAAATGCGCGAATATCCCAAAATTGGAAACGCATCGTAGAGAATTTGAATTTTTTTTAATGGAATGTTTTGTATTTTGGAATATTCGAGTAAAAACGTACCCTGCAAGTAAAGTTACTTTTGTATAAACAAGTAGCACGTAAACAAACGACTAAAAAGACAACTATTAAACGATACATATCACAAGACGATTGCAGGTAGAATTGCGACGAACTGTGGGGTCAAACGTTTGGGGTCTCATAATGTCAAAATAAGGACATTATTTGATTACTTTTTGCGATAAACCTACAATGGCCAAATTAAAATAATTGCCTGCTGTTTAGAAATGATCGCAGAATATTTTCGGATTAATAATTATTGCGCTTAATAGAATAATTTTCTCATACCCTCGTAGAAAATAAATTTCCGTGCGAGTTTCTTATGCCGTGATTAGAAATCTCGGTCAATAAGTACCTAAAATTTAGTTTGTTATTATTTTTAGCAATATTCCGCGAAAATTTTTCCGTTTTCCGAATTCCGTTTTTTCGCGGAATATTAAAAAAAAGTAGCTATTTGAGATTGTAGAGGAATATATATAAATATATATATATATATATATATATATATATATATATATATATATATATATATATATATATATATATACATATATATATACAAGAATTGTTGTAGTTTAAAGATATAAGATAATGTATCAATGGTTCAGAAGCTACGTGTATATATCTAGATTTTCCTAATACCAGCTAAAATTGTCATTATAATAATTGTACGAATATTATAGAAGATTCTTAAACCCGTTCGGACGACCTTTGCGTATTACGTCAGCCTGGCGCTTAATGCGTTCCGGTTCATACAACCTTTATATATTAATGCCAATAAAAGCGTTGATAATTTATAAATAATGTGTTATAAAATGTATATAATGATAGCCTACAGATTTACGGACGCAGTATATAAAAAATATAAACAAACCTCACCGTTAAACTCGATTACAAAATTGACAATAATTACAACAGTCTTATTGTTGGCGAGTCCGAATACAAAATTTTGCCGATGAATACGAAATTGCAAAGGTTCGCTACAGAAATATTATTAGGTTTTTTCTCCTTGATAGACTTAAAAAATATATATATTAATTATTAGATTTAAAATATATTTAAGCCCGGAAAGCCGACTCGAACCTTGCGGCGAGTAATATAATGTGAGATTTAGGTTGTTTTCAATCGTGTTTTTTGGCACAATTTGTTTTTTTTTTCTTTTTTCTCAAATTGGATAGAATTTTATCTATAGATTATTTCTGTCATTTTTTTTATGAATTACAGCTCCAAGTTGCCGAAATTAACAGTAATTCTTTGCCCATTTTCTCTAAAATTTTGCCGAGTTACATATTTTTTTACTCAACTATTTCATATTAAAGTGGTAAAAAGTAATTCCAACATTTTATAGACGACTTTCTCAACAGTACATTGTATTTTTTCATACCGTTAAGACGTCAATACAATCCATAAACAGGTGATATTCTAAACCTTTTACAGCAAAAATTACAAAACTGTCGCGGGTTTGAGTTGGATTATTTAAAAATACTTTAAAAAAAACTAGCTCCAACATTAGATTATAATTGAAATGATCTTACATGTTGTGCATTAAAACTTATAGAAATACTGTATTTTAACTGTTAAATCACGTCTGTTAAATTTATCAGTGAAATCGGCAAATTTCGTATACGGACCCTCAGTTTGTAATTAAAAAATATTTTCAAACGATAGACCATAGCTAAAAATTCCATTTTTTCAATTATTCTCATCAAATTCCAGATGCTTTTCAAAGTGCTGCTTCTGGTGGCATCGGTGGCGTTCAGCAATGGCGACGTGTCACACCTAGAGGAGATCACCACTACCACGCTACCACCGCCGCCCAGGCCGTATGCATTTGCGTATACAGCTGGTAGAGCGCCAGGGCATGTGGACAGACAACACGCTGAAGTCAGCGACGGCAGTGGGACTGTTAGAGGTCAGCATTGCACCAGACAGTTGTAATGAGACTAATCTAGGGAACTAGAATGAACTGCTTTCTTAGAAAATAAGCAAGTGAAACCCCTGCTATAAACCAGCTCATATGATTTCAATTGCCACATGTATCAAAATGATCGATTGCAAAGTAAGTGATTGCCCAAAGGTACGGTAAAATAATTTCGCAATGGTAATCTGTAGTGGATATTCTGATCAATGATGATTTTCTATGAAAATGACAGACGATGTTTCACTGCAAAGCATCAATAGAGACCAGCAAGTACGTGGCATTGTGGCACCAAAACAAACTTCACTAACACTGACAAAATCTTATTTCCTTTAACTGTAGTATCCACAATAGATCTAGCTCATCTCTTAGTCTAATATCAATACTCATCAATCTCTTTGGTTACCATTCCAGGAACGTTCTCATACGTGGACCCTGCTCAGAAGGTCCGCACGGTGGACTACGTGGCGGACAGGGAGGGCTTCCACCCCGTGCTGAGCGACGCTCCCCCAGAGCACCCCACCGACTCCGAGTCCGTAGCACGGGCCAAGGACAGGCACTTCCAGCTGTATGCCAAGATCGCGGAGGATCATGCCAATCACCCTTTCCCTGATGGTAAGTTTCGACCACAGAAAAACGGAAACTCCAAATGATTTGAAGCCAAAAATCTATTTCTCAATACACATCTTATAATAATATATCTACATGATGCGTAGTGCATACTGGTTTGGGATCCAGCCTGGCGAGATAGACTGCAGGTATTTAAGTAACGCGCTGGGTCATCTTTTAAGAAAACGATGAAAAATCTAGAATTCTACTAGCCATCTCTGATCTCCTACTGTAATTTGAGCTATACCTTTATTATGTGCTATTGCTAAAGCTACTATTTGCACATGAAATTGTTATAATATTATGTATTGAAAGTTATTAAAAAATAACTAAAATAATAGAGACACTCGTTGTGATACGACGTGTGCTTATGCCCATTTTACATATACTCAAATGTCAACTCAAAAGATCGTGGTTCATACAGAACATAGACAGAGAATGCAACCACGAATCAGCACTACAAAAATATCCTTGCCCAATGAAACAATAACAAAAAATCTTCTTCAACGTCTACCAATGATCATTCCAGAAAACTCAGTTCCTCGTCAGTCCGAAGCCGTAAGAGCCGCAGCAGCAAAACACGCGCAGCTCTTCAAGGTGATCGCTGAGCAGCACGCCAGGATAGCGGCAGAGAGGGAGGCGCTACAGAGAGAAGAGGAAGAGAGGCAACACCTGCAAGAACTCCAGGAACTCGAACAACACTAACGCGACTAGAAACCCAAATATAGTGATCAAGGTTAAACACGGTCTGCGGACTGTAGTCATGAAAAGTGACGAAAGACATTTTGAATCTGAAAAAATTGACATCATTTTTAACTTTTGCACAATTTAAAAACAACATAATATTATATTATCATAGTTTTGGTCTAATCATGAAGCGAGTCACAATTCATACCAAATATCAAAGTATGAAGATTTGCTTTGTGGCTTGGATCATATTTGAAGATTCTAAAATCCATTTCAATGTAACAGTGAAACCTTGGTCCATGTAGGTACAAATGTTAAAGTTTATGCCAAGATAAGTCACATTCAACGAATTTTTATATTTTCCACGCATTTTTATTTAGAAAATATGTTGTTTATTGCCTCTCACACTCGTACATACATTGATGATATTTTGAGAGGCATCAAATTGAGATCATGCATTGTCGATGCAATTTTTTATGTCAATGTTGTTATTAAAACTGATAGATGATTTTTGTAATTTTCTACATGCCATATTAATTTTAATAAAACATTTTATATAAGGTTTTTTTAATTGCGAGGTTGGAGCAAAAGTTTAAGAAAAAATTACAAAAAACGAAATAGTTTATGAGTAAAATTTATTGGTCAAACAAAGAATCGCCATAGCCGTTGAAGAGAAGTTCCGTTTTAGCCTGTGCTGTCTGCAAAAGAGAATTAAATGGAATTAATATAAATATTGCTTCAAATGGAATTAATATAATTATGTTACACAAGCCTTATATTATATTTTCTAAATAGGCAAAAAAAAGTCAAAAGTTTTTTTTTTTTGCAGTGCTATATTATTATCACAGGAAATTCTATACAAGGGACACATACACATATTAAAGTGTTAGTGCCTCAGTCACGACTATGACATTGAACACACACCACTAGCTCGACTGGTTGCTGGATGGTGATCTCCCTTATATTTCCCTCAACACTATCTTAACTTTAAAACTAACGATTACCGACTCAGAAGAGATCTCGAAATTTATACATGCGTTACTAAGAATAATGCTTAGCACAAACCTACGCGACCACGCGACTGCGAAGCGGCAGCGTCAATACAAAACACACATTTGACAACTTGTCAAATGTGTGTTTTGTATTGACGCTGCTGCTTCGTAGTCGCGTGGTCGCGTAGGTTTGTGCTAAGCCTTATAATTGTGAAACATGTTGAAAATGACAGTCGCGCCCAACTCGCGTATATTCGCCCGTTTGTTTGAAGTCGTACCTCGACTTCAAACAAACTCCTGTTAATATGTCTACTCCACTGACCTCCATTATACAAGTATGGACTTATGATATCCACCTGCTTTTTGTGCCTATTTGAAGAGGAATCAGCGCCCCCAATGCGGGGGAAGAGAACTAAATTTGACGTAACCACAACCAAAAAGTAACAACAGTTGTCATCACTAGTAGGTATTAGTTCCAAGTACTCTCACTACTGCTATCAGCGCCAATATGGCGACTTTCAAACGTTCTCTCCCCCCGCATGGGGGGCGCCGATTCCGTTTCAAACAGGCACAAAAATAGCCATCATTAATACAAAGGGTATCATAAGTCCAGCGTACTTTTATAATGGAGGTCAGTGGACTACTCCTTTATGGTCTACTCTGTCATAACTAGACATCGGATTATATGCATTTGCATACTTGCATATGCAAATGCATATAATGGCACTTTTTAGGCGTTAGTGCATATTTTGGCAATTTTTAGTTGATAGTGCATATTTCGGTAGTTTTATGCCCTCGTAGGCTCCAAACTAGCTATCATGACACACACTGAGACCACAAAACAGATGTAGGATAGATTAAAAACACTTCAAATAATGTGGCTACATCCCCACTAAAAGAATACAATACACCCGATAGGTGCAACTTTTCTAGAAACAAATTTTTTCTATGTAGCTGTTGGCAACATTAGTAAAAAATTGGAATAAAGTAGTTATCGATTTCATAAGCTTCCATGGTCATTATGATTGCAATTGGAAAATGTTGGTAGAAAATTAAAAATCCTGGATTTGATGAAATTATAAAATTGACGCTTTTATTAACGGCACCACGGGAAAACTCTTAAAAAAATGATAAATTTTAATAATAAGTGACTTTTGATTGTGCATATTTTGTGCATATTTCGGCCATTTATCGTGCATACTTGCATGCATATTTCGGCACTTTGATCGTGCATATAATCCGATGTCTAGTCATAACTAACAATGAATTGACATAACCGGACCAAATGACGTAGGTCCTCCATCTGCCTAGGAATCAACTTCACTGATAGTACTTACTGGATGGTGGTGGTGGTGGGGGACCGCCTGGGCCGCCGCCCCCGCAGGCCGCGTGCTCCGCCTGACCCTTGATCTCGCCCTTCGGCACGGTCGTCATACCGCCCTAGAAATTGTAAGAAATAGAACTTTATCCATATTATACGTATAATAATAAATACATATTTTGTATTTATTATTATACGTGTATATACTAACTGTCAAGCATAGACAGCTATAAGCTAGCTTAAGCTATTTGGAGGTATGTATAGACACGTATACACTCTCACTAAAAAAAATTACACAGCGAATAATTATACAAGTTTTGCTTGTCTCAATCTGTATTATTGGAAACACTACATGTCGACAGACAGACGACGGAAACTTAATGAACGGTTATTCCGCGTAAATATACTTATTAATTAGTATCGGGGAAGCTGTCCATAAACAAAATAATCTAAGTGAAATAAAAGCTAAATTCGACAATGATTTTGTAATTCTTATACATTTTTATTGATTGCTATATTTTGCTAATCGTTGGCCAAAAAATCATTTATTCTCCTTCGTAAATAAGAAGATCGAGAGAAATATCGTGATGAAAATCCACGATTTACTTTAACCTTTTAGTGCAAATGGACCTTAGCGCGTGTTCCGAGTTCAGACCAAACTGACTATACGCCGCCGAATGTGAGCAGGCTCACTGTGAGCCCCAGTGTGAACGTGACAATAATACGGTATCGAATGTCCGCGCCTACGCCTAGCGTAATAGCGTTTTGTCGGTGTGAACGAAAAAGTGAATATGTATGGAAATACAATAAACCGCGTAACGTTCGTTCACATTCGGCGGCTAACAGTCGGTTTGGTGTAAACACAACCTAAGGCCGTGTCCACACCAAGCCGACTGTGACATCTTCACATCTGTGACATCCTTCGATCGCGGATTCTTGGAAATCTTTTTCTTCTATTATTGTCGCGTCACCGGTGTCCTTATGGGGATTGATGGGTTAATATACAACAAAACCATTTTTTTAACAATAAACCATTAGAATATTAAAAATCATTACAATACTTACAACCAGAGCCAGAATCGCGGCGAAAATAGCCAAAAGTAGAGCAGCGAAATTCATGTTTTGAGCTGAAACACTTTTCACTGTGTATGTCATAGCATTTGGACCACCCTTTATATACCCAGAGGAATAATTCAAAACAAAACTACGATAGCAAAAATATACCAAAACGAACCTTATGTTCAATTCAATAAGAAACATGTGGAATGAAAACTTTTGCAACAAAACTAAATAAATACAGGATGTAACGAATTACTAGAATAATATATTTCCATAGTAATTTTTACAAAAATAGACACTTTGAAAATCTGTAGAGCGTAAAAAATATCACAAATCATTTAAAATTAACAGTTAAATAGTTTCTGTATTTTTAATCCTAATACCCGTCATTTTTAAACGTAATAAATAACTAATCATTAGCAAGAACTATGAAATCTTCACAAAGTAATTAGTATGCCTTCTCAGTCTTTTAAAAGGCAAGTTTCAGCTGCGTAGTGTAACAAAAAATGTCGTTTCCGTTTGTACATTATTTTTATATACCTATGTATACCTCACGCGGAAACCAGCAAGAGGCGGAAATATGAGTGTCTAGGCGAAGACTTCATATTTCTGCCTTTTGCTGTTGAAACCTTGGGTCCGTGGGGGCCAGACGCAAAAGCCCTCTATAAAGATGTCTCCAAAAGACTGGTCACCAAATCAAATGACCCCAGGGCTGGCGCTTACCTCGGCCAACGTATTAGTTTGGCCATTCAGCGAGGTAATGCTGCCAGCCTGATTGGTACTTTGCCCGCAGCCTCCGATTTAGATTTAATTTTTTATTTATAAATAGTGTTTATATATATTAATTAATTTATTTATAGTTGTATTTTTGTACAAAAAAGTTTTTCTTGTTAACAATAATTACTTGTTTAACCCAGAGCAAATTAAATAAAATCTAATAAGATCACAAGAACCCCCAAGGCTACAAACTTTCAAAATTCTTTTACGCTTTTTACAATATTTATATAATACTAGATGATTCACGATGCCCGCAACTCCGTTGCGCCAAAACTCGTTTATCGCGCGGGCACCGTACATTTTTTCGGAACAAAAAGTATCCTATGTCCTTTCCCGGGACTCAAAGTATCTCCATTCTCCATGCCAAATTTCAGCAAAATCGGTTCAGCAGTTTGGGCGTGAAGAGGTAACAGACAGACAGACACACTTCCGTATTTAAATATAAGTATGGATATAGGGATTAAAAGTAGAGTCATATTGTTTACTTAATTATATTACTTTTTTACTAAAAAAACTATAGAGGCATTCGGGGCAAAAACACTCAAATTTTTTTCTAAGGCTTATAAAATTGATATAGGTGTAATACCGCATACGCCTTCTATTCCATGATTAAGCACACGTATAAATGAAGAGTTTGGGACCATTTTGGTCGCCGTTAATCCATAATTGGCAATTTTATTTTTTATTTTTTCCTTCTGTGTACTTTTACCCAGTGCGGCGTTATACCCCGAATGCCTCTAATATAATACAATTTTCAATCTAGTTCCAGTTTTTTAAAGCTTCCTTGTATCCCCAACACGTTTTCTATCGACGAGTGTTTCCCGCTCGGCCTCAACGACTTGTTTATTCTATTCAAGTTCTCAACTTCGAAATACTTCTTGTTAGCGTTTAGCCTTTGGATTGTGTATTCTGCAAAATAAACAATATTACATTGGTTAGTTTTGTCATATCTAATTTTGAATCTTTACTTTTTAGGGTTCCGTACCCAAAGGGTAAAAACGGGACCCTATTACTGAGACTTCGATGTCTGTCCGTCTGTCTGTCCGTCTGTCTGTCTGTCTCCAGGCTGTAACTCAAGAACCGCTAATGCTAGACTTCTGAAATTTTCACAGTTTATGTATTTCTGATGCCGCTATAACAACAAATACTTAAAACAAAATAAAGTTAATATTTGAGGGGGGCTCCCATACAACAAACGTTAGTTTTTGGTCTTTTTGGCTCGTAATCCATAATGACAACATATAGACACTTGAAATTTTTAACAAAATCCTCAATTACGTATTGTGTACTTTAATATTAAATAATAAAATTAAAATAAAGTGAATAATTAAGGGGGGCTCCCATACAAAAATATTTTTTTTCCTTATTTTCACTCTATAATGGTACGGAACCCTTTGTGCACGAGTCCAACTCGCACTTGGCCAATTGTTTTAATCTAGAAAAGAAAGGACTTTATCGCAGAACGATAATGCTGTCCTAATCTTAATCTTTAGTACATTTAATTATATACCTATTGTACCATCAAAGAAATTGATTCATAGGCAGCAATCTGACCTACGTCATTCCTTAATGACTGAATTGACGTCAATTCAGTCCGCAACGCGACGCGGCGCCGCGCGGCATAAATATTTTGTATGGATTTGACAGATTTCAACTGTGTGAGACGTCTTGCGAATCTGTCAAATCTATACTTATTATAAAAAAAAGTCGCTTTTTTTCCCCTCATGTCCCTTTGTTCCCTTTAATCTTTAAAACTACGCAACGGATTTTGATGATTCTTTCAGTGTTAGATAGCCCATTTATCGAGGAAGATTATAGGTTATATTTTATCACGCTAAGACTAATAGGAGCGAAGAAATAGAGGAAAATGTGGAAAAAACGGGGAAAATTATTTGAAAGGGCTAACTTGAATGCGCTAATCTCAGGAACTACTGGTCCGATTTGAAAAATTCTTTCAGTGTTAGATAGCCCATTTATTGAGGAAGGCTATAGGCATATTTTTTTCAGTGGCTATATATTTAATACCCGCGCGACGCCGGGGCGGGTCGCTAGTCCATATATAAATTATAAGAATTTAGAAATGCATCTACGCGTCGCGTTGCGGTCTGAATTTACCCTTAGTCGGATTATATCAAATCGATGTAATTCGTGGTCTGTCGGCTGGGTTGGACAAAACGCAACATTATCCGTCCGTATCTTTTATAGGTCCGCCATCTGCCTATGAATCACTTTCTCTGATAGTACTAAACAATCCTTCTTAAAATATACTACTGTACTTTGTATTTGTTTGTTACTGTGTTGTGTGTGTGTTTGTTACAGCTGTACGGTACTTTGAAACACAACCAGCCAAGTACCGTTGTAGCCAAGACATTCAAATAACCGTAACGTAATTTTTTCCGAGATAAAAAGCCTTACATCCTTTATCGGGACTCTAAAGTCTAAAGTATCTTCATACCAAATTTCATAAAGACTGGCGTTAGACGTGGAAAGAGGAGAGACAGACAAACTCTCGCATATTATTAGGAGTACTGCAAGCATAATTATGGCCACACTCAGAAAAATTTGATGACGTTCTGTTAAATTCGTCATTAAATTAAAGTTAATTAATCATTAAATACCTCTTAGTGCGGCTGTTAATTTATATTTATTAATAACTAGAGCTTAGGCTGGCAACGCACCTGCAGCTCTTCTGATGTTGCGAATGTCCGATTGCTCGTTTGCCCCTTATTTTATTTAAAAAACTTACCACTTATTTCCTGTTCAGTCATATATTCACCGCCTCGTTCTTTGGGCAATCCCTTCTTTGGGATGTTATTAAACGCCTTGGGGGAGTCAGATGTGTGGACCTGGATCTTCTCAAACAGTTCCTTTTTCATCAGCGGCTTGATCAGCGCCAAGAACTTGTCTATGAATGATGGGGCGTTGAGGAAATGTATGTGTTTGATTTTCACCAGAACTCCTTCCTGAAAAATTATATGTTAGAAATGTTATTAACGGCACTGTAAAAGTTCATACGATAGAAATCCTTTTATTGGCATTCTTTGTATTTTTACAATATTACTTACTCTATGGTGCCAATAATAAGATAACTGCCATGGGGTAGTTTGCCCTGTATCAATGCATAATCATGAAATGCCACCTTCGCAACAAAAACAACAAAAACAGTATTTGCGGTGATAGAGTCCATACTACAGAGTACAGAGCATCCAAGAAGTAAAGAGTTAATATTTACCTCTAAATAGTAAATAAGTTGTCTCAACGTCATTAAATCTATGCGAGTGATGTGGGCCCAGGCAACTCCTTTCAAGTCAATGATGATAGAAAACCTGAAAAAGTAATAATAAAAATTAATGCATCTGAGTCAAATTTCATCAATTTAGCTATGTAATATTATGTACACAGACATCTATCTAGATCTTATCTCTGTGATTATGTATAATGTAGTCAGTACAATCAGCAAACTTACTTTAAGGCCGTCCCCCGAGCAAACGACCTTGGCCATACATTTGCCGCCTTGCCGAGATCGCACCAAAACCCTATTTTTTTACTTATCTTAGTTCAAAATTGTCCTAAAAAAATTTAAAACGGGGAATATGTAGTTTCTGATATTGTCGATCTATTGGCGTGTGTTTCAAATAAAAGTAATTTGTAAATCCTAAGGAGATGCTGAATGTATGCTTGAATTTGAATAAATTGGTTTTACTTTGGAAGCTGATATCATAAGTATAATAAACAAAAATAGAAAATTTAAAACGGGGAAAGTAATGTTGATATACTGAAGATTATTGCTGTATTTTTATTATAACTTTGTAGCTTTCAAATTATGAGTTTATAAGGCTTGAAATACGGTAAATTACGGAATCTCCGTAAGGAACGCCCTTAACTCTTTATTATAAAAATGCATTAGATAGCTGCAATAGAACTTGTATTAATATGAAGCGGTCAAATTGCAAATACCGTTAGATTTAATGGTAATAATTATCTCTAAGTTACCGATTATGATAGCGTTTTGGTTATTTTAAAATGATTTCGTGTTTATTCATATAATAGCAAAGTTTTAACTCTATGGCAAATGGCAATTTATTTTTTAACTTTGAGTAAGTTATTTTAATCGTGTTTTTTTTAATCTTATATACCAAAGCAGTTAAGATTGTTAAAATAATATTAAAATCGGCGAAACATGGCGGTAGCGGTCATTGACTCCCTGTCAAAAACTTGTCATCTAATATTTAAAAATAAGTCGGGTTTTCCTTCCTGACGCTATAACTCCAGAACGCACAAACCGATTTCCACGGTTTTGCATTCGTTGGAAAGGTATCGGGCTCCGTGATGTCTATAGAAAAAAAAACAGAAAAAACTTCAAGAGAAAAGCAGGAAAACAGGGAAAATCATTTTTCACATACAGCGCAATCATGGGGCCTCTCTTTTAAAACCCTAAAATTAATTTACACCGCTACTTACCTAGGCAGCATTTGCTACGGGGCCCCCGTGTGGGCCGACAGAGCAACAATCGGCGCGGCTCATCGCAAGTTGCTACAAAGCCAATGTCTTGCTCTTATATTCTTATGCAAAGCCTACAGGACCACAAGCACCGAAGCCTTGCCTGTGTTAGCCGGAGTTTTACCCGTTGACCTTGAGATTCAGCGTCGTGCGATAATGTATTATCATAACAAAAACATTGACAACCCGTTCTTTTTAAGCGCTCGCGATAAAATTAAAATAGCAAGATTGTTTGAACCTTTAGAAAACTCTGTGCAAAGCCTAATCTCCTACTCTAATGGCAGTCGCGATGGGATTGTTCCACCAAAGGGCGACATCTTTATAATTTTTTCCCTAATATTCGTGAACGGTTATCCAAACATTGGATGGATATTGATCACTGCGTTTCTCAATTCCTGACTGGTCATGGAAATTTTAAGGCCAAACTTTACGGATTTAAACTAGTGGCATCACCCATGTGCGAGTGCTCGACCGAAGGCAACATGTTTGAACAAACCGCTCATCATGTTCTCTGGGAGTGCAGTCTCTGGCAGGACGAAAGAACTACAATGCTAAACAACCTATTCTGTGCATCTGGAGTCGCATACTACGGTGATCTCGTGGACAGCCCTAGGAACTTCCGTGCCTTCAAGCGTTTTTGTCACAATTATTATTGGCAACAGTCAAACACAATAAACTCCAATATTAACTTAGCTTTAGCTTAGGAGTCACAATTATTAACCTTTTTCCGTGGTGCTCCCCCCTTAAGTTCTTTGACTTTCGGTTATTGCAACTTTGTGCTGTCTCCCGCTTTTATGGGGAGGGAAATTGGAATCTTCCTACTCCTCCTATTTTCTTCTGATTACTTTCGTTGCGGGTCTCAAGACAGTTTTAGCATATCCCTCGGGCTCCCTGAGATCATATCAAAGGGTTTTCGTGGTTGGATACCGCTGTCGATCCTGGCGACACAGGAGATACAGCGGTGGGAATGTGTGGTGGGCCAAGGCCCGATTTAAAAAAAATACAGTGCAATCTCTGATACATAGCATGTACTACAACGGCGTCAGTACGTGGTGTGAGAGTATCCCTCAAGAAAATAAGTACGTTTAAATATTCTCAACTTGGGATCAACTAAACTTTTAACAACTTTAACATCCACAGAAAGACAATCTATGTGCAGCCTGCGGAAAATGACTGCGTCGTCGATGTTTCTGTGAATTGACCTGGGAATCATTTTGCTGATCGTGTCTTTCTTGGGTAGGCTTTTTGCAGCGGTAACCGACATCCACGCGGGCGGAGCCGCGGGCGACCGCTAGTTTTTTATATAAACCGCGATTGACAATGAAGTGTCAGATGTTGTCAATCGCGGCTTTGTAATAGAAAATAACAAGTTTTTGACAGGGAGTCAATGACCGCTACCGCCATGTTTCGCCGAGTATATCTATACTTATTATAAAACAAAGTCGCTTTTTTTTTCCCTCATGTCCCTTTGTTCCCCTTAATCTTTAAAACTACGCAACGGATTTTGATGATTCTTTCAGTATTAGATAGCCCATTTATCGAGGAAGGCTATAGGATATATTTTATCACGCAAGACTAATAGAAGCGAAGAAATAGAGGAAAATGTGGAAAAAACGGGGAAAATTATGTGAAAGGGCTAACTTGAACGCGCTAATCTCAGGAACTACTGGTCTGATTAAAAGAAATGTTTCAGTGTTAGATAGCCCATTTATTGAGAAAGGCTATAGGCTATATTTTATCACGCTAAGACTGATAGGAGAATGTGGAAAAAACGGGGGAAATTAAATTAACTCGCGAACTACTGGAGCAATTCTTATGTTATTTGGCACTATCGATTTTAATCATTTTTTCAATGGCTATATATACCCGTGCGACGCCGGGGCGGGTCGCTAGTTTATTATAAAAAGATGATAGCCAACAGTAGTTTGCCTTTATTATATCAAACATATAAGTTTTTTTTAACGAGAAAAGTTACATACCAAGGGCAAGTGCCATTCTCGTACTGCCAAAGATCGAATATCATGAGGGCCAATTGCAAGATGTCAGCGAAGAAGAAGTACTTCGGTTCCAGCCGCAATAGCCCACCGTACAGATAGCAGGTTCCTGTGCTGTCCGGCTCTGGTAGAGTGTACACCGTTCTGAAATATTTATGATATCGTCTTAAACATTTTTAACCGGAAACTTTTCTAATTCCCGACGGTTCGACAATACACAAATATATTATTAATTAGGGTCTGGTCTTAACTAATTACCCAATGGTTATTACTTATTAGGTAATCCCTGGTCATCAGAGCCCTTATATTATGTTATTTTTCCTATACTTGTTACTTACTTATCTAAAAGTATTAATCTACCTTTACTCGTAGAAATACTATAACAATGGAAAAAGTTCCACGAAAATCGCACCAAGATGCACCATCGAAGAAATTGATTCATAGGCAGTTGAGTGTTGACGGACCTTGCCAATTTAATAATAGCTCTAAATGTGCGACACCTTCGAGCTATCATAAGGGTACATTTCCACTGGAGCGGAGCGGAGCTAATAGCGGTGCCGAATTGACCAATCGTGCTATTCCAGCGGAATGACAGCGAATATTTCGAGCATGATAATGGTCAATTCGGCACTGCTAAGCTCCGCTCCGCTTCAGTGGAAACGCGGCCTTAAGGTGACGCCTTGATAATTTGGCTGCAGCGATATCGATTTTTCTCAACAATGACTAAAGCTAAGAAATTAAAGTTCATTGTCAGTATTCATCATGTCTTTATCTTTGAATTACCCATAGCATTTAACACGATTGGTCAACTTTTTAACCGACTTCCAAAAAACGAGGAGGTTATATCAGTTCGGCTGTGGATATTTTTTTTTTTTGTATGTTCAACGATTACTCCGCCGTTTGTGAATTGTGAACCGATTTTCGAAATTTTTGTTTCGTTGTATTAGGTTTCACTCCAATTTGGTACCACGTTCACAAAAGTGGTGACTTGATGATGGGACGGCCCTACCATGAGCTCTTATAGCAGTATTACTTTAATATTACTTTTGAATTTTGCATAAACAAACATGATCCCTATTTATATAAACATAGCTGTGTTTTTTGTTTGTGTGAAATCTGAAAGTAATATTAAAGTAATACTGCTATAAGATGTCATGGTAGGGGGCCTGGAGTAATCGAGGGAACTCCTCGAAATTTATATGGAAACACATGGTGATTTTGGTTTTATATGAAGTGTACTAAGATTATACTACCAAAAAGTCAAATATTGGGTCAAGGTATACCATGGTTTCGAACATGCTGAGAGAACTCCTGACTCTTTATAGATACACGTTTGGGAGTTTCGGCGTTGTTTTAAGAACAAAAAGCATATGCTACCATGCAATTCAAATTCATCATCATCATCATCGTCAACATCATCATTACCACGTCGTGTTAAGGTCACCAATGTCTCATGGCACAAAATAGATAATAGTACAAGGCATAGGTATGGATACAATAATAATAATTATGTACATAACAACACCAATTATTATATGCTGTTTAATATACACGGCGGTCGGCGCCGCAGAGGCAACGGCGTCGCCGCGCGCCGCCGTGCGCCGCGCGGCGCGTGCGTAAACATCGTATTCAAGTTCTAACCGGAATGTCAGGGCATGCGGCATGCCGCGCTGCGAGCATTTTGCAGCACGTGTTCACTTAGATTTTTTTAAATGTATTGTATAAATGTATCTATCTACCTGATATTTGGGCCTTGGGGTATGCCGTATGACTCTTAACAGTCTTAACAAATTGTAATAAGATACGTAGATTATACGCAGTACCACCGACAACCACTTATAAATTCGCGGACTATGACGGAGGTCAACTTAATAACAATTATACGAGATCAATTACCACTCAATATTATGATTTATGTTGTCAATTCAATGCTCACTGCTCACACCAAGCTCACTGTTGAGTTGTCAGTTGCTTACAAACTTTCAACAACACAACAGAAATCTGTTACAAGTTACAACTACCTATATAAAACTTCTACGTACAAGCGATAGCGCGACACAGGAGCGCCTCAGTAACATCTAGTGAAGACAATATGAAACCATTTTTATACAATTTGAATTAGCACTAACAGTTTACCTACTAGGTAACTAAAAAGAGTGAATTTATTATTTTTAACAAAAAATTAAAACCGACTTCCAAGGTAAAAACAATATTAATAGCATCCTTATAATATGAACTAAAAAGTATTAAATAATTTTTCCTATCTAATATGTAGTGCCTTTTCCCGAATTCGGCTAAACCTCAACTATTTCTGTACTTAATCTTCATAATTTTGAAGTCGGTGCCAGTTCCAAAAGTTTCAAATTTTCTGTCAAAGAAATAAAGATTCAGCTATATCTGGTACCGACTTCAAAATGATGAAGATTGAGTACAGAAATTGTTGAGGTTTAGCCGGATTCGGGAAAAGGCACTACATGTTAGATAGGAAAAATTATTTAATACTTTTTAGTTCATATTACAAGGATGCTATTAATATTGTTTTTACCTTGGAAGTCGGTTTTATATAACACAAAATTATTAATGGAAACGACCTCTATAAAAACAGTGATTCTAATTTTGTCAACATAGGAGAGTGATTTAAGCTTCCAAAGTTTGTACATAGATTAGTTCAGGCAGAAACTATAAATTACCCATAGCTTATATCAGGGGTTCTCAATCTTTTTCAGCCTGCGGCGCGTGTTTATGTCACGGCGCCCTACTCTACCTAACTATTGCAAAAAATACATAAATAAATACCTTTAATGATTAAGTATAGTAATTAGGTTAAGCAGGTAAATAGTAATAAACAAATATTTAAGTAATCATCTACCAGCTTTACATAATTAATATTATAATTTTATTTTATAATATTTGTGGTTTCGAATTGATGGAGGATCGACTCACGGCGCCCCTCTTGCCTTTCCACGGCGCACAGTTTGGGAACCCCTGACTTATATGAAATATATTTATGGTTTTTAAATTACGCGACAAAAATCATTTTGTCGCTTACGTACTTTCCATTTCTTGTCGGCCTCTCATAGAAAACAAGCGATATAAAACATATCCAAAACGATTTTTTACTTTAACGCGGCGTCACCTTAAATTGGGTCTGACATAACGCAACCAAATTACTTAAATCCGATCAATCTCTTCGATGGTACATTTAGTTGGTTGTCATATTAAGATCGGTCACACAATTTTCGTTGCCAACCATCTATTCCAGTACTAGTACTTAGAATACTAAAATCAGACGAAAGCTTTCTTACGCAGTTCTAGCGGCTTCTATAATCTTCTGACTGACTTCTCTGTGTCCAAATATGGCGGTGATAAGCGTTCGCGATGTCAGATTCAGGTCCAAAACGTCTTTTGCTAGTTGAGAACTTCTGTCGCAGCAGTGGTAGGCCAGAACGAGATCCAGGTCTGAAAAAACATAATTATAAGTATGTAGTTAAAAACATATTTTTTTATAAAATAAGATGGCAAACGAGCAAACTGGTCACCAGATGGACAGCAACTACGTTCTCCCATGGACACTCGCAACATCAGAAGAGCTGCAGGTGCGTTGCTTGCAACATTATGCACGTACGAGTATCTAACAGCAAAAAAAATTACAGCCGGTTGGTTAAAAAATAAATGATCATAATATTGTGTTCTTTCGTACAAAAATTTCGTAAAAGTTCTTGTGTCATCAAGATAAAGACTAAAGAGTAATTGTTACTGCAGTTAGTTCCAGCCGAAGGGGATTCGTCATTCTACCATTATATTACTATAGATAATCACATGGTAACTATTCAAGCGCAATCTTTATGGAAATATAGAAATATACTAATATTATAAATACGAATGTGTGTTTGTCTGTCTGTCTGTCTGTTACCTCTTCACGCTTAAACTGTTGACGACGCCTACAACTTCGTTGCGCCAAAAATTGTTTATCGCGCGGGAACCGTACATTTTTCCGGGATAATAACTATCCTTTTTCCTTTCTCGGGACTCAAAGTATCTCCATGTCAAATTTCAGCAAAATCGGTTCAGTGGTTCGAGCGTGAAGAGGTAACAGACAGACAGACAGACAGACACACTTTCGCATTTATAATATTAGTATGGAAGTATCGATATGGATATGGAAGTATGGAAGTACATAATTTAATCCAAACTAACACATCCTTCCTCTTTTCTCAAAATCGAATTGTTGAAAAAAAAAAGTTTTTGCTCCATGTTGGCTCCATGACATTTCTTAAATTTAAAGTATCATTAATATATATCAATAATTTTGGAAATAGAAAGGACATATTAATATTAGAATAGAAAATAAACAGTATAAGTGCGATAACGATATCCTGCGCAAGAAAAGTCGTGGGCATCATCTAGTGATGTAAAAAGTTAATAAAAAATGGTTAATGACGTGTTAATGACTGTTGCAGCGCGGTTATGATAATTATTGTAACTGTGACAAAGCCTTTATTTGCGTGAGCAACTACTAACAATTAATAGGATTGCTTTTAAATAATGTTAATGGCATAAGAACAATGAACTTCCTGAAATTAATGACCTAAATGAATTGTCGTTCGGCCATAAAAGTATTTATAACCGGTACGGTAAGAAGTGATAAAAATCATTTAATATTTTTCATTAATGTTTAATTTTAACAGCAAAACAATTTAAATCAACGCCAAAAACAAATGTTCGCCGTAAGAAGTGACGAACACTCACTTTGAATACTAATCTATATGGGTATCACAAAACTAAGTGATACATACTTGGTACTTTAGAGTGTGAATGGGCCCTACTTCACTGTGAAATTAGCAGCGCTAAAAGAGATACTTTGTTCTTTACTTTTGTATGGGAAAATACATGACGCGGGGGCCACTGCCCATGCAAATCCCAAAAAGAAATATGCAAAGTGTAATAAAAATTAAGAGTTAGGGCACAAGTGTCGATAATAATATAAAATTAAAGCCACTATGTGCACACTGCACAGACTGCACACTCGAGTGAAGTTTACAAAATATGTCAGGGGCAAGATTAATTATTATACTTCGAGCATCGCTTCGATATTAGATTTGGAAGCCAGAATACAGGTAGCTATACAAACAACAAACGACTTGATAAACTCCCTGGATTTTGTATTTTCACAACAGTAGCTCTAAACATTGATTCCCGAAAACATTTACAATTTCATTGCAAGCTGTGTCTATCATAATTCATAACCTTGAAAAAAGAGTATAAATAAAGTTTATTTGAAAGATAATATTATTATATTAAGGGAAAAATCATTATATATATATTAGGGCAATGCCAAATGCCAATGACTCATTAATTAAAGTAAGTACTTACTTTAAACATGCTTTAAACGTAAACTGAGGACAGTGGGTACAATATAATTTGCAATTATTATAAAATAAGTTTTTTTTTTCTATTTTAATGCTTATATATATATATATATATATATATATATATATATATATATCTGATATAATCAGATATATATCAGATATATATATATATATATATATATATATATATATATATATATATATATATATATATATATATATATATATATATATATAAGCATTAAAAATAGAAAAAAAAAACTTATTTTATAATAATTGCAAATTATATTGTACCCACTGTCCTCAGTTTACGTTTAAAGCATGTTTAAAGTAAGTACTTACTTTAATTAATGAGTCATTGGCATTTGGCATTGCCCTAATAACCCAAATTTTTCAATGTCAACCAACATAATATTATTTTAATAATAATTTTCAAATAATATTAAAAGTTTTTTTTGTATTATTCTCATGATCATTTACATTATAATTACCAACATATCATAGTACTTCTCGGAAACCATTTATATTTTTAAAAATTAAACTTTATTCTTATACGACTAATCTCGCAGTCGTAAAAACTGTATCATAAAAAGAAAAACAAGAATATATAAAAGGAAAAACAAAACAAAAATACGAAAAGCTTAATGTGTCATTAACTTCTTCGTATTCTTGTTTTGTTTTGCCAAGAAACAATTCCAAGTTTTTACGCCAGTTTTCGGTAAGATACATTGTAATAAAGTTTCTCATAGTAAACAACTCAACGACCTTCGTCTGATAAAGCTACTTTCGAGTGAATGCGAATAATCAATTCTACAAGTACTTACTGCCTGAGAAATTGATTTTAAGGTAAAGGGTACGTTGTTGGATCGAGCTATGTCAAGTCCATTCGATAGATCATAGCCAACATCGACTTAATGCAAACCGACTTAATAATATAGATCCTCCATCTGCAGGCTTAGCATGGTCACCATAGAAAGATTTATTCTTACGGCAAAGAAGACAAAGTGATTCTAAAAATGATTTCTAGCTAGATCGATTTATCGCCCCCGAAACCCCTTATACACTAAATTTCATGAAAATCGTTGGAGCCGATTCCGAGATTCAAATTATTATATATACAAGAATTGCTCGTTTAAAGATATAAGATATTATGTCAGTTAGTCCGCAAAAACTGTCAGCGTTTCTATTCTTTAGCATTTCTACGGTGGCCAAGCCTGCTGGATACTAATCAATTTCTCTGATCCATGAGCTATACAATATTGCTTAACTTGATATACCAACAAGTATATCAAGTTAAGCAAGTACGATAGAAACTAAATGCCCCAAGATGTCAATAAGTTGACTGCACTAGGAGTATCATACATAAAAACATAATATTTTTTATGAACAGCTGCTTGCTGCACCCTATAATTATACACATTCTTTAATGCTGCTTTTAATTGAATACGTCCTGTTATCAATCATAGCAAACCTATGAATGAATAAAGAACATTGGCAACTTTTTATCTCGAACAGTGTAGGTATGAATTAATTTTGCGCATACACACAGTAGCGGGAATCATCTGTTATTATAATTTATAATTTAAAACGCAACAATGGCTTCCGTGTTTAATTATGTATTATTTTAAACTAAAAAATAATTTAACTGATTTACCTGTTACATGTTTTTCCGGAAGATGTGGTTGAGTCTTCAGCCATTCTCTCAGTTGTTTTATATCTTCGCGATTTATGTTTGCATTCTTCGCGAACTCTTTCTCAAGTGACATTTGTTGTACTTCTTTTGCCATTGTTCTTTCTGCAAAAATAGCAATATCTTTTTCATCTGTGAGGAATAGGGAATATTAGTACGCAAAGACCGAAGCAGAGGGCGCTACTATTACATACAGTAAATAATCCGATCAAAATCCAATTTGTTGCAGTTACAAGTCATATCAGAATATTGACCATTATTATTATTTTTAACAAAAAATTAAAACCGACTTCCAAGGTAAAAACAATAATAACATTAATATGAACTAAAAAGTATTAAATAATTTTTACTATCTAATGGTGCCTTTTTCCGAATTCGGCTAAAACTCAACTATTTCTGTATTCAATCTTCATTATTTTGAAGTCGGTACCAGATAGCTGAATCTTCAGTCCTCTGACAGAATATTTGAAACTTTTGGAACTGGCACCGACTTCAAAATTATGAAGATTGAATACAGAAATAGTTGAGTTTTAGCCAAATTCGGAAAAAGGCACCATTAGATAGTAAAAATTATTTAATACTTTTTAGTTCATATTAATGTTATTATTGTTTTTACCTTGGAAGTCGGTTTTAATTTTTTGTTAAAAATAATAATAATTTCACTCTTTTTAGTTACATTAGTAGGTAAACCTTCGCGTATATTTTACGTATCTTATTACAATTTGTCAAGAGTCATAACTCACACTCACAAAATCATATATTATCAGTGAAGTGAACATATTGTGCTAAGTAATTTAACAATTTTAATGCTTCAAGCCCCAAGCGGTCACCGGCGATTGAGATAACAATAGAAAGGCTATTGTGTCTCGTTTTTCCACGATCGAAGGATCTATCAGATAAAAAATTGTATAAACTTGCATAGGATGTAGCGTAGCTACTCATAATATTTAATATTATCATAATTATTGACAGCTCTGTTCTTGTAAATCGCTTATTCCACTTATCCTAGCTAGGAAGTCCTAGCTAGGATCCTAGCTTTCTAAATGTCATTCCACTTGACTAAATTTTTTCCGATTTAGGATCCTAGCTAGGATCCTAGCTTCTAAATGTTATTCCACTTGACTAAATTTTTTAGGACCCTAGCTAGGACTTCCTAGCTAGGATAAGTGGAATAAGCGCTTAATCAAGAATTCAAATCGATACTTAGTGCGCCATCTATCGATTAATAAGTATAACTGATTAAAAAGACACTTAATGACTTTGTTTTGTGTAAATGCTCTTTTTAAAATAACTTTATTTTAATTCTATTTGTCTATTTAAATTTTATAAAGTAATTAGTAAAGTATTCGATCTGTTGTCTGCCGCCACGCGCCACGCGGCGCGGCGGCGCGGCGACGCCGTCGCCTCTGCGGCGCCGACCGCCATGTATTAAACAAACAGGTGTTGTTATACAGTACATAATTATTATTATTAGTATATCCATACCTTGTACTATGCCTTGTACTATTATTAATTCTGTGCCATGAGACATTGGTGACCTTAATGATGATGATGACGATGATGATGATGATGATGATTATGATGATGAATATGAATTGCATAGTAGCATATGCTTTCTGTTCTTAAAACAACGCCGAAACTCCCGAACGTGTATCTATAAGGAGTCAGGAGTTCTCTCAGCATCTTCGAAACCATGGTATACTTTGACCAAATATTTGACTTTTTGGTAGCATATTCTTAGTACACTTCACATAAAACCAAAATCACCATATGTTTCCATATAAATTTCGAGGAGTTCCCTCGATTACTCATGGATCCCATCATCAGGTCACCACTTTTGTGAACATGGTACCAAATTGGAGTGAAACCTAATACAACAAAACAAAAATTTCGAAAATCGGTTCACAAACGGCGGAGTAATCGTTGAACATACAAAAATAAAAAAAAAAATAAAAAAAAAAAATATATATCCACAGCCGAACATATAACCTCCTCGTTTTTTGGAAGTCGGTTAAAAACGTTGTCAAACGTTGAAACTACGAGTATGTTTTCATTTTTCAGCATTGCAGTTATCCTAGCGAGTGTCTTTTCAGATAACACCTAACCTACGTTTCGGTCTTTTACAAAGTCGCATTTTAAGAAAGTAAACTTTAAATTATTCTGAGCACGATTATCCTGTAAATTTTTGTTGTCTGTAATCACTTCCATATATTTATGTATGAAAAATATTATCTTCATCGCTTGCTCTTTGTTAAGTACACTCTGTACACTAATTAACTAATTATAATAAAATGCAACGTCCGTGGTTTCTCAGAAAAGTACAAAAGTGTAAGGTATAATGTCTAAAAATGGAAAAAAAAGTTGTTTTCTTGTTGTTGTAATAAAAAATTAACGGTCGCGTGAGACAAATCATTCCATGCATGACAGGGCCGATCGTCAATTGATACTATTATTAGTAATTAAATTAATAATACGTTGTAGCTGTACTAAGACCCGCTTATCGCTGTTTAAATGATACCACCACAGAAGAAAATTTTCGTATCAGATGGTGAAGCCAAACGAGCGTAATTTTGTGAGTCATAACTCATGACTCATAAGTCTCAGAATTTCTTTTTTAATTAAAAACCATAATCATATAAGCTATGGGCAAACTAAAGTGTATGCTTGAACCAATCTATGTACAAATTTTGGAAGCTTAAATCACTCTCCTCTGTTGGCAAAATTAGAATCCCTTTTTTTACTGAGGTCTTTTTGATTGATTATTCTGTGTTATAAAAGTTGATCAATCGTGTTATGCTATGGGTAATTCAAAGACAAAGACATGATGATTACTGACAATGAACTTTAATTTCTTAGCTTTAGTCATTGCTGAGAAAAATCGATATTGCTACAGCCAAATTATCAAGGAGTCGCCTTAAGCGTTATTAAGTCACTGTAAACAGCGAAGAAAAAGTGTTTAGTTTAGATTTTTTAAACTTAAAAAATCTAAAATAAACACTTTTTCTTCAAGAGATATCATAGCGTAACTCTGCAATGTAGAGATAATTAAAGAAATCAACGTTAAACGTAATCTTAAAAAAAATGGCATCAAATTAAATTATTGCACTTAACAATTTTCTTTATTTAAATAAAATTGTGTAATCTTTCTTGTGAACTAATTGCAGTTAAAGCAAATCATAATATTTTCTGGAATAATAAGTAATAAATAAAGATCTAGCACAAAATTAACCTCTATTTAGGCTTTTTACTTCAATTTTAAGGAAAATAAAGAAATATGCCAAGAGCAAGACTTACCTTGCAAGATTTCAGTTCACTGTCGTGTGAGGTCACTGTAGGACTGACACAGACACTTGTCGCTTGTCATTATTATGTTTGTATAATGTGAAGGAAAAACTGTTCCTTGTGTGCGGAACATCGAGTGTTTGACTGTACAGTGCAAATAACTAGGTGAATCGAGCGATTTTGTCTAAATTGAACAAAAAGTTAAAGTAAATATAATAAAACATCTTTTTATTCAAATTAGGTATTATGAATACACGTTTTGAAAGTCGGAAGAACGTAGAAACTACAGTCACAGCTACGGTGCCTACCATCGGTTCGGGAACTAACCCGACGAGAAGAACCGGCGAAAGAAACTCGCACGGGGCCACCTTTTACTAAAAAGATAGAAAATTACAATTTTAAAATAAAATAATATAACAATGTTATGGTTTACAGCTATGTAACAAAAATTACAATGTCAAGTAACTTAATCTTTAAAAAACTTAACATTTAAAAAAGGTATTATAAGTAATAGTTACATAATTGTAAAACAAAACTTAGTATAAAATATGTAGAAGCAGCCTAGCAAGCAGCCATTCTATTCCCAGGGTAGAGTGACTAACGATGGTAATAATTGCTTTAAATGCTAACTTACATACGTTTTTAAAAATCTTAATTGTTGTTGTTGTTACTTATTAGCAACTAGCGACCAGCCCCGGCTTCGCACGGGTATAAAATATAATATAGCCTATGTTACTCACTGAAAAAATGATTAAAATCGATTCAGTAGTTTTGATTTTAAATATTCATTACTGCCCGCATTTGTCGGTACCGCCGCGCCGCAAGAGCTACGTCCCGCAATTTTTAAATCCATACTAATATTATAAATGCGAAAGTATCTCTGTCTGTCTGTCTGTCTGTCTGTCTGTCTCGCTTTCACGCTAAAAGTACCGAACCGATTGTAATGAAATTTTGTACACAGTGTAGAGCCTGAGAAAGAACATAGGCTACATTTTGATGAGGGAAAATATCTTATTTCCATGAAAATGACGATAAAATGAATTCCTACTGCTAAAATATGACAACAGATGGCGTTTTAAAGGAGTAGTACTGTTGGAGCCTATGGGCAATGAACATTTTAGTTCTAATACATGACAACAGATGGCGTTTAATTTTTTACTTCATTGTAACATAGAACCATAGATAGAAATAATCTGAATACTTATTATGTTTTTAATTATAATTTTTAATACGTTAGATATATTTTGTTTAATAATATTATCACTTGGTATAATCAATCTATCTTATCTTATAAGTTATCTATATAAATTGAATTCCTACTGCACAACAGATGGCGCTCTAAAATTCCATCCAGAAATATTATATCAATGCAATGAACATTTTAGTTCTAATATATAAAAACAGATGGCGTTTTTTTTTTACTTCACATCAGAACTAATCAATAATCATACTTTATGTAAAGGCCTGTATTCACTTTGATTAGTGCAAGTGCAAGTGATTAGTAATTGAGGCAGTGGAGTGCAGGTGTGTAGTGCAAGTAGTGTCCAATTCTTGTTTAGTGGCTCTTTAGTAATTTAATTTAGTAAATTCAGTAGTAGCTGTCAACACGAGCGTTCAAGTTTCAAAAATAAAACTGCCATTTTGACATGTCCTTCATTTTTAATATTGGTTTTATTAAAAACGAGCTTTTGCCCGCGGCTTCGCTCGCGTTAAGAAGTATTGTTATATACAAACTTTAATCCCCTATTTTCACCCCTTGGAGGTAGAATTGATCAAAATCCTTTCTTAGCGGATGCCTACGTCATAACATCTACCTGCATGCCAAATTTCAGCCCGATCGGTCCAGTGGCTTGGGCTGTGCGTTGATAGATCAACATGTCAGTCAGTCACCTTTGAGTTTTATATATTATAAAGACCACGAAGTATTTTTATATGTCCATTCCCAGGACTCAAAGTATCTCCATGCCAAATTTCAGCAAAATCGGTTCTGACTTCTGAGGTATAAACGTGAAGAGGTAACAGACAGACAGACACACATTCGCATTTATAATATTATTAGTATATTAGTAAGTAATAAGTATGGATTAGTATGGAAGTAATTGAAAGGGTGTCCTTTTGTACTTTTAATAGGTATATTATTTAATAATGATATACTATATCTATGGACGCTTCACACGGCACACCACGTCAGTCTGGCCCATAAAGTTAATATACCTAGCGGAATAATAGTAACAATCTCGAGCTGTCAAACGAAACCAAAATTGGTTTTCATCTGTCACGCACTTGCACTCGCAAAAAATAGAACACGCTTTTAATCACGTTACTACGCAGCCGGCTAATCACTTGCACTAAACAGTCGCTGTCCACACTTACTTTTTCCTAATAACTAATCACTTGCCCTAATCACTTGCACTTATTACTAATGAAAGTGAATACGGGCCATTATTCATAATTGGTGTCAAATTTAAAAACTTTTAAAAACCCTGGTAAGTGGGACCCCTCAAATCAATATACACAAAAACAGCTGTGCTGTATGCACATAATATTTAAGTTTTTTAAATTAAACTTTATATTTTGTGCCAAATTTTAAAGCTTATTACTTTAACCATGTATTACACATTTTTACCCATAAACTTATCATTGAGTTACGTCACTGCATAGATAATTAAGTACTACTGAGTATCAAGTTATAGGTATCGAAAGAATTGGCCCCGTGCGAGTTTCTTACGCCGGTTTTTCTCGCCAGGTTAGTTCCCGAACCGGTGATAGGCACTGTAGATTCTACGTTCTTCTGATTTTCAAAAAGTGTATTCATGATACCTATTTTGAATAAAAAGATAATATTTTATTTTATTTTGTCCAGGCAGACCTACGGAAACGGGAACCACCGCGTGCTGTAAAATGAAATCCACGCGGACGGAGTCGCGGGCAACAGCTAGTCTGTAATATCTTTGAAAATATTCATTTAAATCGTACGCTGTAAAGGGCCATATAGTTTTTTTATTAAATCAATAATGTATTTTAAGTATTTAATTGAATAATGAATATTGGTTAAAATCGCTTCGAAAATTAGCAATTATTTGAAGTTAAAAATGACAAAAAAATGTTATTGTGGGATATCCATAGTATACACTACTTAGTAAGTACATTATTTTCAAACAAATCTGATTATTTACGACATAACATTAGAAACCCCAAAAATAACAGTATTTATCCACTATTTAATTAATGTTATTATACTTATAAACCTTCCTCTGTCTATTAAAGAAAACCGCATCAAAATCCGTCGCGTAGTTTTAAAGATTAAAGGGAACAAAGGGGCATGAGGACAGCAAAAGCGACTTTGTTTTAAAATACTTTGTAGTGATAACTCAATTTTTTTCTTATAGCTAAAGGCTATCACAGAAAATTTGAGTATCAGATAAGTTCATTCATAAGCAGAGATATCTTCGTAATTTGGTTGAATAACTAGCTCACAGGTTACGATCAAAATAACATGGGGTCCGCTATCTGCATAATATTTAAAATTGTTTTCTCTAATAATAATACATTCGGTTTACATGACTTAAATCCAGAAAATATATTTAATTCTGATTCATTTTATGAATTTAGTTTGCCACCGAATTTACTTAAGTTGTAAACAAACAATATCGGTTTGTGTGATCATTTTATGTTTACAAAACATCGAGTTTATTTAGTGCTTGACAAACATATTGACAAAAACATTTTCGACATAAAAAATCCGGAATAGGATTTAAATATTTCCATATCTTAGGGTTATAAGAATACTAGATGACGCCCGCAACTCCGTTGCGCCAAAATTCGTTTATCGCGCGGGAACCGTACATTTTTCCGGGATAAAACTATCCTATGTCCTTTCCCGGGACTCAAATATATCTCCATGCCAAATTTCAGCAAAATCGGTTTAGCGGTTTGAGCGTGAAGAGGTAACAGATAGACAGACAGACAGACACACTTTCGCATTTATGATATTAGTATGGAAGTATGGAAGTATGGATGCCTTGGCTGAACGTTGCGTTTTTACTTTTCCAGAAGAAAGCGCTAGGAAAAAGTATCTTGTGCCAGTTGTGCGAGGCATTGCGTTAACTGTTAGTAATTTAACATTATACTTACATGTTGACGCCCGCAACTCCGTTCGCAAAAAATTGTATATTGTGCAGGATCCGTATGGTATATTTGTCCGGGATAGAGAGTATCCTATGTCCTTTCTTGGGACTTTTAATAGTAATTATCTCCATACCAAATTTCAGCAAAATCGGTTCAGCGGTTTGGGCGTGATGATGTAACAGACAGACACACTTTCGCATATTTTATAATATTACTAGATGTCCCGGTGAACTTCGCGTCACTTACAAACCTTCCCTAGACTGCCACGATCATTTTAAGACTGAAATAGGCCAAATCGGTCCAGCCGTTATCGAGTTATAGCGTTACAATACAATTAAAAATCCATTTTAGGGTTCCGTAATCGACAAGAAACCCTAGTTTCGGTCTGTCAGTTCGTCTGTCTGTCCGTCCGTCTGTCTGTCCGCGGTTTTGCTCAGAGACTATATAAGGACCTACAAAGCTGTAATTCGGCATGAATGCATATATTAATCATGCCGACAAAATGATATAATCATATAAGATCTTAAAAAAGTTTTTTAAGTTTTTTTCGCGCTTCCACCCCACACGATGGGGTAGGCGCGAAAAAAAAAAAATAACCCACCGAGTGGGGAGTCGTCGGATAGATTTTTTAAAAATATTACGAGTATTGATAGATCATTTTCCGATTTAGGGAATCTATTTGTGAAATATGAAGTTTTAAAGTGGAAAAAACCGTTAGTCCAGTGTTCCCCCCTTCTACCAGCTAAACGGTTGCTTCTGGCAATGTGAAAAAATTCACCTAAGTAGGCAATAATATGCTGAATTTTAAATAATAAGCTGATGTTTACCGGTAAACATATTATAAGCTGTCAGTTGTAGATATATAGGATTTAGGTATGAAAATATCACAACTACTATACTCAGGCAGTTTTCAAAAAAGTTTTATGCTATGTCTCAAAAGCCATGACCCTACTATAAATATTATGCATTACAGACCTGTTTATCATTAGATATTAGGCACTCAACTGTGATACTGTTATTTATTAATTGACTATGATATTATAACTGAATTATGATGAATAGAATTTGCATAGTAACATACTTTCAAGTTTCAGTTATAATGATACAGTATATGCTTGGAGTTCTTTAAAATAAAATAAATAAAATAAAATCATTTATTTCGGGTTTCTAAGACCCATAACATTACATTTAAAATTTTTGTTACATTATCATTAGTCATTACACAATACATTAACAATACATTGAAAATACAATACATCTAAATATGATTTATCAATAAAAATTAGATTCAAATTGTAAATTTAAAATTATGTATAAATAAAATGATATCATAAGAATTTGTCAAAAAATAGATAAAATAGAATTAATTAATTAAAATCACAGGAAATCACATCGTTGTATAAATGAATTTAAAGTCATTATTTGCAATAAATTAATATTAAAAATAAAAACTTATGAACTAAAGGTGTGTAGGTACAGAATATATATTACTTTATTTATTTGTTTTACTATGGCCTATTTTATTATGTTATGCACTGCGCGGGACATGCATACTGCAGCAGTGATGAACATAGGGGCAGTCTATACGTGAGGCTATCATCGCCAGGACGGTGTTGGAGCTGTCCCGCACGCGGCGCACCAGCGACGCGCACCTCATGCGAATAGTCGCCTGAAAGCCGTCGGTGCGCGCCGCGGCGAACATCGCGGAGGCGCTGCAGTAGCGGGGCAGCCCCAGCATCGCCCGGAACGCATTATTGTATTGGACAGTGAGGGCGCTGTAACTTTTTTTGTAATATTTGGCCCACAGGGCGCAGGTATAGAGTGAGGTGCAGAAAGCTCTGAAGAGTGTTAATTTAACCTCTACTGAGCACCTCGCAAACCTGCGAGCCAACATATTAGCTCTTTTGGACAACGCCCTCCTCTCCCGCTCGATGTCTTTATCGTCTCTGAGGTCAACGGTGACTATATGCCCCAAATACTTGAACTCCTCGACTCTACTGAGAGCGATTCCGTTTAGGAGTATTTCGGGTACCTGTTTTGGGGTTCTACCACCGGTGGCCTGAAAGACCATATATTGTGACTTACTAACATTATATTTGAGCCCATGTCTGCAAGCATACTCCTCACACATCCTAAGTAGCTTTCTTAGACCACCGATCGAGGGGCTGAGCAAAACCATGTCATCGGCATAGCTTAGGTTATTTAGGCATATACCGTCTATATGACAACCTACGTGCAGTTTGCTGAGCTCCTCGATCAGTGAGTCAATGTACAAATTGAAAAGGGTGGGCGAGGTCAGCCCCCCCTGCCTCAAGCCACACTCCAGCCCGTAGGACTCTGACAACGTCCCCGTCCAGTTGACATGATTTATTTGATTTCTGTACCAAAACTTAAATATGTCTATTAATATAGGAGGTACTTTGGCCTCATTCATCTTATTCCAAAGAATGTCGTATGATACCATGTCGAAGGCCTTGGACAGATCGAGAAAGCAGGCGTAAACGGGGGTCGCGCGGTCAGTGTAGTAGCGGACGGTGTGCTTAAGACTCAGTATAGCACTTTCTGTAGAAAGTTTCGGTCTAAAACCGAACTGGTTATCGTGCAAAGTGATGTACTTATTTAACTGAGTATTAAGCACTCCGTCGAATACCTTAGCTATTACGGTGGCCAGCGATATAGGCCGGTAATTACTTTTATCAGACAGGTCACCGGCTTTGTTTTTCACGATAGGCACAACTAGCGTCTTCATGAGGTCTAAAGGCAGATATGAATGGCTCAGGCATAGCGAGTAAAGCACAGCCAGAAGTCTATGTATGTGAGGTCCCGCATGCTGCAGGTGCTCAATACTCAAGCCATCATGGCCGGGGGATTTACCTCTTTTCATGTTTTTTACTATATAAGCTACATCTTTGGCCTTTACACAATAGTCAAAAATTTTAGCTAGCTCATCGCTACTGTCGAATTTATTTGATCGACCCAGGGGAGACTGTATAACAAAATTATCCTTAAAGCTATTTGCTATATCTTTTTTATCACTCTGGCCCCCGACACTCATAGGAAAGCCAGGACCAGAATTCAGCTTTTTAGTTTCTTTCCAAAATCCACTAAAATCCCCTTTAGAATGTTTTTCAGCTAATTTGTCCATAACTAACTGATCCTGATGATTTTGACACCATTTAAGCCTAGATTTAAATACTTTTCTACTGGTAGACATAGCATCATATATTGCGCCTGACCTAGGTCTCCCCGACAATACCCATTCTCTAAATTTAGTCCTGGCATTTCTATGAGCTTCGGCAACATGTGTGTTCCAGCCTGGCACCCGCTTAGCCGCTCGCCCCGACGCTACTCGTCTTCGACCCACCAAGGACGCCTCACGTAGGGCGGTGACAATGCTATAATATAAATTATCAATAACACTTTTATGTTTAATATTATTACAAACATCCCGAGCACATTGTATACATTCTGCTGGGAAATCAATCTGTTTTAACTTTTGTTTACATGCATTAGAATACTGTAAAATATCTTGGCCATTTCTTCTGCCCCATATTACATTCTTGTTTACATTAGTTTTATTATAAAACAATTGTTCTGATTTTGTTATAGGTAATTTACACACCATAATTAAGGGAAAGTGGTCAGACCACTGGCAGTCGTATTTAATATAAACATTAGTAACTGTCCGTTTGGCCGACTGAGTAACAATGCAATGATCTAGCCAGCTACATGATGCGTGTGAGTCACTCAAATAAGTGTAAGATCCTGAGTCTATGCCTAGGACGTCAACATCAATACACGATAATTTAAAATTACTGTGGTCCATACAAAAGTCCAAAAGTTCAGCGAAAAATAACTCACGTACATCGGCGTTGTAGTCACCCAACACATAAACTGTCTCGATATCATATTCTTCTATTATAGCGCTCACCGTACTCAAACAATCCGTAAACTCTGGCAGATTTTCGACGGAATTTGTAGGCATATAGACGCTCATCACAATCACTGGACACTGCTCCGTAGTAATTTTTATGGCACAAATTCTGGGATTACTACACGGCAAGATAGTCACTTGTTGGAAAACACTATTCCTCCACAGCAGGGCCACCCCACCATAGGGCCGCCCCCGCAGTATGCCACTTGTAGTATCGACGGCCGACGTCCCGATGAAACCAAAGTCAGCGCTGATTTGCCCTAAAAATGGTATTTCATCTGACAACAACCAAGTTTCTTGAAGGGCAATAAGATCCATAGTGTCACACAGCTGTCGGACGTAATCCACTGATCGTTTGACACTTCTGCAGTTAAAACTTGCTATGTGATAATCTAGGGTGTTCATTATGTCTGGTCTAGTTTTTTATTTGCCTCATTATTTCGAAAATTTATAAATCTTCTAAAAGAGATTCCTGATGGCCACAGATTATCGTCCAAAAATAATTTTAATTTATGTTTCATAACAAAAACTTTAAAGGAGTTATAGTTTCTCTCTTGCTTCATCTTAATTTTGACTAACGAAACTGTCTCCCCGGTTTTCTTATATATATAATCAATAATGTCCTGCTCACACGCCTCTTTGTGTACGTTAGATATAAACAAAGGTACTTTCGTCTCAGCCGCCTTGAATTTAATACAATCCTCGGAATCAATTACAATATTAAGAATTAAGAAATTCTAAAGTGGTAGTGAACTCAGATCATAAGTTTTTATATTATGAAAGTTTGAGAGTTTCATCGTCGTTTTAAGAACTGAAACTTGAAAGTATATGCTTAGAGTTCATCAAGCAATGCTGAAATGTTCAAACTCCTATCTCTAAAGGATCTAGAGTTCTGTTCAGTGACTTTCGTTGTATTATAAAACTTCCGCATGGAAACTCATCAGCTCTACTAAAATTTTATGCTTAAACTGCTTTAAGGTGACGCCGCGTTAAAGTAAGAAACCGTGTTGGATATGTTTTAGATTGCATGTTTTCTATGAGCGGCCGGGCCGGCCTCTCATAGAAAACAAGCAATGGAACAGCAAAAAATGGAAAGGGCGTAAGCGACAAAATGGTTTTTGTCGCGTAATTTAAAAACCATAAATACATTTCATATAAGCTATGCACATATTAAAGTGTATGCTTCAACCAATTTATGTACAAATTTTGGAACCTTAAATCACTCTCCTCTGTTGGAAAAATAGGAATCCCTTTTTTTACAGAGGTCTTTTCGATTGATAATTCTGTGTTATAAAAGTTGTCCAATCGTGTTATGCTATGGGCAATTCAAAGACAAAGACATGATGTATACTGACAATGAACTTTAGTTTCTTAGCTTTAGTCATTGCTGAGAAAAATCGGCATCGCTACAGCCAAATTATCAAGGCGTCGCCTTAAACTACAACTAGCGACCCGCCCCGGCGTCGCACGGGTATAAAATATATAGCCACTGAAAAAATGATTAAAATCGATAGCCCTTATGATAGTAGATCCTTCACGTGGTGTACTTGTCTGTGCCAAATAACATAAAGATTGCTTCAGTAGTTCGCGAGATAAGCCCTCTCAAATAATTTCCCCCGCTTTTTCCACATTCCCCTATTAGTCTTAACGTGATAAAATATAATCTATAGCCTTCCTCAATAAATGGGCTATCTAACACTGAAAGAATTTTTCAAATCGGACCAGTAGTTCCTGAGATTAGCGCGTTCAAGTTAGCCCTTTCAAATAATTTTCCCCGTTTTTTTCTCGTCGTTCGTCATTTTCCTCTATTTCTTCGCTCCTATTAGTCTTAGCGTGATAAAATATAGCCTATAACCTTCCTCGATAAATAGGCTATCTAATACTGAAAGAATAATTAAAATCCGTTGCGTAGTTTTAAAGATTAAAGGGAACAAAGGGACATGAGGGAAAAAAAAGCGACTTTGTTTTATAATAAGTATAGATAATAGAACTATGTTTGTCCCAATCAAGGAGTTTCCTACATACCTCATAGATCCCATGATCAAATGCCAACTTGGTAACCGCAACACCAAATTTTTGAATCATTTACTTTGTAACATTAATATAATTTTCAAAATCACTCGACAAACTCGAATATCGATCGAAAAGGCTATGAAAAGTACCAATAATAGGGTCATACCCACAGGCGTAATATGTATATCAAGATTCAATTTCTGTGGTCATAACTCATAACGATGCATCGTGGTAGTGATGATGATGATGAATGTTATTTGCATAGTAGCATTCCAAGTAGCATTTTACTCCATTTAGTAGTAAAATGCTACTTGGAATGCTACTATCCTAAGATTCCACCGTAAAATCCTGCATGAATCGTTTTTTTTCGATCAAATATATTTTAAAATAATCTTTAGAACGTATAGAATGGATTAATGTTGGGTTGCCTTGTCAAAAGTGGCCGCAACTACCTCTGTTCATGAGATAAATGCATAAATTTGCATGTATATTTTTTTTTCAATAAATTTTACACTATTTGAAAGAAAATGACGAGAAAAAATAAGGTATAAATGGTTGCCAGCTCTAAGTCGGCCGCAACCTAGGGTTGCCAGCCCGTAAACAGACATAGTTTTTCATCAAAATTGAAGCTTCGATTTTTTAAATAATTTTGATACAGAATTAAAGGTGTTTGCATTTTGTACATGAATATCCATGGTTGCCAGTTGCACGATAGCCGCAAACTGGGGTTGCCATCACTTTTATATACGACATCGCGTGAGTTTAGGAAGCGCAAGAGAAAAGAAGCACGCATTGTTACGTGCGATAAATGAAGATATTGCATAGCAGCTGCGACACTGATAGCCTAGTCAACAAATATTTGTGGATGGAAAAGTCCAACACAGAATTTGACTTAGAATTTGAGAGAAAAGTTCCTTTATACTTCCTATGTTTTTTGTGTTAAACGAGTATCCATACTATACACTTATACTATAATATTATAAAAGCGAAAGTGTGTCTGACTATCTGTTGCTTCTTCAAGCCCAAACTATTGAACTGATTTTGCTAAATATTGGTATATCTATAGATGCTTTGAGTCCCGGGACAATATACGGTTCATTTGCGATAAACGAATTTTGGCGCAACGGAGTTGCGGGTGTCATCTAGTTATTCAATAAATTATGAATTACTAGATGATGCCCGCAATTTCGTTGTGCCAAAATTCGCTTATCGCGCGGGAACCGTATATTTTTCCGGGATAAGAACTATCCCATGTCCTTTCTCGGGACTCAAAGAATCTCCATGCCAAATTTCAGCAAAATCGGTTCAGCGGTTCGAGCGTGAAGAGGTAACAGACAGACAGACAGACAGACAGACAGACACACTTTCACATTTATAATATTAGTATGGAATATATTTTTCGTTTTCAATTTATACGATATTGTATATTCGTTTAACGGTCACGCGATTTTCAAAATTTTTCAATTTTCGAAAATGGCATTATCAATTTCTATCAGATTTTAAATTATGACACTCACGCTGACACCAATTAATAATTATATTATAAATATTTGCATCTCTGTTTCATTGTTTACGTTGTAAGAAGTACAACGTAAACAATAAACAAGTAGGTACACCTAGTCAACGAATATTGGTGGATGGAAAAGTCCCAAACAGAATTATTGGTTTTACTATATTGTAGTACAAAAAATTTTCATAGGAACAGACGGACGGACGGACTGTCAGGTAGGCAGGCAGGCAAGCAGGCAGGCAGGCAGGCAAGCAAGTAGACAGGCGGGCAGGCAGGCAAAAAATTTCATAGAAATGAGCGGGCGGGCGAACGGACTGAACTAAATAACTAAATTTGACTGACATAATATAATAATAATTAGTAATTACACTAAATAATGCCAGAAAAGCTGTTGCGCTAAAGCTCGTTTATCGCGCGGGAACCATACGTTTTTTCGGGATAAAAAAATATCATATTATGTCCTTTTCCGGGACTCATAGTATCCCCATACGAAATTTCAGCAAAATTGGCTCAGCGGCTTAGGCGTAAAAAGGTGACAGACAGACAGACAGAAAGACAGACAGGCAGAAAGACAGACAGGCAGGCAGACAGTGGTATGGATATTGTAATAAAAAAAAACTTAATATTGAATATGATTTATTAATCAACGCTCTACGCTACAGGAGGAGATACTTACATATTTTGTTAATACCTTGTATACAGGTGTATCAAAATTAAGTGATAATACTTTAGAGTGTGTATGGGTCTTATGTATAGAGTTCGCTGTGAATTTATATGGTAGATATTTTATTTGGTAAATAGATTTGAGCTTTATCAGGAAGCGGTGAAACAGGCCCTAAATATTAAAAAATATATAATAATATGGCAAAAGGAAAACTATCACGGCTAAAAATCCATACTAATATTATAAATGCGAAAGTGTGTCTATCTGTCT
Organism: Lysandra bellargus; assembly: GCA_905333045.1. Lineage (NCBI taxonomy): Eukaryota > Metazoa > Arthropoda > Insecta > Lepidoptera > Lycaenidae > Lysandra > Lysandra bellargus. Next base: position 702,897 of record HG995327.1, read on the forward strand.
GTTACCTCTTCACGCCCAAACCGATGAACCGATTTGGCTGAAATTTGGTATGGATATACTTTGAGTCCCGAGAAAGGACATAGGATACTTTTTATCCCGAAAAAATGTATGGTTCCCGCGCGATAAACGAATTTTGGCGCAACGGAGTTGCGGGCGTCTTCTAGTACTTCATAATTTATTGAGTAACTCGATGACACCCGCAGCTCCGTTGCGCCAAAATTCGTTTATCGCAAATGAACCGTATATTGTTCGTGGATAAAAAGTATTTTGTCCTTTCCCGGGACTCAAAGCATCTATAGATATACCAATATTCAGCAAAATCAGTTCAATGGTTTGGGCTTGAAGAAGCAACAGATAGTCAGACACACTTTCGCTTTTATAATATTATAGTATAAGTGTATACTGTATAGTATGGATATCGTTTAACACAAAAAAATAGGAAGTATAAAGGAACTTTTCGCTCAAATTCTAAGTCAAATTCTGTTTTGGACTTTTCCATCCACAAATATTTGTTGACTAGGCTATCAGTGTCACAGCTGCTATGCAATATCCTCATTTATCGCACGTAACAATGCGTGCTTCTTTTCTCTTGCGCTTCCTAACCTCACGCGATGTCGTATATAAAAGTGATGGCAACCCCAGTTTGCGGCTATCGTGCAACTGGCAACCATGGATATTCATGTACAAAATGCATAAAACTTTAATTCTGTATCAAAATTTAAAAAATCGATGCTTCAATTTTGATGAAGAACTTTGTCTGTTTACGGGCTGGCAACCCTAGGTTGCGGCTGACTTAGAGCTGGCAACCATTTATACCTTATTTTTTCTCGTCATTTTCTTTCAAATAGTGTAAAATTTATTGAAAAAAAATATACATTTATCTCATGAACATTAAACTTAATTAGAGGTACTTGAGGCCACTTTTGACAAGGCAACCCAACATTAATAGATTATTTTAAAATATATTTGATCGAAAAAAACAATTCATGCAGAATTTTACGGTCGGATCCAAGATTGTACTATGTTACATTTAGTTTACACGTGTGCTTTTAGCATTTATTGTAGTGTTATTGTAGATCATCTACACGTACAAGTACATTTATTATAATATATTTATGATATCGTTTATGTATGTGTATTATTATAATTATTTCTTTAAACATTAGCTTTTATATCTCAGTATTTCAATAACATACTTTTAGCACTATACCCGAATCCAGCATTCTAATCCTCTCGCTCAAAGGTTGCCTGAAAGAGATTGCTGCTAAGTAATAAGGCCGCCTTTGTGTGCTTCTTCTTATTATATTCATATTATTTGTTTTAATCCGTCGATTACCAATCCCTGGAAATAGGGATTGCAATGCCGCACCTTATTCGCCGACCGCCGTGGCGCAGTGGTGAGCGCGTTGGTAGCTCAAGCCGGAGGTCGCGGGTTCGAGTCCCGCCGACGGAACAAAAAGTTTATAAAGTTCCTGGGTCATGGATGTGTATTAAATATGTGTATCATATAATAAAAATCTTAAATATATGTATAGTATGAAAGTATTAAATATATTTCCGTTGTCTGGTACCTGTAACACAAGTCCTTCAGGTACTTAGCACGGGGCCAGACTGACGTGGTGTGAAGCGTCCATAGATATTATTATTATTATTATTATTATATTCAATCCCGCGGGATTGATTTGCGCGATTGGCCAATCCCGCATGTTTGAATTTATGTTATAAAACTGAATAAATTGAAACTACATGTTTATGTTTTATAAAATTTAAATTTATTAATAGAAAATGACTCATATAAAATATTTATTTTATATGAGTACCACAAAAATATTTATTTTGTAACAAAATAACAATGAAATTATGTAATCACTCTAGTCTTATTAGATCTTAAAATTAAAATGATTTTAATACCTCAACAATCTTGAAGTCTCTCTCAACATTGATTGCGACGACCACCCTCGCGTTTATGCGTGCCTATAATATAGGTCCTATAATGGTGACCCCGAGACGGACTGACTCTTTGAACACCTGCAGCTGCTTCAGATTTAGTGCAGCAGCAGATCTAATCCTCAGAGATCATACTAGGTACTTGACGACTTCAACGCCCACCACATGCACCGACTGGCTTAATTCCAGGTAAACTGATGATGCGGGAAGATCTGTCTGCGACTTTGCCCTTGCAAACGACTAACACAATTTGTTGCTACGCCTTCGCGAATTCCAGATGCAGACGATCAGAATCCTTCCCTGTTGGATCTTCCGCTGATTTCAAATCCTGATGGCTACCAAGCATAAATATTCCATGACCTCACCACTTGGATCATTGGATCATTGCCTTATTAAATACCATTAGTGCTGTTAAATACCATCGTGTGTGGCACTACAAGTTAGCGGACTGGGATGGGATGCGGTCGTTTTTTGCATCCTACCTATTGTTGGGGGCACTTGTGCTTCTCGCCAGATGATCCCGACAACACTGCCAATTCCGTTGCCAATGTGGTGATGCAAGGGATGAAGCTTTTCATTCCATCCTCTGTAGTGCCAACTTGCGGCAGATTTCGTCCCTAGTTTGAAATTTTTGAGTGGAGGAATCGAACAAGTAACATTTCGTAAACTAATAACTCATTTTTTCCCTTATTATTTTCACAAAACTTGTAACTTATCTACTTCATAACCTAGCTAATATATCTGGCTAGACATATAATCCGCAGTTTTTCTATTTTAATTTAATTTAATTTTTCCGGCCCTAAAGCCTCCATTTAAGCAAAACAATGGGAAGTTTTTTCATGTTACTTACCTTATTCTTCCACTCACGTCTTGATTTATCAGACATATTTTAAAATGAATTTAATGTTTTACTAAGGCGCGTGACTATTTTAGTATACATATATTTCACAGTAAACTTGCATTCCCCATTCACTAACACTATAAAGTAAAACAGGCACATATTAACATGTTTTAATATTACAATTCAATCTAAAGTAATATGTCCGCCAGAGATTAACCCTTAATTCACTTCCTGAGCCCCAGGAACTTACATCAAAATTTTAAACGGCCATAATTCAAAAGTCTTAGCAGCTAGTTTCCCCCACGTCTCAGTACCTCCATGTAGTGACGCGGGCGACATGGTGCCGAGAGGATGAGTGCGTACGTATACCATAATATTTGGGAACTAATTTTTTGATCAGTTATTTAAATATTTGAGATGTTATTATGATCAGTTAAAAAAAATTTTGAGCAGTTATTTAATTTTCTGGCGGTTGATTAATTATTGTGACTGTAAAACATGGACAGTAATAAAAAAAAACTATTGGGCGCTAAAAATAATGGAATGATCGGTAAAAATGATGGAATGAGCAGTTAGATAAATGAATGAGCGGTAAAAATGATGGAACGAGCGGTTCGATAACGACTTAACAGAAGGCCTACTAAACCACAGATACCGAAGCGGGGGGACGGGGGCGCGCAGCCACCCAGAAAGGGGGCTCGGGGGGCACAGCCCCCCGCCAAAACAAGAACAAACACAATCCGGAAAGTCCAAGATTAGGTTAGGTTAGGTTAGAACTTAGACCACAACGGCAGAGGGAGCCGAGCGAGCGCAGCGAGCGTGCTGCGGCAGCAGCCGGCGACCGTCTCATACTTTCGCTTTATAATGGCACGGAACCCTTCATGGGCGAGTTCGACTCGCACTTGGCCGATTTTATTATATTTTACCGCCTCATTGTTTAAAGAACTTCTTAGAATGAGATTTCTTACTGACAAATTCCGATTTGTTACTGCCCACACGTAACCGCTCATTCATTAATTTTTACTGACCATTTAATTATTTTACTGTTCAATAATGTTTTCAATTATCCATTTCATTATTTTTTACTACTCATTTTTGTTTACTTTACTGCTTAGTTTTAGCTGCTAAACTAGTTATTAAACGTGCCATTTATAATTTTTAACTTACCAAAACTGCAATTTACAACTGCTCCTTTAAATCAATGCCATAATATTTGGTGAGTTATTACGTTATTATTATATAAATTATATTATATTAAAGTTTTGAAATGTTGATTTTTCACCGTTATTATAATTTAAATTATGTATGCTTTATTTTTATGTTGTACAATTATAAAATGGCTCTAAAAAACATGACTTTATCAATCTAAGAGAAGACGGACCAAATTCCATTCTAGAAGCTTTGGACAAAAAAATGACATTCCTGAAGATGTGAGCTACTCTGAAACAAGTTAACTAGGAGGGAAAGTATTACTATTTATGCCACTACAAAAAGAGAACACAAACTGCTCATCTGTGCACAAAATATCTGAAGCCGATATGTTTTACTTGCTCAAAAAAGATATGCCGACGTAACTTTTAGATAGTGGTGGAAACCCACTGCAGGTTTTTTCTTTGTATAGAAGCATACATTAATGTTTATTTTATTTTATTTTGTGTACCTTTATTGGTTTAAAAATGTTGAATTCTTTTTAATTTTTAGAATATTTGTTAGTTCAGAGAAATCTTAAAAATATCATGGTTTTAAAAGACTGATAAGTGCCTTTTCTTTAATTTTCCAGAAGAGGTCAGAAGTTTGGTTGGTTTTATTATTTATTCTTATAATTTACTAAGTACTTAAGAAGATTGTTAAACAAAATGTTGATGAAATTAATTGTTTCATTTCATAAAAACATACATTTTAAGTGAACCCCAGGGACTCGTAGAAGGTATTTACGTGAGTGTTTACTCATACCTAGTGAATTGAGGGTTAAAATAGTTTTCGTAATGACACACGAAAGATGTACGCGCCATCTTGAACTTGTACTGAGAAGGCTGTACAATTAGTCACTTGTTACTCTAATAGACAGCCTAAAGTTCAATTATTACCTACTGCTTACATTGCTGATTTAGGTACTACTATTATACTGCTGTTGTACGGCGAGGGTAAAATTAGGGCTGACTAACTTGTGCCCAAACTGGTAGTTTAAGAGCATTACTAGCTATTTGACTAAGCTTTGCTCTGTATTCGATAAAACACGAATAAAATGACATTTTCTAAAAATGATTCGTGGACTACATGTCAACTTACGATATAGATACTAAAATGCTACTTGGGATAGGCTTTCAGTTAAAACATCGCCGAAACCCCCAAACTTGTATGTATAAGGAATCCCGAGTTCTCTTAGTATCTTCGGGACCATAGCACACCTTGGTGCAAAATCATACTTTTTGGTAGCATATGCCTAGGATACTTCACATAAAATCAAAATCACTATAATATTATGTTTCCATAATATACATTTTGAGGAATTCCCTCGATTATTCGTGGATCCCATCAGGTCATCACTTTTGTGAACATGGCACCAAATTGGGGTTGAACCTTACTTATACAACAAAAAAATTTATTAAGAGACGTTCTTGAAATTATTCCTTTGTTCAAACTCCTACTAAATCTGTAAATCCAATAACTGTCAACAGTGTCTTAAACTTTGAATCATTAAAAGTTACTTAAAGTTTTAAACGAGAATCAGGGTTCTCTAGCCTTAGTCGCAGTCGCTAAGGTCGGTTACCTTAAGGTTAGTTGAACTGATCCATTCTCTGTTCCGCTCCGCCGGCGTAGGAAGGGATTGCGGAGGCGTCGCTATGCGAACCTCCAATAACTTCCGTCCCACGAGGCACGGGTCAGGATGGGAAGCTGCCCGGCTTAGCTAGTCCCGGCACCGAGGGGAATGCTTTAGTTTGCCTAAGCGTTCCCTAACTTGGTGGAAGTCCGGTCCCTTGTGAGGTAGACCGGCCGGTCGTGGAGGGAGTCCTGTGTTAGACAGATCCAGGATATCCCTCCGTATACGGCTGAAGGCAAACCGCAGGTGGCTTAGTGGGTAAATCCACATACCCCCGGGGTGTTTCAGCTTAACTGAGCACATCCCCAACCCAGGGCACCCATAAAGGATTTCCCCTGCGCATAAAAAGAAAAGGATTGTTGAATTAACCTTAAAGGTGGACGTTTTGTTAATGAGGTCACAATAATCGTGTGAACTTATTAAGAGCTGCTCACAATTTTATTGTGACCTCAGAGTTTTTTGGTGTTAATCTACTGCCTGTCTTTAATTACTATAATGATTGTCATTAAATAAGAGGTCAACTAGATGTCAGCCATAGTTACCGGATTACATGGAGACAAAAAATTAGAGAAAAAATAATAAAAATTGAACCACCCTTAATATTTAGGTATTAAAAGAAAATATCATCATAAATCTGTCTGATCGTTTCAGAACAGTCCCGCAAAAAGCACGACGACACAGGTCTATATGTTAGAAATAGATACAGAGTACCAAATGGTTCTCAATCATCAATGTTCTCATACGTTTATAGAATAGGATATATTACTGCAAACGCAGCACCAGCATAGACATAATCACAGGTTATACGGTCAAATTTTCATCAAACTGATCCATCAATCTGATTTACGGAATATTGATGGTTATAAAAAGTTTATATTAAAAATTACGATCAATCAATCCGTGGCGTACACGATCAAATTTTCGTCAAACCATACCGGATTGACGGATCAGATTGATGAAAATTTGACCGTTGAACCGGCGACAGTAAACAAAAAGTTTTGTTTGATGTTTGACAACGTTTCTGTTGATATTTGTCAATATAACGTGTGTTGTGTGCAGCATGTCAGATTATTTACTGTATGTGCTAGTAGCGCCCTCTGCTCCGAATTTTGCGTAATATTCCCTATTCCAATACTTCTTTTGTCGTGAATATCCATACTAATATTATAAATGCGAAAGTGTGTCTGTCTGCTGAACCGATTTCGCTGAAATTAGGTATGGAGATACTTTGAGTCCCGGGAAAGGACATAGGATTAGTATTTGATCCCGGAAAAATGTACGGTCCCCGCGTGATAAACGAGTTTTGGCGCAACGGAGTTGCGGGCATCATCTACTTTGTATTATATTCGTTAATAAATATTAAATACTAGTTACTACGGTCTACTCGTACTTTGAAAAGTTTTAGTGCTTTTGTAGTGTCATTACCATCACATTACGATCTGTGTAAAAAATGAGTTACATACTCATTTTTATCTCAATTTTTCCATTTTTAATCTAATCAGGATGAATTTACATTCAATAATTCAATAATTCAATTTACATTCAATAATAAAATATTATACTTACTGTATGAGAATCATTTTAGTAGTTATTTTATGTTCATCACATACCTAAAACCCTGGTACTTAAATGCCTACTACCTGAGGTAAATTACAATAATAGTAATAATATGCAAAATATTCAAATAATACATTTGAAATATATAATACATTTGAAATATATGAAATATTTGAAATATTTGAAACATTGAACATTGAAACATTGAAATACATTGAAATACATTTGAAATATATTTTATAAAAAAAAAACACGTTATGAAATTTTCTTAAAGGTTTTTGGAATAACGAAATAAGTTTTAATAAATTTAAAATATTATATTAAATTAAAAAAAAACACTTTTTGTAATTTTCTAAAAGGTTTTTGAAAATAACGAAACAATCTTTAATAAATTTGAAATATATTAAATTCAAAAAAATGCGTTTTATAATTCTCTAAAAAGTTTTTGAAAATAATGAAAAAAGCTTTAATAAATTTGAAATATATTATATTCAAATTTTGATTGAAACTCATATGAGTAATTTAAAACTTTGTTTAAGAAAATCTTGATTAAATATTACATAAATTACAATGTACAACACAAAAGAAACTTAAAAAATTAAATATTCAGTACAATATTATACATATAAAAGTATGGCTACTCGAAACAAAGTATTAAAATCTAGTTTACAAAAGAAATAAAATCATTAG